>VCAZ01000046.1:190000-1390000 GCA_005784505.1 Bagarius yarrelli
ATCGATATAAGAAGTCTTAAAATAGGTTTTTAACAACTTTAATAGAAGTTAGTAAGCAAATTAGTAAATCAAGTAAATTAGTAAAAAATAACTGTAAGTAACTGGTGTAATGGTAACATTTGGACACAATCCTCCTACATTACATTTGATCAGTTTTACTCGTTTGTATTTGTCTTTTTTTAATTATATAAAAAAGATTACTATCATTAATCAAAACAGCTTTAATATACTTGGTATGATAGTTTTTGGACATGAAACCCCACAAAATAAAATCATTTGCTCAACTCTGCTTCCGTCGTCTAATTTGTAAAAATGAATTAAAAAAAAAAAAAAGAGAGACAACAAACAACACTGTAAATTCTGAAGATTTTGATTTAGGAACATTTGATTCGAGGACATTCATTAGCTGCTTCGTAAAAGGTTGAGATTTCTTTATCTGGGTAAACTTCACTTCTGGTTCTGTAAGCAGATCTAGTTCAGAGACCATTTCATAATTACCACGGAACAGCCTACAGAACTTTCCCAGGGGTTTTAAATGAAGTGAATCCTCGAATAACCTGACCAGTTCATCTATCTCCCTCCAGCACTTCCCTCCTGCCTTTTGATTCATCTGAAGCCTGGATCGGAAAAAAAAATCATTTACTGCAGTTTAAAGACCTGCGGCAAGTTTAGCACAAGCTCAACCGTGTGTCAAACTACCAACAGAAAACAAAGAGTGCACGTGTATGTGTGCACCTCGCTCTGTGTCTGTGTGTGTGTGTGTCTGTGTCTGTGTGTGTGTCGTCTTTGGCTGTGGTTAGAACACAATCACACAGACAGATGGGGACCTCAACAATGTGCCAGCAAAAATCTGTCAAATCCACATGCAAATATTATTCAAATCTATTCCGTGTGATCTGACCACAGCAACAGACCTTGGAGAGCAGGGTAAAAGTGTCTGCGCACGCATGTGTGTGTGTGTGTGTGTGTGTGTGTATAGAACCTGGACTGATACAACAACTGCTCTTTATTATAGCCACATTCAATTCAACATGCCATTGAATCACATTTGCTGAATATCTGATTTCCATTTATTTGCAAAAATAATCATATTACTGTCACGGCTCAATAGTTACTGATATTAAAAGAGTTTCAGTGGTGTCAACATTGCTACCAAGAAAATTCTAGCAAGCAGAAACGCTTGGATTGACATGAAGCTGGCTGAATGAATATGCTTACTTTATACTCCTGCTATTAAATGAATGTAAGTGCACAGCTAGTCAGCAGTTTGCTTCTTTTTTACATGATACTGCACATAATAATAAATAGTCTACAACTGCGGATTCGTTCCCCTCTTATAAAAGCCAAAAAATCTTATGTATTTATAATATTTACTCTATCAAAATCCCACTGAGAAATTAAAAAAAGTGCTGCAGAAGAAGCACCAGGTTTTCAGTCGTATTACGCACCATGACTGCTACAGCCAAAGTGTAAAAATTAGCAAAACTAAAAATATCTGCCCTGTCCCAATACCCACACTACACTCTAAAGTCTACCACAGATTTTGAAAGTGCAAGACTTTAAGTGATAAGTGTGCAAGTGCACGTCACCCATCTACGCTGTTACCACATCATTGGCATGACACCGCTTAACCAAAAAATGGTGGCGTTGTTAGTCGGGCTGTTTGCAGTATTGCTGCTAGAAATAATATTTACATCAACAAACTTTTACTTACACTTAACTTTTCTATCCCTGTTCATTTCATCAAGTTTCTTCCCCAAATCCCCCATATCCGCTTCGCTTTTCTGCTTTCTTTCCTCACCACCAGTTAAATTCTGGGAAATCTGCCTGGACGTACACTCACAGAATGCGTGTATTAGGGACACAAGTAGGCAGGGTGGAGAAGCTCACCAGCGAGTTGGGACACCCTACGCACTTAGCGGAAACACGCAAATGAGTAGCACAAAGGTGCAGGTGCAGGTATTGGGACAGGACCTCAGCCAAAATACCTACATGGCAACAATGAGAATGAAAATCTGTCTAAACCTCACAGGAGTAACAGACCCCAGAGTTCAGGACAGACATAAAGACCGGGACAGCAACTGGATAGACCCTCGTTTTTACATTTTTTTTAAAAAAAACCAAACTTTTTGCAGAAAGTAGCAAGGTGCACAGATTAGTTTTGTCTGAACAATACATGTGATATCTATCAGACTGAATTTTGACGCTCAGGATCGTTTTAAAGACAAAGACATTAAATTGCTAGAAAAAAAAAATATGCACAAACATTCAAATAGCCATTAACTGGCACTCTTTGGCCGTTGAGAAGAAAAGTTGAGAAGAAAGCAGAAAAGATTTAGAAACAGAAGAGAGCAGATGCATGAGAAAGGGATGTACGACGATTCTAACAGTTCATAAGTGTGTAAATCTGTTGATGTATTAAAGGCACGAGTCTGAGTCAGGCTGTGAGTATGGACTGATGACACAAAAGAGGACAGTCAGTGAGGACACACCCACCTCTAGGTTCCTCCGCCTGCTTGGCCAGTTTGCGGAGAGCAGCGGCAAATCCGGAGTGAGCGGACTGGGAAGCGGTGTTCCCATTGGCCAGAACCGTGGCGCTGATGGGGGAGGGGGTGAGAGGGCTGACGGTCGCCGTGGTGCGTGTTGCCGTGGAGATCATTCCTAACGATGGCGACTTTGGCTCATGGCTCATGCCTGAAGAAGAGAGAGGTGCAATGGGGGGATGGGTCAGAGATGAAAAAAAAACGAGGGAGAGACAGAGAGAGAAAGACAGACAGAGAAAGAGAAAGACAGACAGAGAAAGAGAAAGACAGACAGAGAGAGATTTAAATGTGATCATTTACATCTGAATTTGCATTCCAGTCACTGTAAGCAAAAAAGCTTAACTAATCCTGAAATTTAGATGCATGTGTGAATGTGTACTGAAGACAAGTGACAGCGACACACAGGGCCCTGACCCCTTACCTGTTTATTTTCTCTATAGCGCACACACACACACACACACAGACAAATTAAGAGAAAACTTGCAGCACTATTTTGCTGTAAAGAAAATTTTCTGACCCGGATTGGGTGGCTATACAATAATATAATAAACTGACTGATCACCTTGATGCTATGATGAAGCCTTTTTTATCCTCATGAGAGAAATGAAGCCTTTCTTATCCTGATGGGAGAAATGCTTCCTATGACAATGCTTCATTTACAGAGCACTGGGCCTGAATGCTTTGAGGAGTATGCAAATAATGTTAGTCATGTGCTATAGCCTGTGCAGAGAACAAAGTTTAATTTAGTTCAACTTCCCCAGAACCAACAAAGATGATATATTTTGGATAAACGCCAGTCAGCACTCTAGTATGCAATGTTTTATTTATTTATTCATTTATTTTTACAACTTTGTTCCCTTTTACACAGCACAAATCAGTAGAACATCTTTAAAGCATTATAACAGTTTGTATATTCGATTTGTTTTTTGTTCGGTGACTTCCTGACTACACTAAGTTGTAGGGCTGTGTAAAAATATCAACACAGCTAACTATCACGATATTTATTTACACAATAGTGTAGTGATATTCAATTCTACATTAATTACATTTTTAACTAATTCAAGTTTACATAAAATTTTAATTAAAACCCCTTAAAGTGTGTTAAACGACTTCCTCCTTCACTACTGTAGTGTAGTCAGAATATACATACAGTGATTGTCTCAGAAACAAACATGGTGGAAAATATGAGGACGCCCGGCTTTGTATTTGTCGTATTTTTAGCAATTTGTTTTACATTTTTCACATTTATTTTTAAATTCGACATTGCAATGTATTCCAATATGTATTGAATTGTGATATATTGCATCATGATATATTGGCTCTGGCCAATACACAGCGCTACTATGTCGTATAGTTTATAAAGTTTTTAGCTTCTCAGGCAGTTTGTCATGTGGTTATACAGGTAGGCTTTACAGCATATGGTCCCGCTTCTGGTCCTGTAATACTTCTGCACATGTCCAATTTATTCCTGATCTCAATATTTATGAGTAAATTTGTGATTTGATGCAGTGCCAGCATCTAAGGCCATCTTAATGGTAAAACAATACAAATTAAAACCGTGCTAGAACAAGGTTACAACTACAAATCTTATGCTAAAAAAAAGGACTTTACAGAGGTTCCTTTAATGTCAAGGGGGCTCTAAGTCACATACAGTAACTTAGACATAACGTTCATAACTTAATATAACACAATTATAATGCATTAACATGCATGTGTCCTTTTTTACTTCTTACATCAGTTCTTTACATTCACCTAATAGAAATTCTTACAAATCAGTCTATTGTTGTTAAAATGTTCTCCAAATGTTTTCGCTTTCCAGGCACTCAGAGCATAAATACTGTGATGGATTTTTTGAGTTGTCATATCTTCCACCTCAAGTCAACAGTCAATTACTCACATTCATCACAAGACAGAAAACTTTGCTCCCCCTGCCCTCAGCTTGAACTGCAGGGAGCAATTATTAATGACACTGGACACATACGGGACTCTAGTTAGTATATCACCCGACTGCCCTAAAACTGAAAGTTCATTCCAGCTTGAATCTGGAGTCTGGAGCACACACACACACACACACACACACACACAGGGACATGCTGAAGCTATTCTCAGAACCAATCCACACACAGGTCATGTTGATGGAAATGCAATGTATGTACAGTAATTATAAGAATACATAAAAAAACTATTTTATCTAAAAAATATTATCTATATACACACACATACTGAAAACTTAAAAACGTTTAAAATTACAATTTATTCAATCCAAAATGAATCCAGACCTACCTAATGTTTAATGGCAAAGCCTACAATCCTCCGCACACAGTATGTGTTGTACACTGTGTCTATTATTAAAAGCACACCACCTCACTCAAGGCTGCTTACTTGATCTTCTCCCTCATCCCAGCAGCACAGCACCTCACACTCGCTTACTGCCTGCAGCAAAACACACACACACACACCTTCTGTCTTGCTGTCTCTCAATCTAACAGCTGCTGTTATGTCACATGACCTGCCCTCTATTTCACCCCCTTTCTCCTTCCTATTGCCACATGCCACACCTTTAGACTTGTCCTTACTACCACACAATGTCTTGTCACTGTTTTTACAGGCTACACACTTCACAGAGTCTCCACTACATTACACTGGACCACGCCCCCTTTTTTTGTGACCTCACCTGCTCATTAGTACATTCCAACTACCACTTTAGGCCACACCCTCCTCTCCAAAGTCAATCTATCAAACTGTATGCTTTAGCTCCTCCACAAAAACAGAAGAGATGGGATGACAGTAAGAGAAGAGTGACAGCTTTACAGTGAAAGAAAGGAGAGACAGAGAAAGTGAGAGCTTGAGAGTGAGAGAGGGCAGAAATAGAGAGAGGCAGAGCGAGAGCGTGAGAGAAGGGAGAGACAGAAAAAGTGAGAGCAGACAGAGAGAGGGAGCGACAGAAAGGGGGGCAGTGAGAGCGTGAGAGTGAGGAGAGACAAAGAGAGAGAGAGTGAGAGTGTGAGAGTAAGTGAGAAGGAGAGAGAGAGAAAGACAGAGCATGAGAGAGAGTAAGGGAAAGAGAGAGAGAGAGAGAGTGAACGTGTGAGAGAGATGGATAGAGAGAGGGAGAAAGAGCGTGAACGTGTAAGTGAGAGAGAGAGCAAGTGAAAGCGTAAGAGAGAGAGAGAAAAAGTTTCAGTGCTATCTAGCCCAGTACACTATAGCGGATTACCTGAATACAGTGACTGATCCAAAACAGAGATCCACACTGACGTGGTACACACTCAGCACTCACACACTGGCTATAGAGCCAGGACGCTATAAGACATAATTGCTCCCTATAGAGCCGAGAGTGTGTACACACTGTAACACCAACGCCGTGGAGACAGAGCTGCACTTTCCAATAGAGTGTCCACAATATCAACACTTATCACAAATATACTAAATTTGAAATAATTCACCCCCAGTTCATACACCTGCCCCAAACACAAACTGCCCCTTCTGCTGGGGGTAAAGAAGGAAAGTGTTCTAGCATTACAGTACGTTTTCGCATGTCTCACATTGAGGGACAGTCACACACACAACTAAATTCAGACATATACACATTAATGCACGTGCACACACTCACACCCCTAAATACACACACAGCCCTGTTTTTTTGCTATTGTCTATTGTTATAATGTAGTTTTTTGTTTTCAGGTTTTTTGTCTAAAATATGCTCATTAATACATCTTGAGCTTTGGCAAAACTGTTAATATATAAAGTCATGCCAATAAAGTCTTTTGAAGTGAACTAAGAGAGACAGAGAGTGAGAAAGAGAGACAGAGAGAGAGACAGAGAGAAAGTGAGTGAAAGAGAGAGGAAGAGAGAGAGACATAAAGAAAGTGAGTGAGAGAGACAGACAGAGAGAGACAGACAGAGAAGAGAGTGTGTGTATGAGAGAGAGAGAGAGAGAGAGAGAGAGAGAGAAAGGGAAGCGGTAAAATTCTGCATAGTTATAATACAGAATATGAATGATGCATGTTCTAAAAAACAGAAATTTTTCAACTGTGCAATTAGATCACATCCCATTTAGAAACAGTTTTGCCTACATTAATCACCTTCTTTTTATTGCTTTTATTTATAAATATGAAGTCATTTGGCCTTCCTACTAGTCTGTGCACCCAGTCTGCTGTTAGACACATCAGCCATGGTAGAAATGTAGAAGAAAGAGAGGTATCTCACTTCAGTGGCTAGAAAATCTGTTTTTTATGAGTTTAACTGCATGATCCAGTAGAGTGTACTATTTTTCTGTCGCAATAAAAGGGTGCACATCTCGAATGAACTTGTCTGATGTGATTTGAGATCACCGGCTTCAAACGCTCACCAATTTACTTCAACTGCAGCCAATGAATCTGCTGCTAAAACACTTAAAAGTGTATCAATAGAAAAAATGGTATAATGTTGTACAAATGACTGGACCACCATGACTAAAGGCATACAGACAACATAATCACAGGTCTATTTTTACAGACTTGGCATTGTCTAATCTGACCATGAAGATCCTCACATTTATTAGCCAAGGTTTTATTGGGATCGCTGCATATTAGGGCTGTGTAAAAATATCAATACAACTAACTATAGCAATATTTATTTTTTATTTATTCATTCTATCCTTTAGAATCCTTCAGTGTTTATTAAAGGACTTCCTCCTCCATTCCTGTAGTTGTCACTGACACATACAGTCGATGTCTCAGAAAGAAAGATGGTGGGAAAAAAATATTGATGTATTTATAGATATTTGTTTTACATTTATTTATTGTATTGTCATATGTATTTTATCGCACTATATATCGTGCTGTATTTTATCGTGACCCATGTATTGTGATATGTATCGTATCGTGAGGCCCTTGCCAAAACATAGCCCTACTGCATACAGTGCAGCAGGTGATAATCTCTGTAAACAAATAGATTAAAAATGGAACGAAGGAGTCAAAGACAGAGACTAAAAAGGAAATGTTAAAAAAAAAACCACAAAAATACCACAGGTTTAATAGATAGTTAGGAATGTTAACTAAACAGCTCATTTTTCCCACACCCATACTGAGATGACGAGAGATGGTTCCAGACGGACGGCTTTGTTCACTGATCTAACAGCACTGGTGCCTGGATCAGATGCCATCTCAATGTTATAAACACAGGCGGTGTGTTTTTTTCAGGTAGCCAGACAATCACACACAAACTACAGTATGTACATGATGATTTTGTGTATATATGCTGCGTCCTGTAATTCACCAGACAAGCGTTTTAAATAAAATAATGACACTTGACTAGTAATGTTTAAATCATCAGTCAATTATCTCGTCTATTATAATGAGTTAAATAAGTTAAAAAATTAGAATTTTTTCAGACGAAACCGGTTTCAGAGACTGTATGTCATCTGGAATATTCCTGCATTTCTGAGAACTAATCTTTGGACGGCTTCTGGGTCGGTTTTGGGCCTCACAGTTGGATTTTGTTTTACAGCCATTGACACGTTCTGAATCCTAGTGAAAAAGACGCAAAGCCAGTTTTAGAATGGCGTCTGCTGTTTCCCATTAAAGCACTAATAATGCCATGCATGAAGTAATGATGCAATGACACACAGCTGTTTAAGAAACACCCAAATGAGCAACCAAATGACCAATTATCTTTATTACCCTAAAATGAAGTTGTAAAAAATTAGATCAAGTTCCTATAGGGTGGATATAAAGGCAAGTTTTTAAAGTACAGAATCTTGGGTTTTTTTGTTTTAGTTGTTATTGCTAATCTTCTCGGCTAAACCATATTTGAGTGACTGGATTCCTAAAAAAGATGCAGATGTATTCATGTATTCATGTTTTTAAAATATAACTAACATTATGATGACCTGTAGTCATATCTTTTCCGATTTGCTCACTATAAAAGGTCAGTTTCTTTGAGTTTCTCTAAGCTAATCCACCAGCAAGTTTTATGGTATGTAAAAGGACACGACTTGCTTATTAAAGATAAATAATAGGTTTGAATAAAAGCTTAAATAAACGTTATATTTTAAATGTGACATACCTGTAAAGCTGCTTTATAACAGTGTTTAAATAATCAAAAGCAAACTGAATTCAATACTGGTGAAGTCAGAAGAAGTCACATTGACTCTTTAAGGAGGACAAGAATCAAATCAGTGACCATGGAGTCATGCAGCAACACTATCTGTGTCAGTAGCGGACTATCAATAATGAAATTTTTACTGGGATCTAGTTATTACAAAATCATAGTGTTGCCTCCACATGATTATCCTTAATTAGGCTGCTGGGTTTGTTGCAACGCATTGATATGCATTTACATGCTAATCCTTTAAGTATGTGACCTTCAAATGCAATTTAATAATCTATCCAAGTAATCTATCATTAAGTCATACCAGAAGGTGACATGGAAGAAAAATCTGGCTGAAAATCCTATCCTATCGCAATACCATGATTAATCGGTTTTTCATAGCTACAAAGTGCATGGGAAAGTCTTTTTCTTCTCTTATTTTATTGTTATATTATTGGCATTGGCATACTGACTTCATGCACATCATTCACATAACCAGCTACATTAAAGCGAAAGGAGAAGAGCATAAAAAGACAGCGCAACTAGAATTCAGTTCAGAATAAAAATATAAACTTTATTTATATGAAAGGTATATTTGTGTATAAAGTTGAATATTGTAGTGTAATTTAGGGCTGCACAATATATTGTTTTAGCCTCGACATGGGAATATGTGCATCAAAAATAGCAATACTGCAAGTGCGATGTCGAGTCAGAGATATATGTTTGACTGCATTACAGTTCAGAAAACGTGATAGTAACGCGATAATAATGGAGTAAAAGTTTAGCATTTGCACTATGTGTTTAAAGCTCCTTTCAAAGGTTATAGTGCAAGAAACTTTTGTAGCTTTAACGAAGATTATTTGTACTTCATTTATACAGGGAAAAATAGTGTTATTTTACAATTAATAATACGATTTTTCTATCTAAATCCCCAGAAAAACATAAAACACTGTCTATTTAATTTGCATCTCTGTTTTATTGTATTTATCTTGGCTTATAATTTGTGCATTATATTTTGCGCAGATGCCACTCCCTTACAAAATCACCCCAGTCATTCTAAAATAATGAATTCTTACCAAATAAATCTATTCATGACAGCTGGTGAAAAATTTATATATCACAATATATAATCGCAGAAAAACAAAATATCGCAATGTCTCTTTTTTCCAATATCGTGCAGCCCTATGATTCCTACATTTTTTCCTGCCGTGTCTCAATCATGTGAATAATAGTGATTTTGTTTCCTATTCTATTTCTGAAAAAATGTCAGCCTCTAATCCATACACTTAAAGCTTACAGTTTTTACCCTAACCTAATTAGATCTGGATTACGTAACGGAGTAAAGCATTAAGACAAAAATGGTCTCTGTTTAATTTCTCTGGGGTTAAAATAAAGCAGTAGAAAATGACTCCTTGGTGACAACTAATTTACGGACTCTTTGGTAGAGAAGACCACGCTGCTGCTCATTAAAGAAAATTTAAAGAAAAGGAGAAAAAAAATGTGCTTGCAATATTTTGACAGGTAATAATGTTGACCAGCTACTAAAGTATCAACAGTGGGTGGATAAATAGTGTCTTCCCAGCATCCCACAGTTTCCTCTGGCTCCAAAAGACCAGTTTATTAGACAGCACAGACCATGCAAATCCACCCTGCCCTACCCGACGTGACCAGCTTATGGAAATCTAACAGCAGAGCAATGGGGGGAAATGGATAATGGATGGTATGTCAGGTTGTTGTGTGGAGTGTACCAGCAGACACACACACAGAAACCTGCTTGCAGGAACACACACATCCCTAATGGCATTACAACAGCAGTGCTGCGTGGGTGACCACAGGGACCTGAGGTGCTCTTGGTGTTCATTAAGACCAGAGAATGCCTCGAACACACCTGCCCTCTGTTTATTAACCTCAGCATATGTGACTGTGCGTGCGTGTGTGTGTGTGTATAAATAGCATTGTGGGTGAGAACTGAACATTTGTAAAAGAGAAAAAGAGTAGAATTTGTATGTAGATGGATTTAAAAAGCCTATAATAAATGCTGAATATCCGATGACTAATCGATGGTATAAAACATGTATCATGCTGACAGGTTAGGACAACGCTCCTTGTTGACTTTTACAGTTTTACAGTAGCACAAGAAGAAATCATTTCAACTACAGCAGATGAATAGAGCAAACCTTCAACTCGAAGCTCTATATCTGCATGACTATTGTAAATATTAGTTCGGTTACAAAACGAAGTGGACACAAAAGCATCGTGTATAGAAAGAGCAAATCAGTTTTCATTCAGTGGGTCATTACATGAAATCCTAAGCTTTTGTACTCTTTGTATAGAGGCCACTGTTAAAGAACAGCATTTGCATTAAGCTAAAAGAGGAAAAGGGGGTAAAGCATCAGCATCAAGTAAGAAACAAAACTACAGGGCCTGATTTTACTGCAGCAATCTACAAAAATGACTTTTTCCCCAATAATAACTCTGAATTTAATGTGTTTAATGTGGAGAATTCATTACACACTAAGTCTGTGCATTGATACTAGATCAACAATTATGTATTCCATTTAAATTCATAGCATTTGGCAGACGCCCTTATCCAGAGCGACTTACATTTATCTCAACTGAGCAATTGGGGGTTAAGGGCCTTGCTCAGGGGCCCAGTAGATGTAACTTGGTGGTGCTGGTAATGAAACTCCGATCTTCCAATTATAAGTCTAACACCTTAACCACTAAACTGCCACACCTTAACCACTAAACTGCCACACTTTCCCATTGTAACTATGTATTAAAGCAAAGATAATTATGAAAACCTGTGATTTTTCAACTGACTGACTGATAAACCTGAGCATTCTCACAGCCACATTTAATGGTAAAGTACAAAGCTTTAAAATTTTAAGACATGAGCCTAACTAGATTATGTCCTTGTGTCTGTTGCTGCATTTCCAGTGGACAACATGGGACAATGAGTAGGGAACAGATTACATTTAAAGGTCTGGCAAGAACAATTGCTCTGTCCAAAATCACATGATAACAGGGATGTGACGAGACACTTCTTGTACAAAATGAGTCGAGGTGCGAGACTGGGTTCATGAGAACGATACAAGACGAGATTTTTGGCCTTTTTTTTATAATAAATCCTTAATGATAAAATATAAAGAGTAAAATAAGTTTTTAATCAACAGAAAAACACAAAATGCAAAAAAAAATGATCAACTTGTACTTAAAAATAGACTTTAATTTCAATGAATTATATGCAGTAATAAACATTTAAAGGTGTAACAAAAACATGTTTCACCACAAACTAAACTGACAGGCAGGTAACCGCAGAACATTATAAATAGTATAAAAAAAGAAAAACAGGGCAGGGCTATTAGAGCTGTGGTTGTTTTCTAAATGCTTTTGCATAGTGCTTGTGTTAGCAGAGGTGCACGGTGTTAATTTATTACAATGTTTGCATACTGGCTTTGTCTTTTGTCTTTGTCCTTCTTTCTATTTTCCAACAGGGAACCGAAATGCTGCCACATTTTACTTTCCCCTCACACTCCACCAGATAGTTATATAGTAAGGATATTGTCACGATCTTTCTGCATAGTTTATTTTCGTTACTATGGGATTACTGCTTTATTACTATGGTATAACTGAGTTATTACAACTCACAGCTCTATGCTAGTAATACTTTTATTTTAGATGTATAATAACTAATGTATATCAAATTTCACTTCAAACATGACAGGGAAGATAATTCCTATGAATACACAGAATGTTTGTTCTGTATAATCACTCTGTTCTGTCACTATAGCATAAAACAACATATGTTAGATGATGATTTAAGCTTATTTACAAAAAATAAATAAGATTGCATATAGTGTGGTGGATGAGTGAAAATGATATTCCTTTAAATGGCATCCGATCTGATCTGTACGATGGGTACTAGGCAGACAACCACAACGCTTCGAGAAAGCATGAGACTAAGTTAAATCCAGGATTGAAAAGCGTCGATGTAATGGGTAAGAATTACTCCAGCCGTTATTATTCTGTTACAGAAAGTAATGACTGTAATTATTATGAATGATCTGGCATTCTTTGTATGTAATTAAAAAATGGTGGTATTAACACACAGCCACTGCGCACGCTAAAGGAAAGGGAATGAATTTTCAGTCGTGTCAGCACACACAGTGAAGACATTTCAGTGATTGAACATTATTGAGTGTGCACACTATTGCTAAACTAAATGACTGAATTATGGCCCTTTGTGATCGTCTAACTGGCAAGGCCAACACTTTGATATTACTTGGTATGTGATTAGGTGCAAAGCCGTACGATTGGGCTTTGATGAGACGAGAAACAGAAAGCGATACATTAAACAAGGAGTGAGGCATAAAAGCCAGATGAAAGAGAGATGAGTAGAGACATATAAAATCGAAGGTAACCTCAACCCTCTTTACTAGACACATACAGAGAGCGAGGGAACGCATCCCTTTAATTAAATCCCCTCTTTCTTCTCGGCTTTTGTCTTCTCCAGTCCTCCTCGCCTCATCCCTCGCTTCTCTCTTATAAAAGCGACAGCTTCTAATGACTGATGCGCTGAAAGATTAGACAACACGGAGGCACTCTGTTTTGTGTTTGTCAGGCTTTTACGCTTTACTGTAATTATACACACTGATGTGCAGCAGAAGAACGAAACTAAATCTCTTTTTGTTTTATTATTTGAACAAACAAGACCGAGTCCAATGTGTGTGTGTGTGTGTGTGTGTGTGTGTGTGTGTGTGTGTGTGTACATGTGTGTCCTAGACCTGCTCTGTGTCTGCTTCTGTTAGGGAAAAGGGTGGCCCTGGACAGCTGTTGCAACCACTGTAGTGACTCCCAAAGGCGTCTGGGAAAAGTGCAGTGTTGAGAACCGCACCAGACCTTCAGACTCCCACAAGTCTACGGAAGGTCTCCTCCTGCTGCTGTTCTGGGAGTAAGGGAGCGGAACACAACCCCAGTAGTCACACAGACACGTAGTTCTCTCAGCTAAAACACACACACACACACACCACATTTACAGTATTTAGCAGACACTCTTATTCAGATCGACTTACATTTATCTCTTTTATGCAACTAATCAATTGAGGGTTAAGGGCCTTGCTCGGAAGCCCAGCAGTGGTAACTTGGTGATGCTAGGAATCGAACCCCAATCTTTCAATTTGCTTCTCAACAGCTAAACCACTGAGCCACCACTTTCCCAGAAGGGGGGAAGACAGAGAGCCTGCTGCACAATGGGACATTTACATTTCTAGAATTATTTGGGAGTTAAGGGTCTCGCTTAGGGGCCCAACAGTGACAACTCGGTGGTGCTGGGAATCAAACCACAATCTTCCAATTAGCTGTCCAACACCCTAACCACTAGACTACCACTTCTACCATAAGCCGATAGATATCACGATACATGGGTTACCATATGATGTGTCACAACATATTACAACATTTCAAAAAATGTAAAACACAACAACTATAAAGTCGGATGCGCTCATAGTTTTTCCTCCATGATTGTTTCTATGTCAACAGCCGTATGTGTCAGTGAGAACCACAGGAGCAGAGGAGGAAGTTGTTTGACAAGAACTGAAGGTTTAATTACCTTTACGACATTTGGCAGACACTCTTATTCAGAGTGACTCACATTTATTTTCATTATACAACTAAGCAGTTGAGGGTTAAGGGCCTTGCCCGACATGGTGGTACAGGGAATCAAACCGACAATCTTCCGGGTTAGCAGTCCAGCCGCTAGAATATTGATAGATATCAAGAAAAACAGTATCGATATTTTTTACACAGCCCTACTATATTCAGAAATTTACTTGCACACACACACACACACACTTTTACAGTGCACACTTTCTTTGTGTGCTAATCACCTCGGTGCCATCTGGACCATTCTTTAGGAAAAGTGGCCTGTCTCTTCTTTCTGTCTTAAACACACACATACGCAGTGGTTTCTCTATGATGAGAGTAAGAACGATTCTTTACTTATCAAAACCAACTTGAAAGCAGTGGAAAGCAGTGGAAATGGCAATGTGATGCAGAGGAGATATATTCCATTCAGCCGCTCTCGTCCAGCATCTCTGATTAATACAGCATGCTCAGGAATGATTCATTTACCACAACCGAAAAGTAAAGACACAATACGAACAACAAATGTCAAATAAAAAATTTTATTGACTCTCAAACTGGTGTTTGTTAAAGCCTCGGCTCCGCTTTATTTAAATCAGAAGTTGTGCAAAGCCGATTTCCTTAAATCCTGCGCTCTTTGCGGGTTGTGATTGGATCAGTCGAATGGTGAGCTCGCATCTGATTGGCTAAAGCGTACGAGTGACCCACATGGAAACAGTGTGATGTTAGAAGAGTCTGAAAAACTAGACACACGCAAATCCAGGGCGATTCTTACACACACAACAATTTGCACATTCACAGTCATGATAAACGTATATGGATATTCTAACCTATAGTGCATATATATTTGTTTTAAATTAAGATTTCAATTGATTTATGGTTATGTTAATAATTAATTTACACCCTCAGTGTGTGTTAAACTTAGTTTTCGCTAACACATACAGTCATTGTGTCAGAAACGTGGTGAAAAAAAATAAGAGCTGAGCGCCCATCACACCGAAACTCCACTTAGAGTTTGATTCGGAACATCTGTAGAGTAAAAGTGTGAGAGACATAATGTCATCATAAAAAATATAAAACAACATAAAAACCTCCAGATAGTTAATTGTTTTAAGTAGCTTTAATGCTTCCTGCTGTTCAGTAAATAATCTAAAGATCTTCCTCCTTTCTCCCTCACACACTCTTTTCTCCATTCCTCCTCCACTCTGTCATTCTTTCCCTCACTTACAGCCAGTAATTGCAGGCTAACTAAAGTGTGTGCGTGTGTGTTAGTGTCAGTGTGTGCTGCTCAGTGGGAGGCAGGGCAGAGGGAGGAGATGGGAAACAGGGCAGTTTATAGAGTAATGACAGCCCAGGAGGTGAGTGCTCTCCCTCAGGCTCTCACTATGCGTGTGTGTGTGTGTAAGTGTATGTGTGTGTGTGTGTGTGTGTGTGTGTAAGTGTATATATGTGTGTGTATGTGTGTGTGTCCTGTCTGTCTGACCAGCTTGTATGAAAGTCATCAAAATAAGAGCATCTTCATCCTTACTTGCCTTTCAAGAGCTTTGCATCAATAAAGCAGCTTCATCCCATGAGTCAAAGATGCAATTAAATTTCCTGTGTGTATGTGTGTGTGTGTGTGTCGAACAGTTTAACAGTACAAACTCCAAACATTATGTCATGAGTTCCAACTCTTACTAAACAGGCAGAGATGTGCTGACTAACAAAGACAGGGAGGTGTGTGTGCGTGTTTGTGTGTAAGAGAGAGAGAAGATGGGGTGATATGTTGTTCATCTCCACCCCTTCCTCTTGCACTATCAGCAAAGGGCATTTGTTGTTTTTTGTGTGTGTAGAAACTGATTAGCACTCTGGCTCAGCCTTATGAAAAGAGAGTGCTCTCTCTCTCTCTCTCTCTCTCTCTCTCACACACACACACGCACACACGCACACACGCACGCACGCCACACGCACGCACGCACACGCACGCACACACACGCACACACGCACACACACACACACACACGCACGCACGCACGCACGCACACACGCACACACACTTCTCTGTTGTTTCGTTTACAATTAAAATAGTGCAGGAGTGGGTCTGTTCTACACCCACTGTCTCTCTCGCTCTCTCTTTCTTTTTCTCAAATGCGCAGACACACACACGTGCCAAGAGTGAAATTTCAAAGCGGTTTATTAACAAACAAAGGTGTGTTTGTGTGTGTGTATGTGTGGGTAGGAGGGGTTATGGGGGTGGGTTGTGTAAGTACATATAACAGCTGACCGACAGAGACGAGAGTAGCAGCAGTAACCCGAGCTAATCCTAATACAATATGGCTTTGCACACTTAAACCACACACACACACACACACACACACACACACACACACACACACAGTTCACTACATGCTGACCTATACCCTCGGTAGCAAAACAAGTCGTTATCAAAAACTGCATATTGGTAGGAAAGTGTTTATTACAGCTCAGGTAAAGCTCATATCCACTCGCGGCAAATACTTCCAGCCTCACGCGAGCAAATACAAATCTGAACACATTTCCATTTCTGATGCATTCCAATGAGCATCAAAAACATCAGGATGACCCGTTTGTGTGTGATATTCCGTGTCCTCACCGCCTCAGCAGCGCTCGGTTATTTAACCCTTCCCTGGCTGGACAGATTGGAACAGACAGCTGAGTGAGTGTGAAAGAGCTGGTGAGTGAATGGGAGTGTGTCTAATGGAGTCAGATGTGCAGTGGAGAGATCCTGTGACACTTGCCCTACGCACAAAGCACGTAACACAGTGATAGTGGGGCTTTTGTGTGAAACAGGCCAGACCACATTAGGAACGGATGGGTCATTCTGCTCGGGGGCACACTAAGCCAGACTCACACACACACACGCACACACAAGCTCATCCCAACCTGCTCATGTATGCATAGATAGACATACTCCTGCCCTTGAGGGGTGACAAAAGGGGGGAACGGGGTGAAATACGGAAACCACAATAGTAACAACAAGTGGAATGTAACAGGAAGTGATGATTTTTTAAAGATACATAAACGAAATTGAAGGCAATTCTGCGTAAATCATTTTTTGATAGAAAAAAAAACAAGAATTTAAACATCTGCCCCACTAAGATTAGAAAATATCTTGTTCTTTTTAACTTATACAAATGTAAGAGTTTTGCTGATATAAAGCCGTACTTGCCTAAGGACAGGGTCAAATAAATACATAAATAAATAAATAAATAAATAGTGTGACGCATGACTGTTTTCACATTTATGGCATATGACTGATTATCTTATTAAGAATGACTGACAGAAGTATTTTAAAGTTTTTATTAGTAAAATAAAGTATTTTTAAGTAAGTACAGCTTTAGGAAATTCTTTCTAAACACTGGACTGCGTGTGAAAGTTGAGGCTTATGGCAGTTAAGAGACTTTAGTTTAATGTGTACATTCCAGCGTAATCTTTTCAATCTTTCATCCAGCTCATTAAATTGTCTAGTTAAAGTAACTCAACACTACAGAAACAAACAACTGTTCTGTTCAGCACGCCTTTAATCTCCAAAACCAAATTCTTGTCAGTCATCTTCACAGATAATTAAGCATATAGGTACAGTAACAAGGCTTTGACTCGCTGTACTTCCTGTATTTCCAGTCTTCAACCGTTTCATTAACAGCCATCCCAGTTTACAAAGACAAAAGCCATGCCAAACACAACTTCATGATGTGGTGGACTGGGGTCAGAGAAACAGAGCTGGAGTTCCTTACTCATTCTTCTGCAATGTCTAAAATCTGCAATCTAACCGATCACGTAGTAAGAGATCAACTCTAGCCTTACAGTGACGTCATGGCATCTGCTACAGACACTCAGGATACAGTAACATGACTTCATAATCTAGCCAATCAAGCATGCCCTTAAAACCAACCAGGAAGAAAAGGGGACCCTTGGCTGAAACATCACTAGTCACATGCTCACTTTATTTCCTAGCACATCATGATGCATAAAGACATTATCAGCTGGGTGGAAATACAGCAAAAATACCCCGTACCAGTCATCAACACGTGTAGCAGCACTAACAAACACACACACACACACATATATACACGCACGCACGCACGCGCATACACACGCACACACACGCACAGCTGGCAGGATCTCCTGCGTTTAAACACTTATCTATGCACTTATTTTCTCATTATTGCGATTACACATAAAGATTCAAGATCTAATGGTCAAAAATTAATTTAAAAAATAAATATATCTTAGTACAATTTACCAGCCTCCTTAAATCATTCTGTTCTTCATCCTTAACAAAAACTCGACAGACCCGTTACAAGATAAATAAAAATGTCAAAGTAATAAAATAATAAAAGTTATTCCACGTTCATTTGTTTAATTAAGCCTGAAGAGAACGCAAAAGAGTGTAACACACACACACACACACACACATACTATTCTTATCAATGAAAGCAGCGCAACTGGTCAAGATAGCGACTGTAAACAAAAACAAATACAAAGAAAATAAGCTTTGGGTATTAATCTGTTTATAGAAACGTAGAGCCGCTTAGAACCCGTCTGAAACGATACCAAGTTCTCTAAACTCACCTTTAAACCGACAGAAATCGCGGCTTGGTGCTGTTCCATGTGAAGCGCTACGGGACTGAAGAGGAACCGCAGCGCGGAAGAAGCTCAGCGCACAAGCTTCGGCTACGCGCGAGTGGGCGTGGCTTAGAGGCACAGGGGGCGGAGTCTGTCCTTAACACCTGCTCGGGTGACACGCCCACCAAAAGAAGCAGCTTTTCGTTCACTCAATCGCAACTGAATGAAAAGCTCATCAGTCACTACAGGATTTCACGGGCTCTCTTTTTGATTGTTGCGTGTTAAAACTCCTGATTTCACGGCAGCTTTAAAAAAATTGCGATGCATGTTGCAATGATTGTAAGGGTTTTGTTGTAATAAAATTAGTGGATTAAGTGAAAACCGCACCACAACACTGCAATTGTTCGTTAACAACATAGAGTCTTTTCCCCATACGTTATCAATCCGGAAGTCGGCCATATTGGCGGAACTGAACTTTTTTTAAAATTATTTATTATTTATTTTTATTTTTTTTAAAGAGTGCATACAAAAAACATTTATACAAAAATAAATACAATTTTATTAATAAAATGTATTATTTTTAAATTAAAATATTTAATTTAATAATTAAAAAAAGCAAAAAAATATACAGCACAATCACCATAAATGGCTTCCAAAGATTATATTGTTAAATCTGCATTTATGAGTAAAGTAATTTCTCAAAATCACAGCGTTATTAACTAAAACTTCACTATTACGAATGTGGCAAAAGGACAAATAATTGACGGTTTTTAAAATCATAATCAGGTATCACATATTTAACCAAACATAGAGGACAAATATTCCAATGACTCCAAGTCTGCTTGACAAAAGGTGCACAGGCCACATCCAAACGGAATCTGTGCCTCTTATGTAAACGACACCACTGAACTGACAGAAACCAGATTGGCTGATATTGCGCTAAACAAATTAATTGCTGTTGTGTTTTGGGTAGTTCTTGATTTCGCTGTTGCTAATGTAATTAATAGTTTATTGTATATAAATGTAGTTGATGCTGTGCTTTTTTTGGTTATAGGCTTCCAAACGCATGTGATGTAAGGTCTTCAGCTGTGTGTAATCTTGGTAAAGGAACGAGGTAGTTTGCTATATCAGGATCTGGAATCATTTTAATATACTAGAATATAAGATAATTATAATAATAAAATAAAAGAAGCCAGCTTAATTTGTCAAAATATTGTATTCTTTATCTTAAGATCCTTCTCTGTATGATTTAACAGCTTCCACTGGTTTTTCTATTGTTTGAACTCATAAATTCGTAAAACAATGTCTTATATAGCACATTAACTCCGATATGGCTATTAACATTATCTCCAATTGGCGCGTACCTGGAACTTACCAAAACATGATGTAGGTGAAAACTTCAATTACGTTTACAGATGCCATGTCTGCCTCGACAATAAGACGTTTAATGGCCTACTGGTCATGTGTGGGGCATTATTAATAAAAAAAAATTGTACATCACTAAGGAAAATATACTAATTACTACATTTCCTATTTCACAGAGTATGGCTCAAGCGAGCTCCACTATTACTATTTACTTATATTTATAAGTTATTAAAGGTTGGCTGTAGTTACAACCATTGGGGTGCCCTGGACGCTCCCGAAGCGCACTGTTATAAGTAGGCTTTGATTTTCACTAAAGTTTCACACCATTTTTTTATGATTCATCTAAAACACTCTTAGTTTTATTTATCAACCTTCATGGGCTTAAAATAACAAAAATGTGTTTCATGCCAATCCACCCACAACAAAGCCGAACCCTTAGTATAAACGTACTATAGCTGCATTACTGCGTATTAGATCTAGATTCCAACGGTCCATGTTTTTTATCTATAGTAGAAAGTCACACTTACTGATGTATGCACTCTAGACCGCCATGTACATGCACAGTCTTTTTTTGTATAGTAATGAGATAGATTTGAGGTATTGTTGAAATATTGTGTGTTTGAGAGAGTGAGATAGATGGAGAGCTAACAAATCAAGAGAACAGATTCATAACAACTCTTTCTCTAGTAATAAAGCAATACCAGGAAAAAAAAACAATGCTGAATGAAGCAGGCTGTTGTAAAGCAGAGAGCTGTTCATCTAAATGTCTGCCAAAGGCCATTCAAACGGACATTTAAGCACAACATGCAAACCAATCAACATTACTCAGATTGACAACCCACCAGCAACAGCACGATTTTCCTCCATGCCGGTAGGAACTGACTATTATAAAAATGATAAATTATCAGGTTATTTAACTATAAAAGTGTACCGTTTTTTCATTTACAAAATATTTTGTACATGTATTTCAAAGTAATTAGTGACAATGAATGCCATTGTAACTCACAGCAGGAGACGCCCGCCGTTATACACACACACACGCACACCTACTATGCACACACCCACACAATACACACACACACACCCACACACACCCACACCAAAACATCCAAAACAGTGAAAGATGAAAAGAAAAGAACATGCCCCCACCCCGCATGATGACCCCCTCTTCATTCTCCCCGCGCTCCCTTTCTGCCTCTCTCTGTTCAGAGAATGTCTCCTCCTCCCTCCTGATCAACCCCATCAGTACCAGAGGCCTCGCACCCTCCCATTTTGTGCTAAGACAGGCGTGCAGCCCTTCAGTGACGGGAGAGGAGCTGCATGAAGGGAGAGAGAAAAGCCAAGGGGAGAAGTAAACGAGGGGTAGTTCCAGCTTAAGCATTCTCCTCTCCTTGGATTTCCCCCGCCTGTTGCCTACACCAACACACACTTGTGCTCACACACACACTTGCGACCCTATCGTGATGTGTGTGGTCAATTCAAGTGTGTGGTGCACAAAAGAAGAGTTGAGCAGCTGTGGGAAATGCCACTTTACCACACAGACCTTTTTTAACAAGTCAAAGGTCCTAGAAACTGTGTGTGTTCTTCTACTGTATGGTGTGTTTGTGTATGTGTGTATGTATATGTGTGTGCTCTTGTGGTGTCAGGGGGAGGGGGTGTTTGTGCATGTGTGTGCAATTGCGGCAGTTAGCACGACTGATAACTGAAGCCCTGCGGCTGTGACCCCGGGATCCGACAGTTATGACAACAGACAGGGAGAGAAAATAACCGAGAAACGAGAGAACGAAGGAGAGAGGAGAGAAAGAGAAGGAGAGAGATGAGGGAGGAGAGGAAAAAGAGGAAGGAGACAAGAGTAGGGGGTGTTCTGTGTTAAAGGGTTCAATTGTCACCTTAGAAACCTCAGACAACACACACAATACGCTCATATTAAATAATAAATATAATATAATAATAAAATAATAAAATAATATTAAAATAAGTATACTGTCTAATTGTATCAAGGACAATGAGCAAACATTAAAATTAAACAGATCTAAAAGAGCCAAATGAGATTTGCTACATGTTTTCTTTAGCTTTTGGACTGCTGATCTGAGTGTTGTGAGTTCAATTCTCATGTTCACTAAGCTGTCCCTGCTGGGCCCTTTAGCAAGGCCCCTAACTCTCAACTGCTCCATTGGTAATAAGATTATCGTTTTGTACATGTAAATGTTTACCTCGTATTATTTACTTTTACTATTCACTTTTTTTTTTACACACAGTTCATGGAGTCTTAGTGTTGCTTGATCTCCTGAATGCTTTAATGGCTTCTAGCATCCCACTCATCCTTTCAGCAACTGACTTCGATATTCACACACACTTCTTTGAATCACATCACCAAACTTAGGCTTTGATATCTATACCTTTGATTAAATTCTTGTCGTTGCATTTCTCACACACACCCTCCACATCATGAACGTGTCTTCCCAACCTCACGGGGTTGAGTTCATACGGTACACGTGTTACAGCACACGACTCCCAGGTTTCTTAAGGTAATTAAAGTGTAGCGTGTAAGGAGTGTGAAAAGAGAGAGTGAGTCATTGTGTGGTGGCTGACACAGACAGAGAGATAGGGTTAGGAACGGAGATTAGCGTGATTAGATGGAGGATGGCCACACATACACACCTGCACACACACCCACTGGATAAACAAACAGAGTGCAGTATGCAGGGGTGTAGAATAAGCAGGCTAGAATAAACAGAAGCAGCAGGTGAACCTGGTGACTGCTATCTGGAAAGAAGAGACAAAGAGAGAGAGACAGAACATGGGAGAGAAAGTGTGATGAGATAGGAAATTATTACTTGTCATTAGGATCCGTGGGTGTGTGTGTTTGTGTGTGCACGAGCGTGCGTGTGAGTATGTGTGTACACATGTGGGTGTGTTTATAGAAAGCAGAATCTTTTCTTAAATGTGCCGTCCTTCTCTTTGTCTTAACATTATATTGTTGACAAAAGAACACTAGTTATTCTTTCCCTTCGTCTTTGGCAAAATTTCAATTTCTCTTCCTCGACCCCCCCCCCCCACACACACACAGAAAAAAATGTAAACTAAAGCTAATAAATATCTATAAAAACATACAGTATATAGTCTCGTCTAGTCGTGTGTGTGTATTCTATCAGCTTCAGCTTGCCAAAGGTGCACAAATGCTTGTCCTTATTTTGATTCACCACTTAGCCACATGATCATATACAGAAGTGCTAGCTGTTTAAAACAGGCTGATTAAGCAGATTATGCAAATAAGGATCCGTGTGGCGGATTTAGGACAGCAACATCAGGAAGTCGCTTGGATGGAATAGCAAACACTGAGTGTTAAAGCAGATCACAGAGCACCGAAATCCCTTCTTCTGCTTTATTAGTCCCACAGCAGCACGGCATCATGGTGTTCTTAAGAAGAGAATGGAACACTACTACTAAATTGAGCACTGAACGCCTCACAGGTCTTCTGTGTTTCCACACAGACACACACACACACACACACTGCTACTAGGTTAATGCATCAGAGATATGATGTGTACAAAACAGAGTATTTTTTTTACAGAGAGAGAGAGAGAGAAAGAGGAAGGAAGGAAGCAAGAAATGAAGAAAACAAGGAAGAAGGAAAGAAAGGAAGGAAGGTAAGAAGGAAGGAAGGAATGAACAAAGAAATAATAGAAGAAAGAAAGGAAGGAAGGAAGGAAGAAAGCAAGAGAAGAAGAAAGGAAAGAAGGAAGAAGGGAAGAAAGGAATGGAGGTCGGAAAAAAAATAAAGGAATGAAAAGTCATATTAACAGAAAATGTTACATAATTATTATCTTACAAGTTATAGCAACGTTTTACAAGGAAAGAGAAAGACAGAAAGGTAGGATGAAAGGAAGGAAGGAATTAAGGAAAAAAGGAAGGAATAAGTAAAGGAAAGAAGGAAGTAGAGAAGGAAGGAAAAAAGAAGGGAAGTAGAGAGGTAAGAAAGGAAGGAAGGAAGCAAGGAAGAAAATAAGGTCGGAGGGAAGGAAGAAAGGGAGTTTGGAAAGAAAGAAGAAAGGAAACAAACACTCAAACAATTAATTACACTTTAATTTCGGCCAATTTTGGCCACTTTAATTTTGTGTTTGTGTGTGTGTGTGGGGGGGGGGTTCTAAGAAAGAGAAAGTGAAATTTTGCCAAGAGAGAAGAAGGGAAAGATTAACTAGTGTTCTTTTGGCCATTTTACCATTTTAGCAGTGTGGCCACTTTAATTTATTTCTGTTCCATGTTTCAGGGGTCAGACTCACTTTAGTCATCAGTATGGGTTGTGTCCTTGTTTGGAACAATCATCATAGAGGCCTGAGCTTCTTTAGTGTGTTAGCCTCAGCATTGAGGCTGTACAATGTATGGGCGAATGTACAAGGCTACGCTATACTGGCCTACACTCTGGAGGAACGTATAGAAAGCTGCATTGTGCATTAATTTTTGATCAGTAACAGCGAGTTTCTGTTCAGTATCAGATCGTCTATCTGACAGATAATCAGAACTGCCGACAGAAGATCATGTCACTGCTGGGCCCCTGGGCAATCTGTGAGTCGCTCTGGAAAATGCCAGAAATGTAAATGTATGTATATGTGTCAGTGCCTAGGTGTCTACATTAGTCCTCATTCTCCGGGTCAAAGTAACACAGACACACAAACACACAGACCATTTAAAAATCCAATCCAATCTTGCACTTCTGTAAACTGTACATAATAAACAGGATTAAAAATTGAGAAGCCATTTTAAAGACGCTTGTTTATCCTGAGTTATTTTCTTTGTAGCATTATATTAGATGGTTTTTAGATTCTGTGATCATTTCTATTATTGTATTTATTATAAAATGACATTTTACGCAGGGATTTATATGGGGGTTACTTTACCTAATCTAAGCCTAATAATAAATTTAAAAGTTTGTTATTTTACAAAACACAGTATAATTGTTGATATAGAAATATACTGTAAAAGGATGAAAAGTGCTGTAATGTTAATTAATGATGCTTTGCTGTGATATAATGCAGAATTACAGTTAGTGTTCAACCTTTACTTGAGTATTTTACTATAATCCCCCACAGTGCTTTATTTTTATAGCTAAAATATCATGCAATGTCATGTCTTATTCCTTACATTGATGTAGGCGCATGCAGGGGTGCTGATCTCAAATCTTTTAATATAGACATGGAACTTGGAATTGAACTTGGAATTTGGATTTACTGTAAAAACCTAGTGCTATTGGTATTTTATTTCTGTAGCCTAATGAAAAATCGCCCTGTAGGGATGTATTTTTCAGGACCAATACCGATTATTATATATCAAGATAACCGATATTTTAAACTGATATATATATATATATATATATATATATATATATATAAAACAAGAGCTATGTAAATACTTACTTTAAATGTTTTTAAACTCAATTCTAAGAACTGTTAATAATAATAACATTAAACAAATATAAATAATAATGACTCAAATAACACAATTTAAAGTGAAATTATTTTATCTGTGAATCTGTTTTAAAAGTGACCGATACCAATAATCGTACAAAACCTAAGATCGGTGCTGATCATCAGCCAGGCCAGAAATCGGTCAACCCCTAGTTATTTGTGTGATTTTTAAAACTGACTTTAACATTTGTTGTCTATTTCTGCAGTAGATCTGCTTTAACTAGATTAGTTTTAAACACAAATGCAAGAATAGCATAAGAGCATAATCATAAAGGTGTCACAGCCCAAGCTGTTGTTACTGGCCAATACAATCCCATAATGTTGTGTTTTATAGATCATTTACGAATTATGTGGAACAGCATGAGAGACAAAGATCAGTAACATAAGTTTAATGGTGCCTCCAGAGTCTCTAAGCAATTAAACCTGCTGGCACTATGCCTAACCACACACACACACACACACCTGCTTAAATGCAATGAAAGGAGGCCGGTCTTTCAACAAATCCTGTGTCAATGTGTGGCTGTTTGCCTGCTCCTGTGTCTCCATACAGCGTTGCATGCCCTGCAGACGTCTATGTCAAGAGATCGTTTAAAAGTAAATGTTTACCAGTATCTATCCAGTGATCTTGTGGTTTAGCACACGGTTAAAAACATTGTCTCACTGTCTCTATTGTCTGTCTCTCTGAGCAACAACACACACATGGTTAGAAGTGAGCGAGTGAGTGACAGCATTGTAGTTAGAAGCACAGCTGGCGCGCTTGTTATTCACTGCTTTTCTGTTAGACACACACTCTACCCGATGCACCTGCGAGAAGTGGACCGTTTATAAAGCCACTTCCTTATATGATGAGTCGTCTCTTCTTTGGCCTTAAGGGATAGTAAAGTGTACACGATACGCATACTTTAACATTCTGGCAGAAATATTAGAACATCCAGAAATGTTTCGTGTACTTGAATTGGCATACTAAGGATACTCACCTCGCATACTTAGTTTTACCTACTAGATAGTATAGAAGTATGTAATGTCTTCATGGCGCTTAGTGGCTTGGTGCACAGGGGCATTGTCATGCTGAAACACTGTTTGAGTCTCTTTGAATGCGATCTTATTTAGGCCATATTTACACTGCACTGTCTTGATTTCCAATTCTGATTTTGTGATTAAATTACATTTTTTTTGATGACCCACTTATATATCCTTTCAAAACTGATCCGTATCCGATAACTGAAATTATACTTTACACAGAAAAATAGTCCAAGGTAGACATGGTGACCAGAAAAGAAAGTAAAAAATGGCGTGATAATCAATAAACAAAGGTGAAATGACGCTTGTCATGTTCGGAGGCGGAGTAGGGATGGACGACGAGGAGATAAGATGTAAACAAATGACAAACTAAGGGAACAGATGAAAGGGAACTAGCATACAAGCAAGAGCATTAACCATTAACGATAAGCATTATCGATTAGCATTACAAACTGTGGAAGACAAAGCGTTTAGCCTTGGAATGCAAAAAGTGCGCAGGAAACGACATCAGTGATACCAAACGAGAAATATGACATTAACACAAGACAAGGACTGACAGAAACACAGGGGTATATATACATACAGATTGGTGGGGGGAAACAAGAGACACCTGGACACAATGGGGACACAATTAACCAAGATTGGGAAGGACAAACAGACTACACATGGTATCATAAACAAACAGTTTCAGGGTGCCCTCTGGTGGTCCGGTTGGAAATCCTTCCCTGATTACTGTTACAATTATTAAGTTATTTTCAGTAACATTTTGCTTAAAGTGAGAAAAAAAACAATGTCCTCCTAAAAACGAGAAAAGTTCTTGTTGCAGCCTGGCCAAATGCATCATGGATCACTATATATAGGTCGCTGTTGGTGTCCACCTGAATTGACGTCATGTGCCACCATCGCAATACACATATGGTTGACTTGATTTCATGCAGTGTAAATGCGGCCATAGAGACGTTCAAGACAAGTGTGTGCCAAACATTCAGGAAAAGCCACACGTATGGGAGTGCTAATTGTCCATATAGTGTTGTATAGAGATCTAAATTTAGATTTTAAATAATCTCCCTGGTGGGGTTCGGGGTGGATCTAAAACCTCATGAACAAATGCCCTTTCATTTTTATTATACGTTGGCTTTGAATCAACAGCATGTCTGATCTTAAGCCAGTAGAAGGACATGTCAAATTTTTTGTCAGAAATAATTACACATATGCTGAGATGTGTAAAAGGAAATTGCTTAAAGAATGTTTTTTTGTTTTTTTAACATGCTAGACCTGTGTTGCACATCACGATCTTTAAATAATACTGTGCATTTCCCGTCCAACTGGCTTCACCTTTTTTTTTAATTCAGTTCCTCGCTTGTCTGTTTGCAGCATCATTGATATTATCTGTCTGATTTGTTCTCTCTCTCTCTCTCTCTCTCTCTCTCTGGCCTCATTTCATCCCTTTTTTGTCTCCTCTCTTTATTTATTTGAATGCTTCTTTTCCACTCAAGTAATCATAGAGGGATGAGTAAGTGTCTGACACAGTCACTGTAGCAACGGTGGTTGAGGTGGGGGTTATAGGGATGAGTGCTTTTCTGTGTGTGAATAAGTAAAAAAAAGTGAAAAGAATGGAAAGTACCAAAGGCTGGCTGACTACCCACTGCGAAGATGAGTGGGGAAGGGGTTGGGATGGGGGTGGGGGTATACACACGTACACACATGAACAAACAAGACTTGCCAATGCACTTGGACACTAACTATGTCTTCTGATATATGAAGAAACTTCATGATTAAATGATGTCAGGGAGCTGGTTCTGCTCTTTATAAGCACTTCAATTATTAGCTACGTTTGTGGAATCTTTTTTTAATTTATTTGTTATAAAGGGTTGGGCAAAATTTTAACAATATCGTTTAATCTGTTTAATTAATTAAAAGATTTTATTTTTATTTTATAATTTTATTTTTAGACTGCTTCCTTTGTGCAAGTTGACATGTTCAGAGTTGTTTTGATGGATCTAGAAAAAGGAATTGGTTTTGCGTTAGTGTCATCTGTGTGTGCGTGTGTGTGTGTGTGTGTGTGTGTGTGTATAAATGGCAGCAGCTCTGCAAGCACAGATGGTGATGTGTGGCAGTCGCGTTGTTTATTAATAATGCTGATGAGCTTGGACTGACAGTGTGTATCGACCCAACTACACACCATACACACGCACGCACGCACATATGCACATCAGCACACACACACAGGCACATATGCATATCAGCACACACAAAACAGTGACATATATAGACTCTAGGAAGTTCAGTATACTGTATGTCTCTCTTGTGTGTCTCTGTCCCTCAAATTAATGACTTTACGCAGGAGGACCTGCTGGGACTGCTACACTCACTACTCAACACTAATCTGACCTTTGGGTCCAAAGAGTCAATGGTCAAAGGTGAGAGAGCAGTGTGGGTCGGTGAACACATTAGCAGATAGGTAGTCATACAACAGAAGAGCGGCGTTATCCGTGTCTCTCTCTGACACCCCGCTGGTCATAAGAGCGTTGTAAAATACTTATGAGCATGTTAAATAGAAAAATGAACACAGATGAAGGATCATCTGGTTTCCCAATGTGACAATCGCCTGTTTTAAAGAACACACACTCCAGTAATAAGTAGCAGATCACACTATGTAAGATTCTGTATGTGGCAAAGTTTGAATTTAAAACTTAATACACTTCACTGGTAGTATTTTACTGAGTCATAGTAAACTAAAAGAGAAAAAGACAGAGAAAAAGCCAGAGAGACAAAAAGAGAGAGAAAGAGACAGAAACAGAGACAGAGAGTAAGAGAGAGACAGAGAGTAGGAGAAAAAGAGAGAGAGTAAGAGAGAGAGAGAGAGAGTAAGAAAAAGGAGCGAAAGAGAGAGAGTGAGAGAAAGAGAGAAAGAGTAAGAGAAAAAGAGAGCGAGACAAAGACAGAGAGTGACAGTAAGAGAAAGAGAGAGAGAGACAAGGACAGAGAGAAAGAGACAGTAAGAGAAAGAGAGACAGAGAGTAAGAGGGAGACAGTAAGAGAAAAAGAGAGAGAGTAGGAGAAAAAAGAGAGAAAGAGCAAGGTGAGAGAGAGATTTTGAAAAAGAAAGAGCATCAAGATTTACTGTACACCTGGAGCAATGTTAATGGAGTTACAGAAATATAGCCTTGGTGATAACGTATTGTGTATATTGTTCCATGCTCTCTTTCTCTCTATTCATTATTGATTTTTCAGTCGTCTCACTCCCTCTCTCTTCATCTTTCTTTTTTTCTCAATCCCTCTTACAGCTCCAGCCTTTTCTCCGCCCTACCTTAACCTCGAAATCACCAGAGCGCTCTGCGAATTACCTTCTCCCTCTTCTATCTGCCATTGACCTCCATACACACGTACACACTCACACTCAGACACACACACACACACACTGATTAAGTTATGCCATCATAACAGACAGATAGTAGAGAGGAGCATTTAGTCCAAACATGCTGTACCGAAGGTCCGAAGTCACACAGAGACAGAGAGACTTGATCAGCAGGAGGCCCCTGCTGCTCTGTGAATGAGCTTCACCCGTCAGTCGAGCTCCTGCCATGCTGGGACAGGTGAAAGTCAGAGAATCCATTTTATTTCTGGAGATACGAGTCTGGAGTGAGACAAGGAAGGAAGACAGAGCCAGCCAAGTTAAGCTCCAAATGACTAGTCGCATTAACAAGCGGCAGCAATGTGTCATCCAGTCCTCCCGAACCAAGGCGGGTCCTCCCTTGAAGTGAGCATTCTTGCTTATCCCCCTCTTAAGCCTCTCTCTTCTTTTCTCATCACAGCTCCGCTGCTGACTGCACGGGGGAGGGCGAGGCGGAGCAAACACACACAACATACACACAAACACAGAGCTTCTCCACCACTGATCTGTAGTGGTGTGTGTGTGCTGTGGGTAGGGAGAGAGGGAGAGAGTATGTGCGTGACAGCTTTCCAGATAGGGAGGAGAGTGAGGAAAGAGAGTAAGCAGTGCGGAGAAAGTGAGGAATAGCATTGGTCAGATACAAAGAGGAGAAAAACAGAAAAAACGAAACTAGGGAGAGAGAGAGAGAGAGAGAGAGAGATGAGTAAAAGCGCGAGCGCTCCAAGAGTCTGGCCCTGCCTCAATGTGCAGGGAAGTATTAGGTTAAATGGACTGCAGCCTGATGACAGCTGATTTGTCAGTCTAATGAAAGCAAGAATGGGTGGAGGAGTGATATGGCATCTGTTCTCTGCCTCCCCTCCCCAGATTGCACCCAACCTACACAAAAAATACACACAAAATTCACCCAAACACATATACATACAATGGCCACTATAATAGGAAAGCTCTATCCTGGTCTATTCACTGGTTATCCAACCAGCAAAACACACAGTCAAGGGTTTCAGTTCTTGTTTATATGAAGCTCCGAGGGAGGCACTGTGATTTCAGTGTCTGTAGCATGTCTGTGGTCCCAGCTAATGCTGTAGGATTTTAGAAACATATCGGATTGTCCCAAACAGTCGGACCACACACCACTGAGAAGAGCTGTTCTGCAGGTGGTTATGACTTGTGATGACATGACGTTTCAATGAGGCTATGGAAATCTCAGAACATATAACATTTATACTTAGATGGGTTACAGAAGCAGAGAACCTGTAAACACGAACAGGAAACTGAAGAAATATGGGGCTACAGCGGTCAAATTTACGTTTGCAGCATTCGGCAGACACCCTTATCCAGAGCAACTTACGTTATTCTCTTTATACAATAAGCAATTGGGGTTAAGAGCCTTGTTCAGTGGTAGCTTGGTGGTGCTGCAAATTAAACCCCAGTCTTTATATTAGTTATCTAACACCTTAACCACTGCACTACCACTTCCCCCGCTCGCATGTGCACTAAACCGGGAAGTTATGTTTTGTTAACCCTCTGTAGCCTTGTGTGATTACGACTCACAGATATACAACCAACATGCACTAAGCAATAACTCAAAGACTATAAATCTGTACAACCACACATACACACGATATTACACACTCCCACGATTCAGTAAGTCGACGCAGTGTTAAAATAAAAGAGCAGCTGCCCCTAGTGTGCGGAGATCCAGCTGAGAAGAGTGGCGAGAGGCCTACAGTGTCTTCTGGGAGAATAAAACTCTTCTTAGATAGTTTCTGACTATTACAGTAAAAAACAGACCTCTTTTTATTTATTTATTCATAGCAATGCTCATTTCAATAGCAGTCATCTTCCTTAAACAGTAAAAGGATTTTGTTTTCATAAAGGTTTACTAAAAGGCTTAAAAAAAAAATAGGCAAGGGTCCAAATCTGAAGAAAGCACGACACATACAACTATAAACTAATTCTAGTGATAAGAGCTGTTTAAAATACTGCAACTTTTTCTAGATTGACATGACACTCTTAAAATGCTTTAACCAAATAAAGAGTGATACATGACATGGGAAACTGCAAGCACAGTTGGGCTGTAAAATAGTCCTATAATTCCTCTTCAACCTCTTATATTGTCACTCCATCTCTCTTGTTCTCTCTTTCTCAGTAAATCTATTATGCATTGCGATCCATCATAAATCAGTCACACCGGAGGCGGCTCTCTGATTCGTCAGGCTTTGGCCAGCTGACAAAGAGCATTAACATTCTTATTCATCACTTTTAGTTACCACCACCTATCACACTGTTCGGTGTGTGTGTGTGTTGGGGGTGTTGTTTGACAGTCCTACCTGATCCATCATTTATTGTTTAGCCTCCAGCAACAGTACCTCATGTCAGATACTGTCTGTCTGCACTGCATCTTGTCTAAATGCACTCACACTGTCTACTACTGTTATTACACCACATTGATTCGAAGAACCCTTAAAAATGAGTAGGTTTAAATAGGCAACAAAAAAAATGTGGACTTTAAAATTAAATACTTCTAAAATTGTCCTCAAATGACTTAATTTTTCTTTTAAAACTTGATTTAAACTGTGCCTTTATTCTATTAAGCAGTGATTTAGTACAAGCTGTGTGGTTTTGCCACAGAGACTCATGGCACTGTGGGCTGGCTAAGTTACAGTTTACATTTATGGCATTTGGCAGACGCTCTTATAGCGACTTACATTTATACAACTAAGCAATTAAGGGTTAAGGGCCTTGCTCAGGGGCCTAGCGCTGGAACCTTGGTGATGCTGGGAATTGAACCCCGATCATTTAATTGGCACCAACAGTGGTCCAACAGTGCTACCATTTTGCTACCAGTTTTTTTTGCTGATTGATTAAAATGTGTGATGTCATAAACTGTATATAAAGCATATAAAATAGGCCTAGAACATGCACGGTCTGGATGTGTTGGTTAAGCAAAATTTGTGGGGGTTTTTAGTAGCAAATTTTTTTTAGTGGTGTCATATGTCAGTGATGGGTGTCAGTGGAGGCATTAATGTTGAAAACCATAGAGTATTATACAATCCATTAACTCTTTTTAAAGTTATTTACAAGTTATAAGTCTTAACGTCTTTTTTGCAGACACCCAATATACTAAATTATTAGGTAGACTTTTAGCAGATTTCACAAAGCTATATTATTGAAAGTATGTGTTGGTTTAGTTAACCACGTTTAGTTTAAAACTGCACATCCCACAAATGCAGACCTAAACAGACACACACACACACATTACTGTTTATTATTTACAGAACATTGAGGGATTTGCACTGTCAGTGTGTTACAAAAAGGAATGTTCATGTTTTATTCATGCTCTCTATGTTCCTGAGTGTAAAACCTTTGTCAGTTTAGCCTTCGCAGTTTAGCTCTTATTGACTTAAGACTCTTATGACTTTCATCCTCCCCATTTCCTCTGTTGTGTGGTTTCTGCGTGATTATCTGCTCAACAAACAAATGCTTCATTTATGCTTATTTCCTCATTATACATTATTATTGGTGTTCAACTTTTAGCCCTTTTTTTCTACATTTCAGTTCACATTCATAGCGGAAGTGTGGAGGGGATAAGAAGAAGTGTGTGTATGTGTAAGTGTGTGTATGTGTATGTGTGCTACATTTAGCTATCTTGAACCTGCCTGTCAGTGAATGTAAAGCCTGCTTTGACCACATCAGGCTGAGGTGGTTGTGTGCTGATATACAGGGTAACTGCCAGCCGAGAGCAAAGGATGTGCCAAACCACAGGAAAGAGAGGTGGAAGCAGATAAATGGCCTGAAGAAATATTTTAAAGAGATCATTTTATACCCTGTTTATTTTGTTAAGTTAATACTATATGCTGCTTTTTATTTTCTAAATAAAATCTACCCGAACAATTATGTAGTATTTGTGCTTCTCTAAATTGATGTCTTTTTTTTTTTTACCATAATAACTGCGTGATCAGGAATTCATGTGACATTTAAGCCCAGCTGCTCTCTAAGAAAAAGTCATAAAAAAAGGTTTAAAATGATCTGAAAATAGAACGCTAAAGAGCAATGTGAAACACCCCCACCTGTAAGTCTTCTGGTAAATGATTCTCTTCACATTAGAGAAGAACAAGATAAATGAGTAACACAAACAGAACAGCTGCTGTGATAAAGTTGCCACTGTTTACTGACACAAATGTCACCTCAAAGTGCAATTCACTCAAAATTACCCACAGCAGCTTTTTTAACGAGGGAGATTCACACAGATTCATCTTTTGCCAAATTGTTTTCAACAATAGAATGAAGGGAGAGTTCTTGTTCGACTCTACCACACACATACACAAGCACACATCATGTTAAACTCCCTCCCACGTAGTTCCACATGCAAACAACCACACTGAAGATTGCTGCATTCCGAAAAATGAAGAAAGGCCAAATGCGTCCATATGTCACCTGATGTTGCAAATGTTTGCTTAATTGAATCAATCCATCTCGAAAATGGCTGTTGTCATCCCTCTTAATTTCTTCTGTGCTTAATTCCTCCATACTTTACTAACAGTCCAGATATCCACATCATGATGGAAGAAGGAGGAAGGATGGGTAATGAGAGAAGAGAGAGAGAGAGAGAGGAAGAGGATATAGAGACGAAGATAGAGAGAAAGAGCACATAAAGAGAGAGAGAAAGAGCGAGAGGAAGAGAGAAAAAGAAAAAGAGAGAGTGCACGTACAGAGAGAGGGAGAAAGGGAGAGAAAGAGCACATAAGGAGAGAGAGAGAGACAGAGAGAGCACGTACAGAGAGGGACAGAAAGAGAGAAAGAGCACATAAAGAGAGACTTTTTGACTTTTTACATTCCTTTATTTAATTAAATTACCAAAGCACCGTGACTCAAAAAATAAAGAAATAATAATAATAAAACATAATTTCATTTCACTAAAGGAGGTTAAAACAGTAAAGAGAGAGAGAGAGAGAGAGAGAGAGAGAGAGAGAGATAGAGAGAACATGTAAAAAGGAGGAGGGAGATAGGAAGAAAGAACACGTACAGAGAGAGGAAGAGAAATTACACGTAGATAAAGAGGGAGAGAGAGTGAGAAAGAAATATAAAAGGGGGTAAAGATCAGCCAATCACAATCCCTTGAACTTCCCCTCCCCCATGAGTAACATCAATTAACTTACTGTACTGACACTAATAGCAGTCTAATGAATGTGGTAATGACCAGTTTGCATCTATGTATGTTTATGTATTTACATATTCTTTCTTTTTTTCTTTCATTTATTTAGCCCACACGCAGGACGTCCATGTACCGTATAAATAAATGAAGCAGCTGACTGACATTGTAACAGCAAACATGTTTTTCTTTGTTTTGAGACTCCACCTGTCTCAGTTCTTTAAAACTTAATTATACACATAGCCTCTGGCAAACTCCAGCGGTATATTTAAACTCCAGCTTTAGTTAAATTAGCGTGCTGCAGAAGTAAATACGAGGGGGGATAGAAAAGATAACGAGAGGCAATCATCATGGACTAAATCCTTAATGTATACCTATAAAAACATCAATGTTTTAAGAAGAGCTTTAAGGGCTATGAAGGCCTATGTTTTTAATGATGCACAAGCGATACTTTAAAAAAAGCCAGGTGAACAGATGGATGGCTGAACAAAATCTAGAAAATTTACACTGATAGCTTAAATATATAAAACACAAAATCTCCTTGTTTCTGCTCTGGCCTGTAGATTAAAAAAGGTTATTAAGGTATTAGTGGAAGTAGATCTACACTGATATATTTCTGTTCTTTGATTAAGACTTTGACTCAGACTTATTTGAACATGTGCTCCACTCCCACACTGTTGTTTGCCATGTTTCAGGCTTAGTACAAATACCATCATGCACTGGTGCTCACCCTTATTATAATTTTTTTGTTTAATTATTTCTTACTTCCTACTTATTATTAAGGGTTGACTGCATATAGAAAGGTTTAATTTGTCACAGAAGCTTTGACTTTTTCCCAATAGACTGAAGTTCAAATGCCACCGTCATTTAAAGGTCTCATTGTGCAAAATCGCCTATGTTTTGTCCATGTAGTCTGAACTGGTGCGATAGTGATACTCTAGTATAGTAGTGATAGTGATAGTGTTACTCTTTCTAATGTTGATCAGATTAACACTAACCAGTTGTGTTGATGAGATCATGTATATAGAAGAGCAGTGAACATCAGAGCAACAAATTAAAAAGACCTAGTGGCTGGCCTCATGTGTCTCTGAGAAAGCATGTGCTAGCCTTCAATTTCCTCAGGTAGCAGCCGTTATGTGATAGCGAAGAGCTGACTAGTGGGTGGGTATTGGCAAATGACCAAATTGGGGAATCATGGGGGAAAACATGGTCTCTTTCTCATCAAATGGAGAGATCTCCGCAGGGGGTGAATGCTACAGGCCATTAACATCCCAATCAAAGGGAGCCTTCTGTAGTCGGTGTTCCATGTAAGGTGGCTTGCAGTCCACTGCTTCAGCTGGCAGTGGTTAGTAAGAGTCCCATGGAGCTGTTTAAAAAAACTGCTCTAATTTTGGCAGTATGTGTTTCTCAAAAGAATCTATCAATATTTCTAAAAGAAGAACTAGAGTGTGCACTATCATGACGCTGCCAACCAGAATCTGTAGCTGCTGGGTGAGTGCTTTATTCGTTTGCCGCAAATGAGCCAACTATAAACATAAACATGATTTTCCTGACTGCAGAATACAACCAGGGTCCCAGTCTCCCACTGAGATTAGATCTTTTACAGTGGGCCCAGAAAAATTGAAGCAATGCAATTATCTTTCACACTATGGAACAAGACAGTTCAGATATGATATGGGGAAGAATCACTCGTTAAAACTGTGAGGGGGGAGGGTCTGCACTGCTCCAGCTCTGTGGTTCTGGGCAAAAAAAAAAATTAGCAGGATTTTAGCAGGAATGCTACATGCTGGGAAGCTATTATATCTCAGATTGCATGACAGACTCTGGTATTTGACCAGAAACCATGTTTTTTACCAAACGAGGCAATCTGACAGACATGGCTTATGACCAGCCGCCGAACTTTGTCTCTCAGAAGAAAAGCTGCAAAATAATTCAGACCTTTAAATCCAGTGACCACATGCAGCTCTGAACATCTCATTGTGTTGTGTTGAGTTTTTGTTTCCACTGAAAAAGAACACATAAAAGAGCATATGTATCAAATCAAGCATGTGGCCAAATAAGTATAAAAATATTCACTGCATCCCAAAGATGGAGTGTCTGAGGTTAAGATTAGCAGCTATTGTTCTCACAATAGCTAATAGTTTATAATTGTTATATATATATAGTTATAATTGATGCTGCTTCATATTATTTGTTGGCTATGGGACCTTTTAAAGCCAAGTATTTTATGACAGCATCAGAATTTTCCCCTTTACTCTTCAAATGATCAGGCAGTTAAAAGAAACGCTACTGTTAATTGTAAGTATGGGATGTTTGTTAACATTTTTGCAAGATTTACATTTGTTGACAAAACTAGCAGCTAGAGGCTAGATTTTGTAATTTATTTATACCATGTTGCGCTGTTAAATGTTTAAATCTGATTGGTCAGAAGGAATTTTACTTACCTGAATGACCTAATATGCTAAGTCCTTATTGATGCTAGTAACAGAACAAACTGCTTTTTTAGCATAAAAATTAAAAGAAAACGGGATTTATAGCTGTTACAACATTAGCATTCACATCATTGGTAGCTGGTAGCCCAGTTGTAAGGTTTGAGGAATATTATTGGTTAAAATCCCAGCACTTCCAAGCTGCCACCATGAGCCCCTAAGCACAGTGGCGGATAGTGCATTTGGTACCGAATGATACGTCTTAATAGCACCACTATCAGCCCTGTAAGACAACTTCGAAATATGATTGGTTAAGACAAGTCCAACTGCTTATAAAGTTTAAGTTACATGTGCCAGCTCTACTGATGCTGAAGGCTTTGGCACACTACATTAACATGGCAGCACATAGAAACTGAAAACTGATGAAACAAAAAATCTAATATCCACATACTGGAAGCAGTGCAGCAAAAGAAATGCTATGAACTAAAGACAATAAACTTTGGAAATAAATTAATACAATTAAATGGAACAAATATTGAAATTTAGGTTGTAAATGTAGGCTTCTGATAGTGTTCAGGCCAGCAGAGAAGGCCTTGCTGGCCCTGACTGCACACCACTGGCTGAGCAAGTGACCCTCAACTGCTCAGTACTAATAAGATAAAGGTTGTTCTGGATAAAGGCATCTACCTGCATCATTTCACCCATCTGTACTCATTTAAAAAAAGCTTAATGCATCACTTATCATTAAGTAAAAAACATAAACAGTGCTGAATCGCTGTTGTAGATAAATGGTCTGTTATAGGAAAATCATCCTTAATGCTTATTGTATGTTCTTCTTACATTATTTAAAACTATCAACTTTTAAATGTAAAAATATATTAATATAGACCATAAAAGTCTGAAAATGTATTTTCCGGTTTCCAATACTGTGAATTTTTTGTACCTATTTCTCTTCTTAGCCTGCTCTTAGTTGAACATAGTGTGACAATACACTCAGCTCCATGCATCCTTAAAGTATTACAAGACATTATTTAAAATATTAAGACCCCCCTTTTTTATTACACTTCAGGGTGCCAGGTATGATTTTCACTATAGCATGTAATGTAACAATGTCATTTAAGTATTTCATGTTATTTTATTTAATAAATGCATTTAATACATTATATTACATTTTGGTTTACAAAAAAAGGAAAGATTCAGAAATGGATTGAGGTTTGGGTTTGTGGAATGGGTTTGGTCGGCACACACTGATGTCATCAGATAGTTATGATTGTTGGATTGAAATGTGGATTCAGAATCAATTAAGTATGTTAATTCAAGATCAGATCCTACTTTAAAAAAAACAAGTCCATCTATGTAATGCCTACTTTGATCAGTGCTGATTCCAGGATGGAATTATGCAGGAAAATGCTCTTTACCTTTAAATTTAATAGCAATAATAAGCATAAAACACATGTAATGGAACGCCACAATATTAAGTGTTTCATGCAACAGCCAGAGATGCAATAATTTGCGCTGTTCTTTTGATTTCTCAAATCCTAACATAGGTTTAATGAACGCTTAATGAACTGCCTATGCAGATCTGCACTAAAGACCTTTTAAAAAAGGCCATTCTACATTACAGCATACGGCACCCAGTGCCAATTATGGGCCAATTAAACTAACTTGGCAGCACACTAGGCAGCCTGGTATAGTTAGAATCGCATGGAGGGACTTCTTTTCTATCTTTCCAACCATCTCTTATGGAGAAAAAAAGAGGGAAAGATAAAAAAGGTTATTAAATGCTGTGTGTCTAAAAAAAATCTTAGGCTTTCTCTTTGCACAGCTACAATATTGCACAGCATACATGCCTATATAGCACAGCACCTGCACTTTGACTCATAAGACTTGCACACATATTCACATTGTACATTGTATACATTGCACAACATCTGCATTGCAAATAGACACTTTTGCAATTCTTATTTTTCACTATTTATATATGGGCTTTGTCTACTTCTGTTCAGATGCTCTAATGTTATATGTATATATGCTGCCGGTTCAATACTACTGTTCATATTATCTTATTTTATTTTATTTTATTTTATTATTTTATTTTGCTGTTTATCTTGTTCAAAGCCTGGACAGACATTAAAACCATTTTAATGCCTGTTGTACTTTGTTGGATAATTGAAAGATGCATTGAAACTTTCTTGTCATTGCATTTTTAATATCCATCTATTCGGAGCAACGTGTGCATGAAAGTTCTGCGCAATCTGATCACCGGTTTCTGGTGATACGAGCATCAATTACACAGACACGCTCTCCATTACAGAAACATGCTCTCATTTTCATTGTGCCAGTAAGAACAAGATGTCTGTGTGGAGTGTAAAGAGGGCAAGCAAGTGTGAGTGTGTATGTGTGTTTATGAGTTCAGAGCTCTGATTTCCTTTCACTTTCTGAAAACAGAGTGCTGGTCTGGAGTGAATTACTGCCATGTTTAGATGTGTATGCATGAAATCTCACTTATGTCTAATTGTGACAAACGAATGCTAGTTCGCTAGTTAGCTAATGACGTATACACTAGATACACAGTATATGTGGATCAGACCACATGTGTAACAGGAAGTAGTCACTACAAAAATCAAAGAATGGATTTTAGTGAACTTAGAGTCTTTAGTACAAACAAAGAACTTAGATAATATAGGACTACCCAGAACAAGGGAAACCTAAATTCTTGAAAAGTCACTTGGAACACTGGGAAAGTTCAAGAGTCTGGAACTCTTCTAGAAGTAGGAGTTGGAACGAGGAGACGTGAAGTGAGAACTTCTTTCAATAGTGAACGCTGAACTAGGGTGAGTGAGTGGCTTAAATAGGGTGTGTGAAAATCAGGTGCGTGGGATCAGAATTTCGGCGAAAGTAAACAGTGGAGCGTGGATGAGCCTGGCATGTCTGTGACAACATGCATTGATGCCTTAATAAAGGTAAAGCCCAGGATAAATCCTGGAAGACAACACAGGCACATGACAGGGTTGTACTGAAAATTGCAACATGAGATAGACAGTTTACCCTGCTATATAAGGTAGCAAGAAAACACTGACATTTTACAAATTACATGTTCATAGATTTTCATATCTTCAAAGAGGGTAATGTCGACATTAGTCTATTAATACTACTATGAAAGGTTTAAAGGTTAAATGTTCATCAACTTGAGATCTGCTTTGGTTTGTCTTGTACTTCCCCTAGTTTTAATCCCTGTCCTGCTTAACTGTACTGCAGTAGGATTCAGCAGCACAGCATTATTAGTCTTTTTTCTCCATCATTAGCTAGAAGGATCTCAGGGTCATCGCTCTCTGTTGGGTGTGTGGCCAAAACCTTGCAACCTCTTTGTTTCCCCGGGGATAAAAAAAGACCAGAGGTCATGCTCTACCCAATAAACAGCCAGCAGGGAACTGTAATGATTAGAAGTAACAGAGCTTAATGGGGACTGACCTCTGACTTTGTTGCTATAGAGACAGGGGAGAATATGGGGTCATCAGCTTGCTGAACAAGTCAATATAAAAGAAGGAACAGGAGTGGTCAAAGTGTCCAGCAATTTAGAGGCACTGAGTACAAGCTTTTTCTCCTTCTCCTGGGATTTCATATGACTCCTACCTGCACTCATTCACACGTACAGTACATGCTCTGTATGTTACATTTTAAACAGCTAATATATTCAAGTCTTATATCTTAATCTTAGTATTATAAATGGTTAACTATTTAAAGAAACATGGGTAAAATACGGTATTTCTTGTAAAGATTAACTATTTTGGTTTCAATTTAAAACTTAGATTTGCATTTACATTTACAGCATTTGGCAGACCCCCTGAAACCGGGGTGACTTACATTTATCTTTTTTATACAACTGGGCAATTGGGGTTAAGGGCCTTGCTCAGGGGCCCAGCAGTGGTAATTTGTTGGTGCTGACAATCACACCCACAGTTTTCCGGTTAGCAAGCCAACACTATAACCCCCCATCCAAAAAAACAACAATTGATTAACAACTTGATTAACACTAACCTACCAAAATAAATGTTTGCTTATAAATGCCACCCAGTAGGACATTAATGTCTTTGGAGGATGTGCTTACTGACTTTGCATGACATTGAATTTAGACTTTAGAATGAAAGCAGATTTACATTTGAACAGATTTTCATACAGTATCAAACAGCATTGCTTGTATTTTGGCAGTTAATTTATGCATTTACAAGGTAGTTTAATAAAGCAAATATTTAAATTGACATACTGATGATAACTAGAACAATGTATAAAAAAGGAATGTTGAAGCTTTATGTGTTTCCTCCAAAACATGAGAACTTCTAACACTGTGTATTTTCAGACTGCTGCTCATGCAGTCACAGGGCAGCTATACACACTTGGACAAAAGTGCTGTTTGCTTACATAATGTAATGATTGGATTCATGGATAATGTTACTGTATTGGCAAGATTAATGCCATTTCTCCCTTCAACCCAACAGTCTAATGAACACAAATAGCTCTGGCATTGTTAGAATTAGAACTCATAACTTTTGAATTATAGGGTAATAGCTTTTTTACAGTTTTACATTAGAAGCCTCCTAAAGGACAATTCTAAAGATAGTATGGAAGTGTTTTTAACCGGACTTCAGTTTTTGCCTGGTAATAGCTAGACTTGCTTTGACTGACTCACCACTGTGCTGATCCCACAGAACAGTCTCCACTTATTTCCTAGCCGGAGGACTGGCTGTTCCTCTCAGCAGTGATCCTGATCCTCAACAGCGGTGACTAAGTTTCCTAATAAAGTGCACAGCAAGGCTTATCCTGCAGCACAGAGATAGGAGAGCCCGCTGAGACCTACTGAAAAGATGTTTTAGTGCACAATATATGAACTACAGATCAAGAAAGGAAATAAATTATGATCACTCCCTTTTCTTAAAGGCTGGGGTGAAAGTGTAAAACTAGAAGGCATGACCTTGGAAAAACCCTTTAGCTCAGTGGTGGTAATTCGAGACTTGGAAACAAGCTACTGTCATAGACCATATAACTGCGTGTGTGTGTGTGTGTGTGTGTGTGTGTGTGTGTGTGTTCGTGTTTTGAGGGTCTTTCACAGGCTATGTCCAAAAAATAATATTCAGTGCGAGGTGAAGTATGGCATGAAGGTTAGAACCCTGAGGAGAAATCATGGGGGTAAGGGCAGAAAAACTGAACAATTTCTTTCCTTCCTCCCCTGCACACCAAAACAATAAAAATAAAATGGGAAAAAGTTTTTAAAATATCTACGTATCTGTCTGTCTGTCTGTCTATCTATCTATCTATCTATCTATCTATCTATCTATCTATCTATCTATCTATCTGCCTACCTGTCTGTCTGTCTTTCTATCTGTCTGTCTGTCTGTCTATCTATCTATCTATCTATCTATCTATCTATCTCTAATCTGTCTGCTTTTTTTTGCATTTTTGTTCGTGGTTTAGGGGTTGTTCAGTCCTGGAGTGCTGTTTACTTTATTCTTTTTCAGTTAAAGGAATAGAAAAAATAGTAAAATAGCATTTAATAATTCAATAAATCATTTGTTTTATACTAGAGCTGGTGTTCTAATACCGACATGACCACTAATGGCTGTGCAGAACATTCACATCACACCCTGTATTTTTACGTTACTGTTAGCTCACTTGTAGCCAGCAGAAATACGCTTTTTGGCAGCTTAAAAATAGGAGTAACACTCCCTAAGTTCACAGATTATAATAAACTTGGTTCACTTAGTCTTTTTGACTTTATGAGTTTGTTGTCTGTGAAAAGTCGATAATATTTCAATAAAATTAAAGGCTTAAAAAACAAGTTTTCCCTTTTATGCTCTGTAGCAAAATGTCATAGAAAGATAAATGATTCCTCATCCTTGACTGTCCACTTTTCCCCTCTTTTTATCGTTTTTCCTATTTATCAGGCTGTTGTTTTAGTGGGGTCATGAACCTAAAGAGAGAGGAACTCATTACCAAGTCACTTCATTTCAGTTCAAAGGGGGAACGGATTGAGTGCAACAAAAGCAACTCCAGCAGTCTGACAGACTGCTATTCAGGATGACAGGGGAAGGTTTTCAACATAGAACGCCTTAATAAAGGTGGACAGGTCTAGCAGACAGTCATATCTGTGCAGAGAACATTATCATAATGAGAGAGAGAGAGAGAGAGAGAGAGAGACAGAGAGAGAGAGACAGAGACAGAGAAATAAAGGAGGGGTCATTTGCTTGCTAAAGGGTTAAGATGACAGTTTAATCTGGTTAGCTATATTTGAGGTATATTAATGGGCATGAAAAAGAATACAAAATTATTTTATAAACACAGTAATAATTCAGCTAGGGAAATCAAGTAGTTGTTATATAACCATTTACACACACACACACACAATACATATATATATATATATATATATATCTATATATATATATGTATTGAAATATAAAAAAATATTATTATTATTGGTATAACAAATTTATCCCTAGATCACCAAAACGTTTGAGGTTGGTAGACCTATTGTAAAAAGTAGTCTCTGAGAAGTAGCTGAATACTTCTTGGCAGCCTGACATTTTAAGAGGAGCATGTCAAAAACAGGAAATACTCAGTCATGGCAGACTGCAATCATTTAGTACAATCATTCTTTAGACTGAAAAATGCTGGCACTGACACTATAGGAGGCTCCAAATACAATTAAAAAAAAACTGAAGAAGCGGGGAAGGGTGCGAGAGAGAGAGAAAGAGAGAGAGAGAGAGAGAGAGAGAGAGAGAGAGAGAGAAAAAAAAAGAAGAAAGAGACAATAAAAGGTAGGGACTGTAATAGAGTGAGAAAGACAGAGACAGAAAATATCCTTTTTTGTTTTCATTTTGAATACTTCCAGGTCCGACAATCTATTTTGTCATATTTTTGCTTTCAGTCACTGATCTTTGCTTGGTTACTATTTGGAAAGGAAGGAATCTGAGTTTATAGTGGTTTGTGCTTGATTTGATAAAATTATAGGGCTGTATTTTCCAGAACAATATCCCGTCTATTAGAAGAGTATAAAAAGTAATGATAATTATAACTTCTGGCTGTTCAGTATGCATACAGCATTCTCACTGGTTTATAAGCATGACTCTAAAGTCTCGCTGTTAAGGTTTTCTTAGGTGATGTCTGTTTGCTTCAAAGTCTTTGTCTTAAGCTATCAGGTGAAATGTGGTAAGGTCCATTCTAAGCTCTGGAGCCTAAATGCATCATAACACTATCATAACACTATCATAGACTTTTTAGGGTCCTCACTACAATCACAAGGGCATCTCAGGTTTATTAATTTAAAAAAAAACATGATATTTGAAAGTATATTGCAACTAAAGACTTTAAAGTGCACTTAATTTGCCTGACAACTAAACATGAGCAGTCATCTTACAGGATATAAGAATGTGTGAAAATAATATGTAAGGGTTACAGAGACAAAGAACAGAGACAAAAATGAAGGACTGGCGACAGGGGGACGCGTTGGATTACAGAGTGAAGAAAAACCACCATAACTGCGATGGCTTTTAAGATGGTGAGAGGTTCATACGACGATGGCCAGAAGAGTTTGATAAACTGTTCTGCCTGGATTTACACCAGACCTCCCAGTTCCTTCCAAACCCTCAGATATTTTTCAGCCCCAGAAAGTCAGTATGCAATGCTTCAGGCAGGATTGGAGGTATGTATGTGAGTTTGTGCATATAAAATGTCTTGCTGTGATTGTTTGATTTTTAAAAACATTCTTTCCTGGCTTATATGCTGGTTTTCATCAAAAAGCACCCTCCTGTCAGTTTAGTCAGCTAGAAAGATACGTGATACTCTTTTAGACAGGAAGCAAGAAAAACTAAAAGATGTATTAATGTGTTTAACAACCATTTGAGAAATTGAGTAAAAACAGATAAAAATATTTATAAGATACTCTCTTGGAAAAGACATTTACTGGGAGCCTTTTGTGAAAAGACACTGTACAGTTTTTAAACCAATAAATGAACAAAAAAATAGGGATCATTAATAACTATTTTGTTTTTTTGAAGTGTTTTTAAAAGTGTGATTATTTAAAAACTGGTTATGATTTGTTGAACTGGAATAACCTACATTAAATAGGTCTGGAGCAGCGGTGAGTCCTAGTGTTAGTGTTTAGTTAAAAGACGTTACATCTGATTTGTAATAAATATTAGCAACAGAATCATCAGCCAGTCAAATTTTGACTTTCATTGACAGACCGTCCGGTGTGTATACCCCCAGCTTTCGCCTGAAACTTAATGGAAAGAAAACAACGGCCACAATTACCAGCACCGCCACACCAGATCTTGTTAGCAATATACTGAAAACGCCTTTTAAAGCTGCATTTTTGCAGAAAGAATTGAAAGGAAGACTTACACCCAGACTGAATTTACTAACAGATGCCAGAAAAGTGTTTTGTGCGCCATTTCAAAGCTGGCCTTAAAGACAGCTAGTACCAATCACAACAAGCTATTTTGTTGGACGTTTTTTCTTTTTTAGAAAAAATTAAGGGCTGTGGAATGATTCTGGCTTTGCCAGTCGAAACAGCTTTACTAAGGCATTGTAAGGTTTCCATGTTTTTGTTTTTATTGTTTCAAGTTTATTGTTTGGTTGTTTTTTTATTTTATGTTGTTTCACGTTTATTGTTTGTTTTGTGTCTAGGCTAAGCTATGCTAGCTAACTAAGTTATGCTATACTAGCTAGATTAGCTAGCCTAGGCAGTGTTTTGTTTACTCCCTTGCTCCCCACGTCTCCCTGTCATGTGCTTCCCCTTGTCCTTGTCTCATTGGTTAGTTTGGTCCTAACTGTTCACAGGTGTCTTGTGCTTACATACCCCATTGTATCCTCCTGTCTTTGTGGGTTGTTGTTTCCTGTACCACTGTGGTGAGTTCCTGTGGTGTAGTGTTTAGTTTAGTTTAGTTTAGTTTAGTTTAGTTTAGTTTAGTTCATGTTTTGTTTTGCTAATGTTGCCCTCAGTTTAGATTATTATTTTTGTATGTTCACTCTATGTAATACATGGGTTTTCTTAAAATATTCTCACCTCAGTGGAGTCCTTTACAGGCCTCTCTTAAAATAAGGCTCCAGTGCCACATAATGACAGTCGTGTATAACTTGCACATTCTTAAAACATGGCTGTGTTAAGTGTAATAAAGATGTGTAAGATGTGTGTATGTGGTTAACAGTTGCTTACTAAAGGCCCTGACTAAAACCTGAGGGTACGTTATTGAAAATGAATAAATTGTCTGAAGTGACTAGTGAAAAACGAAAATTAATGATCTAAGCAATGGTTTATCTTAAGCAAGGGAATTATGATCCGAAATAAAAATTAAAGATGTTTACAAAAAAAGTTTGTCTCCAACCCTAATTAAAAACACCTGAACCAACTAATCAAGACTTTGCTAGGTATACTTGAAAGTTACGGGAAGGTGTGTTAAGGCAAACTTCAGAACACCGGCCCTCCAGGACAGAGATTGCTCACCTCTGGTTTATAGTCTAAATTTACAACTTGTGTAAATTATCATTATAGAATGCAAATAACACTTTTTGTTGATTACAAAGCTTATTTTCTGCAATGATAGAAATGCGGATGGGGAAAAATCCTACTGACCTTTTGCTTTCTCGGTTGGCCTACAAAAATAGCTTATTCCTGTAGCAGTAAGATACCTAAAATTATCAAGCAAGACCTTAAGATTAGCATTGGTACCTTCTTTTACTAGTTGATTCAGAAAAAGCAACAGACAAGATCCATTCACCTTGACCTAATGAATATAAACTTATTCAAACCTCACCCTTGTGTCATGGTCACATTCTCTTATTACAAAGCATGTCTACATCTGACCTGAGCAGTAACAGAAGGACATCTCAGTCAGAAGTGCTATCATTAGCCTGTCTGCTAATGTACACCCCACCCGTGTTACTTTTCATGACTCCAACCCAATTACAGCTCTCTGCGTGCTGCCCTCTGCCAGCAGCCTGTTTAGGGGGCCACAGATGGCACAGGCTCAGCGGAAACCCTGGCTCTAATGTCAGTCTGGGTAAGGCTGAGACTTGGGTGCAAAGGACTCACGTCATGTTCAGCCAAGCCTGCATCTACCCAGCATCCACAGCAACTGATATAATATGGCCTGCTTTTTAAAGCATGGTCCAGTACTAATATTAATTCTAAGCTGCATTGTTCCCGTACAGTTACGGTTACCATGACTGCACAGTAATAATAAACCTGGGGTGTGTTGTCACTGCATGATGATTAAACTTTCTCACAACTTGCATATCTCTAATGCCCAGCGACTCTCACACCATCTTGGGCCAAGCTATACATGTCATTTCACTTTTATTGGAATGGCATGTGCAAACACACACCCACCAGGATAATAAAGTGTCACTGTTAGTGAGAGCTGATCTGAAAGCAGTTCTTCATTTGCCTGAAACCGGCTAAAGGCGGGAAAAGCAGAGTGTAGATCAGCACTAGCTAAACTGATATGCTCCAAAAGTCCATTCGCTCTGCCATCTGTGCCTGCATCTGAGCCTATACTGACCAGGCTTACACTTACCGAGTGTGAAATTAGTCTATGCATGTGTCGCCCCGATGCTTGTTTATGTGAGAGGGAGTGCAAGTGCAGGTGTGTCCTTGAATGTGAAAATGAGAATGAAAGTGTGTGTGTGTGTGTGTTGTGTCTGTTCGTATGTGTTCCATCTCTCCAGATGGCGTAGGTGTAAGATCCATCTCTCACTGGATTAGGAAACTCCAGGCTTAGGGTCAAATGGGCACCGTTTCATAACTGCAATTCTCCATGTTAATTACCACCCCCATCCTACACAAACATGTCCTCCTACTGGGGCCGGCATAACAACAAATGTCCTCAAGTGACTTCTGAAGTTCACTAGGCAGCTTGTCCTTTCTGACACTTGCCCTGACCTTCTGACCTCTGCCCTCTGACTTTATGACCGCTCTCACCTCTGACCCTGGGGGGTAATTAATCATGATCATGGTGTGCAGAAAAATGGGTAGGGGGTGCGGGATTTTTTAGTGAAGTGAATTTTAGTACATTCTATTGGAGATCAGCTATAGACTCAAACTGTTTGCAAAATGCCTTCAACTCACGGTTTGTACTTACTCTAGAAACAAAATTAGTTATTTTTTGAAAATGGGTACTGGCCAACATTTATTTAAGATATATTTTGTATTGAATTTTGACACATTTTCTCTGCTTAATAATATAATTTTAAAAAACCATAGTATTCCATAGTATTAGTACTAGTATAGTAACAGTTGTATAAAAGTGGAAGATTTAGAGCAGTTGAGGGTAAGGGGGTTTCTTAAGGGCCCAGCAGTGACAGCTTTTTAATCACTTTCCAATCAGGAGTCCAATCTTCCACAAGCACTGATCTTAAGGTGTATTTTTAGCACATGTGGCTTATAACCAATTATATAGTTTAAATGAACATTTTTAATATATAATATAGACATAAGCCCTATTCATACCGACAATGTTTTAGTAACATCGCTGTGTTTATTACCATGTGGTTGAAAATAGATAACTGTAATAGTAAATAAATGTATTAAAAAACATAAATGTAAAATATTTGTATAGAACTGAGTTCTTTACATAAAACTAGTCAAATAAAAATGTATATAATTTACATGTTATGTAATTGAGTGCAGAAATGAAAGTAATCTTACTTGACACTGATATTACCATAACCAGTCTTAATAATTTGCCTGATTTGGCCCTCTTGTTGATTCTATTTGATTAATTTTTCCCAGTGTATCAAACAGGTCTATATCCATTATTGGTGCATGGAAAGAAGAAACCTAAATACCTAAAAACCTGAACACCGAAATACCAAAAACAGACAAGTAAAAAGGAAAAAACATTTTCAGCAATCACAGACATTTATTTGAATAGGATTAGATTTCTCCGAGGACCGCCGTGCTGGATTTTAAGCGTGAGTCGTGTGAGAAAAACACAGACAGATTCGAAGTGAATTATAATTTTAAAGTATGTCTGTGAAACAGAAATTTCACTAATGTCCCACTGTTAAACTAGTGCCGTCCAAGTAGGACTTAATATTATTTCTTGATTTGCGCTCTTGACTGCAAGTATCTTGCTTTCATATTATTTTTCATCAGTTGCAGATCAGAGTTACATTCTCCCTTGTTTCCCTTGAGATGAGAAGAAGTTTTTTATTTTGTTGTTTTTAAAGAAGTAATGGTAGTAATTTGGCTCCTGTGTAACTTTTTGCAGAAGGTCGCTTTCTATCAGAGAATGTCAGTTTCTGAAAAGTGACATAGTGATATATTTTCATTGGGGTTAAACAAGAATAATAAAAAATTTCTTTACATTGTGTTTCTTTTTATATTATAATGTGGAGCCATTTCACAAAAATATTTGAAAGGGCCGATTCGTTATAATTGCTTTTCAATAAGTCTTATTCTTGTTATTAATTTAGATTCTGCCGATGCAAATACCAGAACTAAAAATACTGAAATGTAGTCTTAGCTTGTAGTCAAACGTGTACGTTAAAGCACAAAGTAACACACACAGCATGACAGATCTTATTGCAGTTTAGTTTTTTGAGGCTTTTAAAAATTGAATACAATGCTCTGCCATATATGTTATCACTTTCACACTCACTGTAATTGTTAATAATTCAGTTGTCCTTTATTCTCACCATGCCCTCTGCCAGGCTTTCCTTTTTGTCGGTAGTCTTTCAAAATAATAATGAACGCTAAAAGTGCACAGCCTGCATGCTCTTTTCTCCTGCTGATCATTGTGTGTGTGGGTGTGTGTTCGTGAGGGTGGGTGATCTCTCTCTCAGGATGAACAGCCCTTTCTGCAGCTGCCGCCTCTGCACTGCCAAACAAAGGGCAATTACTGATTATAATTATACAATTACCATTCACATATTTAATCAGAGCAGCTCTCTGTAGGAAGGCTCAGGTAAGTGCAGGGCTCTGATCTTGCTTCTGCTGTGTGTGTGTGTGTGTGTGTGTGAGTGTGTGTGTGTGTGTGTGCTCGAATTTAAAGCAGGAGCTGGACACTGATAAGCTCAAACATTGCTGAGGGCTCTAAGCCTCTGCCCATGGATCATCAGGGACAAGAGATGTGTGATGGGAGCAGGCAAGGAAAACCAGGGAGTTTTGCACAATCTGGCAACCTCCGCCACCAGCGATGCAAAGGGATCCCTCCAGCACTGCTGTGCAGGCGTCCATCTGACAACTGCCCAAACTCATTAATCTCCCTCTTTCTCTCCCTCCATAACTTCCAAACCATGTGATAATTGCAATTAGTCACTAAGGGAAACAGATGTCAGAAACAATAGAAGGTTCTGGATGTCTAGAAAGCCTAATGAAGCTATCAGATGTTTCTTATACATGTATAATGTGTGTAGAATAATTGGGCATGTATTATAACTACAGCTTTAAAATATATATAGTAAACATTTGTGAACTGAATGTTTATAATTTACATTGAACTACTTTATAGTTATCTTTTTAACTCTACTGTTGAGATAGCTGACATTTTTAATGTAAGTCTGTGATTTCTAAATTAGAAATCTTTCCGTGAATTTTTGAAAAAGTTTACATTTTGGCAGCTGTCAATAAAATATCTGGTCAGCAGTCTCTTGGAAAAAAAAATGTGATGCAAAGGAAGACATCAGGAGAGAAAAGTTGACACTATTTTCGAAACTGAACAATGTTCTGTTTTAAAAATTTTATTCAGTAATTATTTGTGCTTACAATAAACGAAATAATTACTGTACAATTAGTAGTACAAAGATCCTTTTAAGATGCAATAGTGTTTTATAATGATGAGTAGCATCATGCTAAGAAGTCTTCCTAATGATGTCCTCTTTTGTCATCCTAGCCTAGCTAACTTATACCAAAAATGACAAACTATAAATTATTACAGCTCTCATGCAATAAGTTCATCGAAGTTTCTTTGGATATTTACAAGACTTTTACATTGAAGGGTTCTACAAAGAGTCTTTAAAGGTTTTTATCTAGGATTTTTTCCTCTACGTATATATATTTGTGTAAGAACACAGTATATTGGATATATTGCAAATATATTTGTCACAATGAGGTCATGTTCAAACATTTGCAAGCAGTTCATTAAACTGATCTAAATCCGTAAGCAGCATCAATGTCATCCACGCAGGCATGATTCAATAAACACAGGCAAAAAACTAGACTATTAAAGCAGAAATCAAGTAATCAGTGTAAAGAACTTAGACTAACCTGAAATTTGAGAGGGATAATTGAATAAGATTTGAGTCTGTTGCAGACAAAGCTTTATGCATAAAACATATTGAGCTGCTGTAAGAGTATGGACAAAACGGGAAAACTGACAAAAATACATACTGCACTAAGTGATTGTTTACCAATATTTATTACAGTAAAATGATCTATTATCCAACTGTGTTTGCTTGAACTACATCCATATGGTGTAATTCCATATGTGCTTATGGAAAATAAACAATGTAAATAATTATTAAAATAGCTGCTGCAAAGATGTCAGAAACATAAAAATCCAACCCAAACATCTGTGATTTGTATGTAATAAATAAACCTCAAGCTAATTTATAGCACCACTAAGTAAAACTGTTCTCTTTTTTTGTTGTCCCTGTGACATTTCTTATTTCCATTCCTATCATCAATGTGCTTGATTAATTACATAGAAAAAAGGGAGGAGGTTGGAGTGATGGAAAAGCTTAAAGAAAACGGTAAACTGCATCCACATACGCAGAGCCCCCTGACTGAGTGATAGTCTTAATTAAAAAGCTCTCACTGTGGTGTTTCCATGCATGTCATTTCTGACATCTCTACAAGCAGCTCACACCCGAAACACTAACGCTGTATCCGTATTACACACTTACACACATGCCACTGAAACATCTGCTTTTAGCAACTGTGAAAGAGTACTAAATACCTGCTAATCAGGTGAAAAAGAGGTAGAAAAGAGATTCTCGTCCCAAAATGATTATATTTTGAGAAAAAGAGCAATGTGGATGCACATTCAGTTGTTAAAGCTGTTGTGGGTTGGGGTTTTTTTTAAATACAGGACTATAATTTTGTCAAAATCAGAATTTTTTATGTATACAGTATATCATTTTAATTATAATGTCAACCATGTATAAATCCTTTATAATATTTCTTTGTCATTCTGTATTTACACATCTGACTATATATAACAAAAATAAAAAAGTATAAAATAATACAAGAACTGTGTTATGTGTATCTGTGTGTATCTGTAAATAGCAAAAGAAAGGATGTGGCTGGTTGTATAATTTAGCAGTTTTGTTTCAGTCCACTTCATCCAGTTATCTGCTCATATCACTATGATATGCATCTTATTTATTTCTTAAATATCACTCTAATTTTATGTGTATTTGAACCCGCTTATTAACACTTTCTGTTAAGAATGAAAAGGAAATTTTCTATTTCTATTTATTTTTACTGAATTAACAAAAATATCTTCATAGTTGTCTGTAAGCTGTAGTTCTATTTATCATACCAATAGTTCACTTGTGATTCAAAAAGCATCTAGGTCTGTAATAAACTTTATTCGTAAGATCATTTTTAAAGTAGGAAGGTAATTGCTAATGTGAAAAACACAGATTCACAGGTCACTTTCACACATTTTTATGCTTGCTGTTGCAGAAACTCTGCTCTAACTTTAGCTCCAAATGCAAAACCCTTTGGGTCTGCTTGCTTACCAATAGGTCTGTAGTGCAGATATAAACTTTTGCCTCAGAACTCAGAGGTTTGCACATTGCAGTCTCTCTGTTACGTTTAATATTTTAGAGTATGTCAATCAAGACCTGGCTAGATGTTTTTTAAACATTCTATTCCAGATTTAGATCACTCTTACTCCTATAATAACCCTCAGTATTAGTCAGGCGGTCTGGGTTGTAATTTATCAATGGTTCTTCCAAAGGGTGTTTTTGAGGTTGGGATTAGGGATCAATAAATAAAACTCCAATTCTTCTACACTATGGTTGGCAAATCATGTTTTCACAGAACTCACAGGAGCTTTGTGCGCATGGGCATCGCCATACTAAAGCACTTTTTTTAGTTCCAGTGAAGAAATTATACAATATTTAAAGTCATTCTGGACAAGTGTTTATTTCCGGGCAACAGTTTGGATTAAACACACTTATGTGGGTGTGCTAGTTTGGCGTTTACATTAACAAACTGTAAATACTACAGCATAAAGTACTATAATATAATACTGTTTACCACAAAATGTTTAATTTCTTCCAAACAGTTTATTTTCTATATAATCTTTATTTCATAGTGTTTTTTCTCGCTGCACTGCTTCCAGTACGTGTATGTGGATGTTAGATTTTTTGTCCAATCAGATTTCAGTTTCTATGTGCTGCCATGTTAATATAATCTCCCAAAGCCTTCAGTAGAGCTGCCCATGTAACTTAAACTATATTAATAATGGAAGATTGCTAATTGGTTAATATTTTTAAGGACTGGATTAGATTTTTAAACCCGCCTCCCGAAGCTCGCTAGCTGTTGCACAATGACATCAGTATTTGTACGTCCTCTGATTGGTTGATCAAAGTAAATGCTTACAGCCTAGCAAAACTCATCTGTACAGTTAAATAAAAATGTTAAGGTTTTTTTTACGTAAAAATAAAAAAAAATGTTTTAAGGCAGTATTTTCCAGAAAAGTTAGACATGGTGAGGAGAGGTTGGTTAACCTCGAAGATAACTGACTTGTCTTAGCCTGGGAAAGAGTTTCTTTACTCCCAGACCAGTGCCACTGGTAACCAGTATTGCTGTCTTACAGCCTTTAAATGTATTATATATTTTATTAAATTGTTTATGTTTTTGCGTTGTTATATTAATATTAGGATTAATATTGATTCTTAACTGGTCCTGATGTAGGTGGTACAGTTGCGGTTGTATTGTAGAGGTTTGGAGTCTTAACAGGGTTTCTTGCTTTAATAAAAATGGTTTATCCTCAATATCGGAACTGCTCCCCGTCTGTAATTCCACGCTATGTTATATTGCGTTTTTGTATAGTATTAATGGTTTTTATAATTGCGAAGTGATAGTGGTGGTATTAAGAGGTGTGTCAGTCGGGTAAATCCCCACTGAAAGCCCAGGTACCAAATGCACCGCCCGTCACTGTATTGTATTATTGCTAAAAATGGATGAATGATTTACAATGCAAGCATCTGTTGACACCCAGGAGAGGATAAATTACTTTGTGAGTCTGGTTGCGCTCAAGATTTCATCTCAGGGAATTGTCCCTTGCTCCTGTCACCTCTGGCTCGCTCATTAAGGACCCGCATGGCTCTCGCTCTAATATAGCTGTTTTGCAATAATATTTACTGTCCAAAGCGCTATATACCATACATTATAACTCAATAGAGGAAGTAATTAAGCTAAAGGCTTGTCAAAAAAATAGTAGTACTGATGCTTGTAACTGATGTGAGATTGCTATATTTATAGGTACACTTGCATTTGCTGTCACATTTATGTTTAAATTAAAGCAGTAATACAACAGAAAATTATCTATTGCATGTGAATTGCCTGTTTAGAAAGTCCTACTGCAGAAAATGTCTCTTAACACCTGATATAAAAAACGACCCTAGAAACCCTACAAATAAAAACTTTTTTTGCTTTTAAAATCCCCTGCGAAGATTTCACTTACTTTGTCCAGACCAAACCACTTTCTGCAGGTCTTCTCACCACCTGCTACTTTTGATTACAGGTCATAGGTCAACCTGTGTGTTTGGGTTTGGTAAATCAGTAATTAACCATTGGGCCCTGCTACTGTTTAACAATAATGTGCACACACTTGACATTATAGGGAGGTAAAAGCCAGGAGCCACTTAAGAGTTAAACAGAGCAGAAATACCTGAAAGCAGCAGGAACAACAGTTACACAGAAAACGATGGGTAATCCAAGCATTTTTATCACACTATGTAAAAATAATAATAAAAATATTTTCCACTAATCATGTTTTGGATCAATGATCTTAAACTTGTTGTCCATCAGACGTCTGAGACTGTGTTAAGGAACAACTTTTATTGAACTCTAATTAGACTACATTATCAATGTAAAAATGTCCTTTTTGTATTTTAATGTCCAGGTATGGTGCACTCTAAAGCATTTGACTGTTTACATATTGTATTAAATTGTTTTATACTTTGTGGGTTTTATATTCTAATGTATTTTTTATGGTGGTATGTTATAATATTATTTTGTTCTACTACTACTACTACTACTACAGGGAAGTGGTGTCTTAGTGGTTAAGGTGTCAGAAAGACCGGGGTTCGATTCCCAACACCACCAACCACCACTGTGGGCCCCTGAGCAAGGCCCTTAACCCCTAATTGCTCACTTGTATAAGTGGGAGATAAATGTCACTCTGGGTAAGGGCGTCTGCCAAATAATGTAAATGTAAATGTACTACTACTAATAATAATAATAATGAGACCCAGTTCATACGAGGAGAACTGAAGTAACAGTCTGATTTATGCTGGGTCAGGGGTTAAGGTAACGTAGACTATAGATCAACTCCAATGGGCCAGAAATGCCTGAGCTATGACAGCAGAGACATAACAGGTCATAACACGAACTGTGTAATCAGTGAACCCTGACCATAAATAACAGCGATAATGACAGAGTTGTTGTTTGTGGGAAACCCTGACAGTAAAAATCCCTGCTGGCCTCCTCCACTCCTTTATAACGAACAACCACATTTCACTCCTAATCTCTTTCATTTCTCTGCTTTTTTTTCCATCTTACTTTTCTCCATCTCTGTCTTCTTTCTCCAGCTTCCCACCTGGCACACGGCCCAAGCCACTGTCTCCTACCTAATTCCTTCTGTGCTAACCCAAGTCTGCACCCAGTCAAAGCCAACAAGCTTTTTGAGTGCTGCTTGAATAGTTTGTTTTTTTATTGTTGTCTGAGTTTTTATGGAAAGATTGTCTAAGGAAATTAAACACCAGTATAAATAACAGGATCATAAAAAGAGCAGTCCTTGATGTATGAGAGTTTAAACTGGTAGAATAGTAAAAATGGTTAACAGTTCAGAAAAATCACACACACACACACACACACAATTTACACGCACAACCCTGACTGACATATCTGCTCCATCTAAATGTCCCAGAACAGATTTTTGGACTTACCAGAGTCCTTGGAAAGAGTGTTAATAGTCAACAGCCTGTGTGAAAAAAAAGTGAACGTACAGCTGAGCCGCAGAGAGGAAGTTGTAGTTTTTACAGGCCTTAAATTAAACTCCAAAAGAATGTCTATTTTGCTTTGATTTAATTGACATGCTTGCATTCAAATAATGCATGGGTCCAATAGACCAGACAATAAACCAACACATGCAAATAATTATTAATATCCAAATATATTTTAGAGGTTGTTGAATAGTGACATATGATGTTCCACTGAAAATGAAAGCATGCCTGTTTTTCACCCAAAGACCTAAGCAGATATTCATACAGTTAATTCAGTAATTCACTTGCTATTTACTCACCAATATTTAGGCACCTCTGCATTGTAATGAATGTAATGTCACTCACAATACACTCAAATAGATGTCTATAAGACTGACATGGTTATAAATGTGCACATTGTTGTTCTACACACCAATATTTCATGATGTTAGGTTTCTTACCGAGTAGCCGCGGTGTCCACACTCCCCAATGGCAGTCCATCAGATCACCATGAAGCAGTCTGTGTGCAAAGCCAGGTGGTGTTGCTTCACTTTCAAAAGTTGCAATCTGTACAGTAAGAGAATCGGCTGCACATGGCACACAGACCTCAGTCTGACACTCTGATGAGAGATGGAGCCTCTCTGGTAAGCCTAGTGTGTGTGTGTGTTGGGGGGGCTAAGAGAGTCAGAAATCACAAATCATCCTTTTTTTTCTTTTTAAAATAACCATCCAGTTTTGCAACGGAATGCTTCTTTTTATAGAGGAAACGAGTGTGTATCTGATTTGATTGATTAATGTCTCTGGCTGAAGTCACTGCTCACTGCTGGTATTTCATGTCAGGTTCAACCTTGTTTCAGTATCATGTTACCTGCATAGCCACGTAACCTCTGTTGTAATCGTAAGGATGAGGATTCTCATACTGAGTAAACACTTTAAAAGTAATGCTACAACTTGGAAGTGTTCAGTATAATTCCATTATTGAGACTCAGAGAAAGGGAGTCTGAAAGTTTCATCTTCATTTTCAAATCCAGGATTCATTTTAAAATTCCTGCATTTTAGGTTTACTCATCAGGGAACTGATAATTAACAGCTTTACAGATTTCTGTGTGGCTGCTTGGTGTCTTAAACTTCTGCCACCGGTTAATTGACATTTGACAACACCAGTAAGACCAGCCACACCATGGGGATATTTCTTGGTGTTTTTTTTTTTTTTTTAATTAGCTTATAAATGTGTGTGCATTTTACTTTTACTTCCAAATAAGACGCTATTAGCAATTTGGCAACAAAACAAGAATAAAAAGACCAACTTGCTTATAATAAAGATATATAAAAAAATTTAATTCTACTGCTGATTTGTGGTGTGATGTGACTATCGCCCGGCACACTGTCTCAAAACCATAATTAGTGGCGGTGCTGCTCAACACCGACTATTGCAGCAAGCCTAGTACTGACCTTTAGAAAAAGATTCTAAAACTTTTTCTTAGTGCCTTTTCTGGTAAATGTAAGAATTAAAATTAAAGCACAATTCCAGATCTGTGTTTTACTTACAAATAACATAAGGCTCCCTATTTGCACAACACATTAAATATAAAAAAGACAGTTTATCTGGTATAGTTCCAGGTTTGCAATAGTTGCTATGCTTAAATGGTAGAACATTTAAATTTATGGCATTTGGCGGACACCTTTTTTCAGAGCGACTTACATTTATTTCTTTTATGCAACAAAGCAATTAGGGGTTAAGGGTCTTGCTCAGGGCCTAGCATTGTTAACTAGTTGGGGCTGGGAATCAAACACCGATTTAACAGTCCATCACCTTAACCACTGTGCTACCACTTTCCTGAACATCACTTAAACTTCTCAGGTAGTTCAAATACTCTGAAGCTTGTTTGTAAAATCAAAGTGTCCGAGTGGATCAGGGTGAGACTTGACTGAGTTTGAAGCTAACTAGTGCTAAGTCACCATCTGCTGCTGAGCTCCACAGACAGAAAGGGTTAGAAGCTGCCTTTAAAGAAAACACTCGCCTTATCACTGTTAGGACAGAATAAAGGCTGGTGTTGTTAAATCATCATAAGACATTAGCAGTCGAGCACTGATTTTCACACACTTGCACAAAGCCACGGGCATGGGCTATAGAAAGGTTAAGCTTGGGGAACGAGAATGAGATGTAATGAGAGGTAAGACAGTAAGGTAGTGATGAGGTTACACAGCTATTTAAGTTAGCTATTTAAGACGTGTGTGTGTGTGTGTGTGTGTGTGTGAGAGAGAGAGAGAGGGTGATACCTGCTATACACTTAGCTCAAAAAAATTATATCATGAACATATACATTAAAAAAGAAAAATATTAAATATCTCATATAATAAAAAACTTTTTTCCTAGGTTTGACATTTCACAATTTTAGCGAAAACGAAGGAGCTTAATATAGCAACCTAACGTAACTGGTAATCAAAGGCTGTGCCTATCAAACCAGACGTCTCTGTGTACTCTTCCGACAGTCTGTATTTGGAGTTTATTTTTGCTTGCAAAGTCTTTCCTAAATCCTTATATGTAAATACATTGTTGGGCAGTAACATCGCTACTAGTTTAACTACATTTCTCTGTGTGATGGTGGCATCACTGTTTTTGGAATAATGTAGTTTTTCAGTAGTGAAGTTGTTTTGATGATTAAGGGGTGGAGTAGCATGCACACAAGCTACATTTACCAATCCTGGATCAGCTATTGATGCCACAGCCATTCACAGAACTGTGTGGCCGACACATGTGTACTGAAAGGAATCCATGTTTTACGCTCAAAACATACATAGTTCAAGTTACCACATGAACATATTAGGTGGCAGAAATCATGTGCGCTTTTACAACATACTAAACTGAGACTCGAAATTACTACGAATTTTATGTTTTTCCAAATTGTATTGACAAACTCCAAAGTTGGTTTCATATAAAAATGAAAATTTTCAAAATAGATTAGATGTAGTAAGCTACTTTTGCCATTTTGCTTTAGCTTAGCTTGCTACATTTCCCAGGAGGGAAGAGAAAGGGGTGTAGTTTTAGTTTAGTGAAGTTTCATTGAACTGATAGCTAACTGATAGCCTAACTAACTACATGAGCAGCTTTACCCAACACTGTGTAAATATATCATCAGCACTGACTCTTCATGCTTGCTATTAATATATGGTTGTTGTTTTTTCCACCTCCATAATGTGTTTTGTAATTGATGACCTTTTAACCTTTTAAATGATGTCAGAAGTAGATGGAGTTGCAGAGTAAAAACAGTGTGACAGCAGAGGTCACAGCATCTACAAAATGGCATAAAAATTCATATAAAACATTCTTTTGGAAATCCCCCCTTTTTCTCCTACTGTTGTAAATGTTTAAATTAGATAGAAGCATCTTTTTTAGATATGACATAAGGGAGAAGGAGGATTTGCACTGTGTAAAAGTGATAGATAGAAATAAAAAGAGATGATTGACTGATTTGTACTTTAATACTCAGAATGACAGCGTACCAGCCCATAGTAACAAGGTATCATTTTACAATCATGGACCATTGCCTCATTCCACATGGGTGCCTAATCTCCACATGGGTGCACCAAAGCTTCAAGGTGTGAGCTCTTGCTGGCTCTATGTTAACAATCCCAAAGGCCAAGCTCTGACAACTAACCCAGCCCGCCAATGGATGTCCATATACACCAGAGAGAGAAACTGCAAAACAGCACTTTTCTTTTTCCATCAAAATTTGCTGACAGGAGGATACACCTGAACCCCTGAGGAGCAGCAGAGAAGAACAGTGGAGAGCAAATGGACCTCTAAAAAACTTCTGCAAGTTTTACAAAAAAATGCAACATCTTTCCATCTGTGTGTATTTTATAACAAGTGTCTTACACACACACACATACACACAGTTGAGATTTCTAAAACGAACTGCTGGATTATTCATTTTAAGAAACTTGCATAGGATTTGAAAACAGGAATGCAGAGTCTTGGTAACCTTCCAGAATTATAATGCATCATAGCAAAATGTTTAAATGAATGACAGTAGACATGACTTATGTCTGTTTTTAGGGACGCATCTGACGTAACTAGTAATTGTGGTGATATAAGAAGTTTTTGGCACTTTTAACTATTAACAGTGGTGACTCAAATGGTTAAGGCGCTAAGTAGTTGATCTGGAGACAAGGAAGGCCTGGTTTCAAGCACCACCGCTGCGGGACTGAGTTGTTGATCGGAAGACCTGGGTTCAAGCCCCACCACTGCCAGCCAGACACTGTTGGTCCTTGAGCAAGACCCTTAACCCTTCCTGCTCCAGGGGCGCTGCATCATAGCTGACCCTGCGCTCTGACCCCAACTTATTAAAGATGGGATATGCAAAGAACGAACTTCACTGTGCTGTAAACAAATATATGAAAAAATTCTATTTAAACTGTAGATTGTATATTTGTCTATGCTATAGAAAGAAACCACATATGCACTGATCAAAAAAAATCTTTCTAGTCTAAAAATCCAACATACCGACCTTCACATCATTTCTAACAGCTGCAGAGTGAGTCTGTGCTCTCTCGAGACCTTTGGTTGAATATTGATTAAAGCAGCAAGAACAAAGGAGGTCAGGTGAAGTCAAAATTGTGTGAACTACTAGCTGACTAGTAGCATTGTGTGTGAGTGGGGGTATATGTGCATGTGTGTGTGTGAGAGAGAGAAAGACCCGTTGCTCTATCCATTGTAGGGCTTTTTATGTCAGGAAATAGTTTTCTGATAACCCTGTGTGTGTTGGGGGGGTGAATGTGTGTGTGGGTGGATGGATGTGGGTGCATGTGTATACACCACCAGCAGGTCACATTAAAAGCGTAAGTATAGATGCTCGTCTCACAGAGCACCAGAATGAATAACGGTTTTTGTCTCTTTATCAGTCACACAAAGTTTTTTTTTCATGCGTGTTTTTCATGCAAGACACTGCTCATATATTAAAGACGTTTTTATTCATTTTTCAGCTATATTTACTGCACCTGAAGCATTTGTGTGTCTGATTATCATTGAAAAAAACTGCAACGCATTTGCGTGCATGGCCAAAACAACATAAAAGCTGTTTTCTCGTTTATTATAATGGGTTATAATGAAAGTCCCAAGGCATTTGCTGAAACCTTTAATGGGGAATGTACTTGTGTTGAAAAATATAAATTTGGAAAAAAAAAGTATTAGGCAAAGATTAAAAAAATGGATTTTAATTCTATACATTAAAAACATTTAGATGTTCTCTCGGTATATGTCCATATGCCCAGCTTTCCAAGCCAATAACTGGCATCGCTTTATTTTAGTGAATCTGTACAGTTTTACTAAGAATTTTTCCCCAGTGCAAATATAATGCCCTCAGTGTTACATGTGGCAACCGGATAAAGGAAGAGGCTGTTGTCGTAGGAACTGTATGTGAAGGGCAGTCAGCTAGTAATGTTTAAACTCGGTTTTATTATTAACCTTTTTAATCATGTTCTTTTCTGTCAGACGTTGTAGCAGATTTTCAACCTCCCTGACACTTTACGTTAAATGCCATTTAGCTTAAAAAAAGCTTTGGGTTGACATAAAAATCGAAACTCTTTATTAATTCTTAATAATGTTTTTGTTATGGTTTAACGGTACGTTTTAAAAGGTTTAGCATAGGTCTTTTTTTAACTTTTATAATAATCATATTTATAATTATAAATGAGTTTTAAGTAAACAGGAAATTGTGTTAGTGGAAGCTCAGTGAGTAAGATGTTCACAGGTTCAATTTCTTTCACCACCACCAAAACCACCACTGGGCCACCTGAGTGTGGCCCCTTACCCTGCTAACTGTTCAAATTTAGAGATATTTATAAGCGCTCTGGATATGAGCGTCTATCAAATGCCAGAAATGTAGTAACTAGAAATAAGTATTAATCAAATGCTACACTATTTTTTTAATAATCAACACAAAGGCAACAAAAGAACTGAAACCCCATGACATCATTAGACAGCTGTGGGTACAGCCTACTATGTGACCTTTTGACCTTTGAGATTTGGCCATGTGACCTGATCCCGACTAACCCACTGACTGAGGATTAGCTCTTTTAAGTGGCAGCAAGTTGAGTTATTCAACCATCTGGTGAATTCCTGTTACAAACTGTGGACTTAATGTAATAACAGTAATCACATTATCCTAGTGCATCACACCAGCTTTGTTAAATGTGCACAATAACCCTGTGTGTAGTTGGTGGTAACGATAGACTCTCAGATAGCACACACACAGCGTACTGTGGTTATTGACCACTGCGTTTAATCCTCTAAGAGCTGTTTCAGATAAGCAAGTATAGAATATCAGCTGAGTGGATTGTACCTGTTCTCAGAACAGTTCCATTCTTTCCAATATAAATGCTTCAACTTTTTCCTGCATAATTTCACAATATTATTGTGCATGCTGGAAGAAAATGGATCACAGTTACTCCTTCATTATATGAACAGTAGTGGTGGGAAATCTGACCATCACATCCATCTGTGTTTTTCATACAACAGACATTGCCTCAAAGCAGCTTTGCACAGAATGTAACAGGGAAAAGTGTAAGATTGTCCCTAATGAGCAAGTCGGAGGCGACTGTGGCAAGGAAAAACTCCCTGAGGATTTTTTTTTTTTTTTTTGTAGGAAAAACATTGAGAGGAACCAGACTCATAAGGAAACCCATCCTTATCAGGGTGACACCGCATGTTATTGTTAATTACAACATATTGTAACAATCAAATGTAATGTAAATTGTAGCCTTGAGTCAGTGGAGCAGTGGAGCAGTGGAGTTCATCCTCGAAGCTCCTTGAAATCGAGGAAAAGGGCAGGAACCTGTTCACTAGTGCCTCAGGATCCTCGCAGGGTTGGCATCTTCTCCCTGAAGGTTTACCAGTGCTACCAGTGTGTCTTTAATCATATATACTGTAGCATAATATTATGGGATATGTTATGTGTATGCCTGGCTAAATAGATATGTCTTTAATCTATGTTTAAACTGGGAGACTGTGTCTTGAATATAAAATATCTCTACCTCCTTTTGTGGACTTTTCTATCTAGACTAGACTAGAATACCAGAAGTCTGGAAGATTGAGATCCCAAGGAGCGTGATGGATTGTAGACAAGTAAGGTACATTGGAGCCAAACTATTTAGTGCCTTTTCTAGCATCATTGTTTTGTTGCAGTTATATTAGTAATTTTAGACAGTAATGTCTGGGGTTTAGTTGGTGTTCCAGTACATCCCAATGTGTTGAGTGAGGCTGAGTCAGATTTGGTGCTCTGTGCACAACAGTCGAGTTCCTCCACATTAAACATAACACACCATGTCTTTTTGTAGCCCAGAGTCTTTGTGCACAGAGATGTTGTCATGCTGGAACAGTATTTGGTGTCAGAGTAAAGAAATAATGAAATACTACAACATACTGAGACATTCAAGACAGCCATGTGCTTTACAGGATAATTGATTACGACTATTAAAAGTGTTGGAAATATATCAAAATAGCTCAGGAAATCTAATTAGCTAACACGAATTGGCCTGGATCACACGGTTACGCAATTACATAATTACAATTTTTACGAGAAGTCAACTTTCAGCAAGAAAGTGCTGGCAATAAGAGTAGGAAAGGTGTGATTTCTTTCAGTACAGGTTTATAGCTTTACCTGTTTATAGCTTTTCTCTGCAACTTGTTATGGGTGAAGCGCTGATAGCGTAACATCCACACTTTAAAAACATCTATTTTGCCAGAAACACATACGCAAGCATAGATACAAAAACATTTTTGCTGGCTGACCCTGTTTGCTAGATTTTAGTGGACAAAGGAATTAGTGAATGTGGACAGCAAATACAAGACCCCAAAGTTTGTATGCTCGCTTAAGGTAGTGAAAAGCATTATTGCGAATAGAGGTAGATGGAAACGTATTTGCTGTAAATTCTTCCATAGTGAATATTAAACCCACCTGACTAATCGGCTGCAAATTGTCTTGTTCGGGTCCATTATGCTTGTCTTGTTCTTTTTACTCTTGGTTACTAGGTTACCAATACCACCGTCAGCCGATTGAAGGACTCGATGAAAACACACCTAATTTGCATTTTTTTTTTCTTTTCTGCGAAAAGATTTGCCTCACTATACGATAGAAATCCAGCTAATGAAAAGCTGGCAGCTCCTAACCACAAATTGTTTATAAGATCATTATGGGCTTAAAAGCAAACATTGGGGACACGTGCACACATGCAGAGCGAGAAAGACAACTTTAGAGACAGACAGACAGACAGACAGGGCACTGTACCAGATAACTTTTAACAGTAATCTTTATTAAACAAGCTCTACACAGAAATTAAATATTAAAGAACGGCCCCTTCACACAGAGTATGGTAAAGTCAGTGCCATTACAGTGATGCGTTCATTGAAGCATTCTCAGGCCACACTTAAACACCACACACACACACACACACACACACACACACACCCTCTTGCACAAGCACCATCTGCGTTGCGGTAATGTGATGCAGGGAAAAATACCTCAGGCATACTTACTTATTTATAATTTAATGAATCACTCCTCCCAACACACACACACACACACACACACACAAATGTGATAATAGCTAATAGATTCTCATGAGCCAGAAAGCAGAAACATAGGTTAAAGTGGAGAAAGTACCACTCTGCTGCTCAGTGTTCCTGCTTTTGGCTATATTGTGCTCCAAAAGTGCCTTCGCCTCATTAGCAGCCTATTGTGTCCTCTGTATAGTGTAGTGCGCACAGAGAAGGGAACCTGCTATAAAAACACCTCATGCATGTTTGCGCCCTGGGGCATTTGTAGAAAATGATGATGTCTCCAGCTATGTTACACATTTCACTTGTCAAGTAGCACAGCTGCTGACACATACCCCGAGTAATGCAATAGCATTCCTATATTATTTTCTTAATGCAGCATAAATATCTGCAGCCAAACGTATGCACATATACAATTAAAGAGAAAAGTGGATAAACAGAGAGTGCTGAATGAACGCACGGCTAAACATTAAAGTCTAGTGTTTCGTCTTGAAGATTTCTGACAGATGGCTTAGAGCAGCCACAGCAAAATGTTTAAAGGAAAAGGATTTTAATTCATTTACCAATAAAGTGAAGAAGCTTCTTTTTTTGTATTCATTCACCCATAATGTAAATTACAGGTTATATATTTAGCTCACCTTCATAAAGACATTTCACAAAGACATGCCTACTGTATGACACACCCTGATAATGCTTTCTCGTTGCTGTAAGAGCATGCTTGCCAGAACAGCATTTTCCCTTAATTACTCTAATTGACCTGCTTTTTAATTTGTTGTGTAATTGCCTTGCACTGATCGTCGCTTCACAAGGCCCTGGCACCAGAGCAGGAGGCCACTGAACCTGAGAACCCGCCTGCTCGCCCAGTGCCACCTGCCAACAACAGGCGCTGAAGGGAAGGTAAGATGCAGCAGAGAGCAGATGGTACGCACGCAGGAATTTGACGAGCAGAACATCCCAGCTGAGCCGCACCAAGCAGGAGCAACCAGATCCCCGTCTCCATGCTATTAGAAATTATAACAGAGCCATTACTACACATCAGGGATTTCCTCTCACAGAGTGATGTAAAAGAGAGAAAGAAGTAGACTGTGTGCATCCGATCAAAGGGAAGTTTTACAGCCAGCATGACCCTGCTGGTCTTCTGCACATGCATTATCCCAGAGAAAGAGCAAGATTAGAACATCGATTTAAGTGTATTTAAACAAATAGTTTGGTGAAAAGATGTATTCACTTAACTATTACTTGACTGTGCAGTGGATGTAACTGACCTGAAGATGGAAGTCTATCTCACTCTAAAAGCTTTTCTATAAATCCATCTTATGTCACATGCTGCAAATTCATACAGCCAACTTTTATTTTATAATACCTCATATAACTGTGCATACAAACAAATAAACTCCTTTCTAACTTCAAAACACACCAGACTGCTAACAAGATAGAAGGCGGGGCGAGATTATTGAGAGCCACGTCTCAACAGAAGTTCAATGAATTCTACACCTGCTTTGAGGCCCTCGGCAGTAAGCCACTGGGGAGTAAGCTGGTTAGTGGGAACAAGACGAAACCACCATTCACAGTCTTATCGGCAGACTTTTGGGAAAATCAACACTGAAAACAGCTGGACTGAACAACAGCTCTGGGCGGGCTTTTAGAACCTGCTCATGGATGCTAGCTAATGTCTAATGTCTGATTAAATTTGTCCCTTTACAGCCTTAAATCTCACCTGTATGAAGAGAAACACATTGTACCGCTGCTAGAAATACTAAATAAACCTGTCTCAATGTCTACCAGTCCCCAGTACTGATAACGATTGTGATGAATCACGTGCAGTCCATCGCACTGGACACTTTGGACCCTCTCGTGTACAGACCAAACATTGTCAACACAGCAAAGCATACTTCCTTGATATACGCATTATACCTGTATTATTTATAGCTGAGCATTTAACATAGCGATACTAAGCTCATCTACAGGCTTTTCACTTCTGCTGTGCCACACACTATTTGCAACTAGACCTGATCTCACTAACAAAAACTGTTTTAGGGCAAAAGATTTGTAAACAACTCTTAATTCTACTGTATCACCTGTCTACACTTTAGACACAAGATTCCCCTCTGATCATGAGAAGTGCCACAACTTTTAAGCAACACTAAGATCAGAGGTGACCTGTAGTCTGGCTACTCTTTTATCACTTCCTCTCAGTATATAATCTGGTCTCTCCGTCTCAAAAGGAAAGTAAGATGCTGCTTCTGTTAGAAAAATGGTGATCCGGAACCTCAATAATCGCATCAGAGTCTGAAACACAACACCAGTCTCTTGGTTTCCTGATACACTGTTGACAAAAGTCACTGAAAGTAAATACCGCTGTATAACACTGGTTTGCCAGTGTTTTTGGAGAGGATTTTTGGTCTAATATTTGCTGTTCAAATTTAGTCGTTCCTTTGTAAAGAAAATCTGACAGATGGGGTTAGACAGCAAATATATCCTGGCTGACATTTGGGGGAAAAAACACTCAAAGTGTGATATAAAGGGTTTGTCCAGAATACACTATGCACAAATTAGAGTAATTAGTCATGTGATGGGCAATAAACACAACGTATTCACATTCTGTATTCAACTACATGACTTAAGTCAAGATCTGCAGCTATTAATGGATCTTCTAAATGAATAAATGCAGTTTACGGAAATATCACTGAATCGTTAAAACTTTAAACAGTGTTAAATGGAGAGACACAGCGAACACCTGGCTCTTATAGAAAAATCACAATCAATCGAATGTAAGTAACCACATGACGTCAAATTAATACATATTTTCCACATGTAGTTTATGCGTTTTTATTATAATGAACAATTACTTAAACATAATTCAGCAATTATAAAGACTCAAGAAGCTTTATAATCATTTTAACCACAACCACAAAATTTTTTTTACTACATTGTATTAATTTCTTTTCATGTTTTTTGTCTTTCACACAACAGTCAGTTATTTTTCACACATGGTCATATCACATATTAGTCACAATATCGTTTGTGTCATATCGATATCACTTTCCATACTGGTTCCATACTGTATAATCCACACTGAGAAAAAAACAAAACTTATACTTATACTGCATTTAAATAACTCAATTCAATACAAAGCAGCTAATTTTAAATAATCACAAATATCAAATATCAGTCCAGCAATAATACTAAAAATATAGCACTAAAAATACTAACCCATAACCAATTTTCGGTTTAATAAAATCAGAGAGATTGAATTCTCCTGCCGTTAGAAATTGCCTAGCCAGGTTATATGATCCTCCAGAATGAAATGACAGACACCGGCCTTAGTGTGCTTTATTAAAATCCGATGGTGTAATAACGCTTGATGATATACTTACCTGACAACATTAGCTAATTTAGGCACAGCTGAGGCACTGAAGCAGAGCATCGGCACACAGAAGCAAATCAGTCGTAGCAGGCACGGGCTTGAGTAAAGCCAGGTTTCAGGTGACATTTGCCCTGGCCAAGCCTGTGTCACCAGAATGCTCCCCTTCAACACACAGCACAGCTGCTGCATATGAACTCTGATACGGAGTGTACACCACAGAGATCAAATGATAGTAGCCATTTAATTTATTAATCTGCCGTGGGTGTGCGAACGTGCCTAAGTGGAGTGTCCGAGAGGGTTCTACCTTACACACCCCTACACAGTGACTTAACGCTGTTTCACACCCTTATGGAAACAGATTAGAGACTACAATCCGGGAGTTGTTTCTTTGCTCCACCGTATGTCATTCAATTAATAAAGATGACATCATACGTGTAAATTAGCTTTAATAGGAGACTTTAACCTTAATAATGATAATAATGACGTTCGACATTATTATTATTCGTAGCAACCCAAGCATAGTTATTTTTTAAATTGAAAAAACTTCTTGAATGAGGTTCAAGTCTAATGTAAGAGTATAAGGTGTGAGTTCAGAGACGAGTTACAGGTCATCAGGGGAAGAGCCTGCGTTCCTCAGTGAGGGCTGATTGCAATATTAATGAGCTCAACTTAAAATAGCAAATAGCTTAATGTTATATAATGTTTAAATCATGATTTGGATTTTTTTTTACTTTTGGGTTACACACTGCTAATTCCTACAGAATTATTTGCAGCTAAATGGCGACGATGATCATTAAAATAAGGAAGGCCTGGGAGGTACAGTGTGAGGTGAAATGCTGCGAGTTATAAAAATTAGAAGTCAGTTCAAAATAAGATCGTTTTTGAATGCTGTATAATTAAATAATCAAAAATTCCAGCTAAGAAATATATTGGTATTGTTATTGCACAGATTCCTGCGCATTCCATTAATTAGGGAAAAAAAGGATCAAACCGCTTCTCAACAAAAATGTGATGTGACTTTGTTTAAATTTTCTCTCCTGCGCACTTCTAATTTTTTTAGTCGCAATTTTAGTTGGTGTCAGTTTTAGTTAGCAGTCATGCTAACTTCTATATTTGTGTCTGTGTTCTATTTTCAGTTATACACACTAGGTTAAAAACACAGATACAAAGATCAGAAGAAAGCAGTGAGGATGAATGAATAAATCAATCTTAATTTAAAATGATTGTGGAAAATATCCAATGTGTTCCCATGCCAGGTAGTGTAACTAGCATTTCTTTGTCCGGCCAGCCACATGCTAAGGCAATATTTTTTTTCTTTAGTCTTTTTATCTTTTTTAATGATGTCACTCATTCTTATAAGAACGTTTAGAAGAAGGAAATTTCTTAAGATAAGAAAAGGAATCCCTCATCAAATAATATTTTTCTCCGCTGAGTTCACAACAACCACCCAAATATAACTCGCTAAATTGAAACACAATAGTCACAGAAACAGCACCATCTAGTGGAGAGTTTAGTAAAGTCAAAAACGAAAGCTGTGATTTCAACTAGATTACCTGAAAGAAATAAAGAGATCAAATAACTTTAATCGCATTTTATTTCAATTGTGAGGTAAATTACCACGTTTAATCTCGATGCTGTTAAAATATAGTGATATTAAATGCAAAACGCTGTCTAAGCCACGAAGGCAATGATATAACATGCACGTTTGTTGGTTTTGCACTTTGGTCTTATTCACTTGGGTTCTGAATCACTATCAGAAGATAGTCCTTGTCTGTAAATAAAAAGAAACATTAAAACTGTTCTAATATTCTTCTCTTTCAGGATTTTTGACAGAAAACATTTATTCTCTTTATTCTTAAATTCTAAATAAGTCTGCATTTGCTATGTAAAATGGTTTACCAGGCGCCACCATGATCTCATGTTTCTTGGACCTGATGCGAAGAAAGTAGGTCATTCTTCTGGTCATTTCTGCTTGCTTCTGCTTCATAGCGAGCTGATGAAGTAATCCCGCATACTGCACTGTGGTGGAGTTGTCCAGCGTGGTTCTAATGGGAATACCTAAAAAATGTCAGAAGTGACAAGGCTGAAGTTTAACTGTAACAAAAAACAGGAAACACATGAAGAAATTCATCATTTTCTATACCCCAAACCCCTCTTATTCCATAATTCAGGGTCACAGGATCTGCTGGAGCCTATTCCAGCCTGAACATCTCTGAAAAGTCGTAAGTCCATTACAGGGTCACACACTCACTCACTCACTCCTACGGGCAATTTAGAATCACCAATCAACCTTTGAGGCAACAGTGTTAACCAATAAGCCATGCTGCCCTACATAAAGAACAAATTAAGTTTAATATGCAAAAAAAAAAATTATGGAAAATATATTTGCTTTGATCATTTTTTAATATATTTGTTTATTACTGCTAATAATGATAAAATAGCGGAATATTAGGGGGGAGGTCGATAATTTCAGGTTATGTGCAATCATAAACTCTAATGTTAATGCTGATAATATTCTTTATGTTAACATACAATTTAACTTCTAATAAATGTTCAAGAAGCAAAGCTATCAGAAGCATCAGTAAAATCCAGATCATTACCGAAATTATTACATTTATGATTATCACTTCCAAATGACTGTCTATAAACAACAGTTTGGATGTATAAAATATCAATTAAAAATCGGCGGGTGAAAATATCAGAGAGAAAATGATTTATGACTCGGATAAAATAATAAAAAGCCGAAATAATATTATAATAATTATTACACCTATAATTTTAAGATACAGTATAATAGACCGTGTGCTGACGGTATCTGTGGAGTATAGATTTTAATGAAATCAGTCTCTCACTGCAAAAAAAAGGACTGCATCCAGTTACAGATGTGCATCTGTGTTGAACGGGAGGATCGTTTAGAGTGAGTGCTAATTTAATCTCTAAAATAGAGAATAAAGTAATAAATCCTGTTATTCTCTATTTTAGAGATTAAATCAATAAATGTTAAAAAACAAACCGTTCTTGTTACCTTCAGCATTTACTACTATTGTCCCTATAACACCTTTGTGTGCCTGAATCCTTTTCAGAGTTTCCTCCACTTCAGCCTGGAACACAGAAGGAAATAAAACTTATATTGTAGTTTAGCGGAAAGCATCAGATTCACACATTTACACATTAATAAATAAGATGTCTGGATCAGATCAGGTGTTTCTCTGTATGTGATTTAATTCAATAGACATTACATACTTCTATCCGCTACAGTAGATTAAACTGTTCGCAACTAAACATGTACGGTCTACCGAACCCCTGTAAAGACTGTAAAGAGCTTCTAAGTATAAGAAGTTAAAGTTAATCTGTGTTAAAAAGCAGACATTTTACCATGATCGTCTGTGTAGAAGTCGCTTTGTTTTTAACGTATTAAGGCTTCTGGTTGCTGCCTGGAAACGGAAGTGTGAAGCAGGAAACATCAAACTGGTTAAAAGCTTTAGATTTTTCTTTTTTTACGTCTAGACTTTATAATATTTACATAAATACGATTACAATTATATAACTGATCTCAATAAATTAAATTAATAACGAAATATATTTAAAAGTACATTATTTTAAATACAGGTAAAATATATTTGATAGTACGGTTAGATTGTTAGAATTAGTGTAAATTAGTTGTCAGATTATTAGAATTATTGTAAATATATTATGCTTTATATCACACTGATGTGACACTATTTTAAATGGGTTTTTATTAAAAAGGAAACATTAAAAGTTAATTAGAGATTATTTCGAAACTAAAAATGAGACCGTTAGTGATCAATTGGTGCAGCATGTAAAACTGATTTTTTTTTTAAGGTTTGGTTCTGAGATGTAGTGCTTTCCTACTCCAGACCCTGACCAGGATAAGCATTACTAAATAGATTTTTATTCAAGACTCAGTCTTAATATGGTGTAAAATATCTTTTGACAACTAAATCAGTTACGTCTTATTTGATTAAATTACCGAGGAGTGCTGAGCTACTGTCCCATCTCCGGTGTACAACTTTTTAAGTAAAACTTTAGTAGCTTTGCCAAAGTAAAAAAATTTAGAACATAGAATTATTGGTGTTTTAATTTTATTATTTATTGTATTATTATTATGCTCTACTCCGTCCAGTTGGTGCGGTAATACTATAGTTGGCTTGTCAACCGCCCTAAACTCGCATAGAGAACGTTAGCGTTTTTTCTGTAGAAGTTTTACGTCATGAATTGGTTTGGTGTCGGTTTTAATGGAACCAATTTGGCCCATCGACCCGGGGGAAAAGAGCAAGCCGAGTATCAATGTCCACCCGGTTGCGCCGACTCTTTGTGTAGATGCTGGACTTGTACCCACTCAACCATACTGCAATCCAGAAGTGTAGGATGAGCCGAAGTGCTTCATCCACATCTCGGGACAGGTAATTGGTGCATGATGTGATGGGTCATCTCACTGTCCTTCTCCATGTGTGTGTGTGTGTTTGAATTGTCCTGTGCAGGTGATCGTGGGGTGTGTGTGTACACGGAGCAACGGTGGCAGTGTGTTGGTGGCAGAGAGTGAGGGGTGTGAGGATGCGATCCTACTGAGAGCTGGTAAAACCCTGAGATTTGCACGCACTGTCCAATGCTGGAGGTTCCACAGAAATGAAAGATCTCTTGTATGGAGTGGAAAACAGCACTGAAAACACTGGTATGTTGATGTGATTACACCCAGTAAACTAGGTTTAAAGGGCAGAATAGGGTTTCTCCATGTGTAAAAGTGTTGGATTGCTGATGGTGGGGTTTAATTCTTAGCACCACCATGCTGTTGGTTTTCAATTAGATAAAAATATTTTTTTTAATTGTAGTTGCTCCAGATGAGGGGGTCTACTACTACTTGTTAACAATGATCATTGCCCCCCATAGAATTGTTTTATTAGAGTCCACCGAATGGGTGTAGGGGGCAATAGGGCCACATACCTGCAGCGCCCCGCTGGTAAGTGCTAGAATGTTCACCAGCAAATTGATCCAAATCTGATTTCTTATTGTGGTTAGGGTTAAACTCTTAAACTACTTTCAAATCCAGTTTCTGTCTGTCTGTCTGTCTGTCTGTCTGTGTGTCTCTCTCTCTCTCTCTCTCTCTCTAGTTAGGGAAAGCAGAGTAGCTGGAGAAAACCGTATGGTACAGGTGAACTTACCCATAGCGCTAAATCTGGTGACAAGAGTGTACTACTGTTTTAAACTAACTGTTCTAAACTAAAGCTCGAAGTCTTTTAATATTGTCTTGTATGCTTAGTATTGCAAGCTCATATTTATTTAGTGTTTCATTGAAAAGGGTACCTCTTCTGCTTCCACTGTGCCAAGGGGATATATACCTCCAAGCCTCCATTTTTTCAACCCCTATCTGTCCATCTGCAGGCAACCAGCCTGGCATTAGGCACTGAGCATGCAGTTCTACTTACAGCCTCTGGGACAGTCTACACCTGGGGACATGGCAGGTGAAAGAATAAATAGATTACATTGATTTCCTGTTTTTTTTCTGCTATAATGCGATGACTAACTTAAGTTCTTATGATCATGAAAACAACATCTGATCCTTTTTCCCTATCATTAGCATGCCTTGTGCGTGATTTCGTGTTTTTAATGTTGCAGATGTTAGTAATTGTTTAGCTAAAATGGGTTGCACACTTGATAAGAGTATAACACAGTTGCCATACTTGGCTTCTTGTGGCAGTCATGGTCAGCTTGGTCATGGCATTCTGTTCAGAGAGAGCCTCAGCAGTGAGGCTCTGTGTGGAGTCCCGATGAAATCTGTTGCTGCAGGAGGTTGGCACTCACATGCATCAGCGGTGAGACAAACCCCTCTAACTTCAGCCCTTACACTGAGAGATCACTCTTTACAGTCACTCTCTAGACATTACTAACATCTCTAGATGTTGGCACTCTTTAATCATCATAACGGTTCAAATATATGTGCTCTGATGTGTTTATGTTCCTGAATGATTATTAAACTTAACAGTACACACAATGTAGAACAAAAATAAGAGCTTGTAAAATTTTAATCACAATGCTGATCTCCACAGATATAAGATCCAGTGTAAAATTTAAGGCTTTTGTTAAAATACAGGTATAATAAAGTTTTGTGATTCTTGTTGAGTTTGTCAAAAAATGTTTCGGATAAAATATTGAATCTTTTTACAGCCTTTTAATTATTAATTTAAAATAAGTAGGTTCCTATACACACATTTAAAAACTCTCATCAATACCATTTTTTAATACTAAATTAATATTTAGGCCATTTTATAGCCATTACTGATAGGATAGCGGTGAAGCAAGGGGAGAACAGGAAGGTTGGAGCCCCGAGCTGGTATTGAAACCCTGTGGCCCAGAACACAATAGCACCATGTATGTGGCAGAGCCTTATCCCACTACACCACGGCGCCGGCCTATACTAATACTACTTTAGGCTAGATAAATGTGTATATTAAGAGACTGTTGTATAATATTCGCATTATTACTGCATTCCTTGTTTCTATGCAGGTTAATCAAAAATAACCTTGGGCTGGTCTGTATTAACTGTTGTTCAAATGCTGCATAATACACCCCAATTGAATATTGTACATATGTAACCTACTGTAAACACTATGACCATCTACCTTGCTTTGTCAAGCTATTCAGCATTATTTTATTTGTGTACCTATTTACAACCCGACTACAGATGTAAAGCAGCCTGACTGACCCATGAGGTGCAAACCGAGCCAAAAGACAGTTGTAGCACACAAAGCGAAACTTGCCTAAAAGTTGTAAAATATGGGATATTTCACTAGATGCATTTATGTCACAGCTGGAGGAGATCTGTATGTATGGGGCTGGAATGAGAGCGGCCAGATTGGCCTGCCATCGGAAGGCCTCAGAAAGGAGGGTCCGAAAGAGAAAGAAAGAATTGGTGAGTCAGAATTAAACTAGTTTTTTTTTCTCTCTCACATACAAACATTATATTAATATTGTTTTGTGTAGTGAGTGACAAACTGGCTGGAAAGGAAACGGAAGACAAAGGCACCAGTGAAGTGTTCATCTCAATTCAAGCGTTTCCTGCTCTGGTGGATGTATCAGAAGCAGCTGAAATTAAGAAGGTTAGCTGTGGCTCCCGTCACACAGCAGCCATCACCAGTAAGATTCTGCAATGTCTCTTTCCTGTTATTCATTTCTAAATTGTCTGTTTTTACATTTGTAATTATTTTTTATGATCTTTTAAATTCCCCTCATGTAAAACGCTTTAAATTACCACAGTGTATGAAACGTGTTATATAAAAATAGTCTTGCTTTAAAAGTGTATTAAATCTGATAGTGTTGAAAGGGTTTAAATGTATTTAATTCTTTAGGCACTGGTGATCTCTATACCTGGGGATGGGGTAAGACATTTGACTTTCTAGTTATTCAACTACTAATCCTAATGGACCAATTTGATAAGCTCCTGTTTTCTTTTTTAAATAGGTCTCTATGGCCAGTTAGGTCATGGTTCAAGATGCAGTTTGGATGAACCAAATGTTGTCAAGTTTTTCTCTGCTGCTAAAATGAGTGTGGAAGATGTTTCCTGTGGATTATGGAACACATTTGTGGCAGCAGTTCCAAGGGACACTCTCTCAACATAACGCACAAATACAGAATTGCCCAAAACACTGTCACTTTAGTTATGCACTAAGCAACACCAAAATAAAAAATCCAAGCACTTATACAAAGATATGTTTAAACAATCAAGTGAAAAATACAAGTTGAACAGAGATACTGAAAATATTTGCACTTGTGAGAGCAGTTAAAACACAGATACAGTAAACCAATACAAACAAAAACACGTTACATTAGTTCTGTTAGGAGAAGAGCAAAGTTGAAAATCAGCTGGACGTAAAAAATGTCTTTGGTCATCAGTAGTTTTCACAGCACAATCTTGAAAGAACTGAAAAATACAATGTTTAGTTATTACAAAAAACGTAAACATCAAAATATATTAGCATCATTTCAGACACTTCTATAAAGAGTACATTTATCTCATTTATACAACCGAGAGTTACGGGCCTTGCTCAGGGGCCCAGCGGCTTCTTTTGGATCAACCTGATGATCAGAAGTTCAACACCGCAACTGCTTTTCCTGAGGTAAAGCAACACAGAGAGAAAAGCAAGGTTTCTTACCTAACAAAATCCGGAGACCTGGAGATAACATGTTGAAATTCAGAGAGGTTTACAGTCCCGTCTTTATCGATGTCTGATTCCTCGAGAATCTGCAAATTAAAATTTCTTATTTTTGGAAGCAGACAGCATTTTTACTTATACCAGCAGATAAACAAAAAGTCAAATGTAACAATAGTAATGTTTACATAGACAGTTTTAAACGAAATAAAATCAATCAATCACTGGATTAATAAATCCGAATGCAGTGTTTACGTGGACTATTTGTACATCATTGCACATGCTAAATGTCCTCAATTAAATTAGAAAAGGTTTAACCTACTCTTACAATCCAAACTAAATTTTAAACAGATGTGGACAATTGATTCAGATTAATGTGACGTTTACACATTACTTATTAAATCAGATTTTGCTTATAGTCCTATTACAATCTGAACATTAGGTTCCATGTAAACGCAGCTATTGATAAACGTTAAAGTGTGTGTAGCATATTCACATTGTTTATGAGCTGACTCATTTCCTCAGGAGAAAGTCTCGTGTCTGCAGATTCCCCAGTCAGACAGTTTACCAACTGCTCTAGATCGCCATAATCAAGTGTGCCATCATCGTCAAAATCTGGAATAATTAAATTATGTTAAATCCGGTTCTTACTGTAAACCATTTTTACACAGAATTACTTCTGTGTAAAAATGTACTAGGTCTTTGTAGGTATTTGTAGTCACAGACTTACAAGTCACTACAAATTGTTAGTGAAGTATTAAAAGAGGAAATAAAGTGTACTGTAACCAGTAAACATAAAATTAAATCACTATACATTCGCTGGTCATTTTATCAAAAAACTATTGTATCTTTTCTGCAAATATCTAAACAGATTCACCAGCAGCTATAAGTTAGTAGCTTCAGATTATATTGAAATTAAACAATTGTGACCGTGATGACGTTGGATACCACCTATGAGTCTGGTTCCCCTCAAGGTTTCTTTCTAAAATCATCTCAGTAAGTTTTTCTTTGCCCCCAAAGCAAAGAACAGATTTTTTACATTTGTAATTCCTATCAATTCTGTTTTCTGTAAAAAGTGAATAAACATGTTGGTGACAGATGAGCTGGTTTGATCTGGTGGTTTCACATTTATACAGTATATAGTGTGGTGTTTAATACACAGCAGATTTAAATCAGCCTGTACCACCTGAAGCTTCTGACCTGTACCTGCATCATTTCTCACATTTGCTGCATGAATGTACACATTTTTCTACCAAGTAGATGGAGAATCAAAGAGTATCGCAATGAAAGGAAATAAATCTAAACAAAAAATGTAGATATGCAATTATTTTTTTCTTCTACTAGAATCTAAATCAAGCCTTACCAAAAATTCTGAAGGCATAGTGTGATTTGATTTCAAGTGTTGCTGAATCGCTAAAGGCACTAAGGAGATCCAAGAAGTCTTCAAAGCTTAAGCTCCCATCCTTTATGTCCGAGGTGGAGAAGACGTGACAGATTCTTTTTCGAAATGGATTAGACTAGATAGGCAAAGAATTGCAGAGACTTTATAGAAAGATGTTGATTGTAGGTTTACATATAAAGAACAGAAAGGTCATTTGGATAATGTAACATAAATAAGAGGGTTATGGGAAATACATTACTAAAGGCTACAGTATATTATACAGAATGCTGAAATGTACAAATTAACAACAGATCATTCTTAGGCTTTGTTCAGGTTAGATTGTAATCATCTGATCACTGAGCTAGATTTAAGACATTGTATTGTTGTAGATAGTTTTAATAGATTGAAATTCATCACCTAAAACATAAATCTACTGATAGTTTTTATACTCACCTTAAGCTCTGGCAATGTACAGATTTTATTTAGGGGGACCCGGGAATTAAGTTGTTGTCTGTCGTCTCTGTCCAGAAGTTCATTAAATCGCTTATGTGCCCTTGATTGTTAAAAAGGAAAAAAATTAATATTAAATAAATTAAGTAGGAGATTAGATAAGTTACTGAATACAGATGTGTTGGGTAACATTACAATAAACTAATGTTCTTATCAGCCATTACTGACACACTTTAAAACATTTCCCAGCAAAAGTTCAAAGTTTGTTTTACTTACAGCAAAATTTCTTGTTTGGTTAGGAATGTGAGCTCCTAAACACACAAAGTAACATCATTAAACGCTATTTAATTTACTTTTAATCCTCCACAGCTAAGTTAATATCGACTGTGTACTGTTTTATGAGCAGAAAAATATTAAAGAAACAGTCATTTATAGTTTTTAAAAACATATACCAGGCTGAAGAAAAACAAACCTCATACGTAACCTGACACCAACAAGTCCCACTTTGTAATATATACTAGCGTCCAATGCTAACTGTTAACACGGCTAGCTTTCTATTGTACCCGATAATCTAACAAACCATAATATTTACCTGATACTCCGACAACTGATCCTTTGGTAATTTACTAGCTGCGGTACCCATAACGGTAAAAGTCTTACTTGTCCCACTAAGGAAAGTCTGTTAGAGATATATTCCGCTGACAAACTTTACAACTGAGTCGAGCTCCACTTCCTTTTCCTGCCTGAAGCAAGTTTCTATGGAAACACATTTGCAAACAAGTGCAAAGTTCCACATAATAAAAACATTTTATTTATTTATTTAGTACCTTAATTATCTAAAAAGGCGTAATTATTGTTATTTTAAAAGTTTTCAAATAAGCATTTCGTAAGGATAGACGTAACAGGAAAAAAGTCTTAACTGTAAAGTACTGTAATGTCTTATATAGTATAAAATAAAATCTACTAAATGTGCTTTTAAGGCTATTGCAAGAAATTTAATATAGTGACTTAAAAATGAATTAGTGGCTGTTTTTGGGAGTAACTAGTTTAGTTATGTTTGTTGGTGTTGCGCAATTTAATGACAAAGGAAATGTAAAAGCAACTAACTGTTACAGTTACTAAGACGTGTAATTAAATTACAGTTACTTATGGAAATGTTAAAGAGTACAAAATAGCGCTACATCTGAAAATCCATCCATCCATCTATTTTATACCCGCATGTTCCTAGTCAGGGTCATGGGATCTGCTGGCTAAAGGCAGGGTCACCTGGACAGTTGCTAGTCCATTACAAGGCCACACAGACACAACCACTCACATTCACTACTATGGCAATTTAAATCTCCAATCACCTTACATACATGTTTTTGGACTGTGGGAGAAACCGTAGTACCGGTACAACATTTTTTGCCTTTTAAACACACAAGGCATTAATTAAAGCACTGCCATTCTGATGCTTTTGATTGTTCTGGTTTTTTTGGTCAGAATTTGCTTTGAACCATGTCTGCATTTGCCAGTGGGACCTGTCTAGCTATTTATTCTCATTGATGTAAATAACAAGATTTACTCTCCTACAGGAATTGAGATTAGACTTATTTCCAATGTAACCCTCCCAAAGTAACATCCCAACACTTGTTGATAGCACCCTTAATGACCCTTATGAGTTTCTCTTCGGACTGTTTTGAGTGCACTGATTGTCGAATGCTTAGAAAGGCTGCAACAACAGCAACTACCTTCAGTTGGAACAAGCATCAGGGACCAGCTACATCGGCAAGTGGATTGTGAGCACAAGATATGCGTACGCTACTGAAGTTCAGAGACTCCTCCGTTAAAGCAAGCGTTCTGGATGGTCCTCAAAGAACATAAAGCTAATGGAAGTCTGAGCATGCAGAGTCCTTCAAGGCTTATAGCATTGTTGTAGATGTAGAACCCACAGTTAAGACATCCTAGTTTTTTATAATACCTTTTAGGTATTTCTTTGCAACCATGCTAAAAGTTGTTTTCTAGTACGCAAACATGACCCATACAAAGTGCAGTTACATGCATAGTCATTACAGCATTGTTGTGTGCACATAGACTGGCCAGACTGGTTTAACAACACTGGCCCTATTTGAAATCGCATACTATTAAGTTGGGACTAACTTCAGTATTACGTACGTCCCGACTGTTAAACATTTTGTTCTTATAGTCTGGTTACAGCTATATAAATGGGACTCGTACTACAAACCGCTATTTATATCTGAGTCACGGGACATATACATCACAGCAGCACAAATTTACAATACTTGAAAGTACATCCGGAACAATCTGCGTACTGTAATATACTGTAATACATACTAATGATTCGTTAATACCACTCACCTCGCATACTCTGTTTCACCTGCTATATGGTATGGAAATGTGTGATTGCAGACCGGGCCGAAGACGTTTGCCTGGTGTAACTTCAGATGCTTCTCTTGCTAACATTTAAACACATTTTAGCAGTCTGCTGTTTAACTCTAAGAGTAAATAAAAATATGATACTACTATACCTGAGCCACATAGCTGTAATCTACAGTACAAGTAGCAAATAATACATCAGATTTGGGGTAATTTAAGATAAATATATTTATTCATTTAATTATGTTCTATACCTGATTATTCCTTAATTTGGGATCTGATGGAGCCTATCTTAGCCGTCCTGAAGGGCGAAAGGGAGGAGAGGTACACTGTGGAGGGTTGCCAGTCCAGCACAGGGCCCACAACCCTCCTTTGCAATTTAGAATCACCATCAACCGAATATATGTTTTTTTGACTGTGGGATACCAAGAACCCAGAGTAACCCACACAAACACAAGAACATGTCACCTCCACACAGAAAGGCCTCTGTTCTGGAGGCTACAGTGCTAACAACTAAGCCACCGTTCTGCCTCTAAGATGGGTATATTCAAGTGAAATTTCGTTAGTATAATAAACACTATGGATCCAACCTGCCTTTGCAAAATATTGCACGTTACATTCCAGACATGCACATAATTTACTTTTCTTGCATTCGCGATACTTTTAATTCCGGTCTTTTTGCCTTGTGATTAGATTGTCATATACTGCTCATAGGATTGTCATACAGTGACAAAATTGTTCTATCTTACAGTGCATTGTTCAAACCTTCTCTTCTAAAGAGAGAAAAAGACTGACCAAAAAGAAAAACATTGTTTAATGTATGTTAAAAGTTCGTTTTTTAAGTGGGAAAAGTGTGTGAATTTTGTAAAGTCATGTTTTTCTATGGGGCCTAAGGAGGAAGCCCATCGAATGTTTTTTCCCTGTTCGCGATTAGTATATAACTAAAAATGTAAAAAAAAAAAAAAAAAAAAAAAAAAAAAAATCAGTGTGGTGTGTCGATTATCTTGCAGCTGGATTGTCAATGCATTTTAAAATGACACATGAAATACTCTTAAAAGCGTCACATCATCTAATGCGGTTATTATTTTCTTTTTGCTCTATATTTTTATATGCGTCACGGCGAGTTGCGTGCGTCGTTTGATGTCGAGCCGCGCTTCACCCACGTGTCTGCGCTGTGGCTCTCCCCTGTGCAAACATGGCGGACCAGGAGCTGGAGGAACAGGGAACTCAAGTGGAGATCCTTCAAAACGGAGACTCACACGAACCAGATCACGCCGAGGACGCGTCAAAGAAGAAGAAGAAGAAGAAAAAGAAGACTAAAGCGGCGGTTGTAGGTAAAGAAACATGCTGTCTAACTCCTTAGTGCATCGAGCTCGTTGCGTGCGTGCGTGCGTGCGTGCGTGCGTGCTATTTTCAGATAAACTGCTAACTTAGCCTGCGTTACCACAAGGAGTCATAAGTCCCGAGATGATTCGGTGACGAAAAGTTAATTTTATTTACGCACAAATATCCAAATATCTGGCACCGAGTGTCGTCTTTCTTATGTCTTTAATTAGTGTTGTAATAAACAGTTGGGACAAACAGTGCTAGCCTAAACAGCTAAGGCTAGTAAATGCAAAGATGCTAGCTGCAGTACTACCGGTAAAAACTGACACAGGCCGCTGGGACAACTTCTCTTCCTAAATACAGCTGGGCTTGTGTCCAAAACCGCCTAACGAACCGTTTAATAAAAATAGAAGACAAAACCTACAACCTTGACAGATTGAAGATCATGAGTAGTAACACACACTCGACATTGTTTGAACATGAAGTCCTGCATCTAATCACACTCATATATATATATATATATATATATATATATATTATATATATATATTATATATTCATATTCATACATATAATAAATGGGCGGAGTCATAAAGGTTAACCAATATGGCTATGTGACATCAAAACACACAGCACAGTATTATAGTGCCATTATGTGATGTCATTGTCTTCATCTTTGCCAGCTAATGTAAAGTGTTTATTTACAGTGCCTTTTTTCACCATTTAGCTCGGTGCACTGAAATACTTTTTTAATCGACAGTCACACCAAGTCTTCATGTTAACATAGTCAGTCCGGAGAAAGTGCTAAATGATGCTTATATGCAAACAGAGTTTATTGATTACATAATCTTAAATACTCTTATATTGAGATGTTTGTAGATCTGTCTGTAGCCTTAGGTTTGTTGTAAATATAAATAGGTTGTTTGACATTCTGATGGCATTGTTAGCGCATTTACAATGCAGTTTGTTGGAAAAAAATATATCCAAAGACAGTAGTTTGTCTTTATCTGTTAACTCCTCACATACTATTATTCAAAAGCAGTGCAGTCATAAATGACGATCTGTTTTACCCTTTTTTGTTACAATTCCTAGTAAATTCAAATGGAGTAGGAGATGCTGACATCAATAAGGTGATAAAACAGTTGGAGCATCAGGCCTTGGATGACCAAGAGAAGGAGGAGGAGAACGAGGATGGTCAGTTTTTTGTGCTGTTATGCTCAATAAATAGTTTTGGTTGTGTTGGTTTTGAGTAACCTGTTTAACATTGCATACTGAAGATGTATTGTTTTTTATAGCAAATAATTTTTTTTTCACATTTGTTATATCTCTTAAAGATGGCGATGAAACTGGAAAGAAGAAGAAAAAGAAGAAGAAGAAGAAGGGTGGTAAGTTATTCGTTATATTATTTTATGTGTCCAGTGCTTTGATTTAAAAGTGTAAATGCCCAGCAAAAATTTTTTACACAATATGTTTTTAGGCAAAGTTCAAACAGACCCTCCATCTATTCCCATCTGTGAGCTCTATCCAAATGGCGTTTTCCCCAAGGGGCAAGAATGTGATTACCCACCCACACAAGATGGGTAAAGATTATTAACCCCATTGTCCTATATTGTCAAATGTTTGGAGATTCTAAGTGGTTCATGGTTACCTGGTCATGTGTTGCAATTAGGCGTGATGCTGCATGGAGGATGAGCAGTGAGGAGAAGCGTGTGCTGAATCAGGCCAGTGAGGAAATATGGAACGATTTCAGACAGGCCGCGGAGGCACATCGGCAGGTCAGGGGCTACGTAATGAGCTGGATTAAACCAGGCATGACCATGATTGACATCTGGTAAGTTTATGATTTTGCTTGAACTCTCTTAATACAGTTTTTAAGCCGTTCCACGTTTGATACTACCTACTAAAAGTATTTACCAGCCCTGTTTTCATCATTATAACCTATTGCTGTGTTGTTTCTTATTTTAGTCAGAAGTTGGAGGACTGCTCTAGAAAGTTAATAAAAGAGAATCGGCTGAATGCCGGCCTTGCTTTTCCTACCGGCTGCTCCCTTAACCACTGTGCTGCTCACTACACACCCAACGCTGGTGACTCCACAGTGCTCCAGTATGATGATGTCTGCAAGATTGACTTTGGCACGCATATTAATGGTCCGTAGGTTTTGAATATAAGAATAACATTTCTTTTTTTTCCCTTTGTCATAAATTCTTTTTTTTTCTTTTGCAGGTAGAATTATTGACTGTGCCTTTACTGTCACTTTCAACCCAAAGTATGATAAACTGCTGGAAGCTGTTAAAGATGCCACGAATACGGGAATTAAGGTAAAACTTCACAAGAGGATATTAATAATGACTTTTTTTTTCATATAGATCATAAATAGAGGTAGTTTGGGACTACTTTACCTCTACACATTATCTTATCATATGTAGAACAATGCTTAGATATTTATATAACATAATTATATATGTGTGTCTGGTTACCAGTGTGCAGGTATTGATGTCCGTCTTTGTGACATTGGAGAAGCAATCCAGGAAGTTATGGAGTCTTATGAAGTGGAGTTGGATGGGAAAACATACCAAGGTGTCTTTTTCTGTGCTAAGGTACCACTAATTGGCAATAAAACTAGGCACAAGTACAGTATAGTGATGTTTTGTTTTTTGCATCTCCCCATAGTGAAGCCAATCCGGAATCTCAATGGTCACTCGATCGGACAGTATAGAATACATGCAGGAAAGACTGTGCCTATTGTCAAAGGTGGAGAAGCAACCAGAATGGAGGTTAGTAACCTTATTTTCTCATTGTGATTTATTTAAAAAGTCACAGGCAACTAAATGTAAATAAATGCATATTATTTTTCCTAGTAGGATAGAATACTGCATAATCATAGCAAAAGCTAAATTGTTTTTATGAATAAGTTACTTTACTTACTAGTTTTTGCTAAATGTTAGTGTGCTCTTGTTAGTGGCATCTGGGTTTTTATCAGGACGGGTTTGTGTAGAATTACTAAAGGGATCTAGAATTTTGCACACTTCATCCTGCCATACTATAATGTCCATTTCTACTGTTAGTGAGTTACTTGACTCCCAAAACAGGAAATGAAGCTGCTTTTAAAGGTGTGTCTAAACACATTATCTGTTAAACTTGTTAATCAGCTACTGGCACCTTGTTAGAACTTGTGGCTAAATGCTGCTCTAAACCCTCGTATTTCTTTTTGCGCAAAAACATGTACATTTCAAATAATTAGAAAAATGTGCACTATAAAAGCTACATTTACATTTTTTGGCATTTAGCAGATGCTCTTATCCAGAGCCACTTATATTTTTCATTTATGCAACAGAGCTATTGGTTTTAGGGGCCTTGCTCAGGGGCCCTTGGCATCTGTTGGGATTAAACCCACAATCTTTCGATTAGCACTCTAAGATCCTAACCACTATGCTACCGCTTCCTTTAGTAAAAGCTAATAAAACCTTGAGAACTATAATCATTTATTAAAGCAACACTACGATTGTTTTACCTTAATAAAATGTCTTTAAATTATTTTAGTGGTTGAACAACTCTTAACTAGGAATGCTGTTAGTTTTCCCTAATCCACAACCATTGCTGGTTATCTGAACATAAACCGTTAATTGATCATATTAGAATAATAAATTACCATAGAATAAGAATAGAATCGACAAGTGTCTGACCTTAAATATGCAAACTTTTTCCACGGTTTATTTTAACAAGTGCAAACAACAGCATAGAGAACATGTTTAAAACAGAACCTTGGAAGGCACTTTTCATTTGCTTTCCACCAGTCAAGTAAATTAATATCCAAGGAAGGTGGATGGGATAATGTCCATCTCTGCTTCTGGATAATCATGGCATTGTTTTAGCTTTGTTGCATAATTTCATCTTGGGCAGCCGACACCGCTTTCTCATCACTTTCATAGTTGCTATTTCCAAAGCAGAGCAGATTTCACTAAATTTAGCTTTTGCGGCTTCTTTCTTTTAAAAGAGGCAGTCGGTGCTGGTCAGCCAACATCAATTCATCCGTATCAACCTGTAATGAGCCCTAACCTGATAATTAATGCATAATAATAATAATCTGCCCCCATGTAGTCGCTTAATCTCACTTTCCATCAAAAAAGTACTTATTTTCGCTTGCTTTATTTTCCTTATGTCTGTAGGCATGTGTGGTTGCATGTGTTGATGTCCTGTGATTTTACAAATTTGTAGCATTACTATGCAGCCAAATAAAATAAAAAATTAAACCGTTAAAAAAAATATTAATTGAAAAAAAGAATTAAAACTGTTTTAATGGTTTGTTAAAATTATTTCTTTCCTTTATATTGACCTTAAAACCAACAGGTACATAACATAAACTGTATAGTTCTGTATACTAGTCATTAATGGGCCACTTTAGTGTAAAACCTTTCCATAAAAAACAGACCAAAAATGTGTGGCGTTTAAAAGAAAAAGAAATATATAAACTCTCACTTGTTGTGTTAAATAGCAGCCTAAATTATTTCAACCAGCTCAGTGCTTTTTTTTTCAGTCTGACATAATCAAAACAAGCCCAATTGGGGGCAAAAAAACATTAAATGGATCTTTATCATTATAGGGTGGTTGTATACACACACACACACACACACTGTCAACACACATTTCAGTTCAAACAACTCGTGCGTGGCACATCCGATGGGTAAATGTTTTGCATGTGATGTGAAAACTCTTACTACTGGACTGTTTTACAGGAAGGAGAGGTGTATGCCATTGAGACTTTTGGAAGCACTGGAAAAGGCATGGTGCATGATGACATGGAGTGTTCACATTACATGAAAAACTTTGAAGTTGGACACGTGCCAATTAGGCAAGTGGGAAAGATGTGAATTCTTGTGTTTGTCATTTATTGTTTAAGATGTTTGGACTTTAAAAATTAAAAAAACAAGTTAGTCATTTGTTTAAAAAAAGGTTAATCATTGCTTTTGTAAAACATCTACCAGTGCAGATGTATGTAATGCCAAAGATATAATGATGAATAAAGTAATGCTGTCACATTGGTTGACATGTTCATGTAAGTGTTTCTTCATGTAAATGATATTTTTGAAAACCTTGTTCATATGAACAGAGACTTTCAAACAGTGGAGTAAAAATATCCCTATCTGTGTCGACATTCAGACAGGGCGTTAATTATTTTGTCGTACGTTTGCATAATGTTAAACTACCCTTTTTAATCAACTTTGGCCTGTTTCTTCACCCTTACAGGCTTCCAAGGGCAAAACATTTGCTGAATGTTATCAACGAAAACTTCGGCACATTGGCATTTTGTCGGCGTTGGCTTGACCGTTTGGGTGAAACCAAGTATCTGATGGCACTAAAGAACCTGTGTGACCTGGGTATCATCGATCCATACCCACCTTTGTGTGACACTAAAGGCTGTTACACGGCACAGTTTGAACACACCATCCTACTGAAGCCAACTTGCAAGGAGGTGGTCAGCAGAGGCGATGATTACTAAAGATAGTTCTCACCAATTTCTCAAAATTTTATTGGCACTCATGGTTGTGTGGTGTTGACGTTGCTTAAGGGGTTCCATCTTTTAAAAACATTGTATGAAAATAGTGTTATTTGATGCTGGCATTCTGAAAGCCATTAGCTTTTGCCAGGCAAACAGTTCAGGGTTTACTTTCCACACATACCTAGCAACTTCAAGATTAGTGAGTGTCTAGTTTTGAAAAATTGGTGGACTTTTCTTAATGTTTAACACGCATATGTTAGCTCAGAGAAGACTAAGATTGACTGTATTAATAAACCCTAATGCAAAAAGGTTATTTAGAAAGGTGGTGGAGAACATGTCCACTGATATAATGTTCAGTCAACAGCTTTTATTTGTAGCTCTATTTGATTGCATTCTTTATCAGAACCATGCACATAATCAAGAAATTGGATTGCTGAAGTTGTTTAATTATACAATTACACAGTGTACATACATCTTATCCATGCATCCTTGCTTTTGCTATTAGGGAAAGAAATAATACTCATTGCTTTACTCGGACTTGAACAATAGATGATGGCTGTGTATAATAGCCTTGAATGTTTTGGTTAAGCCTTTCTTTCTGGACTGAAAAACAGTCACGTCTCTGGGTAAAGCACAATGCTGTGTTTTATTTTGAGTTAAGAAGAAATTACAGTCACTTTCTCAGCTTTTCTAAGCAAATAAAAATTGAAAATATTTCAAATAGTTATTTTGTATTTAAGTCTTATAATGCAGTGAACACATTACACAAACGTAGTGTTTATTAACTTGGTCAAAAGTTAAGAACCATCCAAATCATTGTACGTGGACTTTGTATATGAATGCAAGTGTTCATCAAATTGTTGTCACATACTCTAAATCACAAACTCTTGAATCTTATTAAGTCCAAGTGGGCCTGATTTAGCGTTATAATGCCTCTAAACACAAAGCAAAGTCCTTGAAGACATGAGCTGCCAAGGATGGAGTGAAAAACCCTGCCCTCACCACCACAGATAACTTTTTGGATGAACTAAAACAACTGCACTGCAGGCTAAAGAAGGGGAAAACGCCTGGAATAGCATGTTTACAAAGAAAGATAAGAATCTGCTGATCATTTACATTTATGGCTTTTGGCATAATTCACTTTCGTTATATGAGTGAGCAATTGCGGGCTAAGGGTCCTGCTCAGTGGCTCAGCAGTGATAACTTGGTGGTACTGGGAATTGAACCCACAAGCTTCCGGTAGCAATCCAACACCTTAACCACTAAGCTACCACTAATAACGGCCCTGTGTCCTCAAACCTCTGACTTTGTAGTGTATGTATGATTCTCAACACTGCTATTGCTGACTAACCAAATTGTGTATTAGTAAACACTTCAATTAATTTACTGCTGGATCTGTGGTCAGTATTCAACTGATAAAATAAAAGAGAAAGTGGTATGTGAGTTTTTAAAAGAAGTTAGTACACTTATTACATTAGATTGGATTAGATTCAACTTTATTGTCATTGTGCAAGGTACATGTACAGAGCCAATGAAATGCAATCATTAATTTACCAATCTATTATTTTAACTTAAAGTACCAGCTGTATAAACATTTTGCTTTCAAGTTTTATGCTGCATCACCCAAATAAAAATAGGTCAAATTTGTCCCTTATCAGGGCCTCTGTAAATTTTATTTTGCTGTCTTGGGTATAGTTAAGGTCTGTGAGTTTTTTTCTATTGTTCTTGTCCTTCAGACTATCGTTTGCATTAATAGATTTGTTGTTCTAGATCGTCCAAACAATACCACCCTTGTTTCAATCATTTTTAATTTTTTTCCCTTCTGCCTTACCCTTTTAATTCTTATTTAATGTCAAAAAGTAATATAAAGTAGTGAAGTCCTGTGTGTCGCTAGGGGGTGCTGCAGACTTTTTAGCGCCTCTCTTCCCCCACAACTGCTTTTTCCACCCAAACCTTAGTTTAATTTTAATTGACTTTATATAGTATTCAACATTTATCAATTCCAACTCATGAACTTATAATTTTTTGTGAAAATTATAATGCGATTCTTCGCTGTCACTGACGCTAAAATGTTCCTTTTTACACTTAAACTGTTACTGTTAAGAAATGATTAAAAAGACAAGACGAGATTTTTAAAATAGCAGCGTTTGTTTTATAAAATATAGATTCTGCACTCTTTATGTATAACTAAAAAAAAAACATTTAAAAGAACTGGACCCTTACTATTATTTCATTACATTTGCCAGAAAGTTTTAAAATAGTTTAGCTATTCAATATGCCCTTTTGACTTTTTTTGTGGAAAAATTACAGGAACATTAAAAGAAGCTTTTAGTCCATAATATACAGTAATTCCACGGTCTATCAAATGTCTAGTTATTCCAGATCAGTTCAGTTTCTTTTATATTCATATGCAATAAAAGTCTCATTCAGTTCAGGTTCTGTTTTCAAAAAGTAGAGCGAGAATGAGTAAAGAGGTTGTGTGGCACCAGAAAAAGCCATTAACACTCCAGTGTGCTTTTCAGATGTATCAGCTTTATAATGTAGTCACAGAAAATGTGTAATCTGTTTTCCAAGAACATATAAAGCAACATTTTCTTTAAATCAGTAGCAAAACTTTTTAAAAGCTTTCTGTTACACTAGTAACCTGAGGGTGCACCCGGTTGCGATTGCACTGAAAGAGCAAGGCTCCTCGCATTCCCCTGTAGCGTTTAGCCAGCAACACATACAGCACTGGATTGACACATGGGTGCAGATACTGTAACACTGTACAGGAAAAATAAAACATCTCCCAAGTCTGGCCATGCTTGTAGAGATCCAAATACACACACAACTCGAGGACATAACCAGGCAGCCAGCAGACAGAAAATGTCCCAGCTGCTAGAAACACCATAAGTGAGGCTCGCCGTGTGTTCCTCGCACTGGCTATAGACATCACTGGGCTTTTATGCAGAAAACAAGCCAGGCGCAAATAATTTACAACAATGACCAGCATGGGAATAAAGTAATACAAAACAAACTGGCTTAGTATAATTTGATAATGGTGCTCTTGGATGGTGGGCAGACAGAAGGTAAAATTTGTAAGTCCTGGCCCAAGGCGTTCTTTTGTAGCAAAAATACGCAATGGCAAGCTGATAAAGAAGCTCAGAGCCCAGGCCAGGATGAGCATCAGTACAACAAGGTCTGTAGTGGGTGGCTGGAATGGGTTGGTGATGATCATAGCTCGAGCCATGGAGACAGCACATAGTGAATAAGTGCTAGCAGCTAAAGAGAAAGCCAGCAGGAACTGATATATCTTACACGATGTGTCACCAAGAGGCCAGGAAAAACTGACAGCTGAGTGCAGAGTGAAGGGGATGAGAAGCAACGTGAGGAAGTCAGCTGAAGCCATGCTGAGGATCAGCACATCCAGACGATTCTTGCGTAGGGTGTTTTGTTTGGCAAAGAGGGTGAAGACTAGCAAGTTAGCACCGAAGCCCACACCCAGGATCACACCACAGGTGCAGGCAAAAATCACTCCATAGCGATTATTGTAAACCTGCAAGTCAACATGTTAAGTTTTTAACTGTACAACATATATCTATAGTTCGACAAATCGTTGATGTGACCAATTTATCCTCATACCACATCCTTTACACACCTTAACATTCACATTCTTTATTCAAATTACTCACCATAGTTGTTCTTCTTATAAGAAAGCTGTGTTTCACTAAACGCCCTTGCCCATTGAAAGTCCAAAAAATACTATAACAATAAAAGAAAGTGCGCTGCTGTGATGTGAAACAAGTGTTCTGTTAATATGGGGCTTCATCTCAAATCGGAGTTGTAAGAGGTGAGACTGCCCATCAGGATGTTCAGGCAGTTGGTCATAATTGATCTGTGGATATTTAAAGAGGCAGGAACAGATTTATATGCCACAAAGGTGACCACATACTGTACAACACATCATTTATAGAGCCCAATGATTAAATAAGAATAATGTGCTTTTTATTTTTTTATTCAATATCTTAGTTTATGAATGTTAAACATAAACCACTAACTGCTGTAGTTAAGACTTGTGCTGTTTTAGGTTTTTTTTACATCATATAATCAATTCTTTTGCTCGGCCGAACTGATTAGGATAAAGCAATATTCTTTCCAGTGACAGATGGTTATCCTACTACGCTCTTTATTATAACTTTCAAAACACTCAGGATGTTGACTTAAGGACACATTATCATTTGCCTCCATTAACGGGTGTTTTAGTGCATGACTGTTACCACTTCATTTACACATTAACACCAATTTGTGGCTAAAGGCAGCATGTAAAATATTTTTCTTTTAACAGAATATACTGTACATTTATTTTTAGAAAATATAAGCAATTGTAGGTAAGAATTTATTGGTATAAAATTCCATTGCCATAGACATGTTTCAGAAACATGACATTTCTCATAACAGTATGCTCAAAAGCGTTTTATTAATGAACCTGAAAATGGAAAGCATAGCAAGTTAATTTTGCAACAGAATTGGAGAAAAATCATAAATATCAAAGTGTACTGACATACGGAAGCATAGCACAGATTTCTAAAGTGCATTGTTCAAAAAATATTGAAAAAAAAGCAGCATTGTGATGTCTTTACAGAATAAATACACAGTCCTAGTTCAAATAAATAAAAAAAAGCTTGGGTGTAGTACTGTAGTGTAGTACTGTCCATGAAAATATGCATATGACATTTCATTATATCAAATATGGATTTATAAAATGGCACAGTTACTTACATTCTTTATAAACACACAGATCGGATAGTGTTAAATGCTTCTGTATGTAAATGTGTGTGCATGGTGCCCAGTGATAGACTGGTGTCCCACCTTTCATTCTTGGGATATGTTACGGATCCACTTGGACCCTGTCCAAAATAAAGCAGTTACTGAGAAAGAATAAATGAAGGAATAACAAAACAGACCTATTACTGTATGATCGGGCTTACACTTCCACTAATCAAACAGCATTTCTTCGAGATTGATTTGTATATTTATGTAACTGATTCCGACAGTGCATATGCTGATAAAGAAAACTAACATATAAAAAAAAAAAAAAAAAAAAAAAAAAGTTTAGAGACCATGGTCCAACTTGTTTGATTATGTCATTGCTTTTTGTTTCACAGTCTTCCCCTTAATTGCCAGTTGCCCTTTTTAGTGAGCTCTTAATATTGCTTGGGCTTGTATCGAGCATGGCCATCCTTTTCGTTTATTGCTCTCTCTCCACTTTCCCAGACATACTCTTCTCTTTCTTTTAATAGCAGAGAGCTGCACTTTGTTGGTCTCTTGTGGCAGGATGTCGATTGTGTCTGTGTTCTGTAACTGAAAATCCATAAGAAAGTCTTTGGTGCTGCTGACAGCTTTGGGAGCTCGGGCACCCCAGGATACATGCTGGAGGTTGGCTCCACTGCTGGATGATGTGTCCCAAGCATTGGCAGTGTGTACCTGTTCAAACAGCTCCTGAAGCCAGAGACGTCTCTTTCTGTCTTGCAAATAGCGCCCTCGGTCATGCATAAGTTGAGCTTGACTCACTGACCGTCTCCTGAAATGTTAAAACAAGTTAAATATAGATATATTAAGCGGTGTTTCAGTCTATAAGGTTATTCTAAGCCTGATAGGAATTTGATTATCTGGTGAGAGCCTAAATTTTTAAATTATTAGCATGTTGTGCTCAGTACTACTTATCCAATCATTTAATTAAATCTCTTTTTCTAAAGGTTTTTTTTTAGGTAAAACCTGCAACTAAATTCTTAAGGGTTTTTCATTTTACATTCCACCTTTCCATGGTTCCAACCCAGACTATTTCACCAGGAATTGCTAACTTAAAGGAGCGGAGAACTTAAAGAGCAGTTGGTTTCTGGAGTTAAGAAATGTTCTGGAGTTAAGTTTCCGAATTCAAGTAATTTGTTTCAAATAAGTGTTCCCCATGAAACAAGAATCTAAAGTTTAAATATCATGTTTATTTTTAATCAACAGTTTGTTTACGGGACGTCAACACGTACATTCTGTTGCTGAGAGCATGTATGGGTTGCCCTTGGACAGGTAGACGGATGCTTAATAAGAGCACAGCAAAACTCCACTGCTTAAGCATCATGCTCATCCACAAAACTCTGCAGACCCTCATCCGGAAAAAAGTGAGACTCCAGCTAAAGAGGTTTCAAACAAAAAAGTCCAGTCACTAGTTTAGAATGATATTCATAAACATAGCTGTATATCATATTTCTAGACTCACAAAAGTGTTTCTGATGTCATAATGAAAAGTATGTAATTTACTATGCGCTATATTGTAAAGATGTCATTTTAATCTACTAATTGGCATTAGTGTAAATGCTTAAATAACTGTGTATATGTTATTAATAACTATCAAATTGGTAAAATAGTAAAATCTTGGGGCATAGTAATTTTTTTTCAGTTTATACAAGATGATAAGAAGAAATTAACTTAATTTTTAATAAATAACTAACTGTGATATACCTATATATCTCTTACATAATTTACTATACTATCAAAGTATGTATGCAATGTAGTAGTGACTATTAGAATTAGTATTTTAGTTAATTAGGCAGCATGAAAATCCTTTTTTTTTTATTTAAAACATACTTACATGCAATCCAGTAGTATAGTTCAATTTGTACTGCATCTGATGGCCATTTTGCCGTGCCCCATACGTGCAGCCACGTTCCAACTAAACCATGTCTGGATCACATTAGCTCTTGGCTGAACAATGGTATATCCAAATGTAGAACATCCAGCAATCAGAAAGCCAAACTAAGCTCCAGTATTTTTGCCTCCAGATGTGTGGTGGAGAACCTGCTGGCTGCTCACACTCACACTCACACTGATTTATGGCACTCGCTCTAAGATGTGGGCGTCTCTGATTCTCTTCAGTGGTCCATTAAACAACTCTAACAGAATGAGCAGAGAACGCACGAGACCATGCTGGGTACTCCACTTCTACCCTGTGTATGTCACTGTGTGTGTGTGTGCTCGCCTGCCATAATGTACACCAGACTGACACTGCACACACACCTTCAGTGGAAAGAGTTTGGCTTGCAGGCTCCCAGAGAGGGGGATAGGGGAACACTTAATAATAGACAAAAGAGGCCATAGTCGCTTAGACCTGTTCCATTAAAGTTTTAGCATTTCCAGTCACTTTGTAAGTGTTTATTTAAGCTTTGGTTTTTATGATCACTGCTGAAATTGAATTACTTACAACCATGACCAAGGTCAGCACCATTTAAGTTCAGGAAATTGAGCTGTACTTATGTCATAAATAGGTTAAAGTGAAACAGAAGTGGAATTTTAGAGCCAAAGCTGGTAGAAAGGTGCACTAACTGTGCAAAGAGAAGACACCCTTCCTTCCCAATAGATGTGCAGAAATGGGTGAAAAAAGTAAACAGTGTTGGCTGACCACTGTCCCAGGAGATCCTAACCATAACCTCAGCGAAACCCAGCCTGTGGGTAGGTCTCCTGCCCTGCTAAGCAAACCTCCTAGCCATTTAATGTTTAAGGTGGTTTTTAAAAAACGTATAATTCAGCAACAATTTACTTATGTATAATTTGTTAAGTTGTTAATCAATATTAAGGAACTATATTTGTAGAAATACTTCATTTCTGTGTAAAATGTGTTTTCTAACCTGCTATTTGTGTCAGCGTTCTTTTTTCTATATTATAAATATAACCAGGTAAGATAATAATAAATATAATTAAGTAAAAAAGAAATTAAAACGTCTTTATTTTGTCACATATTTTCTATAGCACATTGAAATTTGTTTCTTTGCATATCCCAGCTTAAAAAGTTAGGGTCAGAGCGCAGGGTCAGATATGATAGAGCGCTCCTAGAGCAGGAAGGGTTAAAGGTTTCGCTTAGGGACCCAACAATGGCAGACTGTTGAAAGTGGGGCTTAAACCCAGGTCTTCCTGGTCTTCCAATCAACAACTTAGTGCCTTAATCATTTGAGCCACCACACTGTATTATATAGTAAAAATAAAAAATATATATTTTTTCTATTTGTTTAGATTTTTTTGTATATCATAGATACTGTATAACCCAATAACTAAAATAAAAGTAACAGTTCTAGTAAATATATTTTCGGTAAGTGGCAAACATCAAATTTGTCATCGCTAAGCAAGAATTATTTTGTGTGAAAATAAAGTGTAAAAGTATGTTATCTCCATCATGTCTCATTAAGCAGTTTTTTTGCTGTTCTGTCTTTGTACAATGTTCTGTTTTATAAACACAAGCAAATTAATGACATCCAGTTTTGCTTTTGGCAACATGAAAACAGCCTATTGGCTCCTGTAAATCCAAAAAGAGCTCCAAGTATAACCACAGGTAAGTGAACTTAGGTGATTGTTACCAAAAAATTTTTTATAAAAATGTGTCATTTAACACCCTCTGTGTTACCCCATTGACCACTGGCACTTGACCCTCTCAGCACTTGGACAAACTCTGATACAGCACCTGCACTGGATTGGTTAGTCTCTATAACCAGCATTAAGTCAATGATATGTCACTTAAGAAAGGACATATCTTTGGTCAACCAAACCACCCAGTATGGAATCTTGCTGTGAAATGATTAAGACTGATGTCCCCCGCAAGGCCAATATTTTTTGTTCTACCACTGAACGTCGGCAATTTATCATTCAAACATCCCACTGGTTTGTGTTGTGTAGGTACTTTTGGACCTCAGTTCAGTGGGTTTGATTCTATGCCAGAGACAACATGACCACCTTGCCAACAGACCGTTTAGAGCGCAAGCTGTGAATGCTTGTCTGAGAGTTACAGTAAATCCTTCTGCTAGCAGCACTAAGAAGTTTGGAAACCTACAAGGCAGCCTTGCCCACCCTCCCCAAACCTCCCACCACCTTTTTGCTGCTTGAATCTCACGTCTGTGGTAACTATTTTGCTCTTTACTGGACACACACATTATCAGTTAGGTTTATATGGGCATACTGTTGTTTTACATAAAACGTCAGACTAATTTATTAATGGCTAGTGAAATTCAAAATTTTTCTAACAAGCAATTTCCTAACAAGATCCCTGCCGTCAATAGACATACAAGTAATTAGTCATGTGATTAAAGTGGCTAGCGTTACGCCTGATTATAATTCTATCAAAAGCATCAGAAATGTCATACATATTACCCATATTAATTAATACATACTTAATATACTGAATTCATGTATTATTTTGAATTGAATGCAAGTACAAGTTTTACTTCTGCAGTTATTGACAACTTGTACCTATTAACAGTATATTATGGGGGTTTTTTTCACTTGTTTCAGGAAAGAAAGACAGGTGGCATCCTATGTGGCCTGTCAAACATTCCGCAGCAATTAAACCGCATGCACAAACATGTCTCGATTTTATCTAATCGTCTGGAGGGAAAACTCTTCCAGTAAACGGCTGGTTTGCTTAGCAGCCTGCCACCCAACCATACATAAACTAGTCAAATATTTACTCCATAATGAAGTTTCCCATCTTCACAAATTAATTCAGTGCATTAACACACCACAATAAATGTGAAAAAAGAAGAGCTTTCTTAGAAATTATACAACTATCTTCAAAGTGAAAAGCTGATAGGTGTGGTAATTGAGCAGATTTTGGAAGATCATACATCACATGTTCTTGACCTCGTCCTCTGTTGTTGAGAGGGGGGCCTGAAAAGACGTCTGGGACACAGCACACCGGAGCTGTGTGTGCTTCTGCACAGTAAAGCCTTTTGCTGGCTGCCATGGCGTTGGCGACCGCAGAATTGCTGTGTTTACTTTAAAGCTGGTGAATAAGAGAACAGCAGACCACCGGCACTCGCCACCCGCTGGGGCCCGGGCAAATCCTACGGCTCATCTTTGTTGAAAATGGCTCAGAAACCTGTCGTCTGAATAGGGCCAAGCTAAATTTAGCAACAAACTTAAAAACCTTACTCATTCTTAAAAAAACCCGCTTTTTCCATGTTTCCATTGATAGAAGTGTTCAGTAAAGTAATACAACAGGTTGAAAGAGGAGGAATTTTTCTCTTATCCTTGTGGCTTTTTGCAAGTGAGGAACTTTTTTTATTGATCAATTTTTTCACAACTTATAAAATATTGTTTCACCAACCAAAAAAATCTGGATTTAGGCAAATCATGTTAAATAACAAATTCTAATGAACGACACTCAAATGAAGCTGTCTATAAAGTAGCATGTGGTTGTTTTTATGTAAAGGGGTTTAAAGATTAGTCTTAGTCAGCAACAGTTGAGAAGTAATGTTGGAAACTTTATTCATGCATAATGGTTACCATAATCATGGCATGCTGAATCAATCAAAGCTTAGTTGACTGTTGCTATGTAGTCCTTATAGGCCAGATCCTGTTTCTTAGGAAAGTAGGACGGTTTTGCTGGTAAAGATAATTGTGTTTGGCATCATGAATGAACACTTTGTGCCAAGCGCTGAACACTGGATCTCAAATGTGGAATTCCAGTGATAACAAGCAATAGTTACAAAAATGAAAAAATGCAAGGTAGCAAAGTAGGTGGAAAAGGCATGGGCTTGCACCTATCCGAGGCCTGCTAAAGTGATCGGACCTGAGAGATTACGCTGCTTTTAAATGCAACCCTGTATTGACATGAGTTGACCTTTATCAATATCTGCCAAACAAAACAGCATGATGGCTCAAATAATAATTGGACAAATAAATGGAGAAGTTGCTTGGCACACGATTCGTAAGGAGCCGGGCTGCCAGGGTTCGGGAAGGGGCGTCTCACTTTCCTACAGTGAGAGATGTTGACATCGAGGTGTGTGTCCTATAAGAACAGCTTGGACTGTCAACAAGGGAATATACTGTGCAAAGGCTGCAGGATAGTTTATTTCATGCCAGAACAAACCTATTTAACTTATGTGAAAAACTATCATCTTAGTCTGGCCTGACACCAATAGCCTGATGGTAATTAGTTATGAATAACATCCTTTGAGGAGCCTATTGCTTTAGGGTTTGTCAGGAATAATGTCTTCACTTCTCATTTTGCACCATAGTAGAACTATCCTTAAGAGAATATTGAGTATCACTGCTACCAGCCAACAACATTAACAGCCTACATAGAGAATTAAGATGTATTTCGTGTCACCCCCATTAGACGATGGGAATTACAAACAAACTGACTTTTGGATACGAGCCACAATAGAATATAAAAACCAGAAAACTATGTCTCTTATTTAAAATGGCATAAAAGAATGTGGAATTAATATAAATATGTAACTAATTAATGTCATTAATTTCATTGCTGTTAGTTTTTTGGAAAGAAACACCTGCCATCTTTGCGGCAATAATAAACCCTTATGGTTGTATTTTTTTCTTACCATATTGATCTAAAACCAAGGTCAACTTGGCCTGTTCAGCATTTAAATGCACATTATAAGCATATTATGCATCAGAGGATTTTTATCAGGTTTTTCAATTTATCAGTCACTTATCTAAGTTTTATAACATTTAATTTGGCTGCCCGCAACATGGTATAAAAATTCATGCTGTATTTTCAGGACCATGTTTAACCAATAAAGAAATATTAGTTTAATCACAAGATCTTAATAAATAATTAGTAAAATAAATACTTTTTACTTGTAAAAAAGGTGCAATTGTGATAATTCTTGAATACCACCATGTTTGTACGTTCTTACTATTTGTTTATTGGTTCTTAAGACAGATAAACATGGTCGTGTTTGTACTGCATGGAATTTTATAACATGTTTTATGTAATAAAAATCCTCAGACACAAAAATATGAAATTGGCATTCATAAATCTGTCATCAACTCTATAATATATACATTATTTCTTTTTTAAACCACCTATACATACACAATTACTAATAATTGGTTTAAGTCTCTCAGATTCTTTTCCTGATGGCCCCAGTGTTATGCTTTAAATACACTTTTCTGTGATTTTTGGCTTTGGTATTTTTTATATAAATGAAATATAGTAAAGGCTCAAAAGATGTTTCTTAGAAACTTGGTGCCTATAAAGCAGTACTGCCATCCACTTTATTGGCAAAGGCATTTCCAAGAACACGTTAAAGATTAAGCGCTGAATTTCATGTGGTTTGGGGCAGAATATAGGCATCAGTTCTATAAACTATAGTGATACCCTAAATACATATGTCAGGTCAGAGAGGTGTGCCACCTCAAACCTCAAACTCTCATAACCACAGTGAACTGGAATGCAAAAATACCAGACAGTGGTCAGAATCAACACCCAAACTCACACATATACTTCTGGTTCAGTGTGTAGGCTGTGAAAGTGAGCTGTGAGGAACTCAGCCCAGCAAAGTGTTTGGTCAAAGACAGGCAGTGGAATAAAAAAACCTGAAGACAGTCCAGTGACAACTCTGCTTAAACCAACATTAACCTTTCAGTGAGATGAGCAAATATTACAAGATCTTTTTTCAATTTGGCTTTACATAGGAATACATTTATAGCTGTGTCATTTGGCTCATTATTTTCTCAAGTTCTAAAATGGCTACACTCAAGCTCTCCAAACCATGATCCGTGTTTTTTAAACACATAAAAACTTAAAACTTATAAAGTCTTTATTAAACTTATAATTATAGCACTTAACATAAAATGCATGATAAACCTCTTAATCCAGTAAAATAAATGTCTTTAATTGTAACTTGAACATAATTAATATGCTTTTTGTATAAATGTTAACTTAGCTGCTTTGCTTGAGCAGTTTTAAAGCATTGCATTTGTCTTGAGTAACTACTTTGCAGTACTGGGTCTGGACCCAATTATGGTCGGGATACACACCGGATGGCATGTTTTTAGGTGATGGATAGAAATCAGAGAAGCTGGAGGAACCCAAACATCCAGAACATGCAAAACTCCACATAGATAGTAATCTAAGCTTAAAAATAAATAAAGGATCCCGGAGCTCTGAGGTGGCAACACTACCTGTAGAGCCCACTGGCCCAAAGCATGTGTTTTACATTTAAGTACAACCCTGTATTGCACTTAAATGTAAATGTATTACTTTTTTTCCCCAAAGAGTTTTCTGGCATATTGTATCCATTAATAACATCAAGAGCTTGCTTCTATCACTGACTTATCATGTGGTTTAATATCAATCAGCATTTTTTTAATTATACAGTATTTCTCTGTGTTGCTGTCCAAAGTTGGGTACATTTTATTAAACCTCAAAGAAATTATCTGAAGACTCTTAAATTACTAGTGTCAATGTTCTTTTGTTCAGTTTATAACTTAGGATATCCACCCATCCATTGTCTATACCTACTTATTTCTAATCAGGGTCATAGGGATCTGTAGGAGCCTATCCCAGCTTTCTTTGGGCAAAAGGCAGGAGTTCATCCTGGACGGGTCGCCAGTCTATCGCAGGGCCACATACAGGGGCAGAGTTGGTTCAAATGGTTAAGGTGCTGAGTTGTTAATCTGAAGACCAGAAACACCTGGGTTCAAGCCCCACCTCCGGCAAGTCAACCACTGTTGGGTTCTTGAGCAAGACCCTTAACCCCTCCTGCTCCAGGGGGGCTGTATCATAGCTGACCCTGCACTCTGACCCCAACTTACTAAGATGGGATATGCAGAAAATGCATTTGATTGGCTCTGTACATGTACCTTGAACAATGATATGAATATACTATACTACTAAAATAATTCAATGCATTATTCTTATTTTGCTGTGATCATATTTAGCTATTTCTTTATTTTTATTCGAACATACTTCTGCCAGAGATGTAATGCTATAAGCTGTAAAAATACACATTACTTATGTTATGTCCAAAGTATATATATTTAGAATTACTTTTTGTTTTATGCATCTAAATGTCATCACTGCAATACTCTTCAGAATCCTATGTAATGACCATGAGGGAAAAACTTACTTCAAATTGTATGCATTGTAATAAGAACTTTTCATTACAAGGTTATTGTTTTAGCTACTGGCTTGGAAATGATCAGTTAGTTTAGTAAAACAATCTAAATAACAAGCTAGCTGTCGAGTTGACTACTAATGTTGGTTATTTAGCAGCTGATAAACAAATTTTCTGATAAGGACCAGAGACAGTTTTATGATTTTCTTGAATGTCACTCAGTCATCATTATTATTGGAGTATTAGGATAGTATGCCTACAGTTGTGCATAGGAGATATTTTCAAGGTTATAAATAAGTATGAATTGATTCACATATTCAGTCTTAAGAAAGCCTTTGCCTGCTCCAAGGTGCCCCTGTCTGAGTTCAGGTAAGACTATGGCTTATCTGAAATAGCATACTTTTTAATTAGGTACTACATTTTAGTAGGTACTTACTTCTCTGCTATTATAAAAATATGTACATAGTAAGGTTACGGGTAGTATGAATTAAATTCAGATGTACTATATCCGCCATTTTGATATTGACTCGTGACATATGACAACACTGCAGCAAAAATGTAAAGTTGGATAAGGTTTAACTTGGACGATGTTGAACGAGTCCAATTGAACTACAGGGAACAATGTTTAATTAAGCACTTAAAGCTACTTAAAGCACTTAAGCCTTGCTAAACCTTAAGCACTTGAAGCTGCACCTGCACTTTCCAGCACCTCCGCTATGAGCAGTCATTTCTTCCACAGTCTCATTGAGTAGAAAAGTGTACATCGTATGCATACTTCAAAATCTGGGCATGAGTAGTAGGTCATCTGGGAACTTTCACTTTTGCCTACTATACAGTATGGAAGTAAAACCAAATTTCAGAAAAGCTGGAAAGTTTTGAAAATTTGAATGAAATTTAAACTTTCAAAACACAAGCCAATAGTTTATTCACAAGACAACATAGATAACCTAAATGTATAAACAAAGAAATTTAACACTTTTATACACTAAATGAGCTCATTTCAAGTTTGATGCCTGCTATAGGTCTCAATATAGTTGGGACAGGGCATGTTTACCCTGGTGTAGCATCTCCTCTGCTTTGCAAAACAGTTTAAAGATGTTTGGGCTTTGAGGTTATGATTTTCTGGTGTATGCAAATTTTAGACAGTGACTTGATGATGTAATTCAGGTGTCAGCAGTGAAGCCACTCTTTTACAAATCTTTTTAACAAAATAGTTGAAATACTTTGTTATTATTGGCCAATTTTCAGCCTTTCTAATATTAGGAAAGTGACAGATGTACTTATGTTGTCATTTTCTATCTTTGAAATAATTTCAGTGTTGTACCAGCAACTTAAAAAAAAAAAAAAAAAAAAAGTCTATTAATGCATGTAATACCGTAATATATACTGTATATTTTTGTAAACTGTTGAGTGCAAAAAAAAAAACTTCAATATTTCAATATCTGCTTCATTTACATATTCTTTATGAATAATATTAGAAATAAATAATTGTGGAATCTGATCTTAATTCTTGATATGTCGTTTTATGTATAAAAAGTATTGCATAATAAAAGAATGAAGAAGACTAGCCCCGCCCCACCGGCCTGGCCATCGCTTTAAGCGTGGATAAGGCCGCCATCTTGAGGTACTTTCGTTTTGTTTCCAGTCCGGAAACAATAAAAAAAAGCCCCTGCGATGCGTACAAAGTTTACAAATATGGCTATTATTTCAAGTTACTGTTTTACCCCAATTCATTATATTTTCATACTAAAATTAACATGTTTATTGTCGGCAGGGTTACGCGCGCCCACGGCTTCATCGAGACCATTATCGCGCTCTTTATTGCGGCGGTTGGTTGTCGTTTGCTCTGCACCAATCCCGAAACGCCTTACTAAACCAAACTAGCCAATAGACTTTGGTTTTATTTCACAGTCCCGGATAAAGACGTGCACGGGCCATTGGGATACAGCAAGCTAAACAGAGGTAGTTATTTGTTCTTTTTCTGTGTTTAAACAAAAGAAGCCTCGCTACATAATTGCATTTTATTTATTAATATATGGATGTTTGCGGCGGTAAAAAAGCCCGGTTTGGAAGTAAAAAGTAGCATTACGTATTTTGCCGCGTAAATCTGTGAGCCTATTCAAACGCGGCAACGAGCTCCGGTCGGTTTGACGTTTGTCAACAATGGCGCAAGTTCATTAACTCTTTAAGTGGACTGTTGTGTGGCTTAGTGTTGCGCCTTACTTGCACTGAACTAAACTGTGTTTTTTATCAGATAGACTGTGGCTAATTTCGTCTGGAAACAAGCCGGTAAAGCATGGCGGATTTCCTCGAAGACCCGTCTGTTCTCACAAAGGACAAGCTTAAGAGCGAACTGCTTGCGAACGATGTTCCTCTTCCCACCGGCGAGCAGAGGAAGGACGTTTATGTCCAACTTTACCTCAAACACCTGACCGTACTGAACAAGAAAAACTCCTCGGCCGACACTTTCTCCAGTGACGATGAAATTACACCGGTGGTCTCTAACAGAAGTCGATCAGGAAAAGTAAGTAAAAATAAAAGGACCCAGTTTGTGTTTAGTTAATTAAGCAAGTTAATCAGTTTTGTTCAATGTTTAGAAAGCTACAAAAAAGACAGATAAGACTCGAAAGGAGGAGGTGGTGGAAGTCACCAGTCTGACCGACAGCGAACTGAAGGACCAGCTTCTAAAATACGGCATCAATCCGGGTCCTATAATCGGTAGGTTTTCCGCGCTTTAATGGCAAAACGTAAAAATGTAACGCTTTAATATAAATGACGGACAATTTATCATTAGATGGTATGATTCTTTATTTAAGTCTTATTAAAGGCATTATTCATTAAACGGGCTAAAACCCTTATTTTTGCAGTAGCTAGTTGGCTCAAGAAAAACTATGGACGTATTTCTTAAATTGTAAGTAGAAATACAATCTCGATCTTTCAGTAAAATCCAATCCTAACACGGTTTGCCGGGTTTTCGTACAAGATAACAGAAATGCAAATAGGAATTGTGCTTTTGCATTTTTGGCAGGCTCTGTACACAATACTGACTAAGTGAACAATGCAAAAATGCAAGCAGTATTGTTCAGTTTGCATTTGTATATTAACTATATCATAACTATATCATCTCACACAAATAGATAATGCAATTTCTAATACGTGTTTTTGTCTGGGAAATGCTTACATAAAGTAACATTACCAGCATTGAAGGCTGTCATATAGAAATAGTAAACATACACAGACTGTGCCAGAGACTGGGAAAAAAAATACCTGGAGTTGAGAAATATATATTTTTCGTTACAACATGCACTTTTTTTTTACTTTAAATACTATGTAATCAAAGGATCAAAGACCAAGAATGATTTAGCTTCAAAAATGTTTTCAGCAGTTTGAAAGTAGGTTGTATACATTTTACGTGTGCTTGTTATAGTATTTTACCTCCGTAAATAGTTACCTCTGATGTTTTTGGTAAATAGTTAAGCAAGAATGCTTGTGATCTTTTCCCCGCCTTCTCTCTGCAACAGCATCAACTCGTAAACTGTATGAGAAAAGACTTCAAAAGCTGCTGGATCAGCTGCCTTCAGAGATCCTGCCACCTGAACCGGAAACTGCAGTTCCAGAGACAGTACCTGTTAAGGAAGATGGAAGTCAAAATGGAAAAACACTCATAGTGGAGAATCAGTACAGTGACAAGGAAGAAGGTAGTAATATTTTTATTTATATATTTTTTCATTCCTAAAGGTAAAATTAATTGTTCCTTGGTTATCTACAAGCTATAATATCAGCTGTGCAATTACTGCTTCTTTGAAACAAAAACACACCACAATTGTAAGCTTTTTCTACATTAAAACTTTTAAATCTTTTATTTGTAAATTTAAAACAGATAAGACTGAAGAGACTGCTCACACAATAATGTAATAAATCCTAAACAAGTATGGAAAGTATTGTTTTCACTGAATTCAATATTCCAAGCAGTATTTAACTGTTGACATTTTAATGGGATTTTCATCCGTTAGTGACTTGAATTTCCTAGTTTTTCAAATCTATTTTTTTTGCTATATTTGTATGTAGATATTGAAATAGCTCCAGTTCCTGTAGCACCAAAACCAGTAAGAAGCAGAGGAAAAACACCAGTGACCACCAGAACAAGTAGCCGGCACAGCAATAAGGTAAAGTAGGAGTAAAATAATGGATAAGTAGATATCTTAATCTAGAAAGCTAGAAATCTTAATCCAGTATAAATGTTCCATACTATCTGTAACATCATAAGATGTTTTTATTTTAAAAATAGGCATTCTATACAAAACAAAGTTAACTGTACTCGGTTATTTTGACAATTTTCTCTGGGCAGAATTGTTTGTTTTTTTGTTTTTTTTAAGTTAGATTCCTATTCTTAATTCTAAAATACATTTTTTGCTGTCATAGGCAGTGCCTGTTCCCAAATCAGTTAAAAGCAGTAAAGTGTAAGAACACTGTGCAAGACAAACCAACTATATTCGAGAACATGTTAACTAATGTAAAATATAAACCTGATAATTACATGCAAAGAAAATGTTTTCCAAGTGTATTTATGTCTGTTTGTGTTTTTCCCATTTTTTTTGTACCTTTTTATAGAGCATTTTAGAGACAAAGCAGTTTTAAATAAATAATTGGTAATAATAACCTAATAAACCTGCCATGTCAATAACTTTCTTGACTGTACAATATGTGGCTTTTTAGCAGGTAGATGAGAGAACAGCAGGTGAATTGCAGTCACTTTCTATGGACAAAGGTGATATTTTAAAAGACATCTTTCCTAATGAACCAGCTACACCCACAGGAATTAGGTGAGTGTAAGTCTTGGGATCATATTAGACTGAACACATTTCAAAATAAAATTCTGCTTAGGAGATTAAATACTTGCATATTATGTATAGTTGTATAGCAGGGTTCCCACATGTTCTAGTGGCATCTTGTGTTCATGATGTCACGATAAACGAGGTGTGAGACAGAATTGGAGGAAGACCTGATTGGCTGCTTTATTAGCACTGGAGGGAGAGGCAAGAAGTTCAAGCGATGCAGAGCGAAGATAGAAATAGAAGATAGAAGGTGAAAACCAGATGCGATGTAACTAGCAGTAGAAATTAATAGAAAAAGATCTGGGGCAGGCAGTGTGGAGCTGGACAATTGACAAATCCGACTGGAGCTGTGAGAATGCAGGAGAAATATAGGAGCCTGGGACCTAGCCTAATGTTAATATACTGATTGTCAATAACTTTCAATTGTCGCATATGAAATAGATGTGACCAGACAGTAACTTAGTGATTTTATGTCATGGAGATTGCAATAAGGGAAAGACAAAAGAAAAACTTAATCAGAACAGCCTAGGCAGCCATTGTAAAGTTATTGTTGTTAAGTCATATCTATAATTTTTTTTTTTATAACTCTGAAAACTAAAACTTTAAAATAGAGTGGGAAGCCTGTATAGGTATAAACCAAGTAATGCATAACCCTTATACTGTCTATCGCTTATGTACAGTGCTACCTGTCGGCAGCCTATCCACGGGGCAGCTGGGCGTCCAGTGAGGCCACTTGACGTCTGGCCTGAAGAGTCTCTTCTACACCAGCGTGTGTTTACAAGCACCAAGTCATCACGCACACACATTTACAGCCCTCAATCACATTCACCATCTCCTCAGTCTGAGCTGCGCCCATGCCGTCGCTCCTTCTCCCTCTGGCTCAAACTGCTGGTGTTCCTGTTGCTGGTTGCTTTACTATACTATGTATTTCAGAATGTGAGCAGTGAGCAGATCAACTCCTGCATGCTCCTCTTACAGGACAGGGTGGTCACACCCTTGTTTACCGCAATTGGTGTTATTAGCCAAGAGGGGAATCCTGGGAGCAAGTAAGTGTCCTCTACCAATGCGTGCATGAGCTGTTTCTATTCTCAGACTTGAGCCACATCCTCATCTAAATGGTTAAAGGATCAACATATTGGCAGGGTTTGTTCTTTTAATTATTGCAGCTTCTCAGTTGTGTCCAATTGTGTTTTTAAATAGTCCTTAAACTGTAAATGTTATTACTTTGCCTTTTTTTTTTACTGTTTTGTAGCAGTTTGTCAGGACAATAGCAAATTGTGAAATTTGTAGCTTTGTATCATGAAAGAAATGCCACTGTGTTTGCCTGTAGTGCTTCTAGACATACTCCATGATGAAACATTTGGGGTTTTTTTTATCCTTTTTAAGGGCATTTAATTTTTTTTTTTTTTTACTGAAATTTAAGATTATCACAATGTTATTTTTAAATATTGCGGGCATGCTCAGAAGTACTATTTTGTGTGTTGATTTTTAGAAAATATTACTGTGTGCATATATTTTGCTGTGGTTACTTTTATCATGATAGCAAGGGTTCTTTGTTAATTGTATCTTTTTGTTCCGTCTAAGTGAATAGTAGCATGAAAATGTGCCCAAACTACTAGACTACCTGGTCAGTTTAGTTTGCTTTTAATGCTACTTGTGCTGGTCCTTGATCAGTCCTTTGTTCACATCTTTGCCCTTCTCTCAGGCTCTAGGGGTGACTTTTATTCATTGATGTTTAACATGTTTTATGTTGGGTAACATTTAGGTATGTTATCTATATGTACTGTAAAATTATACCTGTCTAATGTCATAACAGAAACCACACTGCCTGTTTTCCCCTTTTTGGGCAACATCTGGTTGGGAGGGGGTTTGCTGCAGCTGAAGAGTAACTTCAGAAGGTCATTTGTGTCTGAGAAGCATGAAGTAGTTTAAAAACGTTCAAATAAATACATTTACAGTGACTTTTTGTTCTTTAAAAATTAAATTTCTTTATTTTACTACATGGATTCGATAATGTCTCTTAACAGCAATATTTTTCTATTTTTTTCCTTATAAAAATACCTTTTTAAACAGTTTATCAGAATGGTATGTGCCAGTAAGTTACAGCAAACATTTAGGTTAAACCTGCAGTCTGTAAGGCAGAAAGTGTTTTTAAAAATAGAAATAATTTTTGCACTTTGTCACAGGGCAGCTAATAGTCTCTAATGGTTAACTGTAACGTTTTATTCTTGCTAAACTGTGTCTGTCTACGGTTGAATACACAATTGTGAAAAATAAAACCATGAACAAAATAAAACTATGTTTTTGTTACTACATGTATTTAATAGTACCTTTTTTGGTGTGGTAACAGGGTCCATGTTTTTCACACTTAAGAATGTGAACCTATAAATACTCCTTTAATAAATCTAAAAGTGTTTTCAGTTTTGTTTAGGGTAAAGGGTTAACTTCGCAAAGCATGTCGGAAATTTGAGACTACACGTTTAATCTGTTTAGTTTGACCTTCATTGCCAGTTAAGTGCACAACAGCAGTCTGTCTAATCTTAATTAATTCTATATAGGAACTGTTTTACAGGCTGTGATTTGGAACCCTGCTTTGGGGTTATGTAATTGCAATGAAACGTACATTTAGTGCATATCTTATAAATATAGAATTTTAATGAGGCTCTTATGAGCGTCCAATTTGATTGGTCAGAGCGGTTTATGACGTAAGGACTTCCGCTTCTCTGCGGCCCGTTAGAAAGCGCTGGTGCGGTGCTGAAGTTCTCTACCAGCGGCCGGTTGAGGAGGACGGAGGCGCCATTTTGCGACGTGTTTAGCTGTAAGGACTTTTTTTTTAAAATTCCGCTGATTTTCTCTTGTTGATAACTTAATTTACTTTTTCATAGACTTTCTGTATTGTTACGTATTAGGTTTTTCTTTAGTTACTTTTTTACGTAACGAGCCCTTCTATTCTGTGACCTGAGTAATGGCTAATGTCTGTGCTGCTAAGCTTATTTGACACTATTTGTCATTGAAAGGTGTATTGTGGCGAATAAGTCTCATAGTTAGGTAGCGGTGTGGTGTTAATTGTATAAAAAGTTATTTTTGTAATATCAGTTTAGCTAATTAGTTTGATTTGCCTTTTTTTTAAAGCTACCAACAAAATGTATCCCAGCACGCTGCTACACCTGGCCCGGGCAAATCCTTTCAGCGCCCCGTTGTTCACTCTGCAGAAGACGGAGGAGCCCTCACGGCCAGCGGTTAACGGACAGACCCGCAGATTGGCAGCAGCGTCAGTGGCTGGTGAGTTAACAGACATGGCAAACGATTATAGTTAGAAAAAATAATTTTGTATTTTTTTTCTTAGCTTGTAGCATAGCCACCGTTAGTCATTCATTGTTGGCTGCGTGTAGTAGCTATAGGTATTGTAGCTAACACGGTATAATGAGTAATCGCTAATCATAGCTATATATGTTTTTTGTAATATTTGTTTTTAATGTAAATTGATGCTTCAGTGGACGTCCATGGCACTGGAGGTCGCAATTCAGAGGTCAGAATGTTAGCAAGCTAACTAGCTTGCTAAATTGTCATAAGCTAACGTAGTGTTAGCACGCTAGTTAGCAGCTGTAGCTAGGTTGAGGAGTATTGTATTTTTTTATTTTTAATTTAATATTGATTTATAGTTCGTTTATAGGTTCATGTTGTGTTAATGTTTTTTAAACTGACCCTGTTTTGCCAATAAGATTGCAGGCCTGGTCGGAGTTTCCATGGAGGGCAGTGAAGGACAAAGTTTGTTCAACCTGCCGTAGTACAAATCTAGGGGAAAGTTTAGTATCCTCGCTTTAGTTTATCAGTAATATTCCCTGAAACACAGTCAATAAATATTAAATATTATTGAAGCGTGTTGGAGTCCATTGCGTTCCCGGTATTCTGCTGCAGGCACATGTCTGTTGCAGATATTTGGCGCGTCGCCATTGGCTCCGTTGGAAAGCTCGAGTTCCTCTTTAATCCGATCTATACAGTAGTTATTAGATCTAAATACGAACTCTCTTATCGTCCCTAAACATTTTGTCCTTTTCAGTAGTTTGACAAGAGGGCTTAATTATTGTATCCAGACTTGTCCAATATCTTAAATATGGAAAAATAAACTTGGTGTCAGAAAATGTTTCAAACTGATGTAAAAACAAAAAAAAAATTGACAGAAAATGTAAAGGTTAATAAAGTTTGTTTTGATGTTTGACCTCCGAGTGACCTGTGAGGTCCTTCAAAACACAGGTTGGGCATTTGGTTAGTTTATCTTAAATTATCAAGATGAAAGTGCTTTTTTTCAAAGGTGCTCCAGAAATTATCATCACGACCTTGTCAAGTGTCCAATGATTTGTGATGCCGTGTTTCTCTTCAGAGGGAGACAGCTGTGAATTTGGCTCACAGAAGTATTTCATCCTGTGTGGCTTTGGTGGGATTCTGAGTTGTGGCACCACACACACTGCGGTGGTGCCACTTGACTTGGTTAAATGCAGAATTCAGGTCTGTTTTTGTGACCGACAAAGTCATGTGGAGTGTGTGGCCCTGGCACTTACCCAGCATGTAACGTAACGTATTGTGTTGTGATGCATGAGCATGTGTGTGCTGTGTTCCTCATAACAGAATCGAATAATAGCTGTGAGTTTGGTTCAACAAAATACTACGCTCTCTGCGGTTTTGGTGGCATCTTAAGCTGCGGTCTTACACACACAGCTGTAGTACCCCTTGACTTGGTCAAATGTCGCCTTCAGGTCTGTATCACTGACAAACAAAAGTTTAGATGTGTATTATCCATTTTAAGAAGGCGTGAGTGGAGACCTTTTTTAAGAATATCATATTTTTAATTGTTTAATCCAAGCAAGACACTTGAACCCTTTTTGGGTGCTTTGTGTGGTGTTCCTTGTTGTGTTTAGGTCCACTCAATGCTGCCTTAGGATGTGATAATTGTACTTATGTCAAGGAAATTGTTTTTCAATAAATATTTAAGTACTAAATGTTATCAAATGCATGTTTATTCATTCCATCATGGTGTGCAGTCAACCAACTAGTTAAATGAATGTGACACTTTGTCTGTATGTACTGAGCAGCTAATTGAAAGTCTTGTTTAGGTGGACCCTGCCAAGTACAAGAGCATCTTTAACGGCTTCTCGGTCACAATCAGGGAAGATGGTGTGCGTGGCCTTGCTAAGGGATGGGCACCCACCTTCATTGGATACTCCATGCAGGGTCTCTGCAAGTTTGGTTTCTATGAGGTGTTCAAGATCATGTATGGTGACTTGCTTGGAGAGGTGGGTTTCTCTCATATGACAACCTAATATTAATACAAAACTAATACATCAATTCCTATGCTTTGCTTTTTTTTTGAAAAAGGTTCACCCAATAGACCACAGCTAAATCTTTTACTTTGCTCAAACAGGAAAATGCCTACTTGTGGAGAACCTCTCTATACCTCGCAGCCTCTGCAAGCGCAGAGTTCTTTGCTGATATAGCTCTGGCCCCTATGGAGGCGTGTAAAGTGCGCATTCAGACCCAGCCTGGTTATGCCAACACCCTGAGGGAGTGTGCCCCCAAGATGTATGCTGAGGAGGGTCTCTGGGCGTAAGTAACTTTTTGTGGCATAGGTGACCGAGTTTAGAGGCTTTACCACAACCTCTTTAGTGCAATTGCTGCACACGTTCCTTAGATCCACCTCTGGGGAATCCCTAGCTCTGCTGCTGCTACTCGTTTTAAGTGTTGCAGCATCAGGGTGAAGGCTCCCAGCAGCTTTTCTGGCTGTACAGTTGGAGGTGCTTGAGTCATTGGCGTGTGAGAGCAGTCTACCTGCTCCTTCAGCCAAGTTGCTGCCCTGGCTCCTTTTGTGGACTTCACCAGGGTAGACGAGCTGGAGGGCGGACACGATAATCTCGCCTAATAAATATCATTAATGTATTTTTATAGACCAAAAATTATACCATAAATTCCAATATGACTGTTCCTGCAGGTTTTACAAAGGCGTGGTTCCACTGTGGATGAGGCAGATACCCTACACCATGATGAAATTTGCCTGCTTTGAGCGCACTGTTGAGTTGCTCTACAAGTATGTGGTGCCCAAACCCCGCAGCGAGTGCAGCAAACCTGAGCAGCTGGTGGTCACCTTTGTGGCTGGTTACATTGGTAAGCCTGGATGTTTACAGCTATGTTGCACTGCTTTTTGTTAACTTATTTATTTTCTATACAGCACCATATGAGTGTAAATGTGTGCTACAACTGCTGTTTTGCATTTGTAAATGGTGGGTGCAAAGATGGATTTGAATATTGACCTCTGTGGTCTCTCTTTCCATGTAGCTGGTGTCTTCTGTGCCATTGTGTCTCACCCTGCTGACTCTGTGGTGTCTGTGCTGAATAAGGAGAAGGGAAGTACAGCAGCTCAGGTGTTGAAGAGGCTTGGGCCTATGGGTAAGTACTGTCACTCTTGATTTTGGTAGTATGAAAATGGCTAATGCAATGTAAAGTTCTTTACTTTTAAAAGTCTTGATGCAACATGGGGAGATTACGTAGTCGATGGCCTGTACCTTGGACTTTACCTTGATAGATAAGCTACAGCAGCCCAGAACTTAACCTTGGTACCTGTATTTCTTCTGACTTTTTCTTTTGTGTTTTTTAAAAAAAGGTGTGTGGAAGGGTCTGGTGGCTCGTATCATTATGATCGGTACTCTGACCGCCCTGCAGTGGTTCATCTATGACTCTGTGAAGGTGTACTTCCGCCTGCCCCGCCCTCCTCCCCCTGAGATGCCAGAGTCTCTGAAGAAGAAGCTTGGTCTCACAGAGTAAACCACTGCTCATTCCCTGATTGATCACCTCATGTTTTCTATATTTAAGCTCCCACTGCTACACTGTTCCTCCCAGGCTGCTGCTCGTCTGTCATCTGACACCGAGAGGAATTTCCTCAGTGTACAAAGGTTTCATTTAGAGTATAACCCAGGTGAATTTCATCTGGTTTTAAACTGTCAATCGTGTGATTAAAAAAAAAAAAAAGACGTTCTGGAAATGTGCTAAACTGTTTCTTTGTTTGTCATTTTGCACATAATTGTCTACAACAATAATCTATAGCCAGTCCTTGTCCCAGGAGTAGTCCATATTTGGAGTACAGCAGTACATTTATTTGGCTATTTATCAACTAAAAGGGATGAAATAAAGAATGTCCACAATTATTACATTGCCCGAACTCCTTGATTTGTTTTGTTCTGTGCTGCGGGTATTGGGGTCGCTAAATACTTATTACAGTGTAATGAGATTAAGATGGAAATGAGTGATTTACTGTGGTACAGAACAGGGTACACTATTCAGACATTTACCTTTTTAGGTAAAAGTTGCAGAACTCTAATATACATGTTGCTCGATGCTTTTATAGATGAATAACTATTTGAGGACTCTGGGCAGGTAGGACATGTAAATCATATTCAAAACGGCTGATTGGCTTTAGCCCACAAAATCGGTGTATTCGTAAGGGGTTTTTTTTTCTTTCTTTTAATAAAATGTGGTTTACCTGAGCATAAAACGGGTGTTCTCTCTCTCTCTCTCTCTCTGGTTTTAAAACCTTGAGCTGCATGTTGCATTAATTTGGCAACCTACACGTTAAATTTAATTTACAAAACATTTGTTGACTATATTACTGCAGTGAGAGACTCTCCTACTAAATAAGGCATATGTCTAATATTTAGCTGAATTCTTCTTGTATTGCTTTAACTAATTTATACAATATGACTGTAAATATGAATTAGACATACACTGGTCCTATTTTAAAAGAGAATGTTTTAGATGTCCAAAACTCATGACGATTTGATTTAATGACCATTAAATCTGAAATAAGTGGATTTCTGTGTCACTTTGGAAAAGCAGAGTTAGGCCTTAACCCTAATTAAACACACCTGAACTAAGTAATCAAGCTCACCAGCCCTCCAGGACTGTGTTTGGACACCCCTGCTTTAGTCTGATTCACAGGTGTCAAACTAAGTTCCTGGAGAGCCACCACCCTGCAGGAACTTGCCTTCAAACCTAATTAATTACACCTCATGCAGCTGATCACATATTTTGGGCTTGTTTTTAAAAAATCCATGTTTTGTGGTTTTGCATAAGGTTGAAACTAAACCCTGCAGGGCTTTGGCCCACTAGGAACTGGGTTTAACACCCCTGGTCTGATTGGTTTATCATTTTATATGGCAATATTTATTATATTGCCCACGAGTCTCTCTTTAAACAGATAACCCTAGAAGTAATTACAGCAGTCCTAGAAATAAACACTTCTATTAGACTTGGTTATGTACCTAGATCTTTCAAAATGACAGTTATCAACCCCCTAATTGAAAATTTGCCCCTGAGCCTTGTCAACTTTCCAACTTTTGGCCAATATCACACCTCCCCTTTAATGCAAAAGTTCTAGAAAAAGTTGTGGCAAAGCAGTTACACTCACACAGTAAGAAATATATCAGGATTTAGGCCCCACCATAGCACAGAGACAGCATTGGTAAATAACCTGTTATTGGCCTCTGATCATGGCTTTGTTTCTTTGCTAGTGTTGCTTGATCTTAGTGCAGGTTTTAACACTATTGTTCACAAAATTGTCCTTGATAGACTAGAAGGTGGAATAAAGGGAACAGCTATTTCCTGGCTTAGGTCTTATTTGACTGATTGTTATCAGTCTACACAAATACATGGAATTAAACTAAATTTTATAAAGAGCAGGTCTCACTGGAAGAAAGTAGAATTTGAGTAACATCATTAGATGAGGCTTAGTGTTTTACTATTCACAGTCCTCACAGAAGGAGGCGTGGAGTCCCTGAAACTCAGCCCACTTCTCATTTCCTCTCTTCTCCTCTTGCTTTGCCTCTGCTGCAAAACAGTAAGTGTTGCACAGCGACTCCACTGCTGAAAAACTGCAGTCACCTGCTCTGCTCTGCTCTCTTCTCAGCTGCCTTACCATGTTGATTTCATGGTGGTATGCCTACCTGGGAGCTCAAAGCATCTACAATGAAGGCAAGTGTCCAGCTGATTTTGAATTTGTGGCAAACTGCAGTGCAGATCAATGTTGAAGTAAAGATTTTGTGTAAGGAAAGACGTGTGGGTTTGTGTGTCTGCCTTAATAGAGTGGGTGTGTCGTAAATGTGACCTTGATGTAAGGAGACCTAGGATAGATATTAAAAGGTTTTTAGAGGACAAATACCAGTTCACTATTAAAAATGGAAATTCCACTCAGATATAAATACCTTCCATAATAGCTAATTATTTTAGCAGAAGATATTTTAGCTGATAAACCTTATTTGCAATTATTTATATAAAAGTAGCATACAGTATGAATAACAAAACCTGTTGCTTTTAGATTAAGCAAAAAGTGCATATCTGTTATTCCATTTTTTTTTTTTGATAGTTTTTTTGCATAAACCAGCACATACATTTATCTATTATTCAAGTAATCAATCATCTGTCAGGCATGTTTGGGTCTGTTTGCACTGATGTCTATGACTTCTTTCTGACAGTGCTAAACATGGCATCTGTGCTGCAAAAGCTCATCACCCCCCTCGTTAGGGGAACAGGTGAGCCCTCCAGAAACAAGGTAACTGTGGTGGGAGTGGGTCAGGTGGGCATGGCATGTGCCGTCAGCATCCTGCTCCAGGTAAGACGCATTTTTGCACTAGTTACCTTAAGAAAACTGTATTTCTATTATGACATTCAGTAACATAATTTACTCTGGTTTTATTGTTATACTATTTTACATAAACTCACCAAGGTTGTCAGGGTCCTCATGGTTCCGTGATGAATAACCTGGCGTAAATAAATTTTGAATTATGTCACAGTGGTCAAAATACCCAATTATTATTATTACATATTTTATTACTGGAAAATAAACCTTATATGTACATATTATTATTATCTCCTCAGGGTAATTATTTACAGTTGTTAAAGCGGTCTCTTGCTGTTAAAGGTTTGCAAACTTCTAATTGAACAGACACTCCTCCATTTATCCATCCATCCACCCACTTAGTCCTAATCAGGCTCACAGGGATCTGCTGGAGTCTATGCCAGCTGTCATTGGGTAAAAGGCAGGGGTACCATCACAGCACAACATACAAACAACCACACACACACACACTCACTCTAATGGGCAATTTAAAATCTTCAATCAGTCACTCTTATCCAATCTTATCCAGTGACAAAAATTATAAACAGATAAAGGTGAAAGTATTGGGAAAACATTGATGTATAATTTAAAACAAACAATTAACAATAAGAAAACAATATAATTTAAAACACATTTAAGTTGGTTTGCTCGCAAACTTAAAATGTAAAATTCCTCTTTGTTTTATCAGTAATTATATTGTGGTAAATATTTAAGGTTTTACAGCAGTTTATGTAGAAGGTCTTTAAATGATTATTAACAAATGAGGAAAGAATGAAAATAAGAGAGAGCAGGTAGTGCTATAAGCTGCTTTATAGCTTAAGGTTCATTGTTTGATATTGAGCTGGAGTTACTGTCTATGCAATGTTGTTCATGGTTTCTCATGTGATTTTCTTGGATTTCTTTGGATTTTTTTTTTCCACCTCTCAAAAACCTACAAGTGGATTAGCTACTTAATAAAAGTCCACTGTGACCCTGACCAGGAAAATGGAAATACTGGAAATTTTGGATGACTGACTGAAAGGAATTAAAATCCCAGGGTCAGAAAGTTGTTGCTTTTGGGCCCTTAGGCAAATCTCTTAATCTTCAACTGAATAAATTAGATTAAAGGAAATGTTGCTCTGGATAAAGTTGCTCTGCTGTAAATGTAAAATAAATGACTTCAGACTGCCCTGTCTTCTGTTGCTGTGTAGGAGTTGGCTGATGAGCTGGCTCTGGTGGATGTGATGGAAGATAAACTAAAAGGAGAGATGTTGGACCTACAGCATGGAAGTCTCTTTTTTAAAACGCCTAAAATTGTCTCAGGAAAAGGTAGATCTTACCAGGTTGCTGTCACAGGTTTTTGGGAAAGTCAGGAGAAAGTCTATAAAGATGTGACTTGCTTGGTAAAAAATTTTTGTCTGAAGTGACTTAAATTTAGAAGGAATAATGTGCTCATGTTATTTTTTTTTTATAATGCAGGCATTTGGGCAGTCAAACCCTGACATAGTCGCTAATGTTTTACAGATTACTCAGTTACAGCCAACTCCCGCATCGTGGTGGTAACAGCAGGTGTACGCCAGCAGGAGGGCGAAAGCAGGCTTAACCTTGTCCAGAGGAACGTCAATGTCTTCAAGCACATAATCCCACAAATAATCAAATACAGCCCAAACTGCATCCTCATTGTGGTGTCGAACCCAGGTACACACACATCTTGTTTAAATAAAGAATTCAAATAAATATTTGAAAGCAAAACATTTATCATCATTGTAATCTTGAGTTGGGTCTGCATGCAGTGGATGTTTTAACCTTCGTAACCTGGAAGCTGAGCGGCCTACCCAAACATCGCATCATTGGCAGCGGCACTAATTTGGATTCAGCACGTTTTCGGTATCTGATGGCGGAACGACTGGGAGTTCACCCTAGCAGTTTCAATGGCTGGATTCTGGGAGAACACGGTGACTCCAGTGGTATGAAACAAGCTATAATCACTATGTTGTTCTCATGCACACAGGTGCTTACAGGTGCTTCCTTCTATCACCAGGTTTGAGGAAACACAAGTTTCAGTTTTCTCTTTTTTATGTTTTCAAATATATGAAACAACAACAAAAACCTTGTCTTATTGCTTCCCAGTTCCTGTCTGGAGTGGGGCAAATGTAGCAGGTGTGAACCTCCAGGACCTAAACTCAGACATTGGCAAAGACAGTGACAAGGAGAACTGGAAAGAGACTCACAAGTTGGTGGTTGATAGGTATGTTTATTTAAATCCACTTTGTCATTTATGTGACCACCACGAAAACTGTAATGATATAATAATGTGTTTTATGCTGTGTTGATTAACTGCAGTGCCTATGAGGTGATCAGACTGAAAGGCTACACCAACTGGGCAATTGGACTGAGTGTAGCAGATCTAGTCGAGAGCCTCATTAAAAACCTGAACAGAGTTCATCCTATCTCTACTATGGTCAAGGTCAGTAACTGATACAGAAGAAACACAAAAGCTGGTTTAAAATATTACTGAGCCCAGAAAAAGAATTTGACTATATGATTGCTATAAGCTGGGATTTTAAATCTGTTTGACTGAATGATGGTAAATCAGAAACCTTTTCTGTATCTAGATGCAAAAAGAAAAATTCCAAAATGGAACATAAGCAGTTCATATTTATTTCTTTTTATTGTTTAGTATTTAGTTGTTTTTCAAAAACTTCATGATGTAACAAACCTATTCTATACCTTTCTGCAAAATTGTTTGTGCTTTGTCATGTGAGATAAATATTGATATTGTGGGTCACCACAAATGAATTGGGTTTAGTATTCTGACTGGACCATTTAAGGAGACTTTAGTTTGTGACATTCTGCTCTCGAAAGATGCACTTTCTTTTTAGTTTCAGTTTCTACACAACCAGTGTTGGCTGGTTGGCATATTAAATGTAGGGTGTTAAAAAAATCAAACTGTGTGATTTCAACCATTAATTTGACTTTTCTATTAATTTTTGTGTAATTTTGCACTAAAGCTACTTTAAAAAAATAAGAATACTTTAAAAACAGTTTATTCAAAATCTCTTTTTTGTAAATGTATACACTTTTAAGTGAAGCTAAATGCTCAGAAAACTAGCAGCTGCTCCAAAAACAGTATGTTCTACACTTATTCTGAGACTGTCGGGCCCCTGGGCAAGGCCCCTAATCCCCAATTGCTTAGTATAAAAGAGATAAATCTATGTCGCACTGGAAAAGAGTGTCAGCCAAATTCTGTAAATGTACTAGGGTTAAAAACTGAGAACTGAGGTATTATCAGCTGTTATACATTTATTTCCGCTTTTTGTATAAAGAGCTGAAATAAAATTTATGCTTTTTTCATTCAGTGAGTCTTTGGAAAGACATTACATCATGTGGGATTTTTTTTTTTATATAGAGATTACGGTGGCCCAGTAGGGCAAATGCAACATTTGAAAAGCAAACATACGACACAATTGGTCCCGACCAATAGGGGGCAATGTTGGCCCGGAAAAAACCCCGATATTTCCGCCAGGCGCACTAAAATAACAATTTTAAATAAGCACTTTCAAGAAAATAAGCATACATTTTAGTTAGTTTTTGCTTACATTCGCAGCCTTTTTAAGCATCCAGTACGTTCGCTTAAACGCCTGCGCGCAATTGCTCGTTTCCGCGGAACAGCAAGCAATATTTTCCGGAAGTATTTGAGCCAAGTTTTGAATTTATACTTGCTTTTTAAGACCTTATGTTTGCTTTTTAAATGTCGTTGTACTGTTTAACGCTGGGTCTTAATAACAGATTTCTTTAAAGGTAATTCCAAGTCAAATTCACAATTCAGTTCTTTTGGGCTCCAAATTAGGTCCATTTTCCTGTTTATTTGACATTTAGGTTTTAAAGGTTCAAACAAAACTTATTTTGAGTCATTGAAAGATTGCAACAGTTTTTTTTAGGTTAAATACATTCTTTACATAAACATCAGTGGTGTGATTTTGCTCCGCAGGGGATGTATGGCATTAGTGATCAGGTGTTCTTGAGTCTGCCGTGTGTGCTGAACAGCAGAGGAGTGAGCAGTGTGATCAACATGAACCTGACTCAGGATGAGGTGTCTCAGCTGAAGACAAGTGCAGACACATTGTGGGATATTCAGAAAGACCTGAAAGATCTGTAAGAGCCATGCAGTCATAAGCAAATTCATACACTTTTCTGGCAAACATCTTGACTAATCCAGCATCTTAAGAAGGATTGTTGTTTATGGCTTGCCTAGAACACTAATAACAGTATGCAGATTTCATCCGCTATGTGCCGTTAATGTAATGTAGAACATTTTCATTTGAATCGTTTGGGATTAGTTGGAATTAAAAGATTCAAGTGACCCAGTACTTACATTGTGAGTTTTATTAAACTGTTGCAGTCTCTGTGTAAAAAAATGTACACCAGTCTTATACATTACATAAAATACGTATTTACATGTAGTAACATGTATTTCACAAAGGCTATTAATTCCTCGCTGAGCCAAGAACCTGAACAGTTTTGTGGCTCAGGCAATGTGCCGTTCTTGCAACTTGCTTCAATACAGCACATTCCTAAATGCAGCAAGCACCTGAACAAGCAGAATTCCAGTAACACAGTCATACATGGAGATCGTTCGATTTCTGTAACAATGTTCAAATTTCTGTAAAAGCTACACACGAAGTAGCAAACGTCTGTTTCTCCCGCGGCAGGGTGTTCAGAATCAGGCAAACGAGTACAACATCAAAACTGTTGGCTCAAATCCTCTTTGATAAAGGTGACACGGCGAAGAAGGTAGCAGAAGCTCAGTTCAGGCTGTGGATCAGCTCCCTGAATTAACAGCGTTCTATTGGTCACATCGCTTTTTACAAGGTAAGGACTTGCATGATGTAATATCACTGCTGTTTCTCAAACGTGAGAAATTTTTGTTTCAGACATTCGCTGGTTGTCGAAAAGGGCATCAAGTTACAAATAAAATTAAAGAGTTTAAATAAGTGTTGACAACACAGAGAAAAAAAACAACAACTTATGAACAGACGTTGTTATACCATGGCGTTGCTTTCACCGACTTTGTCCACCAACTAGAAAAAAGAAAATATACAAAGCCATTGGTTATCCTTAACATAAATGATGTTTTGAGAAATATTTAAAAATAATTATATAATGCTTATTATATATCAGATTTGACTCACAAAATGTAATCATAATGATTTTACTGTCAGTTAACATGGTACTTATTAACCTGATTACATCATAACAATGATCATAATACTACTAATTATATAAAATGAGGATTTGTTTTATTGGCCTGCTACATGCACCAGACCAGTCAGTGTAAGTGACGCTCAATCTTTTGAAAGGTTTACAAAACAACCTCACACTAAGCAACATTATACATAGAGCGAGATATCATGCTTCACAAAAAAGGAGTCAATCCTAAATATCTAATATGAAGTTGTTATATGCTGTACTCACCCCACTGATACCAGGGAGGTTAAGCAGTGACCCAAGAATGGGTATTCTTCTGATAAAGCCCACTGCCACTGGGAAGAAGCCCCTACAGCGCACACACACAAACACACACAGAGAGAACAAGAGAAAAGGAAAGAGCGAGAAGAGTAAAAGGAAGAAAGAAAGGTAAGATATTTGTTTTAGATATCCGGCAGCTGCTTTTTTATTCAATCAGTCTCTAATAAAATCCACAATGTAACATGCAACTGAACATCTTTCTTGGTCTCTATGTCCTCACTTTATTTTGCAGCAAACTAACAATCGATGTGATTCACACCAAAAGACATTTCACAAGAAGTATGTTAAATGTCATCATTCTGCAACTCTTTTTTTTCCTAGCAGGTCATTTTGTCCACTGAAAAATGAGAATCAGTATTTGGGCTCAAGTATGAGGAATTTTTTCTAAGAAAAATAAAACACCTTTGTTCATTAGCCTGTTTAGTACTAAAGTATGTGTATAAATGTCTGTTACAGGTAAATTATAATTTTAGATCTTAGCTTTTACGAGAAATTACTTTATTAAATTCACCAAACACAAACAGAATCACGTTTTATACGAACATATCTGTATGTTGGAAAGAGCAATAAGGGTAATCGGTAATGATTTCCACCTTTTCCAAACTCACCTGAAAAGGAGGAAGAAGCCGTAAATCTCCAGCACTACACCAATGATCGGCCATCCAATTAACACCACAAACACACCTCCCAAAAAGAAACTTGTGGCTTTTACTTTGTGTCGCTGAAAGAAGAATCTGAACGTTCGCTCCAGGCCAATAACAAACGACAAACCTGCAACAAACAAGATCTATAAAGACAGAGAGAGACAGACAGACAGATACACCCGAAAAACACAAAGAGAGGAGAGAGCTGTAGAGCCTATCGAAGAGAGGAGGAGAGTGAATAGGGAGAGATAGACAGACACAGAACGAGGGACACAAAGAAAAAGAGAAAGAGAGAGTGTTATTCTGCCTTTTGTAAAGTTTACTGGACAAACTTTAGTATATATCTGATCAGGTTACTGTATAAGCCTGAAATGAATCAGTTCTCATTTCTAAAAGTGAAAGCAGTCCTAATTCCTCGATATAAACACACTTACATTTCCTATAGCCAGCAAAGCTTTATCGAAGAATAGGATCATCCCGAAGAAAAGGAAAAACACGCCGAAGCCTGTTAATCCCATTCCGATTTCTGTTCAACAGAAAGAACAGTCTTAGCACAGACATATAAAGTGAATCACATTCACAGCTACACACACACACACTCGGGCCGCGCCATGATGCCTCATTCATTCAAACTACCGCAACTTTCATATCTTCACCATTAAAATCCCCGAGCGCCCATTCAGATAATAACCGCTAATCCTGAGATAAACCCAGCGAAGGTTCACTCACTCTGCGAGTCTGTTAAGGAGATCATTTTCGCCCTGTAAACTTGCGTCCGTGTGAGCAGAAATCAAGGCAAAACGCCGCACCGTTATAATTTTAGCGATCGCCACGTCTTCCGGAAACACGTAACTACGCAACACTCGGGAGCATTTGGACAGTGTGGTGTGCGCTGCAATTGCGCAATTAGAGTGCAGAACCAGTCCAAAGAAAGCAATCGTAATTAAGTTTAAAAGTTATTATAGTTGACATTTTTGCTATCAATAATATTGTTTTGTCATGTAAATAATTTAATGACAATCAATAGATATTTGGGTAATTAATTATATGGCAAGTTTTAACGTCCATATGGTAGCCTGTGTATGTAGTTGACCGTCTTGATGGCACCTCAGGACGTCAGTCGCGCATTGCTTTAGTGGGAAATGTAGTTTAAACAATTATTCTTAACCCTGACTGTAAACGGAATAACACGACGATTAGGACTACAATACCCAGAAAGCTTTCAACGTGAACCCAAAATGAACTGAAAATGAACGCGTTCATTGAAAGCTTCTCCCATCATTGACAAGATTACTCCTTTATGACAACATGCCAGCCCTGGGTTTAGTGTAGTTTTTGTATTGTTATTTTAAATCTTTTTTTGGTGGAAGTTTTTTTTTAGCGTGTGTGAAGATGAACATGAGTTTAGCAGTGATTTTGGTGTTTGTCGGCTGCTGCAGCAATGTTGTGTTTTTGGAAGTTTTGGTGAGGTGAGTTTAACTTCTGTTTAACTAATTGGCTTATATAGATTTGTATTTAGTTAACTCAGTATCATTATCAGTCACTTTTGTGTTATGAACTGAAGGACGGAATGAAAGCTGCCTTTTCTCTTTAGAGATTTCCCAGGATGCGGAAACATTGTGACATTCGCCCAGTTTCTTTTTATTGCTTTGGAAGGATTCATCTTCGAGACGAATTTTGGACGCAAGAAACCAGCCATACCAATCAGGTACATAGTAACAGTGAAAAACACCCAAATCTCTACATAACTTCCTTGTGCGCTCACTGATTAATAAGAGACAAATTAGTGACAAATAAACACAAAGCTTTATGCCGTTAGCTGAACTTTATTTAAATCAGCATCCATCCATCCATCCATTCATTCTAATCTTCAGTGAATCCATAGCATATTGTTGGACCCAAGATGGGACATCAACCCACCCAGCACACACACACACACACACACAGAGTTTGGAGATACCAAATCTAGATCGACTTATTTTTATCCTAATTAAACCTCTAAAAACTTTTACCCTCCAATCAGTCCATTTGTAGACCAACATCATCCCTTCAACTGTCAATAGTATTAAATAAGTATTGACTTTTTACCATATTTGTTTCTCTGATTTGTTTCACTGTCTTGTTCACTTGTCCACTGACGTTCACAACTGCTCCAACCGGTAGATAGCAGTTTCTGAATGATCCCTACAGTGTACAACAATTTAGAATGGAATAAAGCAGCTGTGAGAAAAACTTATAAGCTATGAAAGTTGCTCTTCCAGTTTGGGCTGTGCTTTTTTTGAGAGCTGATGCGATCAGCTGCCCAAAGCCAGTGTTTTTTATTGCTGTTGATATGCTAAGTGATCTGTTCTATGTATTCTGTTTGTCTGTAGAAACTATGTGATCATGGTGACCATGTTCTTCACTGTAAGTGTGATAAACAACTACGCTCTCAACTTCAACATCGCAATGCCTCTGCACATGATCTTCAGATCTGTAAGTCTCCCACATCCCTTCAGTAATCCATCAGTTCACAGTCGTCTATTCGGCATCAATTTGGGGTAAGAAAATGTGTTGCACCATATGACTGACAGTCATTTCTGTTTCTGCAGGGTTCTTTAATAGCAAACATGATCCTGGGTATTATCATATTAAAGAAAAGGTAGGCAAGATACAGCGCTTTTACAATTTTTGCTCTTTTGTAAGTGAACAAAATACAATTTTCAATTTAAATTAACATGGAAAAATGGAAATGTTTGCAGGTTGTGATCGTTTGATTCTAAGCCTACAGACGCTAATACTTTTATTAGATTTTAATTGTATTATATTCACAACAATGTGCTGTTCAAGATGGCGCCAGGGCAGGTTGGCTGCCGTCACGACTGTTCTGACTATACTTTAACTTTCTTTATATAAGATGGCCATCATTAAGTATGACAGAGCTACGCTTATACCTATTGGTGTACAATACGCAGTCACTTTATATATAAAACCACTCGGTTTAACTGTACAATACACAGTATATTTTTATTTTATTCGATTTTATTCATGTCTTTCTTTTTTTCTGTATATAATTTGATTTAATTCTTTTTTTAACTCGGAGAGTCGTAAAAAAACATTTTACTATATGTTGTACTATGTATATGTATTATTATGTATGTGACAGATAAAATTTAAATATGTTTTCTTTCCAATTCAGGTATTCATCAACTAAATATCTTTCCATATTTTTGGTATCAGTGGGCATCTTTATCTGTACCATCATGTCAGCCAAACAAGTGGTAAGCCCCTTGGCCAAGGTTTTGGCCTTTTTTAGACTGGTATAAAGTTGTATATCTCATTTATATTTGTTTGATTATTTTTGTTAACCTTTTTTGCTAGAGTTCTGAAAAGTCTGTTACACAAGAGGAAGGAATGCAAGCTTTCCTGCACTGGCTTTTAGGTAACTGTGGGTAATTTTTGTGGGTATATTTTTTGTGCTATAAAACAGGTTTAAAGTTCTTTCTGGTGATTTAGCTTCATTTGCAGTTTTTTTTAGAAGAATGTCTGAAAGATACAATACCAATACAGCAACCTGAAGTCTTTATTTTGTTTTAAGGTATTGCGATGCTGACCTTTGCCCTGATAATGTCTGCTTTAATGGGCATCTTTCAAGAGACTCTTTACAAGCAGTATGGCAAGCACTCCAAAGAGGCTCTCTTCTATAACGTAAGTGAAACGCTACATTAGTTACTAGATCAGGAGTTGCCATTGATTTACACTTAGTCTCAAGTGAGCCGATTAAAAGCAGGCTGCTCAAATGGGTCTCCGCTGCTAGTAACTTACATTGTCAGACATGCTAATGAGCTTATCTAGCGTTTGTCTGGCATATAGCGATGAGGATAATTAAGTTGTCAACATAACTGGGTTGTCATTTTTTTGTTCCATAAAAAAATAATACTTTGTCTGTAATGTGAAGATAAGACATTGATGTCTAAGGAAAGTGTCCTTTACTAAACCCGTGTACAAGTTTTAGATAAAAAACAACAAAAGAAAAAAAAACCCTTAAAACCTTTCTTTGGTCTGATCAAGCCATAGTTATTGTAATGATAAAGGTTCTAACAAAAAGGATATCATATGTCATATATCATACTACGTCTAAAACATTGTGGACAATATACAAGCGCACCCATAGGTATGTTTTCCCTTTAACTTTTGTCACATAGTGTTACTTACATCGCTAGTATAGACAATGATTAGGAATTGTCTATATTGTCATATATCATTGTAATGAAAAATTAATCACCCGATTTGAGGGAAAATACAACCGCACTGTGGTATTTGTGTCTACTGTGTAAAATAATAACGGTATAGGTGTAAACTGGGGCTCTAAATGAAATGCATATTGATGTTTCTGTGATTTTTCTTGTCAGTGCAGTTTTTCTGCTTCTTTCAGCATTTCTTGCCATTGCCAGGCTTTCTGCTGCTCTCCACTGACATTTATAATCACGCTGTACTCTTTAGTCAAACAAGTGAGTATTATTCCTATTAATATGCACTTTACATTGATTTAAGTGTGGCTGGGGTTTAACAGTCTATAAAACATGATGTGTTTATTTACTAAGTTGTGATGCAGGTTAGCCTGGGCAGAACAGGTTTTCTAAGCACACAACAAAGTAGAGACCTACAGTACTATTGTCCTGAAAATCATTCAACATCTGTCCAATTATATTTATTTATGTAATTCTATTTCGTAAGATATAATACTAAATTTTAAGGCAGATGTTTTTTCTTAAAAAAATTTCTAGAAGGATAAGGAAATTTAAATGTTGGTAAAAAAAAAACAAAACATGTAAATATTTCGCTATTCAGCCTCTACCTTCTAACAATTATTTACCCTAATGATTACAGTTGTCTTAATCTCTTTCTCTTAAAGCTCCTGTGGAAATTCCAGTAATTGGTGAAAGTGTACCAGTCATGTGGTTGCATTTAGCTATGAATGTCATTACTCAGTATCCTTTGACATACAGCAGTATTTTTAAATATGTCCAGTCATTAGTTAACATTTTGGATTTATTTTTGCAGTGTTGCAGGAAGCATTATCCATCTGTAAGCTGTACCGCTAATACATATGCTGTAAAGTGTTATTTTTGGTCTGCAGATTTAGTGTTTAGGATCTAAGGTTTTCTGCCAGAACATTGCTCACAGAATAACACTGTGTCTGCTGGCTTCCAAGTGCCATCTCTTTCCTATTGTAATAAGATAATTACTTTTATTTATGTCACCTGTCAGTGGTTTAAATGTTATGGCTGATTATTACATAGTTTTACTTTGATTAAGCATTTATTACATAAACAAAAGTTTTTTTTTCAGATTATCCAGCCCTTAACACTATTGCTTTCTCAGATACATATGCATTCGGGGTGTATTTATCCTAACCACAGAGTGCACCTCCCTCACTGTTACGCTAGTAGTGACCCTGCGGAAGTTTCTGAGCCTCATCATCTCTATACTGTACTTTCGGAACCCATTCACAGCTTGGCACTGGATTGGTACAGTGGTGGTGTTTGTGGGCACCCTGCTCTACACTGAGGTGCTGTCCAGCATCCGCTTAGCTGTAAAAGGAAAAAAAACAGGCCAGAAGGCAGAGTAAAGGGAAAAAAAACAGTTTTCATATGGGATTGTAGGGTTAAAAGGCTAATTTCTCTCTTTGATTCATCCTGTTATTAGATTTTCTTACAGAATAACGATGACATAATGAGTTGCATCATATTTGTGCAACTTTATTACTAAGATTTTAAATAAAATACAAAATTAAGTTTAGAAAATTATGTAGACATTTAGAAAAGAAATGCACAACAGCGACTGTAGTTACCTTTTATGCACTGTATAACTTTGTAAATATGTCTCAGGATTTTATTCTTTACTTAGTCTCAAGATGAGTGTTAATGTCTCGGATGAAGCGTTGCCTCACAGTTCTCATGTTATTTACTATTCTCTTTAATTGTAATAAAATGAAGCTGTTTAATAATTTGTGTAACTCATTTGTTGCTTGTCTTCATCACATATTTAAGTAACTACATGTTGTATAATGTTGGCTGCTAAGGTAACATACGAATGAGGTAAAAAAACCCACAACATATTGCTAGAGAAAGATAAAGTTATATGGCCTGACATAAGGTAGAGCTCATATTCTCACCTTTGAATTAAATGTCAACAGTAACCCTAGCTGTGAAATGAAGAGGTACGAGTATGCGATCACGAGTGCATTATGAAGTACCTCAAGGCTTAGTACCAGGGCCCGTACTTTTTTTTAAGCTTTACATATTGCCCTAGGGAGATAGTATTAGGAAACATGGTGTTAGCTTACACTGTTATGATGATAACACTCAGCTCTACATTCCACAAACACAGTAGTTAGAACATCTAAAAAATATCTGCATGTAATAATCTAGATCACTGTCTTAACACTTGATAGCTGCACTACAATTCTGTGTTATCAGTTAGGAACCTAGGTGTGCCATTTTATAGCAAACTTTTTTCGAGAGCCACCTTTCTAGCATTTGTTTAAATGCATTTTATCTTCTCAATAATATATCTAAATTATGAACTATGCTATTATCGTAACACTTTATTAGGTGGTTGTTCTAATAAACAAACTCCAACTGGTCCAAAATGCAGCAGATAGAGTTCTTACTAGAACTAGAAAGTATAATCATATTAGCCCAGTTCTGTCAACACTGCACTGCCTCCCTATTAAACATTGTATAGATTTTAAAGTGCTGCTAATTACTTATAAAGCCCTAAATGGTTTAGCACCTCAGTACCTGATAGTAGCTCGTATCCTATTTAAGTCAATTTAATGAAAGCTCATCAATTACAACTTAACAACTCAATTTAATGAAAGAACATCAATATCAACTGCATGCTGCAGATCCTTTTCCTTTCAAAGTCTGGAGTAATTTACCTAACACTGTTCGCAAGGCAGACACACCCTGTCAGCTGTCAGTTAAAGATTATATTGAAGACCCAGCTGTTTAATGTGGCTTACACTTACACATTTTCATTATCCAAACAGGGAACACCACCAATAACACGCAATGTACTGGTTATAACGTAAGCAGACTGGCATCTACACTAACATTAGTCTGTTTCTTTTTTATTCCGAGGCACTGTTGCCACCAGTTTCAGTCTATATTCAGCCTAGATGGCGGATCAGCACTTAGGGATGATTAGCCCCAGACACAGATTCCAATTAAAGACCTTGTCTTTTAGACAGTCATACAGACGTAACCACAAGAACCAGAATCTAACTTTGCTGCAGCATGGAACAACCTGCCGGTTCATCTGGCCAGCGGAGAACTGGCCACCTGACTGAGTCTGGTTTCTCCCATGTTTTGGTTCCTTGCCGCTTTCTCCTCTGCCTTGTTTAGTTGTGGGAACTATTTATTCACAGATACAAGTTAAACTGAATTAAGTGTTTTTATTGAGTGTTAATGTCCTTTTATTAACATACTATTTTACTATTTGATTCTGTAAAGCTGCTTTGACACAGTCACTAATGTATATATAAATATATAAATAAAGGTAAGCGTACTTAATATTTTAGATAACAGCATTGAATAGACAGCTTACTAGACTCTGTGTTTTTAATCAAAGTAAGCAAGATATAGGGGGAAAAAATATTGCTTTTTTTTGTAAGGACTTCTTTTACACATGTTAAATAAACTCTCCTATTCGATTTAAGGTAAGTGGTAGCACTGAACCTATAACCCTCAGCTGCTTTACAGTATGAATAAAACTAATGTAAGTCTTCCTGGGCAAGGACATCTGCCAAATGCTGTAAATCTAAATGTAAAAACATTATCTTTGCTTTATTGTACAAAAATGTTTTTGGTTATTTGATTGAATTAAGGTTGCACTGAAAATCCTAATAAATGGTGACCTGTCACTATAAGAGCCAATTACTGGACCAAGGTAATTCCTGTAAAGCTGTCATTTGGATGGATTAAAGTCAGATCTAGTATAGGAAAATTTATTATTTTGTATTATTTTTAAAAGTATTCTTTTTTAAGATTTAGGAACGTCATCCATATATGTTATGATACAGTTTGCATCGTCTATAATCGTACCGCGGCAATTTTGTAACGTAACGTCTTTACGCATGCGCGGCCATTTGTTTCTTAAAACTCTGGTCTGAATCGGTAGTCAAGCGCAACGCGTGCACCGCGATCTGACCAATAGGAAGCGCTGTTATTAGAAGCTCTGTGTCGCTGTCCAATGAAGAGCATTGTGAGAAGGGCAATGAAGGTTGGGATGTTGGAGCATATGAATGGGTTTCGGGTTGTAATACTAGAAGTCAGATTAAATTCTTTGGAGCTGTAATTGATGTAAAAGGTTAGCAGGCGTGGCGCGGTGGTATGTGCTGATAGAGATGGGAGGCAGCAGCAGCAGCTCCATACACATCCCACTGGAGTCTGAGGATGCAGAGGGGATCGTGCTTCTGAAGGGCATTCGGGTGAGTTTTACAGAGCAAATCCTAATTGTTCTTAATCAAAAAGCTACAAAATGTTTAACACAGCATGCAGACAGGAAACTTATTATTATTATTAATATTATTATTATTATTATTATTATTATTATTATGAAGTTTTACCTTTACTAATGCAGGTTTTACATCCTGTTTGTTCTAACTAAAATCTGGAAAAAGGCAAGGGTTTCTTTTCTGTAGTGGTGCAGACATAGGAATAAAATGCTCAAAAATGACAAAATCATTTGTACACACTATGAGCCTATAAATTATAATTCTAATTGTGTAACTCAAAATCAAGTTGGAACAGTTTATTGTTATGGTACACATTTACTGTGTCTAATAATATCTACATATTAACTAATCCGAATATGTCCATTATTTTGCAACAAATGTGTTTCGCATAAGTGACCCATAGCTTTTTTTATTTTTGCTTGCATCATGGATCTTTAGAGTTATACACACCTCATACAACCTTTAAATAGCTTTAAATTCGATTTTGTTAGCTCATGTACAATTTCTAAATTTTCTATATATATATGTATATATATATGATTGACAGCTGACTGATAGAGTGGTTGATCGCATGAAGGAGACTCCATCAGCCCAGGATCCTCAGTCCAATAGCTCTACATATTCCCCAGTAACTCAGCCTGTAACTCCTCAGAGTAAGACCCTCACCCCTACTGAAACCTCAGCACTAAAACTGCCTCATCCTCCCTCTTATGCCAGTGCACTGGTACCACCCCCCCCCCCACCACTGCAAGAGTCTATCAATCCCCTGGTTTCTAAATCTGCGTCTGCTTCTATGCATTCAGTTCAAAAGCATGAAGTAGCATCTACATCCGCTAAGTCTGTACCTCCAGTCCCACCTGCTGAACCCTTAACAATAACTATATCTCCTGTAACTGAACCTGTAGCTGTGCCTCCTCCTGCTGAGACTGTACCTGTAGTACTGTCACCTCCTGCTGAAGCTGTGGCTATATCTGCACCTCCATCTACAATTACTGATACTGTCACAACTTCTTCACCTACTGAACTCAAAGCCAAACCTATCGAATCCTCAACAATGGCATTAAATGGCGACGTACTTTCAGCTCCATCTGTTAAAGCTATTCACTTACCTGCCCCTGATGAAACTATTGACATACCTGTGGAATCATCTTTCCTATCTACCCCAGATGAATCTAGTCCTGTTGAACATGCAAAGCTGTCAATAACACCTACCTCTGAGCCAGTGGCTGAAATTGAATTGCCCCTTTTATTTGATACAAAACCTCCAAATTCTATTGAATCTGTTAAAATTTCAAAAGACAAGCCAACCTCAGCTGTCAAATCCAGTGACTTGTCCAACAATCTGGAGGAATTACTGTCTGCTGTACCGCTGCCCTGTGAAGATTTCTCAGTAAAGCAAGTTTTATGCCCTCCCACTGAAGATACACCAGCTACAAGACCTGTTGTTGAGCCACCCAATGCGCCAGTGCTGGCTTCCCTAGTTAAAACATTGGGCCCACTTACATTTCCTCAGGATGTTGGTAAGGCTTGTTTATCACATTGAGTATTATAATGATGTTTATAAAGGTCCTTGCAACTCAAATAAATAATAAATGTTAAGCCTTGTTACTCCAGAAATAAAAAACCGGGTCTCTTTTTTAATAAGTCAAAGAAGAATACTTGAGAAAGCTAATCAGTGAGGAACTGCAGAAACGTCTGCAGGAAGAGAAGAAGATGGCAGAGCTAAAGATCCAACAACAGTAAGCAGATGGCGATATGATACGATATTTTTTAACATGAAGCATGCATTTGCATCTGACTGGCTGTGTTTATTATTTATATTTATTCTTCTTTATTATGTGCACGTTGTACCAATGTAATAAGTGCTGATATGATGCAACTAGTGTTGATGTGTGTTGGTGTTTCAGGTTGGAGGAGGAGAAAGCTAAGGCTGAGGCAGAAGCTCAGGCCAAAGCTCAGCAGCAGATCCAGGCAGAGGTTGAGAAGATGTTAAAGAAAGAGCAGCTAGCCCTTCTGCAGTCTTTTAAAGATGTTATTATTCAGAAGCACAAGAACATTCAAGATGAACAGCTGTTATGCCAGTATTATGTAAGACATACTGAAATCAATGCACATGCATAACATGCAGCGCTAACTCGAAAGAACCCCGTGTACTAGACAAGCTTCAATCTTTTTATTTAAAACTCCTGGCCAAAGATGTGCCACATTTGCAACACAAGCTTCTAGTAACACCAGCTAAAGCAGTCAAAAAGAGAAGAGCTAATTTTATTCTGTGCAAGTGGTAATGTCACCCATTTGTGTCTGGAAAAAATGATACATAGTGGTGCTTCATATTTTATTTATAAAATCAATTCTGATTATGAAAATGCAAAGCAACCAAACATAAAGTCTCATTAATAATCAGTCTCACCTTTAGCCCATCTCTATGATGTAACGCACATCTGGTTAGACTGTATATAAATCTGTTCAGTCATAAATTACTGAATAAATGACTCATACATGAATAAGTCACTTTAAACAAGAAAAGTTGTTATGAATTTAAATTCTTTGAATATACCTAAGCTAATAATAATACCTAAGCGATAAAGCATCATGGGACAACATGCCTGTGTGGCACGTGTTTATGTAACAAATATTAGTTTTGCATCAATTTTCACAACAATTTAATTGATACCACATATCTTTTTGTTTAACTATTTGATGAAATCAACAGAAACAGTTTGTTAAATTTCCTAAATGTTGTTATTTTCCATGAACATCTCTCTTACTCTTCTTCCTTTGCTTTTCTTTATTCTATTTCTGCTTCCAAATTTCAGTGGATGAAGAAGAACGTAAGTACATTGCAGCTCAGTCTTGCCTACAACATGCTTAATTGCTTTAATTGCCGACTCTTTCCAAATTATTCTCCTGGATAATGTGATTGATTTAAAAGCTCAGGATCTTTATAAAAAATAGCTTTACATTTATTTAGTGCATGATGAGGAACAATCCTTATAGATTTACTCCAAGTGTCCTGGCGATATTGGTACTGAGGATAATGCCAGTAATTAAGTAGCTTGATAAGTGTTCCAGCAGATTTTTGCTCTTTGTGTAACAAGTTAATATTTTAGAAACAGATTCAGAAACTGGAGAAAAAAGAGCGAGACCTGGTAAAGCAGGACTTGATGTACAAGGAGCAGCTTGCCAAGCTGGAGCAGAAGGTAAAACAAATGCAATAAGAATATTTTTAAAAAACAACATCATGCCCATGTTCTTGCTATGTTCCTTGTGTTTTTTTTGGTTTTGTTTGCTGAAGGCTGCAAAGTTCACCAGAGTCACCTCAGAGAGCTTTAGAAAGGGTCTGGAGGAAACTCACAAACGTTTTAAGTAAGTAAGCCTGAGTCAACTGTTTTGTACCAATGTGCAGAATCAACACACCAGAAGATCACACTAATATAGAACTCATCTGAGAACTGATCGAAGAAGAATACTTTTCTCCCATCATCTACTTACATTGCAAAAATGAGACCTCAAAAAGTTAAAATGGTTTGAATACAGCTGAATTTGTTTTATATAAAAGAATTAACTTTTTACATTTTTACTATGTTTTTGCTTTTATATTTTAGTTTTGTTGGCCGGATTATTGAGGTAATTATAAAGTAATAAAAAATCATTCTCAAAATAGACATAATAGAATAAAATTTAGTTTATTATAACCTCATAAAATGCATTAACATTAGCAGTAGCAGTAGCATCAGTCACATATTGTGAGTAATTAGCTAACAAATCTATGTTCTAAAAACATTTTTTTAAAGTTCTATTTAGATTTTGGGAACATAAACTGTTCCAAAAAATGTGAAAATTGTCCTAAGAATCCGTTCTCTGAACATTTTGAGAACACTGAAGTACAAAGAAGGTGTGTTAACTAATAAAAACATTATGAGAACGTAGGACAAACATTGTTTTAGGAATTTTAAAGAATGTTAGCAAAAGTTGTAGGAAAGTTTTCTGTTAGCTGGTGTCTTTTAAATGGTATCGCTTGTAAAGGAATTGGTTTTTTTGGCACTCTACGAGCAGGTTTATATAATAATTTGTTCATTGCTTTTATTTAATACAAAAAATAGGGCAAGAACTTTAATATCTGAGCTTATGACATACTTGCCCTGGATTTTAAATTACAACTACTACAAATTTCTCTCTCTCTTTTTCTATCTGTTTGTCTTTTCCTTTGTCTCTCTCTTTCTGTCTTTCTCTCTCTTTCTCTGTCTCTCTTTCTATGTCTCTCTCTCTCTCTCTCTCTCTATCTGTTTGTCTTTCTCTTTGTAGAAGGTACCAGATTAAGCCAGTTTGCTCAGAGCTGCAAAGTGAGATCCTCAAATGTTATTTACAAAACACTGGCAAGTCTTTGACGTGCTCCAATGTTGCATTGCAGTATATGAAGTGTGTGAACAATGTTAAACAGGTAAAGCTAACCTTTGTGCTTAAATTGCTTAAATTAAGACCAATGACCTAATTAGTCTCTGCCTTTACGTGCAACTTGTGTGAAAGACAATTTTATCATAGTGTAGTCTGTGTTTGTTACTTTATCCATTCACAGTATTTTCTATGAAATATACTGCTCATAATTTTAAGTCACATTTTTAACATAGATTTCTGTTTCTCCAGAAAAAGAAGCTGAGCACAGGAGAATAAACCTAAGCACTACTCTTATGGTAAAAGGAACAAACCCACATTGGGCAAGACTTTGTGTTTTTTCTGTAACTGTGCTGTTATTATGCTGAAAATGTAAGGTTTATACAGTAAGGGGAAAAAACGATTTGATTCCATGCTGATTTTTTCCCCCACTGACGAAGAAATGATCAGTCTATAATTTAAATAGTAGGTTTATTCTAACAGTGAGAAACAGAATAACAACATGGCGGACAGTTTGGAATCTGATTTATTGACTGCTTCTGTGGACAGGAGTATTTTATACAGGTAACGAGCTGAGATTACTGCACTTTTTTAAAGAGAACCCTTTAAGAGAGTTCCCTTTAAAAGAATCCTATTATTAGAGTGCTTCTAATCTCAGCTCTTTATGTGCAGGTAATACACCTGTAAGCCAAAAATCCTACTGATTGATGTGGGATCAAATATTTATTTTACCTATTAAAACGCAAATCAACTTATAACTGTTTTGAAATGCATTATTCTGTATTATTGTTGTTATGCTGTCTCTCACTGTTTATTATTATAGAAAGATCATTTCCTTGTGTGTGGCCAAATATACAAAATCAGCAGGGGAGCAAATATTATTTCCTTTACGGTAAACATGCTACTAACAATTCACATAATATATTTTTATTTTTATTTTATTTTATATTAAAGCCACATATACAGATTATGGGATAAATGTGCTTTCTTTTCTACTTCTTGCTCATCTGAAAAAAGTGGACTGAATTTTATTATATTTATTTTTAAAGATCTCTGAAACATTGCTAGTAAAGAAAGGACATGAAATACCCTCATTAAAAAGTCAACTGGTCTCTGTGCTTGTGAAGTTGTGAAGATGCGTGTCATTTGCAATTTAAATGGCGTGAGTGGGAGTGAGTCTGGAGCTGACCTGTATTTGAGAGAGAGAGAGAGAGAGAGAGAGAGAGAGAGAAAGACTTCAAATTCATTATCTTAAAGTCATAAGTGTCTTTCCAAATGTGTCCACAAGGCTGTGCTGTGGTCTTTTCCCATCCACTCTACCGTATTAAACCTTATCAGGCTGCTTCATCAGTTCGGAACGACTCAACAAGCCCTATGTTTACATCTCCCGTGTTAGAACATGTGTTAGTCAATACAGATGTGATATGCGATGTGCTAATTAGTCTAAAAAAAGGCAAATCAATTCAGTTCAATAACTAAAGGCAATGACAGAAAGACACAGACCGGGGAATGACTCAAATGTAATGAGATGCGGAAAGTTATCGGGTGGCGTCCAACTTCACTCCACCTGTATAACACTTTTGTCATGATCCATTAAAGCTGTCAGATCCGCTGCCACACTCCCACACACTCACACAGAACAATCACACATCTCCTCGCTTGCTCGGTTTCACACATGACTGCGATTACACATGCAAAGCAGCCATACTGAAATATGTTCCATCTCTTCCCTGTTTAAGTAAAAAAAAAAGACCAGGACATTTGCTCATATAAAAAAAGGGTCTGACATTTAAAACAAAAGCTCTAGAAACATAAGGTGGGGGGAAGTGACTCTGTGCTAATGACCTTTTCTGATTGCTTTGAAAAACCAAACATTATGAAAGTCAATAGAGGCCATGCTGGCTGGCTTGAATTCCTTATTACATTTTTGGTTGTCAAAACAAAAGTGACCTTGATCAGACAGCAAGCTCAGGCTTTTTTTTATTAGACGAGTGATCACATTAAACAGCTGGGCTAAAAAAAAAAAAGGAAAACCGGCCCCCTGCAGAAGTGAGAAACAGTTCTCATCTGGTTATCTGTTTATGAAAAACAAATAATAATTTTAAACCAGCTTTTGCTTGATGGAAATTGATTATTAATTTTTCCCTCCATACTTTATTTGCCTCTGGGATGGACAGCTCTAAATTTAAGCGTCCATTTCCTATTTAACATTGATCTTCCTCTGTGTGATGCAGGACAAGTCATTGCCATGCTGTAATATTGATGTGGAGGCCATGCTAATTTAAGCTGTTTTACTAAGCCTGGATGCCCTTCAATTTCGAAAACACAAGTTTACACACTAAATACACTGGTGTCCTTCAAGAGAAGAGCAAATTATCTGTATCTGTGTGGAAAATAAGGTGAATTACTCTCCAGGCTTCTATTACATTCTGCAGTGTTGAAACAAACCAGGCATTTCCCCTGCTCGCAAGTCACTTGGTGTAAGGCATAATGCCAGTTACTTGATGCTCAAGTGATCTTCATCAGCTTGCCTTTTTTGCCTACAGCTATCTGTGTGTTCATGATGAACTGCTAAATAGGAATTTGATTAATGCATACATTTCCACCAGAGACACAAGGGGGTAGAAACAAAGTAATAAACACATGGGTCATAAAAGTCGTATTACATCAGAAAGGGTCAAAGGTGAGATGCTTTCTTGGCCAGAGCAGCAGTTGTACAGTATGTGTGTTAAACCCTAGAGACATGTTTTTGTCTAATTTATTATGAATACTTGTATGTGGTGCCTATGCATTCTAATATTGATACATACAGTATTCTGTGTGTGCATATACACATCTCAGTTATTGAAGTATATGTACAATGTTATAAAAACATGCAGTATCAACAGCACAGTGATGTCTATATATACAAATATGGATTCAGATAAATAAACTATATAATTCCTATATTCACATCAAATGCAGTTTCACACACTTGAGTCATTCGGTTTCCACTATGACCATAATGAAGACTTCACTGAAAGTTCAGTTTTTGAGGCTACAATGTGTACTAGTGTTCCTGAAGGTACTGGTATTTAGTCAACATCCTCTGAGGATAGACACTTTTGTTTGGCTTCATGATCTTCAAATGTCACTTTTTTATTCTTCTTTGGATCAATCCATGAGTTTTTTATGACTGAATTGTGGGCATCGGCTCTGTCTCGATAGGACACCACCCGCTTTTTCATCTTACTTTTTAAAACCTTTTGAAATTTCTGCCGTGTGAAGCTGAGGAGCGGATGGAAGACTGTTGTTCCATACGCCATTACCAGGAGGCCCAAACGAAGCTTCACATTGAGGTCACTGGGGCCTGTGCTGAGGATGATGCTGTTTAGAACAGTAATAGGGGTCCAGCACAGCAGGAAAGTAGAGATGATAAGAAGTGACATGCGGAACACCCGCTTCTGTCTTTCCCGCCGCTCGCGTTGCGTTTCACTGCTCGCCGCAGGCAATGATCACAGACACTGAGTTCTCATGCCCAGTGGCACATTACGATCCCACTGCTGCCCTGAAGCCGTCTGTGACTTCGGGAAGCTGCTGTTGTGACGACTACATGAGAGAGATGTTCTTTTTCCATCGCATCTTTTTCTTCTTCTGTGAGGCATGAAAACGTGTTCCTATCCGGATGTTTAGCGCTTGCAGTATTTTGGAGTAAGTGACCAGCATGACTACAGCAGTAAAGCATAAGATAGGGATCTGGGCAACCAGGTGGTAATACAGGCCTAACTCTGTGTAGTACTCATTAACGTTCACAAGCAGTCTGGTTTGCTTTTGTGGGATCCGTTCCCAAAAAGCTACCTCAATAAAGGGCAGAGAAAACTAAGAAAAGACAGGACCCTATACCCCCCAACAAAGCCACTGCTCTGCCCATTGTCAGCCCGATTGGCTGGTTTGACAGAGATATCGTAGCGTCGAGCGTAATGGCTAGCACGTTTGCTTCCGTCGCCACGCTAGCAAAGGACACGCAGGCCTCATGGAACAGCAGACCAGTACATGTCACCTTGCAGTGAAAGAAGCAGCACAACAATGGTCAGCGGGATGCAGCAAAACACACCAGCACATCGAGCACATGCAGATTCATGTCACGAGTTGCGAACCGAGTTGACAAGTTGGACTTCATGCAGTACAGAGACACAGTTAGGTTGCTGCTTAGGCCCAGCACTTCTCTAGCATCAGAAGCCATTAGGGAGACCTTAAAGCTGAGGGGTAGGGTGAGGTTCGTCCGCTGTCTGGCCGGGCTTACGCTCTTCATGTACAAGACTGTAACGTTACTCATGGTGCCTTCTTTCTCCTTGCGCAGGGATAGGTTGTGCATTATCCTATCCAAGGACAGAACAGAAAGTAGAATTAGGACATTATGGAGATTAAATGTTAGTTATTAAATTTAGTCACCATGCGTATGAGTGTTTATTATAATGAGATAGTGGTATACATATATGTGTAGTATTAATAATATATCGCTTGGGTAACAGTGATACAACTATATGCTTATATAAATATCTAATATATATAAATGCGTATATTACTGCTTGAACATGAAATGTATAAAAGAGGATGAGGAAAGCACTGTAAATATACTAAAAAGTGATATGATATTTCACACTGGTGGTTTTTTTTAGTTTGATAAGTGCAAGACAAGGAAAAAACTAAGGAGAAGGACACAGACTGATGTACATGATTTTGGAAAATACATCATGTGCTGAAGACACTAATGGCAGAGACCTTTTTATTGTTATCTATTTATTTATTTCATTTTATTTTTAGAGGTTGCTGAAGTATTAACTCAGTAACCATTACACTAACATCATGGTCAGAGTATAAGTGTATAATCAAGCTTTTATATGTGACGGCCATTTTCTACCAATAATAATTCTTTCTCTCTGCAGACAAGACTAAAGCTGTGGTAACGCGGAGGTTGGTTAGAGAGGACCGGCTATGTTATCTATCTATAAGTGGCTTCATAGTTGCTGTATGGATTCTGATGGTCACTTAAAGCTTGAGATGACATTTTAAAATTGTCCTGATGATCTGATAATAATAATTAAATTTAGAGAAACTTACCCTATTCCAGATCTCGGTCTCTTTCAGTATCTACAGTGTGTGCTTGGCCCCGAGAAGCCTGGGTGGAGTCCAAGTCGAGCATCACACTTTAAAAAGATCATTCTACACCTTTTGTAATCCTTGTAGTCCAGCAGAGAATTCGCATCTCCTGGTCTCCTCAATAGGTTGTCATGTCTTTATTTTCAATTTAACTGATTGTAACTTTTGGGTCACAGCTCTGTTCTGGTTTAACAGTAATAAGCCAGTATCCACATTCCCTGTGGGTTACAGAGAAAACTGTTCTATATCGCTCCCATTTAGAAACCCTTCTCTGTCCCTGTTTTATGCAATTAGATACAGTACTGAAACCCATAAAGAAAATCCAGTGAATTGTTTGGAATGATTCAGAGCAAAGTTCACGTGTTGATCTAATAATACATCCACTTCAGATTTAAAAATAACAGTCTTTAAAGCTTCGGATGCTTCCAGCTTTTAGAGGATTCAAACGACCCTGCCCTGTATCAATTTGACTTTCTGTCGGCTGCACTGTATTTCCCGTAATTAAGATTTTATGGACCGAGCACTGTGATAAGTCCTTATTGATTTTCTGTTGTTGATTTACATAAGTCTCCACCAAGGAAACCAAGGTCACAGTATTGGTGAGGTCAGCCCTTGCCAGTGGTTATAGCATGTGTGTATGGAGGGACTTTCATCCCCCTTGTTAACAGTAGCCCATAAATCCAGATTTTTTCATTGCTGCAGCGAATAATTTATCCATCCTCTTCTAGTGATTTGCATTTAGCGTTGCTTGTCTGTATAAATAATGATGTTTTTCAACTCCATTCAGCAATCTGTATGTATATGCCTTTTGGACAGTCAAATTATACAGAGGATAAGTGATGAGTCCTATTGCCATGGGTCCTGTCTTGGCAAATTTCCACAAGGTATTAGACTGGTGCTTGTTCCGACCATGCATTGCCTCAAAAGTGCTTTCCCTTTCAGCTCAATTTCTCCAGATGCCTGACAGAGAAAGCAGAAAAGCCTCAGTGAACAAAGCAACCTGCACTAAGCTTTTCACCAATCCCTAATAAAAGAACAACGATGCATTACCCATACATGCTCCTGTTGCAGGCTGAGGAAATGCATTGCCTCTGAATTTGATTATGGTCCCTGTTAAGGTAAGAGAAAGGACAGCTGGGGAGCTGCAGAGGACAAGGGCCAGATGCTTGCATTCACTATACATATACACACTTTGCTACCCTGGGCAAGTCCTTTTTGGGAGAGGTGTATTTGTTCCTATACTAAAGCCCAAATCCTATAGGCATTATTCTGTGCATGTTCTTGTAGATTTTACAGTATGATAACTAATGAAATTTGTCTCTTATTGATGAGAGTAAACACAATTTAATGCAATACTGAATAGCTGATAATTAGCTTCTGAGTGCCAAAATAGAAGCTTATGGAGACTCGATATTTGTATTGTACAGGAAGCTCAACACTCCTCATTAAAAAAAACAAAAACAAAAAAACTCAAAGCAGCTTACTGAGAGTAACAACTACTCATGCGTCTTACTTACACTGTATCTTTTCTCTCAATCCTTTAAAGAGGAGCTGGTGTATCCATGGAAACCCAAACTCATGAGCTCTGCTTTCTTAAATAACACCTTACTATATTAGTTTACACTCTAACCAAAAAAAGTGACTCTTCAAGATAGGGCTGATCATCACAGCAAATGTGCAGCTTTCCTAACAGTCAAGGATGTCACCAACTTACCTCTAATATGAAGAGAGTCCCAGCACGTCCCCGTTTCATAAGAATCTTACATATCCCAAGTGGTGTAAAAGGAAATATGTTGCTTAAAGGTTTCGCTTTGGTATTTCCCTGATGTTTTCAGAGTTGCCCTGGAGAGAAGCATTAAACATTTATATTCCTTTCATCATCCAAGCGGTGTGCCAAGAAAATCAAATATATACAGGGAAATACACATAGTCCTGACACTTTCTTGTCCTGTTCACCTCATTCTATCTTGCTTCTTCTCTCACATACATGTATCCACAAACACACATTGCCCTCTCTATCTCTCCTTTGCTCTTCACGCTGTGTTGTGTGTCAGCGTGTGTGTGAAAGCTTGGCTCATCTACCTTAACACGCTGTTGCACACTCTCACCCCACTCCTACTCTCTCTCTCTCTCTCTCTCTCTCTCTCTCTCTCTCTTACTGCGGAGGTTTTGCAGTGCTACTCTCTGTCCTGATTGGTTTGTTATAATAGAGTTAACCCTTTTGTCTCCAGAAAGAGCAACACACTCCTGCTTTTGTTTTTCACAAATTTCCCGACAAGCTTTAATAGTGATATGAGCTGGAGATCTGTTTATGATCTGTATGAAGGTTGAACTATTGAGCACATGATATTGCAACACCTGTGTTTTCATACGTATATTGATGGATAGTATCCTAAGGGGTAAAGGGGACAAGTAGGGTTTACCAGTAACTGATGAGCAGATTACTTTTGGCTTATGTTTGTGTTTGTTTGATTTGTGTGTGCATTAATACAGAGGGGGTGCCTGATTGATAGCTTCAATTATGTTGGCCTGTCACTTGGCAGAGGGACCCGTCAACTTTAATTCATTTTGCATGCCTCATTTGCCAGGTGAGCTAAAAGCTAGGTTTGGGAAAGTTACAGCATGCCTGTAAATGTGTGCACTGTGTCCACAGTTTAATTTGATGCTTTGCTAGCTGTAAACCCACGCTGTTCTTCCTCCTACTCCAAGCTCACATCAGCAGAAGTTCCATGTATTCAAGTAGGTGTGCATAAATAGACCATACTATACTACAAAATCACTGCTGTTGAGATTTGAGATGTAAAATGGAATTACAATAGAATTAAAAGGGAATTTAGATATTTCAGACATTTAGCCGATTTATCGTGCGTTAGCTAAATGTTATTACTATAAAGTTAGTATGTATATACAGTGTACACCTATGCTTTTACAGTAGTGGAAAACCTCTTTGAAGAGTATTAGTTAGTGGCATATATTCTCTGCTAAGGGCAACACACTTTCTCAACTTTTTTACTAAAGAAAAACTCAATATTTCATGTCACATTAATATTTCAGTTGGATTTTCCTGCGGTCCCCAGACATTTCTGACTGATATTCTGTTATTCTGAGTCATTTTTCCCCCCCTTTGTTCTGCAACGAGCGAGCAAGAAAAAGAAAGAGAGAGAGAGAGAAAGAGAGAGAGTGAGAGAGAAAGAGGAAGTCTGCAACCAGGATTTCTTGCTGTATGTTAATAATTTGATATAATAGTATATACATTATTAAAAACCATGCAAAAACACATAAGAATAGCACCTAACAGAACATGCTGTTTTATCACATTGATCCAAGCACAGTAGTGTTATATGATCTGACACGAAGTGGAGTGAATTGTTTTATAACAGCACAATCTGAATTGTTTACCTCTGCTTATAAATACCACAGCATTTCAAAAATATATTAACACACACACACATATATACACACATGACAGATACCTGTTATTACTTACAGTGTAGCAGCTACTGCTATACCGTTGACTGGTAATCTGTTTTTAGACTAAAAAAAAATGTAAGATTTAAGATCTGATTTAAGAATCTATCCATATTGTGGTTTAAAAAAATGGCAATGACTAAATAATTAATTATTTCTTTGAAATCACATCATTTAAAATCATTAACTGCAGAGAAACTTACAGGAAAGCCAAGTACCATTTCTATTAGATTTGAAGACATTGATTGGAGCCATCATAATACTCCTGCACTAAATTATTTTTTTGATCTATTAAAAGTTATAAATGTGTTACTCATTATTCAGTCTTAGATACTACATTTTCCTAAAATCCTGCCACACCTTTTTTTCCTACCAACTTTACTGTGGATTGCTTGATGTTTCCAAAGCTTCCCCGAAGTGGCTCTCTTGTGCACTGAAGCCTGAGGCATTGGGATTGGGATCCACAGTAGATTAGCCATTTGCTAATAAAGCTGCCTGCCTTGCTATTACTGAAGAGTCTAACTGTTTTAATCAGTGAGCATTAGCACCCACTGTAAGGCTGAGTACTTTTGAAGAAGCCAGGTCTCCATTAAAGGAAGTTAAAACACAGAGGAGGACATGAAAATGTCATGAGTACACTTGTAGAGAAGAGTTTCCTAGAAGTGTTTGGAGGCTTCTAGCTTTCTGAAGACCCTTTAGGTAAAGTTCTACATATACACTTTTAGTATGACCTAAAAAACCTTTATTGTTTTATTATATTATAAGTATACATTGTATACCCATATGGTAAAAATTTATATTTTAACTGCCGAAATATATTTGGAATATATGTTGTATCTGTTAAACCCAATAATATATTTTTGAAATTCAAATGATCAGAATCGAAAAATACATCAGTTCATATGACGAACAGGCTGAAGACACACTCTGATCAGCGAACATAAACAAAAGCTCAACAATACTTGCTTGATTAGCAAGGACAAACTGACTTTTACCAAAGCTCAAACCCTTTTATTCCTCATACATTCAGCACTGACTAATGTTTATAAGTGGAGATGTGGTGAACCACCACTTTAAAATATAGCTGTGATTTTTCGATTTCAGTTCATAGAGCGTCCCTGATGCCATTCCTCTTTTCTCTCTCTCGCACTTCACTAACGGTCCTTTCTGTTCAACAAAAGCAAAAGCCCTTTAAAATATTACATGTGAATTTATTTTCTTGAATTAAAATATATGGAAAGTAAAATATACAAAAAATGGCCAAAAAATAGATTACTAAAAAATAAATACATGCATGAAATAAAAAAAAAAAAATTATATTATGGCATTTTTTGTTTATTTTGAAATATATTTGAAAACTAATTTAAGCAAACAGAGTCCTGGAGCTTGACATCATGTAGGTGTAATTTCATAATACCCTGTAAGAACCTTGGAAAAACATAAATTTAAGACAGTTTAAATGACTATCTCTTTTCCTGCTTTATCATGTGCTCTCCTCTAACTAGCCCACCTCACTAAAGCACATAATTGAATTGTTGATGATTCTCATTGTTGGCTGTGACATTTAGTAGGCTTTCTTTCTTTTTTTATCAAAGCAGAAATGAGTGCTAATTTGACTAGGTTTTGAAGAGGTTCATAATTAGAAGGAAAATGAAAAAGGACCACCGGATGAATTTTAATCCTACTCTGAATTTAAATAAAACACTGCTTAGTTTTTAATTTTACATCAAATAAATCTGTTTTGTCATGAGCTGGAGCAGAAAGAGAATGACTTCTGGGACATGCAGCACTTCCTGTGTCAGTAAGCTGTGTTTGTGCTGGGGTGTGAGAGCGCGGGGAAAGGCGTGGGAAAGTCTGCCTGCTGCACAGGACGCATTCACAAGGTCATCAACACGCTCTTCTTCTAGCCACGCCTGTTAGGGCCAACTGCAGTGTCATGCTGCGAAGCCATAATTCTAGAATAAGAGATAGTCATCTCTTAGAGCCAGATTCATCACACGGACCTATGTGAGGGTTACTGCGGTGCAAAATTGCAAGGTAGCAGTTTAATCATGCTAATAGAGTTTATAATGTCTTTTTATTCAGATTTGACATTGATATGGGTTGACGACATTCCCTGTGGTGTCATTTTTTTCAGATTGCCAATCAAAGTTATTTGTTCTGGCAATTTTTTATGTTCTGCCTTCAATTCCCAGATTACCAAAAAAGATCCTATGCAGCATGGGATTAGGGGAACATAAGATAGCATATCAAATAAAACTAAGCCATAAATAGGTACTAAAATGGAACGAATGGGATGTGGGTTCATCCGTCATTATGTCAATGCACAAAGCCACGTGCAGTTTGACTACTGCAGCCTCCCACAAAGTTTTGTGAAACACTGCATGCACGTCCTCCTTGGGGAATGGATGTTCGTGAGTAGAGAACTTTTTGTAGATTCACATGGGAATTTAAATGAGCTTCTTTGAACATATATGACAAATTAACATTAATAAATGGTGTCATAAATGGACATTTATTCCTATCACATATTCAAGGTACAAGGGTGTTATACACTGTTGTTTGGTTGCAGTAGTGGTTGTAGTTTTTTCTTTCTGTCTTATATTCGGATTTGTTTTTTTTTTAATTTGGTCAGTCAATAGCTCTGCAAGTGGAATTTCTTGCAAAACAGCTCTGACATATACACACGCTTTGTGTTATACAAACACAATGGGTAAATTCGGTGCTGCAGCCTAAAGTGCTTTTCACCCAAACAGGTTGAACCTTCTTCAACCTATAAAACATCTCCTTGGATTCTCTTCAGAGGGCCCTTGTTACTATTTAATGAGAACAGTCTGCCACAGGGAGAGATTAAGCCAAATCATCCATAAACATATACTGCGATTTAATTATATTCTTGGTGAGAGCAACTGAAATTGCCATATGCATGATGTGATGGGGAAAACGGGAAAATTAGATTTTGGGTAGCACCTGAAACTTAATGCTTTTAACACACCACAGGAGGATTTGACTGTAATTAGGGTTAGGAAGCTCCAGTTACCAATATGCAAATATGGGGTTCAAATAATATCTGTAATTCTAGAATCATGACTTATGGTTAACTTAACATTAACTTAAGGCAATATTAAAAATTTAACATCAATTGTGTTGATAAAGATAATAAATTGTGCGAAGAAGAGATTCCTATTTTGTAATGGAGACAGATCTGACCCAGATACATGTCATGTACTCTAGGGGGCCCGGTGGGCAAAGGGGCCTAAACAGCTGTTTAGTTCTTCTGCTTAGTCGGTTCTTATGTGTACAGAGGCATCAAACTGAGGTAACTAAATATATTTTTTTAAAGTATAAATCTTAACGGGGTGGTAGTTCCTGCTCCTCTACCTCACTCAAGAGACAATGTCAGCTGTGTTGAAATCTGTTGATGTTTTTTCCTTAGCAAACTTACACATGGAACTGCTTACACACTTGTTACTTTAGCACGTGAGGAAAAAACAAACATTTATATACAGTTCGCTTATATTCGGTTGATATTTGTTCAATTTGTTGCAATCTCCTGTTAAGTTTGGTAATTTCTTTGGTCTTAGACAATATTTCTTTTCTTTTGATTCGATTAATGCAATAACTTATATTCAAAAAAAAGGGGTCTGATTAAATGTGGCCTTTAAGACAACAAATATCTAGTTTGTGTGCCTGGGATGTGGGCTGGATGTAGGGGGCAGTAAGGATTTGCTTAGGGGGTGTTCAGCCAAAATCTGTAGTTGAAATTACTGTTCGCAGTATACGCATGCAAACCTATCCTATCAATCATCTGCAAGGTCACTTTCTTTCCTCCTAACCCTATGTTTCTTGTTTTAGCTAAAAGCATATTTCTGTTTTCATTCTTGATTTAAAAACCAAAGTCCTCAGCTCTAAAAAAACCTTGTCCCTATAAAATAAAGTGTTGTTCTTGTCATATCATTGCCTCTTTTCTCTACTGATTAAATTACAGCATTTGGCAGGCGTCCTTATCCAGGTGACTACATTTATATCTTTTGTAAAATGAGCAATTGGGGGTTAAGGGCCTTGCTTGGGGGCCCAGAGTGGCGCTGGTCGAATCGATCTTCATTACGTCCAACACCTTAACCCTGAGCTACCTTACCTATTTTTGTTCCCCTGTGCTCGAAATTATTGCATGGTGTATCTGTCTGGATGATGAAGCGGCATAGAATTGAGGCTAATGTTATGTACTTGAAAGCTATTCGTATTTTGCCTCTGCCTGAAAGATTAAGCACAAATAACCACCTTTTCTATTTTAAAAGCACTGTTCCTGAAATGGGCAAAAATAGAAAATCCTGACTCCTGTGCATGCAATCATCTATTTTATTGTCATGGTTACTGTCAGTACTTGCACCAGCGTCTTAAGTTGCTGGAGTATCTTGTGTGTATGTGTACTTGCGTATACCATTAGTACACTAATTTATACCTTTTACTTCCAGCACTTACAAGCGTTTATCACACAGGCTTTCAAGCGTGACAGTTGTAATGAACCTAGTAAGCATGAAATTGAGTTTTGTGATCTAGAGGAAGAAAAGAAGAGAGTGTACACCCTCTTCATGTCTCCACATTTGCTCACAAACCCATCAACCTGTTGGAGATTTGTTCTAAAAGAGGCAGGATTTTCCTCAACTTTATCAGGATTACAACGTGTGCCTTAATGTAGTTGGGATTTTTATATAAGTCCACAAGTGTCCTTTTTAAGAAAAGGAGCTTTTTTTTTTAAATTGCAGATACTAATTTGTTTGGATTATGATCTTGCAATTTTACGATGCTTCGTATATTATATTTTCTTACCTGCAAACTACCCATCAGCCACAACATTAAACCACTGACAGGTAAATTAATAGTATGAGAGGCTATTATCTAGTTAAAAGCGAACCTTGTAAAATGTGCATTAAATGCGGTGATGTCATAAATGTGTTTACATGCACGCCTTAATGAGATTATAACAGATTTTGAAATATTGTAATTACACTACTTTAATCTAAATAATGTGATAAGTTCTAATCGCAGCGCATATCTTTAACATAGATGGTGTAATTTATAATCAAAATATACAGGCATGTAAACACCTTAAGCGCATAATACCAACAAAGTGCGCATGTGCTTGTGACATACATGGGCGATGTCACACATCATAATTTTAGCGAATAATACAATTAAATAATTTTTTATGTAACAGGAGTGAAAATTTGCTTTGACATGTAAACATCATAATGCGATGAGTCTTTAATCTGATTATTAGAAAATCGCATTACTCGTTTGCATCTAAATGTAGTTTTGGTTAAAAATATAGGCAAGCTAAGGGCCTCAGTCAGTGCGAAGGCTTGTAGGTTGTTCCCGGTATCTGTGTTCAGAACCAACAGCCCATGAACTGGTGAAAGGTCAGGGTGTCCAAGGATCTTTCAGATACAATTTCACAAAGAGCTCCTGTAACACATTCAGCTAAATGAGTTTGCTAATAAGGTTCAGAACACGCAATTCCTCGCTGACTGCAGGTCGTGCACACATGTTGACCCCTGTTCTGCAAAAAGTGCTACAAGAGGCATGTGAGCATAGACCTGAAACTGTAATGGCTAGATGCATGTGTGTTTTACCTGATTTACTTTGACACCTAATATTTACATAAACTAGTTACAGACCAAAAAAAACACAATTTACAGAGGTCACGATAGCATTGACCCTTTTCACATAATGGAGGTCACTCTTTCAGAGTAATTCCTCCTGCTACACTGCAAACTCGTAAGGACCTCCAGATTCACCATCAATCTCAACTATTTGTGACATGTGCCCAGTCCCTCCGCAGAGGCTTCACGTCACAACATATACCTTTCAACAATTGATACCATTCCACAAAGATCTTGTGGATTTGGATGTGTTAACAGGTCAAACTGTTTTGGTGCACAGGGGCATGGAAGTCCACCGTGTAGTATTTCCATGCTACAATCATTTATATCTAGGAAACCATCATACTGCATAAAATACCTGAAATATTTAAATCCTGATAATGAATAAAGCTTAGCTCATGACTGGAACTTGACAGCTGTCCAAAGGATTAAATTTGTCATGTATTTAATTTAAATGAAACACATGTTAAATAATAATAAATTCAGTCCCACATGATAAGCCACTGTAGCATAGATGATCAAAGCTGGATCATGTGAATTATTTTGGCTTTTTGCCACATCTCCCGCCTACCTACCATGGTTTGGTGATTTTTTTGTTTTGTTTATTGAGCTCTGTGGTGTGTAGCATGCCCCCTGGAAAAGCACAGGCTTTCTGTATGCCCTCCTCTCTGCCATCTGACTCCTGCACTGATATGTACACATGCGCACGCAAATACACACTAACCTCCATCTGCCTACTCCTACACTACATCACCAGCTAAGCGTCGTGGGAGCAGCTTCAGAGAGGTGCGTTCGCAGCTCATTCCTGCACCATCTTTAACACCTGTGTCTCTCTGTGTGTTATTGGCTCATGAAGGCAAGTGTGCAGGCATTGCAGGCTTTTAGCTGGCTGCAAAATTCAACCCAGATGGACTGTGATAAATTTAATGTATGACATTGAAAGGATAAACCGTCTTTATCCAATACGAAGACATTATAGCTACTGTGCTACCAGTTTCTCCCTAATTTTGAATAGCTAGCAGGTGCAAGAAACAAACCGTAAACACAAATGAGAAAAATACTGATAGTGAAAGAAATGTATAAAAATGATCCATGCGCAATCTCCTCAAACCTGCATATGAGTCACACGAGAAATAGAGAAAGAAGGAAACAGACGAAGGAGGGGGAAGGACTTGTGGGGGGCACAGTTGCTTAGTTGATTACCTCTTCACTAATGTGCTGATTGCACACAGTCATTAATCAATGCTTTAATCAGGAATGAATTCTCAGATTATCTATGAAATTTACATTCGAGTACTTGAAGATTATTTGCTCTCTGCCAAAGTAAATGTTGCAGGAAAAAGCTGAGAGTCTTCTCTTTTGAATTAGAGGCAAGAGTATTTTTAGGCATGACACACATACAGTAGCAAAGGCTGGATAGAAAGGCAAGAAGCACCGGCACTTGGAGAAAGCGAGAGAGAGAGAGAGAGAGAGAGAGAGAAAGATAAAAATGAAAAGAGAGAGAGAGAGAGAGCATTGAGTAATCCAGATTTGGAACTGTGAATTGAATATGGTGGAGATCTGAATATGTCCCAGAAATCTTTGTTTGGAAAGGAACACCTCCGGTCTGTTGACGTCAGGACAGAAAGAGAATGATTGAAAGGCATATTTCCTTTGCTTTTCTTTTTTTGTGACCAATTTGCTTGTAAAACTTCTCTCATTGAGCACTGATGTTTACAGACGCTGCAAATAAACCATGTGTAATGGGTTAATTTAGTGGTTATTTCATAACTGTACACTATTACCTGACTTTGAAAGATGAGCCTAATATACCATACATAAAGTGATGTTATTATGGCCTCCAGCACTGTGTGTGTTGGACAGGTCTATTAAGAAATGCACTCAACCATTGAGTACTCTCATCATGGATCAGCTAATTGTTGACAAGCACACTGTCAGCTAAATTACTTTCTAATTACATTTTACATTACACCTGTTAACCCGAAGTAAATATTTAAATACATATAAATACATTTAGACCACTCAAATTAATGATGTAAAAAAACTTTCTTACATTTACAGTAGATGCCCTTATCTAGAGCGACTTACATTTATCTGTGTTATACAGCTGAGCAATTAGGGGTTAAGGGGCCTTGCTCAGGGCACCTTGGTGGTGCTGGGAATCAAACCCCAATCCTCCAGATATCAGTCCTACACCTTAACCACTGCGCTACATCCTCCCCTATTTTCCCCCTTTTTTAAGACAATCACCTGTTGTACCTTTAAATATAGTAACAAACTGAAAAGCGGTTTGATACTTCATTTTATACTCCAACATAATCGTTGACAGCTTCCGATAAACCTGCTCAGGTGGTAAATCTTTGAGGTCAGCATGATGCATATCTCCTAAACACACACAATGACAGCCATAGATTGCTGTGCTGGTGGGAGACAATGTGGTGTAGTGTAGGCCTTTGTGGGGAAGGTGCCAGTGCTGTGATTAATACCGTGTTGCCCTTTGCTGTTCAAGAGCGTCAGGGCGCCATTAGTATTCTGAACATGGAGGCCAGGAGTGTTTGTGAAGCGAAGCAGACGCCAACAGCAGTGCCCGTGTTTATTCTGGCTGTTCCTCTAAGACATGAACACTACAGTGTATATATTTGTCTACAAAAGGTTTTTATATACCCTAACTGGCATGTAGAATTTCCCTTACTAGACATCTGTTCTTGAGAAAGAAACCTTAATTCTCCACATGTGGGCGATACACGTTTTTTTAAACCACTTTATTCACATTTATGCAAATGTTGCAGAATATGTATTCCACTGATGCCTTTTACATAACAAGTGTAGATTTGTTATGTATTTGTTAGGCATGAGTGTGGTCTTTCAGATGTCCCTGTCAGAGCATGTTTTCCAAAGGCAGGGTTCTCCATGGTCTGTGACAGCGTCACAGTGTGAAATGACTGCACATAGCCATGTGATTTATTCTGCCAGCAGCTTTGGATGGAGCCCATAAAATGATGCTGAGAGAGCACCATCGATCTGTAAATGTGTACATCCTCTGAGCCTATCACTAAAATAATCTTATGGCAAGAGTTTAGGTATTGGTTTTGCGGCCAATTTATGGCCCTTGTGTAAATTGTTTACATGAAACCCGATGATTTGTAGTTTACAAACAACAGTTGTGCAGCAATTAACACTGCATAATATCAGACACATGTTTGGCAGAAGCAGAAGGAAGGTAGCCCTAATCTCAGAGTTATTTAAGAATTGAAACATAGTAAAAACATTACCATAACAACAGTATAGACTGCTTAGAAATTTACTTATTGCATAAAGTATCTTATAAATCAACAAACTTCTAGCTAAGTACATTTTCAGGATACCGGGAATATAATTAATTGTCTTTTTAAGTGGTGGGTTCTTTATGGTGTATATGTTTTCATTTAAAGAGGACATAAAGTACAATGTAAACACAGAACGGAAGGATTCCTTTTTCTCCTGGTTGCACAAGTATGTTTTAGCCGTCAGCAGATATTTTAGTAAGTATGTGTTAGTACAACTATTCAATTCTCTACCTTGTCCCTAAACCAACCTTATTAACCAGAAGAAAAGCTTTGGTTTTATCTTAACGTCTAAAATGTTTTTATTCCTATCAACATTTAGTCTTCACCAGTTATCCCTCTGTCTCCTATTCATGTTTTTATTAGATCCAAGATTTGGAAAAACAGCAGTCAATGCCTATACCCAATTGTTTTAAACATGGCTGCCCTCACACTGGACACCGTTATTAGATCCCTCATAATCACAATGTCAAGACCAACTAAACATTGTCGTATATTACAACAATAACACATTCAGCTATTAGTTAGTGCCGATTTGTACATGGCAGTTATTGTGCCAAGCGGACCAGGACATACAGTGAGAATAATAAAATACACTGAGGTGTGATGTAAAAGCTTATAGATATCTCCTAGAGGAATGTAATTAACCAAGGTGTTTTAACCTACATTTAATACACAGTCAAGTGTTCCAAAAGAAAAGTGACTAAAAAATAATAAGTAAAGTCATATTACAGTGAGCAACGAAATCTCCAGCTTATTGATTCTGACACATATTTATTCATCAAGCACCACGCATCCATCAAGTAACTTTACTATAGAACATAAAGTAAAAATTACTGTGGTAAATACTGTAGTGTATTTGCACCCAAATGTAGTAAATATACTATAGTAAATTTACACTTTACATACAGTTAGTATATTTTTAGTTTACTTTAATTTACTATAGTAAACAAAACATGTGACTTCATCATTTGCTATAGTCAATTTTAATTAGAGCATACTGAAATACTAAATTAATAGTAATAATATATTACAATTTACTACATATTACTGCATTTAACCCTACAATATACTATTTTATTTTTTATCCGGGCCAAACTTGTGACCATTGACATTATCCACATCATCCTACAAGAATTGTTTTTTTTTAGTTTACACACTGTCCTGATCACGTGTTTAAACATCACCAGTCGCAGGACCCCCATGTGCCATAAAAGCTTGGCAGACAGTCAACAAATTAGGTTCAATGTGTGCCAAATGCAAGGTCCCTCTATATTCCCCAGCAGGCATTCTCCTTCCTCTCCTGGTCCATTAGCATCTTTGGCCTCATCTTGCCATGTTTTAGCAACTGACTGACCAGCTCCCTCCCTCTAGTTCACCCTTACCTGGCCTTGTCTATTGCCTTTACACTAGTCGAACTATTATTCAGCATACCTTAAAACATCTTCTCACTGTGGCATAGCAGCAAAATTTACATCCAGTGTCTTCTGGACATTCATGCAAAAAGAATGCAGGGGTGATTGTTGAAGTTTGAGAATTGGATTGAAAGGTTTCAACCAAAATAACCAGGAAAGTAAACATAAATGGACACCTAAAACTCACTCACATCAACACATACCATTGCGTTCTATTATGAACGTGATACCTCAATCTCACCTGTATATACCTATAGTCCAAGATTTGTTTGGATAAAAGTAAAAAAGCAGAAAAAGTAGTATTCTACTACACTACAGAAAAAGTTCTTAGAAGTCTCATAATCCCTCCCAGCAAACATATGACAGGATCCGCAATCATCTACATTTATTACTGCATTTCTTTTAATTTGTTTTTTATGTATTTAATTTTTTTTTGTAAATGTTTTCTTATGTTTGCATAAGAACATAAAGTTTAAGAAAGCATTGTAGTGCATGTTGTGTTGTGAATGATTGTATATAAGATGAATTTGACCAGAATTGGTTTGTAATAAAAAAAAATAAAATAACCTGCATTTCTCTGCTCATCTGTACACTTTAGCCCGTATTTTTGGGTGCAGCAGAAGATTTGTGTGGCTGGGATTGAATTGAATAAGCCTTCCACTGCCTGTTTACACAGTTACTTAAACAGTTGAGTTTTAATGCTTATTGAGTCACCAGACTCTGTTCTTTGTCAGATGAATTTTAAACACGTTGTTGACGGCATCCTGTCCTCAGAAAGAGTCTGCATACAAATGGAAAATGTGGCTTTTAAGAGAAGCCTAACCCAGCGAAATGTTTATGAGCGCTAATTGAAACTCTCATTGACTGTTTTTTTTTTTTTAATTTTGGGTTCAGATTTTCTGAGAACCATATTTTTTACCTGATATTAATGTAATTATTTACCGACCCAAGAACATCTGTCTCTACATTTGATGAAATCTCAGCTAAATATCCTCAGAATACAGACAGAGACATGTCAGCATTTTTCATTGTAAGATTTTTTCCACATTTGCTAACCAAAAAGATTACACACACACACACACACATACACACACACACACATACACACACAGAAATCATTATGTGCATGGTCTGCTGTGTTAGTGCTCTTAATGCAAATAAATGGTAATTATATTTCTTTCTTCTCCATGGCAAAGAGGACAAATCTGTCCTTGTTTAAAGGTGTAGAACATGGACTTATTTTACCATCTTCTAGAAATTATATTATACACATTTATGAACTAAACACAGCCTTGACTGACCCTGAGCAATTTGGTTTAAAAACTTTCTTTAAGAGTGAAGTGTATGTGGGTTTACCATGTATAATAGTGGTTTACCAGAAAATTTCAAGAATCCGGTCAGATTCTTTCAGCAGATTAATGAGACATGCAAAAAAGGTGCAACAACTATATTGTGTAAGGCTAAAAAAACAATATTTGACACATTTCAAATGATTTAATAGACGGCATTCTATTTCCTTGCTAATCCTCCTCTGGGTTCTTATAATGTTTTTGTTCATGTATCTGATGTCACCCACATCAGATGGTTTACACAAACCCTGAACACGCCTTTTTCTTTTCATATTTACTGTTTCTACGGAGCACATAATGTGTTCCATCTAAAGAATGACTAAGATAAAGTACAAAGGAAAAAGGGGGAATGAAAAAGGATAACATTCAAGAAACAGAGAAAGAAATGGAAGCTCAACCTTTAAGCTCTTTATCTATCCACTACAACAGCCTATCTATAGATTTTGTTACTTTTTGGTCTCATTATCCACTGTAACCTTTGACTTCATGTGTGATGTTCAAAACACACATCAAGACAGTCTAACTCTCACATTTTCGCTCTTTCTGGCACCATTACTGACCTTCCTGTAGCTTTTAAATGTCAACTGGAATCTGGTAGCTCTGGCTTAGTCATAGAACATACAGTAAGAGCTAAAGGACTCACTGCTGCTTTCAGGATTATACAAACCCTCTAAATGTATAGCAATTGTACAATTACAGATATTAAAACAAAAACAAACTTTTATTCAAGTTGCATCACAAATAAAAAAAATCAATTTCATTTTAAACAATTTGACTGAAATAACCCACATAAAAAAGACCATAGTATACTTTAAGATGTACTACAGTAGATGTAATAAAGTATAGTATAATGAAGTGTATTACAGTAGTTACTACGTCTTATTTTAGGGTACTATATAAACTTGATAAACTGTAGTAAATACTGTAGTATACTTTTATATTACTAGAGTAAACGGATTTGCTAACTGGGTTTAAGTGTGTTCCAGTGTAAACGGACAGATTCCCATCCCTAATAACCAGCTATGTCAGATCATTGATTCAGCAAAAAGTAAAACAATGAAGATAAGATTTTCAACAAAAATAAGCAAAATAATTAATTTTGTGTGTTGCATTGATACACTTTTTGCTCTAATCTGTACTATGAAGGTTATAATGCATATTATAATATAGTTGAAGTAAATTGACTATCCTAATAAATGTAGTTACTATGGTAGAGTTACTAGAACTAATGTATTTAATTTAGTTATTTTATTTGTATGGCACTTATAACACAGACATTGTCTAAAAGCATCTTCACACAGAATACAGTAACAGTAAAAAAAGTGTAAGTTTGTCCCTAATAAGCGAGCTAGTGGCGACTGTGGCAAGAAATAGCTCCCTGTGATGAAGTAGTAGGGAACCCATCCTCATTTGGGTGACACAGCATGCTTGGTAATTACAGCATATGGTAATGGTGATCAAATGTAATATAAGCTGTAGCCTTGGGTCAGTGGAGAAGAGTGAAGAGTTCCAGTCTGTCCTAGAAGCTCCTCAAATTCGAGAGAAGTGGCAGGAAATTGGTCACTGGTACCTCAGGGTCAGGTTAACCTGCCCCTGAGAAAAAGATTATTACATCATTGCAATTTCCTATAATTTATGTACTACAGTAAGGTTAAAAAACACTACAGTATTTACCACAGGACATTTTCCTACATGTTCTATAGTAAAGCTACTCTAAAATACTATAGTAAGTTTTTAAATGGGAAACACAAAAAATGCAAATGCTAGAGAGATTCATTATAACCAAGAGCTCTGAAGTGATATCACACGTAAGTTGTGAAAGGTATAGTGTCACGATATTTGCATTAATGTGTTTTTCACATTTTACATTCTTACCTCAAGCCCTGCTTAAAAATCATAAGTAATCATTAAAAGAGAGAACATTTTAAAGGTCTATGTTCTTTTAAGGGTACATGTTAATTAAGTTACTTAAAGAGCATTATTTATTAAATTAAATGAGCCTTGTAGTAAAGCTTACAAAGAAGAATACAACCTAAAGAAACAGTTAAAATCTCATGAAGAATAGAACCTTAATGTTTTGAGCTTTTACAAACCACCAGAATGCAGGTGTCACAGGTTTAGGAAAAGTATTTTTAGGTATGAAATCTATGCTGTCAAAATAATTGTCTCTTTGCTGGTGTTAGGAAGGTTGTGTTGGAGAATGCTGACTAATACAGCATTTAAAAAGCTCCTATTCAATTGGATTGAAATTGAGTGCCTGCAAAAGGTATGACACAAGATTACACCACCAACAGATTCAGCAAGCCTGTTAATATAAAATAATATAATATAAACATAATATAATATATATATATAATATAAAATAATAATATATATAATATCATAATATACATAATATAATATAATATAATATATAATATAATGTGTTTTAGCCTAAGTTTCATTAATATATGCCTTACTGAAAATATATATTTAAAATTTATATACCAAACTGAGTTCTTCCATCATTATACCTAAAAATTGGAGCTTGGTCTAATAAATAACAGCTTAGTTAAAAAAAATCCCTTTAAATCAACATTAAAAAAACTTTATTAAATTAAAAATTGTTCTGCTAAGTTACACTAAATTTGAAAAGTATCATCATTTATTATCATTAATCATTTATTAAGGATGTTTGTTTATTTTCTATCTGATCTTTGTTTTTTTTCCCACAAACACACACACACACACACACACACCCACACACACACACATCTACTTTAAGGTCAAATTCACTCTCTCAGATTAACTGGCTTTGAGAGGCAGTTTTACTTCTTGCACCTAAATGTTTTAAAACCACATTTAACACACTAAAGTACTTTGTAACACAGTTAATTAAGTAGTTTTTAAACGTACATGGGTCTACATACACACAGTCTCTCTCTCTCTCTGTCTCTCTCTCTCTCTCTCTCTTTTCATTACTGCAGCTTAATTGTTTCTAACCATGAAGTTGCGGTGCAGATGCAGGATCTGATTAGGTGAATGCACCTGCTGACATTTCTCTCTCACAGACTCTAACCCTCCTCAGCCCTTAATTGTTCATTTCATTATTCATTTGCTCTCCAAATTGCTCTTCTCACAAGATCTAATATATAATAAAACCAGTACTCAATGACACCAACTTGGTTTTAAGTGCTATGTGAAGTACTTAGTAAAGGATTAGGGCTGAACACAAAGAAATCAAAACCTCGGTCTGTTAAAACTGACTGATTTTAAAAAGCCAATCAATATTGTCCATGGTGCAGTAGCAGTGTGTTCTTTTCTTTTTTTTCGATTTTTAGCTTTAGATAAATCTCTGCGGCCTACAATTGTGTTGCATGCACTTTAAGTGTACTAGAATAGCACCACAATAAATCAATTTTCAAGAGTTCTATAAGTTATTCAGCCAACGTTGCCCATTTAAGAGAGGTCAGAGACTTTGAGCTTCAGAAAGGGTTGGTTTTGTGCATCAAAGATTTAGGGGGAACAATGGAGGGTATGATTCCTCAGTGCCAGTCAGCGCCAGGACTCTGATTATGCATAAACATGAGCCGGTCACACCAACACAGCCAGACACTAACACTGAAGAATGGCAGGCTTCAGATTCAAGTGAAGATACAGGGTGTTTGTGTGCAGTTTTGATTTTCATGTTATATAATACACATGGATATGTAGAGACCTAAAACTATTATTATATTAACATACTGTATAACATATTTCATTAATTTCACTACAGTGACTTTTTACTATGTTGGAACATTAAAAAATGTTAAGACTAAATTAATTTGGTACAGAATTTAAAAATCATCAACTTCATCACAGGTACAGAAAATGGCACATACATGCAAACGTAAGGGGTATTAAAGCAAAAAGCCTTGGGTGTACATACCCAGATCACAATGTTACAGGCTTATTCACTTGCCGCCGGTTGCAACACCAAAATGATAAGCAGATACCTAGAAAAATCTCGTTCTCAACTACCACCCCATTTGGCTGTCCACCAGAGACATCAGACTGTGCCTACCCTGTAAGAGTCTACAAGATCCATCCAACTATTCACGTCTCTTTACTTATCACTCACCTGTCTTTGCTGTCTTCATACTACCCTAATCTCCTTACAGAGTTCATTGTCGATCACACAGGGCAGGGGCCGTCCACCACAACATAGTTTTTGAGGAGTTTGAGGGGAGTTTTATTTTAGTGACATCAAGATCCTCCACTTACCAACACACCCAAACACCAGGTCCCTCCACCACTCAACTCATTCAATCCTCTAAGTATTATTAAGTCACACCTGCAGCTTGTTCCCCACTCACGCACACTCCCTTGATTAAGAGAACAAGTCACACACAGTTACTATCTGGTTTCTGTTATGCAACAACTAGACACACTCTCTGTAAATCTACACGTTACACCTGCAGATACTCATACAGATAGCTATCATGAGACCTTAGCAAAAGGCACGCTACACCTTTTAGAAACCTCATAATGCTTTTAAGCTACACACTACACAGCTACTGCTTTCCCCTTTAGTGTAGATATACAGCTACTGTCTATTAGTCTATTACTGTCTTAGGAAAAAATAGCATGAGAATTAGCTATAAAAGGCCTAAGTACTAGAGGCTCTTATGTTCATAAGTGTTTCCTAGACTGCTACTGCATTTCACATTCCTCTGCCCACAAGTTTCATTGACAGGCACCAAAGCCACAGGTGACTGGGCATGTGACACCGTGTGCTGATAGATCAATTTATTTCATTCAGGCCTGCTATGCATGAACCCAACTGAGGAATTTCTGTGCCAGGTGAAGAGAGATGTCTGACCTTGCGCCGACTTATGATTGTTATATCTGAACAGCATATGTTATAAGAGTACAAAATCATGTCAACATCTTAGAATCTAATAAGCAAAATGGGTGAAATTGGTTAAAAATAATAACCTCGAGTCCAATGGTTGTATTAAAATATTTGACCAAAGTAATGGCTCTTGTGAACAATCTTAAAATGACCAATTCTGTGAAAATATGCTGAAAAGTTGAAAAGTTGCTGATTAGGTAGCGTTAACAAACTAATAACTGTCATTTTAACTTTGTTCCCAAAATGTATTTATTTATTTATTTATTTTTTGACCCGCATTGGCAAGATACACAGACACATGGGCAAGATACACAGACACAGAAGCGGGTTAAGGCGAATTCGTGTCAGTCGTCTAAAAGGAGTTAAAACTGGCTGCCAGGGTTAGTTAGAGCCCAACAGTGATGCCTGACCCAGACCCATTTTCAGCCATTACGTTATAGTTAAACATGACACAGTTCATTTATCATATGTGGCACTAGACACACAGTAACAAAACTGTGTTGCTTCAATGTGACAAACAGGAGGGGTAAGTACAGTAGTTATTGGATTATAAGAAGGACATTAGTCATCGAGTTTTACAGTCCTAGTTTCTAAATCATCAATTACAGCTAAATCATATCTATTGATACAATTGAAACTAGCAAATATTGTAGGCCAAAACATTTAGGTCAGATTTCAGTCACTCTCTACATCTGCCAGTTGAGCCTGTTCTAATGGCTGTGAAATTGCTGCATGGTAGGTGCAGGAAAGATCCAAGCCAGACACTGTGTCGTTACATGTTCAATACTGAGGCAGTTAGTACATAGCTGATGCCATTTTTTTGCTTCCAGGGAACACTGGCTGCATGAGTGGGAGTCATGCAGCATAACTCAGTTGGATATTCTGTGTATTATGAAAGAATGAGGGGTCCATCATGTGGAGAGAAAGCTCCAGTCTCAAACCTGAGATTTATATGCTGATGGGAGCAGCATAGGGTATAATAAAACCAAAACCTTAAACACCTTACAATGCTAGTAATGCAGTATTGAGCTTCAGGACAAACTGGTTATCGATTAATGTGTATGTTAATGGACTCCAGTTAATTTATTAGGTTTAGTAGTGTATATATATATATACTATATATTATATATATACTATATACTATAAATCTACAGTGCCATCCTAATGTTTGACCAGCAAGTCACATGGTCAAATCCTCTGAGGTGTTCGTTATCTGGAACATTGAGAAACATTACAGCAGGAAGGACATCTCAGTGAATGGTTTGTTGTGTTTAATTTTTGGGGATCTTGCTTTTTATGTTCTAGGGTATAAAAATAGAATTGTCTGTCTCTTCATAAACATTACAGAAGGTTCCTGCATCGTCTCATTTTCTAAGAAAACAAAAACCACAGCCCAGTATAGTTTATCCCACTCACACACTGTTTGGGTTATAATAGGCCTAATCACTAGCTAATAAGGTGTATTACAGTTAATAAAACTAGATACTAAGGGTGTATTACAGTTAGTATAACTAGCTAATAAGGTGTATTACATTCAATAAAATCCACTAACTGTTCCACTAACATTACATTTTGAAAGTACATACAGTAGTAGATCCCCAGAGCAGGAAGAAGAATAGTTAATAAGCTTACTAGTCTTAGATTCATCATGTATTTACATGCTTTAAGTACCATTTACTGGATACATAATTTTCTATGAATTTGCACTAAAGTAGAAAAGACAAAAGTGGAATTTCAAATCATTGAATTTAGTGCCCTCTGGAGGTCATTTTTTTCAAACTGCAAAACAGACAAAGTACATTGGTGTGAAGTAAATATCACAAATTAGATTTGATTTCTGACAGCATGATGGGTATACCTGAGAGGTTATCATCATGCAGTCAATGAAATAAAAAGGAGCATTCCTTATTTGTTGGACTACAAAAATATGTAACCAATTCCTGTCTTATGAACTTAGGATCTGGTTGGGTTCCACATGACTGCTGAATATCATTCGAATCAAAGCAACCTGCTGAAATTAAATGAAAGCTGTTATTGAATGATTTCCCTCTTTTATTTACTTCTATATTATTTGGTGTACTTTTCTTTAAAAGGAGCTCTATGACAGGACAAAAAGATTTAATTAAAACCTTCAAAGGGTACTTGACACAAGAGAAGGCCTGCAGTTCTCTAGAGCATCCCTACATTAATAAGATTATCTATTGTTTTGAAGTGCAGAATTTTCTGTGAAAACAGCCGCCATAGAAATGTGATTGACATTCGCTGTACTTCGTCTGAACTACAGATCAAAAAGCCACTTACATCAACTGCAATGACCAGACATAGAGCACCACTAAGTGCACTTCCTGTTCAGTAAGAATCCAGTGTTGCTGAATAAAGCGAGGAATGAATAATAGTGTAGATGTAGTCTTGGTAAAGCAGAATTTGGGTATAGTGCTTTACCGAATTTTTATATTTTTTACAAAGCTTACTAATAACAAATCTATATTTCTTCTCATGCATCATACACAGCCAATCAAATTAGTACAACAAAAGGTTGTCCTATTCGAAAAAAGCAGATACAACAGGTCAGGAGCTTAATTTCAGTGTAAACACTAGAGACTCTATTGTGTCTGAAATTCCCGGGAGATGAACAGCTATTGAAATACTCGAATCCGCTCATTTGGAACCAACAACCATGTCAAGGTCAGTCAGCAACATTACACATTCTCATCATTCTGATATTTGATGTGAATATCAGCTGAAGCTCCTGACCAAAGCACTTAACACTCCTCAAACTGTACTGCACTCCCTCAGACCTACAAGCACTGCTCTATTGGTCCTTCCATCCCCTCAGATGCAAGTTAGCTCTGTCTCAAGACGTTTCTGTTTTTTTGTCTGTTACACTTTGTTTGCCATCTAGGGAACTATAAGACTCACAGCACTTTTTGTATGTCACGCTAGATAACTGCATCTGCCAAATAATGAACAATGTAAACGCACAGGTGTTCCAAAGTGATATTACTAGGTAGATATATATATATATGTGTGTATATATATATGTGTGTATATATATATGTGTGTATATATATATACACACACACATATATATATATATACACACACACACATACCAATATATATCATAATATATATTATAATAATAAGAATATAGATATAATATATATTATATATATCTGTCTATCTGTCGTTATAAGACAATCGACATAACAATGTGCACAAAAACATGGGTTCAAATGATTTTCACTTTTTCCATTAATAACTATTACCACCCAAATCAGAGCTACAGAACACAGAGGCTCTTCCTACAGTGTCAAACAAGCTTTTAGATACACATAGAGACATGACAAGTGGCAACTTCTGCTTTAGACAGGGCAACAAAACCCCAGGGAAACAGTTTATCTTAAATAAAAGCAACAAAGAATATTTCAATACTATAAAAGTAAAAATACTATACAATCATTTAATAATATTTTAAGTCATTTAAAAACAGCTTATTCAGCCAAGTAAGTTAGAACAAGGATTATTTATTTTATAATTGATTATCTATTTTCTTACAATCATCTTCGCTCAAAAATGTGCTACTATAATACTCATTTCAAATTGAATGAGGCAATTTCAGCAATATAAAGCAAGTGAGTGTACAATAATTTTAACCTTTATTTATAATATGATACAAGCATATTTTGTGCACGAATGGTAGGATGGACCTGTACATTATCAACACGTGATGGCAGCCCTGCAAAGCATGAAATAACCTATACAGTTTGGCCATGAATGTGAGTAAAGACATAGAATTTTATACACAACGTATCTGTATACATTTAATAGTTGTACATGTTTATGTATGTAAAGTGCAAAAATAAAACACTTACAGTGAAGGCATGGCCCTGAAGTGCTGTATGTGAGAATTAATATGTGTGATGATGTTATGTGTTGTGATCAAGTAAATGTGTGTATGTCTGTGTACAAGCATGTTATGCACTAGATTATGGCCAGTTTGGAGGGTGAACAAACACCCATATGCACGTCACCCGTGCTCTCACACAGTTTATGGTCGAGGCTGAAGTCCTGGTGTCAAAATACAGCCAATCCCAGTTCACTGATGAACATGAAATTCAATAACATTTGTCCATTTGCAATAAAACGAGTCTGTGCAACATTTTGAGTTATACAAACATAACTCTTATAAACAATTGACAAGCTAAGTAGAATTCCTTTTTTTTTTTTTACATTTAAAAATATATTTTGTTTTGCTATTCATACTGCTTATTTGCTCACACTAAAATAGCACCACAGGGTCTCACCTTTCAAGCATAGAAATACAAAATTACCTGAAAGTAGAAGTGAGCATTTACTTACTTTGGAAGAATAAGGCATTTTCATAAATTGTCAAAGGATAAAAAAATATATGCGCTGCTAGTTAGATAATATGCTTCATAATGTGTATATATATATATATTATATAGAATTATATATAATTAATATATATCTATAATATATATATATATATATATCTCTATAATGCTTTCTAGGTTTTATTCATCACAGTTAATTTTCCTCAATCCTATGATGGATGGATGGCATAGATGATATCACTCCTTTTCCTGTTCTCATTGCTGGTTCTGCTGAGAACCCTAAAAATACACAAAAGAAGAGCTAAGACAAAGCACCTAAAATAGCAGCCTTAAATATTAGATTAAAAACTGATCTCATCCATTTTGTACACAAAAATCTTTAAATTTTACCGAGTTAGTTCTCTTGCGTTTCCAACAGTCTGGGTTGAGGCGTTTTTGTTCCTCAGCCAGCGCTTTAGCCTCCATGGTGTACATCCTTCTCTCCTCGTTCTTCATTTTCTTCCACTTATCACCCAGAATTACACTAATTGCTCTAAAAATAAAGAGATTTTTTTTTACATAATTCCAGTTTGTAGGTAAAATAGCTTGAACTGCTTAAATGTTAAATGTAGTAATATTGCAGTAGGTGTGTATATTTGACTGTAAATTAAATGTGTGCAGAAAATCATGTGATATTTGTTTGCAGAAATGTGCTGTATCCTTTATTCAATTACTTTTTTTTAAGTATACACTGAAAGTGTTAATGACCTGTTATCTTTTCCAGGATACATTTGCGTGTACTCCACTCGATACTTTTTAGCGAAGAGCATGAAAGCATTCATTGGCCGCTTGCATTTTGTGGGTGTGGCTCCAATTCCCCCTGAGGAATGGCTACGTTGTGATTTGCTACTGGGGGAGTGATGAGAGGAGCCGGAACGCTCCAACTTGTCACAATCAGGGCTTACGGTGCCACCGCTTGACTGGGATGCTCTCCGCTGCCGTGCCATACTGCTCAACACATACACAGCAGACGAGTCCAAAGGGGTGAAGTCATAACTGCAAAGAAAATTGCAATGAAATGCAGGTCAAAAAAGCATCCAGGCGGATCCTACAGTTACTGTTCAACCTACATATTGTACAGTTAGTTAAAATGAACTCCAGCAATGAGAGTACCTCCTGAAGGTGTCAAAAACAGTGGAGTCATCACAGTTAATGGCATCACGGTGTCCTGGAGGTAGACACAAGTCCCCAACCTGCATTTCATAACAGGGAATACCATGCTGCACCACAGTAAGGCTTGGATAAAAGGAGGACCAACCTATTATTACACACAAATTAGTTTTAAAACATTACAGGACAAACAAGTCCTTATAATGACAAGGATGTTTATTTAGATTCAGGCTTTATATTTTACAAAAATTTGTCCACGGATATTGTGTTTAGATACCTTTATTTTTTACATAGAATGGATGGTCCAGTTGGCACTCCGCAGTTAGAAGTCCAGTCTCCTGAGAACCAGGGTCAAATGTTAATTTAAGAACTGACTGGCCAAATGATACAGTCTCCTCCAGGGCCACAAGTTTCAAGCCCTCACGTCCATATGTCTGCAAAGTAAAAATCAAAGGTGCAGTGTCAATACAACCTGCAATCTCCGTCTGGCTTGTTAGCTTGTCCATATACTAAACTCTATTAGGAAGACATGCAGGAGGACAGTTTTATGCTCTATTACTTTAAAAGAACTGATGTGTGTGCCTCCTTCATCATCAGACTCATCCTCATGCTCAGCCATGTCCTCTACCTCCTGCCACTCCACATTTGGCCCTTTGTGAAAACGAAGGCGTGTGCCTGTTAAAAATATAACAGGAAACTTATAGAAACTTATATTATTTTTGAACAATATTATCATCCGGTCAATTCTTCACTAGGAAAAACCTTTATATGAATCAAACTAGCCATGTGGACTATGACCCCAAAATTGTATAGTGGAAAAAAACCCCCATTTAACTCAAACATCTGCCCCGGTGCCCCTCCCTTTTTGACCCATGTTCTTGTTTTGTTCTTTCCATGCTGTAGTGGCACAGATCTAACAGAAGAGGGCGCTAATTCATCTTCAATAACTCAATCATAAAATGGCTGATGTTTAGCTATCTCTAAATTATCACAGAAAATTTTTTTTCCCCCTTTTATTTATTTATTATTTCTACAAAAGTATTTTGCTTTTCATTTGAGTGAGCATAATTTATAACCTGTACAATACAATACAAGCGTCAATACAAGCGTCTGAAAATGTACGCTTGTGTTTTTAAAGCGGTTACCTTTCAAAAAGCAGTGCCAGACTGTGGGGGGCCAAGAATGGGACCATCCCATGTCATCATCATCAGAAAGTGAAGACATACAGAATAGTCCAGATTCAGACTCGCTGCTAGCCTAAAACAGGGTCAATAATAGTTCTAATCAAATTATGTATATGTTGGTAATGTGATTGCATAATTATAAAATCATAACATTAGCACATAACATGCATCCATAAGCGTATTTGTTAATCATAATAACAATTAATAAATCTTTCTTTTCTACTGTTAAATGTTGTACCCGTGTGCGGTGACGCTCTCTCATGTGGCTCCGAGCAGGACTGGGTGCACTGCTGGAGGCCAGCGGAGGCCGAGCGTAGGAATGTAAACTGTTACTGTGGGCAAAGATGTGCACAGGCGAGGACCTGCAGGCAAAGGATATTTTCGGTAAAGAATAAACAGCTGATTATTTACAGAAACCCAAATAGTACACACTTACAAAAACATACTGTTTATTTGTATTTGCTTGTTTGTCATCAACTTTTTTAAATAAATGAAATTAAAACCTTTCCTTAGAAGTCTACAGTACTTGCCATTTTATAACTCATCATTTATGCTTATTCTGACATTCTCTAATGAATTTCCTGCATGTTGCTGACCTGGGGTGAGGTGCACTCTGCAATAAAGGGCTTTGGGGACTTGTAGCGATATTGGCTAACTCTGTGAGCCAGTTTGTGTGGGAGATGCTACTGCTCTCTGACTGTGGGCTCCAGTCTTCCCGCCTGTCTTCATGAGATACACCTGGGGTCACCTGAAACACTGCTGGGGATGTTTGGTCATCCTGCACTTCCTGTAGTTCTGGCAAGTCATCTGTAATGGAGGTACATAAAAAGATCATATACACTATATGAACAGCACTACAATTATGTGTTCAGCGCATTCATCTTTAAATAAACATGAGAAAGTACATTTGCATGTTTGCATGAAATTTGCATGTATGGCCAATTAATGGGGCAGTGGTGGCTCAGATGGTTAAGATGCTGAGTTGTTGATTGTAAGACCAGGAAAACTTGGGTTCAAGCCCCACTGAAGCCAGTCTGCCACTGTTGGGTCCTTGAGCAAGACCCATAACCCTTCATGCTCCAGGGGTGCTGTATCATAACTGATCCCAGCTTATTATGATTGGATATGTGAAGAAACCAATTTTACTGTGCTGTAAAGTATACGTGACAAAAATAGAGACATTTACATTTTAATACATAAATTTACATGAACAGACTGACTAAAAAAACAGAAAGACTACAAAAATAAGTCATTTATGGAATTACCATATTCTATAGGGCCATCAGTAGAGGGGCAGCCTGGTGAAGATGGCAGATCCTCATTACACTTGAGCAGGTCAAAGGCCTCATCCATGCTGGAACAATCTGTCTGGGATTCCTGGATTATTTTAGGGACTGTCTTTACCTCCCACACCATATTACACCTCAACACATGTGTAGGCTAAAAACATATAAAGAAAAATCCACCTTTAATGTGGTGTGATGTCACTTAAAAGTTACAAAAAAACAAGGTAGAGACAACAATTCTCGAATGTGCACTTTTTTATGTATTTCATGTACTTTTAACAAATAAAATAATCAAAATCAATTACTGATGAATTAAACCAACAATATTTACTTTCGGACATTTATTTAACTACAGTATGTCAACAAAACGGCCATACTGGCTATTGAGCAACCTAGTTCCAGTCTGCAAACATGCGGGTCATTTTGACCGTCTAGTTATATTACCCAGCAAATAGTTGAAACGTGTCTCAGAATATTGCAATGAAATCTAAAAAGAAACAAAAATCCCAGATTTTTATTAAGGAACTGTAACAGCTTTGTTTGGGGACGTCTAGTCCTGTCACGTGACCATCTTGCACGCAACCTTGTTTATAAACGCTGAGAGAGTTGGCGCATGCGCGGCTGCGCTCATTCATTCACAACTGCGTAACAATCGACACAGTACAAGACATTTAATTTCGATTTATGCTATCTGGAGATTTTTAACAGCGCTCACAAGCAGTAAATAGAAATAACTGTAATATGTCGTCTGCTTCGCTGTATAAACTGACTGATTTTACAGTAACAGTGAACAAACACGGGACGAAAAAAACATCAGCTGTTGCATATACATAGCACATATTTACGTGTTATATACTAATAATCACAGAACGAAGAAACGTTGGATTACATCATAGAAAAATTAATAAAAATAATTAAAAATGCTTAATACGTCTAGTCAAAGTATTTTAGTCGTGATTTAAAAAAAACCAAAACACTAATAACACGACAAGTCTTTGAAATTAAACTCTAATCTCATTTGATGAAGTTGTTCCTGGAGAAATGTCATCTTGATTTAATCGTGTGGTAAGTGAGCTGTCAGAAAGCCCCCTTTACTTCTCACTGAACTGTAAACAAAAGAATGTCAACAAGTTGAGACATGGCGCTCGAAGCCCTCCTGAGTATCACAATGAATGGAGAAACGTTTCTTTTTTTATAATATATGTAACAGGGTGTAATTTTGAACACGGCAGCTAACTAGCACGTTCGGTTGGTTAAAACTAGTTGGTCAGTGAGTTAACAGTTGGCTTCAATGACTGGTAAGTTACTTAGCCACAAGCAAAACAACAAACGTAATAAAAAAAAAACATATCGAACGTTAACAGAATGTTGTCACTTGAAATGAAATAAAAAATGACAAGCTTTCTAAACGCCAGAGTAAAACCAGTCGATTATTAAAACGTCAGTGTCCATTTTAAGCGATCAAAATGAACGTTTCGCTTCTTTGCAATCGTTCTTTAAGTTTTTACTTACCAGACCTGTCGCCATTACCGAGTAACTAGCATTCTCAGAGAAGGCTGGACCGATTACTTTTAGATCTGTACCGCTATTGGTCAAAAGTTACGTCAATATTAAATACTCGAGGCGTGATTGGTCGGCTCTGAGCGCACTGCAGAAGCCGTCACTTGCTTTGTTATTGTTATGTTCATTGGTAAGATTTTCATGCCCGTTACATTTATATGCGCACTTCATTGGCTGTACCACTGTTTCCCCCTAGTCTTCTCTTTAGACTTGGCCTTTGTTTACATCTGTATCAACAATCAGCTACAACTTTGTCCACGATTGTGTGCCTTGTACGGATTGATTCAAGACATGTAATAAGCAGTCACCACTACTATTTAATTAAAAAAATGTATTTTATTTGAATGGAAGCTGAAATAACACAGATACTAGTGTCTCTTGCATTAAGAGTAGACCTTTGACCATGAATGTTATCAATGTCAGTAATGAAAAGCACTACTTTTTAACATGGTAAGTGAAATAAATTATATAAATATAAACACAGGACAGCGTTTAAAGTCTTTAACAAGTGTACTGCTTTATAAAACATCGAACATAAAATCCTACAATGAAAGCACACAGTTGAGGCAGGCTACTCAAAGACCGAAGCTGTAGACTCTTACACAGTGATGTGGTGCAACATTGTTATGTAGACATTAAGAAATCTCATCTTATCAATGTTAATGAAAGGAAAAAGTCCAAAAGTGGAGCAAAAAAACTGTAATACTGTAATGTAGGGAATAATGGGTAACAGCACTACAACTATTGACACATATTGCAGTTCAGAAGTAAAACTTTTAAAGGCAGATAAGCATATCTGATTTAAATAAAGTAGTATGCTTTTCCATATTTGATTCTAAGTATAATATTGTTTTAAACAAAAACATACACACAGTAGAAAGTAACTGGCATTCGAAAGATATCTTACAAACCTTAAACACATTGGATTCCACTCCGAAACACTGGGGCTTATTAAATAAATAAAGGGTAAATCGATAAATGTACAGTAAATATGCTCGCTACCTTTGAGACAGTAATACATGGATTCGTCTAATTCATAATGAAACACAAATTCTACATTACTGTGTACAGCATAAATGAATGTGCAATTTTTCCTCTTTTCATGATTCTGACAGCAAAGGTGCCCTTTTTTTGTAATCAAACTATTACAAGTTAATATGTGAACGTTACACATTCTGTTTCACATGTTATTCCCTAAGATTTTGGTTTGTATCACAATCATACACTCGCACAGTAAACTCCTAAATTTATGTTTGTGTTTTTGCTCATTGTAGAAAGACAATTATTAAAACAAAACTCACTGGGATATTGTAATTAAGATGTGTTAAAGACACATTTGTACTTTGAAATGTACAGGATTCTAAAATAAATGAAAAATAATTGACAGAATATTTCAACCTCTTTCTGTCAAAGCCTGAGCTCAAAAAATGGTAGAAAAAAAACCCAATGAAACCATCCTATTTCAACACTATAAAAATACAGAGGTGGGGATATCAACACTGCTAAATAGTTGGATAAACAATTTATTCCCTATTTAACAAAACACTTTACTAATAAAAAATAAAACTCCTGTTTTCAAACCTGTTAAATGAATCCTAAATGTAAAAATCACTATTACCGGCACACCATAGCTTCACATTGTGATGCAAAACAAGAAAATGTTAAAAATTATGATCACATGGCATCTGAACAATGGCATGAGACACGTACTCACCATTATTGTATCTTTTCAGTATGTTGCATTAGAGCATTTTTTTTGTTTGTTTGTTTGTTTGTTTTAAGTGTTATGCACTTGGCTCTTCTATTTCCATCTGACTTCCAAAGAGGGTGATCAACTGCTCTTCATAGTTAGCAATGTTGCGTTTCATTATGTCCATGCATGGCCCCAGTAACCTTTCAAATGCCTGGACATCCATTACTGTTAAAGACATCCAAGAGAAAGTAAGACTACCAAATATAATGTGATACAATACAGTGTCTACTAGTGTCTACCTTAGTCTTGGAGTATTTAAGTATTAATTACAGACAGTAGTTTTACCTAAGCACTTCACGTTGTCCACAGCATATGCAGAGGCGGCCCTTGGCTTGTTTGTAACAAGGGCTAATTCTCCAAAGTACTGTCCTCTAGTGCATGTGGCAATGTTCACCTCCTCAACCTCTGAATCTGTTTTCAACTGCAAACAGACATCCCAATAGTCACGTTATAATCGAATGACCAGTGGTTAATGTTACAGAAAGGTTACACTGAATTATATATGGACACCATCAAAATACACTATCAGGGTCAAGGTATTTGACCATCTGACCAACACAGCAATATACACTGTATAGTCAAATAGTTTCTGGACACCTTGCCAGTACACCAACATAACTGTGTTATGAGTCACATACAGGGAGTGTCTTTGTATGTCATAGCATTTTTTTGCTCTTTTACTCTTTTACAGCACGACAATGCCCCTGTGCATAATGTAATAATGTCAGAATCGGATTTATAAAAAGCTTTTATTGCCAGGTACTGTAAAAGGCACATTACAGCACAAGAAATTTGGCCTGGTGTAAGGTGCAGACACAGAATTAAAAAATACAAAAAAAAACATATACTATTTACAAATATTGACAGAGTAACACTAAAGAATAATAAATATGACGATTGTGTTATAAACAGTAAGTGACTGCAAGTGTCTGTAAGTAATAGTGTCTATTAAGAATGAATGGGAAGCGTTTCCAGAGCTGTGTATGGTATTATAGGAGTGTGAGTGAGACTAAATCTGGAAGAGAATGTTCAATAAACAGGTGATATTATGGTGTCCAGATATTTTTGTCTTTAATGTGTACCTCTGACAGTAGATATATATTGTTTTCACAAATTTCACGATTGTCACCTGTTACTTTGTGTAGTTGAGGTAGTGTTTACGCAATCTTTTTCTGCAGCATTGCTGGAACACTTTGATAATACTGAAGTAGATGATCAAAATCAAAAGCATGTTCATACCTGCCATTACACTTCAAACGTTTCATGTGCGCATTTCAATTCATGGCATTTTAAAGAACGTCTACTTGTGAGACTTTTGTTTATAAAAATGAGATACGTCTGAAAACAAACGTCTATGATAAACAGCATGGCATAATATTCACAAAATGACATTTACCACTAAAGGCCAGTAAATAATATTATTCTTCCGCAATCCTTTTTTGGATGGTGATAAGAAGTAGCAAGATTCAGAAAAAAACTAAGAATACACAAAGCTGCTACTATTTTAAAAAACTTACCCGATTCCTTTTCATGCTGATTCTGACCTCACCTGACTCTACAATGTAAAAACAGTCTGCCAGGTCACCCTAGAAGAAATGTATGTTAATTACTAAAATGCATTAGAGACTGCATTAATTTGTTACATACAATGCAAGAGAATTTTATATCAGAATTGGTGGCAGATAGCGCTGAAAATATAGAGGGGGGCACAAAAAACTGAAAATCAAACTTTGGTATTTAGGACTTAGGACTGTATATACCCAATGATAGCTGATATATTAAAAATATTAATGTTAAAGTCAACTGTTAAAGAATGCAATGAACATACCACAAATCAGTGAATTTAAGTTCAGTGTGAGTGTATTATCAGTAATTTAGGTAAAGGTAAAGAAACTGAAAAACAATATTGATTCCCTAACAACAAAAGTGAGAAGGTTATGCTGTTCCCCACAAGAATTTGAAACAAACCAATTAGAGCTCAAATCCAAAAGTTTACAGACCTACACATATAAAAACAAATTACAGTTTTATCTCCTTTAAATAAATGATAATATGCCAATGGAATAGTACGACCAGATAGTTTTATTATGCTATTAATTTTAGACATATATATTTATATAATTATAAACATGGTGAATAGCTTTCTTACTCCAGTAGGGTGGGGGTAGGGATCAGTACAGTTCCAAAGTTTTTTTAAAGAGTAACAATACGTATGTTCGGAGTTTATACTAGATAAGAACTAACTTGTGCAATAATCTGCTCTCCGTTGCTGTACACTTTGGATGACAAGACATCCACCACCTTCATTCTTTCTGACACCTGAAAAAAAATAAATCGTTAAAGGAGTTCCTGTATTTTCCTTGATAAAAACACTAGGAAAATAGTTCTGACCTCCAAAGATGTTAGCAGGGGAAGGGTCTCAATGAAAGCTTCGTACATTTTCCTCTTTTTGGCGTTGTTTTTCACAATGATCCTTCTAAATGTCAATCGGTCCTGTAATCAGAAACGTTGAAAAGTTGCCTAAAGATAAAATCTATGAAAATATTTCTTTTATTGCGTGTCATCTAAATAGAAAACAAAATAAAATTTGGATCTACCACTGAAATCCTACATAAATAGACTGGAAATAAATTAACATGAGAATGAAGAAAATAAATATTAAAATTCTTTACTTTTTCTCAGCATTTCAACAGACACAGTTATCACACACATCAACTTGTTTAAATATTAGGCTGTATGCATAGCAGGTAATAAAATCTGGTAATAAAATTATAAAATGTGGTATTAAATCTATTTCATTCAAGGGGTAAATTGAACAGGCAACTAGAAAACTAAGCTAAACCATCATTTAAAATGTCACTTACAAGGCACCACAGGGCACCAGGTGAGGTAGCAACTATTGTGGCGGCGCGTGGCGTGTTATACATCAGCGCAAGCTCTCCAAAACTCCCGCGGTTGTCATACGAACCCACTGTTTTTGTGGTGCCCTCTGACTTTACCAGGATGTCAAAAGTCCCTCTGGATAAATTAAGCAATGAAGCAAATACTACAAGATTGAGAAAATTGTATAATTATTCTTTGATCTTAAAACAGAAATCATAAAATCCCTACCTTTCAATGACATAAAAATTGTCTCCGTCGTCATCTTGATCAATGATGTGTTCCCCAGACAATACTGTTTTCTCAAACATAGCATCCAAAACTTGGGAGATTTGCTCCTAAAAAAAATATATATAATATATATATAGATATATACAGTTTAACACCTCATCACTGACATAATGCTGGATTACGTAACAATCACTCTCTAACACATCATGTAACCGTTTTTGACTACCACGTACCTTTCTCTGACTAAACTTTCTAAACTACGTCTTTGAAGCTTTTTAACCTCTGTGTGCTCCGCTAACATGCTGAGATTTAGGATATTTTTTTCTCAGTACAACCTTATACAACCCAGCCACTCCTTCGCATAGACTGTGCTTGTAAATAAACTAATTAGAATCAAAGAATGAGACATATAGAATAATACAGGATGGTTCGAAGGTGTTGGTTCACTGATTGAAGGTCATGAAGTCTCTGAGGGACAAATGTACAGTTACTAAATATAAGTTTTTTAAATGGGATTCTGTTAAAATTCCATAAATAAAGAACAATTAAATAAGAGCTGCTGTAATAACAGTAAAATTTGTTTTTAACACTATAACATTTTTCAAGGCTCGTTTACATTGCATTTAATTAAACTACTGCACACCCAACATCGTTTATCGTAATAACGGACATTCTTGTCCCCAGATGGGATGGGTTCCCTCTTGATCTGTTTCCTCTTAAGGTTTCTTCCTTACTCATCTCAGGTAGTTTTTTTGACAGAGTTGCCATTGGCTTGCTCGTTAAGGCACAAACTTACACTTCTTTTATTCTACTCAATCTTTTATTCTTTACTGCATTGTCTGTGTAAAGCTGCTTTGAGACAATGGCCACTGTTAAAAGTGCTATACAAATACAAATAAATTAAAAAAGAATTAAAATAATACAAAATGCTAAGTTTATATTCAATATTCAATGTGTTTTCACTCACAGTACCGTGCTCACTAGATGAATTTTATGCAACTTTTTGCAAACTGTTATCTCAGAAAATAACAGGAGATTTACAATTTTGGCCAATCCCCAATCTCCATTAACTGTATTATGTTCTAAAAAGACAGATTAATTGTTTTCTATTCAGGTTTATTCACTATTTGAATCTTTTTCCTTGGATTTGCATGATTATAAACACTGAGACACTGCTTTATGATTACTGCATCAGCTAATGCATTCTGCTGGGTAGCAATCAACTTAACATACTTGTGTAATTGTGATTCAGTCACTTAATAGGCTCATGCAATACAGGTTTACAAATTAAACGTCTCTACATGATATTACACTACCACAATGTCCAGCAACAACAAATCTGTCAGATTTTTCCAATTTTTAAAAGGTCTGACATTAAACTACGTTAAATATCAGCCTACATTAGTAGACATTATCACTGAAAAAATTGCTGTCTCCTCCTTACTGGGGTTAAGATCAGAGCTCTTGGCAGGATATGAGTCCTTTTACACCAACCATAACACCCCTTTACGAACGGGGGTAATTTTACGCTTGAACATTGTTTAGTTTTGGTAAAAAGAAGTCTTGAATAAAGTCACCTGAGACATCTGTGTGCCTCCATCTTTACAGCAATTAATTGGAAATGACACAGTTATTGGTTTGCTAGTTAGGTGTTGACAAACCTTTGACTATTTAGTGTAGCAAGCAAAATTTAAAATGTCATTACCTGGTCAAGATTTTTAAAAAGGAGTATGTCCTTGCAGGCCTCCTGTAGTCTCTGTCTTTGTTCATCTGTTTTTGGGTATGTTACCTGCGATAAACGTAGCTTTAAGATTATGATGAGATGATTGTATAGCCACAGCATTACATCAGTGTTACAGTTTTACTTCAAACATCACTTGCTCACCCTGGGCTCCTTGTCCTCTTCATCCTCATCTGGGTTGAAGGCTTCAGCACACACTGGATGTGAACAAACAAAAAAGAGAAGTACATTTATGAGCTTGCTGTGCACACAAAAACATAGCCTTCAACCCTTGTGGTGGTTAAAGTGATTAAATTTAAGCCTGAACTATCACGATCTTCAAACCTGTTGCAAATGATCCTCATAAATATACTGTGTTCATCAGTGCTCTCAAAATATTCAACAAGTCTGATCCCTTTGTTCTTTTCTGTACCATGAGACTCGCTTTCTTTTTGCCTGTCCTTTGTTTTCCTCTTTCCTCTATTATGCGTGCTGTGTTAAGATGAGAGGCCTATTTGGTCTCGCCTGCCACACACCCCCGGTGTTCCTATTATTATTACTTGTAAATATTATAACAGAAGTAGACAATTCTGGATCGATATCTCTCCCCTCCCATAGTGGGATGTGTTGGACTGCGACTTTAGTTGATTAGGTTATAGTCTTTTGTCTTTAGATAAGGAATCCAGAACAAAAGCCTTAGTGCCTTTTTAAAATAGTATTAGATAAATGAAGACTTTGTCACTAATTGCTCTTGCATTCAGGCAACCTCTATCAGACAGAATGTTTAAGCAAAATTTCATTAGTCAAAACAACCCACAGTACTGTATTACTGTAATTCTAAATACTGTAATTAATTCTAGACCACATTACACACCTACTATTTGTCTAGAAGCTCTGTAGACTATTACTTTACGGCCGTTGGCAGATTACCTTATCCGGAGTGCTTACAGGGGCTCAGCAATGCACTTGGCGGTGCTGGAAACCGAACGCCAATCCTCCCTTCATCAGTCCAACACCCTATTCTCTACGCTACCACTTTCCCTATGAAGTCTTGGTATTTTGTGTCCAGCTAAATGCTGTACAGAACAACTATCATCTTTCAACACTGATAAGCCTTTAGCATGTAAAAAATCTGCATATGGTGTGTCGGGGGGAAAAAACAATCACACTTATTCAACAATCCACTAATCACAATCAGGATTACTTAATTAAATCATAGAAAAAATACCAAAAACAATCCAGCTATTCAATAGGTATTTCATGTGTAACATGTTTGTGACTGTCTTATATAATTACATTTACATTTACGTGCAGCATTTGCAGATTAAACTATACTTTAACTGATGCACCAGCATATTTTTTATTGCTAGTCTTAGTCAAAAGATATTTATGTTATTAACTAATATTTAGTATTCATATGTTTTAAGTGAACTTAAGCAGGGGTAAAGTGTCTTAATTGTTTAGTATAACTATTAAAGTACAATAAAATAGACAAGATTATTTTAAGATCACACAGTTACTTTATTTATAATTAAATTTATGTTAAATTTTCAATGAAGCATCGGCTATGCCTGTCTCATAGTTCAGGTCTGAATTATCGGCACTTTTATAGACTAATTATGTAATATTAAACATTTTAATTCTTGATGTTTTAATGTTTAATGTTAATACATTATATTATGATCTATATATAACCCCTAACCCTAATCTATAATATATTACATACATTACCTCCTTGTATACGCTGTAATGACAACCTATATTGTTATAACATATTGTACATTTGTACATTATGATAATACTGAATATTTGTAGTTTATATATGTATATATGTATATCATGTGCTGATTTGGTAACCCGTAGATGTTTTTGATGCTATTAGAAATTATTTTGTGTGTATTATTTGGGTTCTTAACAATAGAATGATATTTTATGACACTTATGTAGACTATGAATAAATGTTCTGTAACAAAAGAATTGAAAACCGTTATATAAATATAAACAGAAGATATATTTTAAATGTAGTGCTAGTTTAGGTATTTGAGAAAGAGGTAGGCAGATATTATGTCATTGGGATTAGTTAATTCATAGTTAATTAATAAAATCAGAAAATGATTTTTTTACTTCACATATAAATCACTATTCTGACTTACAATTCTTAAAATATCTTAAAATATCTTTGGCAGGAGAAAGGGAAAAAACATGGAGATTTATGACATGGAAAATATGAGGAATATTTGTAGTAAGAATCATATTACCAATTCTTTTTAAACCTAATAAATGCCTGTAATGTAATACTATTTTATGAGCATGCATGCACATTAGTTTGCCCAGACAAGCATTACACAATGTTAACAGTAAAAAAAATCTTTTGCTTTGCTTGCATTGTTGTACAGCTTACATAAATGAGCATTAACTACTCATTTCATGTGCTTATTACCAAAAGACAACAACTAGGTTTGACAGCATTCTATTTAACCTGTTTTTAATGGTTAAACCTTTTTCTAATGTACAAGGTCAGACACAGGACTGTGGTCCTTGCGTGTTATAGATGACTATGTGAATGAATAAATCCTTTCATATGTTTTTACTGCTGGTTTATTTCATTCCCTCACTGTGTGTAATAAACGTCATCCTCCTCTATCTCAGCCTGCTGTAAAACATGCATCTACAGCACTTCCTAGGCTGTCTGTTCAGGCTCTAGTGACATGCAATGACGTCAAGCCTGGAGCTTGCACTTGTGAATCTGCTGAAGCCCTCAAAGAGATTGAACAAATTAAAACAGGATCCAAAAGCACTACTAAATCTGTCAACTATGTGAGTAAACTAATGCTAAAGAAAGGTTGCTGTCAGGGTTGGAGATGTTTGTCTGTGAGTTAAACACATCTATATATTATCTTTTATGTGAAATCTTTAGAATAAAAATATTGCTAGTTGTTTGTCTTTTTATCTGTCTGTGAAGTTATTTGCCAGCCAGTCATCAAGGTTAGCGAATGTTTACATAAGAAGTTTCAGTATACACTTTGCATCTAACAGACTTAAAGCAGGATTACAGCAGTGAACAGCAGCAGTGATTATTCTTTCATTTAAGGTCCTCTTGGTTGATGATTTGAGTTCCACACAGCTATCACTTAGCATTACAAACGTGACAAATGTGACAGTCTTTTTATTGACATAATAATATAATTAATTGCATTATTATACACATATTATACACTGGTGTGCATATAATAACACATTATTCCTTCCTTCCTTTCTTCCTTCCTTTCTTCCTTTTTTCAGGCTTATGGTAGTTCAGAAACATAATTAAACAACACTGCGCAGGAGGCAAGAACACACTTATTAAATTGCAGAAAACTATATACATATTTACACATTCCTTCACAGCTAGGGATCATTTGGCATGCCCATTTCACCTGTTGGCTTGTTTTGATAAGAAGGTAAAAGCTAGAGAGCTGACAGTAACCCACAGGGACACAGTGAGAAAATAATAAACTCTATGTAAACACTATCCTGAGAACTAGACCTTAATTCAGGATTGAAGTTTTGAGACTACAAGCTTGCCTATTGTACCATCATGCACCACTCAGCAGCATTAATAAACTGATGAAAACACTGAGCTGTTTACACGGTGCCCAGTTTAAAATCGGCTACCTTGTCTAATATATCGAATAAAAAAATACTTATTTTTCTTACCTGAGGGTCGTCTTATGAATCTGTTTATGACTGGTGCTGTGAGGAGAGGAAAGTAAAATTTATATCAGAAATAACATTTTGTAGAACACTAAAAATGATGTTTAAATCACTTATACCAGACTACATTTAAACACTCATTCTCACAGCTTTGAAGCTGATACTTCTCTTATTATTCAGAGAAATAATAAAGCATCACTATTGGCAGTAAAAAGCACAGCTGGGATACAATTAAATGTCCTCTCATGAAAATTGCATTAGTGTATTAGTCCTTTGTTCTGAAATGACTGAACAATTTCCCTAAATGCACTACATACGGACATCTTCTAGTTATTCTAAAATCTCACAAACAAAATTGACATGCATGGTTCTTAAACCGAAAGGACAAGTTTGTGTTTCGTCAAATCCTTCGTCCTTCGAGTGTGGGTGAACACAGAGAGACAGACAGCAGCTGCTTTCAATTAGTGTCTATCACACATGCAAAATAGCTTTTCCATCTCAGGCTTCATTAAAACAGACTCTTATTCATGAAAGGTCCAAAGCTCTTTGCAGCCTTGTTTTCAGGTCCACAGGGTTCCCACCGTTAGGCGTTACTTTTAACATGCTGCTTCAATTTAATTTTCACATTTGTGAGTTTACGGTTGTGCCTTTGCATATTTTAAGTGACATCAATCTTCTGCAGGGCAGTAGTTTTATTTAAATAGTACTTGTACAAATGCATGTCTTAGGATGGTACCAATCATATGTAATGCATTAGATTAATAATGCAGCATAAAATGATCATTTACAGTGTGTACAGGAATTATTATTTCTTATAATTGAACTTTGCCTTCTTTTCATGATCATTTACACATTCTTGTAAAAAAGGTTTATTCGAATTGTAAGTCATTGGATTCATCGAATATTAAATAATTTCCTGCACAATAAAAGAACCATACTGTACTGTGTGGACTCCCAAAGTAATTAACGTGTAAATATATGGGGTAGAATCACAAGATATATAGTAAAGTATTCCAATATTATAGAAAGTAAAAAAAAGCTTCAATGAACCAAACCTACTTTTGTTTTTGTTCAGTTTATGTAGTCTACATATGTGCATGTTTTAATAATGTTAAATATAGTATAATACAACTTCCTAGCGTGCAAACTATAGGAAAGACTTTGTATATATGTTGGACTAATTGGCGATTGATGCCTTTATCGAACAGACCTGGCAACCCAGCTGTAGAGAGTCAAAGGATGGAGGCCTGCGCTGTTGAGGGATGCTGCTGTGTAAAATATGTAGTAGGTCTTAATCTCCGCATTCTTGCTTGCATATTTAAGTACATTTGCATTGTCTTTAACCAACATAAACACAGGCTGTGTGTAAAATTAGATAGCCCACTAACGTGATATATAGCATGTCAAAACAGAACGCCTTCATAGGCACTATTTTACGCAGACACTTTTATTCAGCAAATAAAATACACTAAGCAAATCGCACTGCTTATTTATCATTCGGACCAATGTCAATTTAGGACAGTCTGTCATTGAGATACAGTACATCTTGCATTATTTATCACTGTTCAGTGTTTAGGATGAAGAAACATTTGGACACTTCACGCACTGTACGCACAGATTACACGCACTGCAGCGTAGTGATATTGTCAAGCGCACTGACTGCAGCGCGTAAATACTATTCAGGTACATAATGATACGAAATAAGAACACTTTAAGCAACCCGGTCTGTTACCTACGAATTCCTCATCGTCATCCTCGTCCTCTCCGTTCTCCGAGTCGATCTGCATGGCCTCCTCGATGAAGTTAACGGCTTTGCCTGCACGCAGCGCCGGATGCTGCTCATTGCCGAACGCAGCCGCCCTCGCTTCGTTCTCCTTCAGCTGGGTGAAATACTGCAGGGCGAACTCCAAAAGATCCCGCGGCTGATTCCTCAACACCTCCACCGTAAAGCTCTGTAAAAGCTCCGTCAAGCCCTCGGGGATTTCAATACTCATTCCTGATAGCAGGGCTCCAGAGGAAGACGTGCAAAATGCAGGTTGGGGCTCGGCTGATAAACCTCTCCGTCTGTGGGCTCTGGCGTCAGCTGAAACGAACGGAACCGACGACAGACGAACTCGTAATAACGTCGAAAGAATGAGTGATGGATCTCCTCTTATAGTCCCATATGGCGCCTATTTCCATTTGTTTTGGATTGCGTTCCTACAGCTAATTTGTTCACATTAAAATGGCACAGAGCATCCTCTTTTTTTTCTTTTCTTTTTTTTTGTCCACGGGAAAGCCGTGCATGTGACCTAGGTAACTATGGCAACCGGGCGGGCAGGAATTGCGTGCGCGAGACTGCAGCAGCGCGGGAGTAAAGTGAACTTACACACACACACACACACACACACACAAACGCACACGCACGCGCAGAAAAATCTGCTGAATAGAGTACAGCCCGAGAGTTCCGACCGTTATAATATGTACTGATCTTTGGTACTGATGCTGCTGCACACCGTCTCAACAGCAGTGCGTGTGTGTGTGTGTGTCAGTGGGGCGATGCAGGCACCGTTCATGTACCCTCTGATACTAGGTTATTACAATTATTTAGTACATGTATATATTTAAAGGTGTGCTTTTGAATGACCTAAAAGCATACATCTGTTGATTACTGACAACCTTATTGATAAAGATAACAATAATAATTATTATTATTACTATTATTAGTATTATTATTATTGTAAGAAGAAGAAAGAGAATAACACCATTTACATAATTTTGCCTGTCGCAGACAAGCTGTATTAAAATATAATAAACTTTACCTTTAAATATACTGTAATATGCTATTTTTAAACATGCTTTAATGGAAAAAATCTAATTACCATGCCCTGTTTGAAACATAATTTTGTATGAGCCATTCATTATAGATTAATAATTGTAACCTTTTAGCACCTACACCAGTTGTTAAACCCTGAACATTCACTCATGAGATATTTAAAATATTTAACAAATCATTTTTTTAGCAAAAAGTCTAAACACCTGAGCTCAGAATTAAAGTTCTAAATCATAAATCATAAATAAATAAATCATAAATAAATCAATAGAAAGTGAGGCTTTGTAATGTTTAAGGGTAGTGGTGGCTCAACGGCTAACGTACAGGGGGCTACTGATCAGAAGGTCAGCAGATGATGCTCCGGTTCTGCCAGGCTCATTTTGTCTCTTAACCCCTATTGTGCTCTGACTTTTGTGTTCTAACTGAAAGACAACAATTTTACAGTGATGTGATGTTTATGTGATAAACAATTGTTACACATTTACTTCCCAGTTGATTAGAATATTATCAACTGCAATTTCCACAAGATGAATGAGTGTTTAAGAGTGATAACACAATAAAATATCCAAGAGAACAGGCATCAGTTTAAAAAAATGTATAAATAAATATTTCTGAAATAGGCAAACATATGGAGTTAAGATTCTTATATCATTAAAATAGTACTGTAAAGAATAGGGGTAACTGAGTTCATAGGCATTTATTAGACACCAAACTTTAATAAATGACAACAAATGAAGGTTGATTGTGGACTGAAAAAAAAATTCTCTCCAGCTAAACTGCCACAAAATCTCTATTGAAACTATTACATTATTAAAAATTCTTGTTTTTAAGAACCAGCCTGTTGAATCACCATATCTGATATAACGCTGCATTATTTGATTGCGAGACATCCATGGAGGTGAGAACGCAACTGTGCAGATGAAAACAATAGCCTCTATTCAAATAAATAATAAGAACCTAAAATTTGTGAGACATTTTATTTCCTTCTAGCTCATCTGTCATCTTTGTTTTAAGTAGATACAGAATTTGATCCAGAATATTACAGCTGCTCTGTGAAAATGTGGTGTGTAAAACCACAGACAGTCTGTGTTATGTAGAGATGAAATCTATACGGTTTGTCTTGTTGCAAAACAGCTGATTAGGAATCTTTTCATGTACAGTGTATAACTGTTATATTCATGTCAGTGTGAGTTAATTGCATACAAGGCAGAAGACCCATCGCTGGCAAAGCTCTGATACAATATAGAAGAAACACGCAGCGAGAAATCACATTAGTGATATGAGAACAAGAGAGAACAAAAGAGAATTTCGTTTTCATAAAAAAAATGTTCTAACCCTTATATAGAAATTGTAATTCTTCTTTATTCTTAATAAAAACCCTAAAACACTGTAGTCATTTCAAGGACGTTTTCCTAGACAGAAAACATAGACAACACTGCCATCTGCTGCTCAGAATCGGGAATGTCCCTAATCTATTAATTTATATTACACAAAACATTATTTCATTGTTTAATTTTTGTATGCTAATATGTGCTGTTATTTTTCAGCACTCAAATCTCATGTTTTGATTGCCAAATAAGAATAGTTTACATTGCTTGATTCTGAATTATCATTTTAACAATGTAGTTAATTAATTAGGAAAACTAGGGGAAAAGCATTATTACAGATTATTTTATATACTCCTAATTATGATTATTACATCAATCCTGCATAATATTATTCTTAGGATTTTAGTTGACATCCATTGAAAATGCTTTGAAGAAATGTGATTTCCAGTATTTCCAAATTATCTTAACTAATCATTGATTTTATTTCCTATTAGATGCAAGAAAGTCAATCTGGCATCTGACAAGTTACAGTCTGGATTATACGTGATTTTAACCTACTGTGTGACTGGGCCTGTTCTAGTCAAATCCCTGGTGAAGACCTGGTGCATCGGCTGTGTTGTCAAATATGACCAGATTAACTATTGTAGTTATGCACAAACATTCAGGGATGTAGAAGAAAACATGTCAAATTAAAAGAGTTTGTCTCTAATTGTTTTGATTACGCATTAACTCACGTAAGAAGCACAAAGGACATATTGTGATATTCGTATTTAGTTTGATATTTTATGTAGCTTCATTACAAACGATCTTATCAATCAATCGATCAATCATTGATTTATACAATAAAACTTTCACATAAAATATGCAGTTTAAATAAATATGTTTTAAGACTAGTTTTAAAAAGTCCCAGGTCAGTAATGGTGTGTATATCAGGAGGAAGCTTGTTCCAGAGCTTAGGCCCAAGCACAGAAAAAGCCTGGTCAGCCTATTGTTTATAATTTGGCAGCATCTTTCTCCTCTATATAAAACTTCTGTTCAATGCGTTGAAAAGGGGAATTTAATATCACATCGATGGACACAAATAGAAAGCAAATAATAAAGGTTAACACCAGAACTCACCATTAATATCTCCTGTATGGGGGTCCTATTTAAGAATAAGTGTGCAATAATTATTATGTAACAGTTATGTATGTTTACTGAATTAGTAAATCCAGTCACAATATCCCAACCCGGATTGACCCTCACTTGTCCATAAGAAACATTAATAAAAATTAAGCAGATAATTGGACAGATGTGACGTTTGAATTGGATCTGTCCAATCAGCTGCTGGTAAACTTATGTCAATCATTTTTACTGGTATTGCTAGAAGACATCCCGGCAAAATGTCCGGGATTCGACAGCGGAGCACAAACACGGAACATACAAAGGTTAAAATAACAACGTGACTATTATATACTAAAATAAATACTTAAACTGAATGGATATTTAAAGCCTACTGAACCTTTATCCAGTCAAAGACAAGAACCACAGCAGGAGAATAATATACCTAAGAATATACTACATTAATACTTAATTTGCCACACATAACGAATTTCTTTTGCAGGTCTTCCAAGCAAAAACATGAAATTACTGAATAAATAATATACTGTACATGTTCCGTTAGGTTAGCTGTCATAAATTAGCCTGCGTGTATAAGAATAATCAGAATTATGTGTGGAAATCAAATGGGAAACCAAAAGATTGTTTAATTAAAAAACAATAAATACATTAATAATAATATAAATAATATTGCATATATAATGAATTTAGCAAAACTCGGTCTGAAAATTCATTATTTCTTAAGCCACAACAGATAAAAGATTAAATTTATAAGCCATAAGTAATTTATGCGTTCTATGTTCACATACTACGCCATCATAGTATTAAAGTATTCTGTATAGTGAGATAGGTCGTCCTCCATAAAGGCTTTAGGGTTTGTCTGCTCGACAGCGGAAATGCGTCACCTCGTTGCTAAACGCCCTGCGCTGTGATGACGTTTTAGAAGTGAATTTGAACACGCGTTATCCCTGGTGCTGTAAACACTGAAGTGGCTTTTGGAAGCCGGTAAGTATATTGGAATGTTTTGGGGTTTTTTTGCTTTCTGGGATTTAGTAAAAGCCCGCAAAGTGCACAATGTTTTTGTTTTAACATGTCAAACTGTCCGAGTATTATATGATAGAGGATAGTAAATAGTTAGCAGCTAACCAGCTATAAGCACATTGCACGACAGTTTACAGTTCATGGGGTTCCCTTCACTCTGCCTGTCATTGAACAGGAAACGCCATAGCACCACAGCTGACCAGATATAATGACTGATCGAAAATTCTAAGTGGTTAGTGAGGAGGGGCTGACAAACTGATCAGTACACAAACTCTTACAAAGTACAGCCAAATTTTAGGCAGGATATACTGGAGAATTATAAAGTTATCCTTTGTAATTTAAAATGCTACCCCATCCCCAAGACATCCAATTATTTCTTACCATCATTTATGTAAATACCTAGTCATTGGTCATCACACTGCAGAACATTTCATTGAAAGTACACTTTTAGTGACCATATCCACGTTAACACTCACACTCACTCACTCTTTACACTCCTGCCCCCTGGAAAAAGGTACCGTAGCATTCGGGCCCTCACAACCTGAATGTATAACAGTTACTGCCCTCAAGCCATCAGGCTGCTGAACACACGATTGAATACCTCAACCTACAAATATGCACACACACTCAACCCTTAAGCCATCAGGCTGCTCAACAGAATTGAACTACACACACACACACACAAGTAGACTGAAAAAACAAAAATATAAGCACAGTCACTTTATAATGCTGTTTGCACAATACTGTTAATTTGCACATTTCATGTCTTACCTTATTTTATAATCTGGTTGGCGCTATTGAATGTTCTGTCCAGCGTTATGTTCTGTTTTCTACTGTATAACTTGCACTGTCTTTGTAATACTGTCTGTCTGTTCTGCACTGTCTGCACACATGCATTTTATGTCTATCCTGTTCAATGGCTCTTTGTTGTTTTGTAAATTCTATGTTTTGTGTAGCACCAGGGGGTCCTGGAGAAACGTTATCTCATTTCACTGTGTACTGCATCTGCTTTATATGGCTGAAATGACAATAAAGCTCCTTGAACTTAAACTTTAAACATTCAGGTCAGTAATTATGCCCAGAAAGCACTGAGCACATTGTTTGTCATCATCAGGGTTCGAGGACAGTAACATCATGGCAACCTCACTGGGTAAACTGGAATTCTACAATAAGATCATTCTAGCACCCATGGTGCGGGTAGGTACTCTACCCATGAGGCTTTTAGCATTGGACTATGGTGCAGATATCGTCTACTGTGAGGTGAAGTTTCAGTCTCTTTTATGCTAATTATTGATGATTGATTGTTTTGGGGTGTTTGAACGTTTAAGTGTTTTACTACCACACTGTAGCATGTTTGTAAAATTGTGTAGCCTGGAATCACTTGATTTTATTGTAATTATAAGGTCTGTATTTTGTTAAAGGAACTGATTGATCTCAAAATGGTTCAATGTGAGAGGGTTGTGAATAGTAAGTCTTTTGCACGTTTTGTCATTTTTGACATAGCAGGATATTTTCATGGAGTTTTTAAAAATTTTGGATTTTTTTTTTGTAGTAAGTAAAAATCTTGAAGGTATATGCCCTTGCCCTTTTTATTTGCAGATGTCCTGGAGACCGTAGACTTTATAGCACCAGATGAGAGGGTTATGTTCCGCACCTGTAATAAAGAGAAGGACCATGTTGTCTTTCAGATGGTTAGTGTTGTGATATTTGTTATTGATATTTTTTTCTTTTATAGTGGATCTCTTTAGTAACAATATTTTATAATGCAGTGATATAAAGCTGTGTCCTTTCTCATTTCATTGTCTTGTGTATTTAGGGAACAGCTGACCCAGAGAGATCACTAGCAGTAGCCAAACTAGTGTAAGTTATATTAGTGTTTTTCAGTATAATAAAAAACCCCACTTCTGATTCTTGTTCTGCATAATGTAATGCGTTATATCTAAACAGTGAGAATGATGTAGCTGCTATTGATGTGAATATGGGATGTCCGAAAGAATACTCTACCAAGGTGTGAACTGCATGACAAATCCACACATAATCAGCCTTTATTTAGAAGGGTTTGGTTTTCTTTTTCTATAAAAAGCATATTTGTTTTGCATTGCATTAGTTGTTTGTGATATTTTTTTAATAATAAATAATGGTGGATTTTGGTATCTTATGCAGGGTGGAATGGGATCTGCACTTCTTTCTGATCCTGACAAGATTGAGGCTGTAGGTATCCAATTAATGATTTTGCAGATACAGTGCCCCACGTGATAGTTCTTGGTTTTCTCTCGAGCTTTGTTTACATCTGTTTCTTCGCTCTATTCTAGATAACAATAGAATTTCCACAGATTTTATGTTAATTCATCTTTGTTATGAGTACAGCTATCATAGGAAGTAATTACATATTATTTTAGTTTAAACTTAAAATAATATGTTAAATAATTAACTGATTATAAAAAAATAATTTTAAATAGCTGAAGCGGAAACAAGCATTTTGTGACCAAAACAATGCTAAAATATTTTATAATGCTTTGACTTTTTTCTTTGTCCAGATTCTGACTACACTAGTTAGGGGAATTTCCAAACCAGTGACCTGCAAAATCCGAATTCTACCCACTGTAAGTAATCGTGCACTGCAGTAATCAGTTGCCTTAAAAAAGAGTATTGATACAGGGTTTATACAGGGTCGTCTTCTAGATTCATGAATACAGGGATTCATCTGTTGATCCTTTTGTTACACCAAAATGACCGCAAAGATGTTTTGGCTGGCCCAGAGAATGCATTATATTGCTGTATTATACATTACATAGACACCTGACTATCTAATGCATATTGGTTGTTTTCAGTGCTTCATTTAGAATAAACTCCACTCTTTTACAAAGGTTTATCACTAGCAGTGATAAAGAAAAAGAAGAAACTCTGAGATCAGAGTTCTTTCCAGGCAACTTTTTCAGGTTTTTCTCTTTAGCTTTGGCAATGTGTTTGTGTGCAGAAGCATATTCGTGCTCTCACAGCTTTGGTCCCTTTATTTCAATAAAAGGAAATGGTAATGTTGCAACAAACAACGATTTTATGCAACTGTGTGCTTTAAAATTTCTTGGAATAGATTTTGAAAGACCCACTCCTGTGGGAAAAATGTCTTAGCCACCGTTGCTATGCCCACTGGTATGAATAATTTACATTTACAGCATTTGGAAGACGCCCTTATCCAGAGCGACGTACATTTATCTCTTTTCTACAACTGAGCAATTGGGGGTTAAGGGCCTTGCTCAGGGGCCCAGCAGTGGTAGCTTAGTGAAGCTGGGAATCGAACCCACAATCTTCGGGTTGGCAGTCCAAAACCTTAACCATGAGCCACCACTTTCCCCCAATTGATGCATACGGCACACTTATCTGGAGTCTTCAGTAGTTTCGAAGTCGTCCTCTCATTGGTTGAAGTGTACAGAATTTCTGGGAGACGTGTGTGAAACATTGTTTAATGGTCCACTTGGAAACAACCCAAAGCCGTCAGTTCAAAGAAGTAAAATGTTGTTTACATTGGTGGCAATGAGCATTTATTAAGATTTATTGAATTCTGGATTCTTAAATGTTTTACCAGTTGCATACCGACCTTTTATTGTTTACCATTTCCACACCCCTAAATATGACGTTGCACGAAATGAAACCTCATTGGTTGCTTTACTTGTCAGTCAAATGCCCCCAAAAAATAAAAAGTTAATGTCTCTACAAAAACAGCATGTAACTAGCATGTAACTATAGATAAGTCATTTAAGCAAGCTTTGTTTGCAGATGAACTGTAAAAAAACACTACAAATTGAAGTGTTTTTACTAATGACTTTTACTGCTTTATCAGCTGGCGGAAACGGTTAGCTTGGTGAAGAGGATTGAAAAAACTGGGGTAGCAGCAATAGCGGTGCACGGCAGGTATTTTTAAAGCATTTTTTTTACAATTGTAATAGTGCATTTACTGATTGCCGAGTTGTAAAAGTTTGTTTAGTCATAGTAAAGTATCGTTGTTCACATGATAAAGAGGCGAGACCACGGCATGCAGTCCACGTGACTACATTCGAGCTGTAGCTGAAAATGTGTCCATTCCAGTTATCTCCAAGTCAGTATCTGCTCATATTCCCAACTTCTGCTTTTTAAATTACTTTTGTACAGGCAACTGCATTTTAAATTATGTTTTACAACAGTTAAAGAATTATTAATAAATTTGTTCTGTTTTTGTGTATCTTGTATAATAGTATAGTATTAGTATATGACACCATTTTTGCCCAGGCATTATAGCATTTATCTGACCCCGTATCCTGAGCCACTAATTTTTCTCCTTTCTACACTGAACACGGAAGTGTTAAAACCTTGCATCATGGCACAGGAGACCTGTAATTGGCCAATGTCCTTCTGATCAGTTGCCTACATTTTAACCACTGAGCTACAGCTAAAGTATACACCCTTGTTACCTTGTATCTATTTTTTGTTGGTTTTCGTAGTGGTGGCTCTCTAGATTTATCAACACGTATGAGGATATCAAACACTTTCGAGAGACAACCGTAACGTCCTCAGTCATGTTGGCTCGTTCCGCTAGTGGAACCCTTCAGTATTTCGCTGCCAGGTCTGTGTCTGTAGACGAGGTTATGAAGGAATATATCAAATATGTAAGTACTGAGCATTTTAAACTACTTCTCCTTTCGGCTGTTCCCTTTTAGGGGCGCCACAGCGAATTATCCTCTCCACCTAACTCTATTCTCTACATCCTCCTCACTCACACCCACTAACTTCATTTCTTGTTTATTGCATTCATATACCTCACTTTGCCTGTAGCTTCCATTACCTGCTTGAATAAATGTTTTGTAGACTTTGTTGTTTATTGTTTAAGATTGTAGTTGTTCATTCCATAGCTTTAGTTTTTTTGCACATTAGCATCTGTTGTTTTTGTCTTTAGGCTGTTCGTTATGACAACAACACATTCAACAGTAAATACTGTTTGTGCCAGATGTTAAGGGATCGGGTTGAATCACCAATGGGCAAACAGCTTCACGCAGCGCAAACCAATGAGGAAATCTGGTAAAGAATTTATTTAAAAATAAAATCAGATTTTTAAAAAGCACGTGCAGCTCAGCTACTTTAAAATGCACACCCTGTGTTTAACAAGAAGTTAAAGTGAACGACCCCTTACAGAACAGCATATGCATGCTAATCTAAAGTATTGATCAGCAAAGCTGATTTCTTTTCTTCTCTATAAGCATAATGTTGCATTCCTAAAGCACAGCCATGTTCTTTAAGTTACACTTGGTCACAATTGACATCTGTTTTGTAAGCTTTGTAATTGACACCTATTTTGGCATTTGATATAAACTACAATAAATGTGTATGTGTTGGTGACTAATATAGTGAGGTGTTCGGAATGAGTGATTTTTACAAGAAAGCCCAGGGTGAGCTGGAGATCCGCAAACAAGCCCTTGATGACAACAACACAGTCTTCAGACCATCCTGTACTGGATGAGATGTCATCACTATGGCTATCAAGTTTGAAAGGTTGCTTTTTCAAATATTAAACCAAATTACAAAATAACCCTAGATTTAACTATAAGTTAATCAATATTTATGTTTTCCTATTACTTGTATTTATATGAACTATAAGGTAACGTAATGTGCATGTGCTTCACTTTAGGAGAGAGTATCCCCCTCAGATCACCCCGAAGATGTACTTGCTGGAATGGAGCAGGAAGGAGAAGCTGGAGCAGCCTGTGTATGAAACGGTCAGTCTTAAACATTAAAACCGCTCAAAACAGCTGCCTCAGGGAATTTTGAGTTGTAAAATCTTTATAACTTTTCTATTTACACGAGCAACGTCCAGGACAGATGTTTCCAATCTACAGTAATGGTGGCAAATAAGAAATATAGGTCCACACTATGGTCAGTGTTTTTTCTTTTCTTCTCTCTAGTATTATTCTGAAAATTCTGAACTGTAATTCATTTTAATGTTTATTTTTGTTACTTTTTAAAGGGAGAAATCCAAGAAATTTGCTGAACAAGCTGCTGCGATTGTGTGTTTGCGCACTCTCGGTGTACCTGAAGGACGTATCGGAGAGGGTTACTCAGGACTGGTTAACAAGCGAAAAAGGGAAGAGAAAAAAAGGACCACTTTAGAGAACGACAGCATTACAGACTCGGCACACAGGAAGAAACGGCTCACTAAACCATCGCAAAAAGAGGAACAAGAAGCAAATGAGAATCTGGTGGTAGTAAATGGCTCCTGTGAACAGACTGCATCCTGATTCTGACTAGATGACCACTGCACATATTGCGGACTCTCTACAAAGAGTGTGTCTGCTGCTATGTGGCTACATTGCATTCACGATGAAGCACCACAACAAATCTGAATCGCAGATAGAGACTTCAAGAGATGCATGTTATCCTTGATACTGTATCCCTTATTTTATTTAATAATTGTTGTATGTGATATTTTTACATAATGTGCATCAAATGCTCATATTAGTTACAACTACTAAATGATGGTAGACTCTGTGCAACAAATGTTTTATCTTTTTTTTTTTTTGTTTGTTTGTTTGTTTTTTTAATTGCAAATATCCACCAACCACAGATTATCTTGTCAGCCCTTCCTGTAGTGGTCCCTGTACAGTGACAGGTGCGATGTTAGATAATGAACACATTGTACAAAGCAAGGAACAAATTCTGGTAATCAATATTGTCCTTTATATATTGGAGGTGTACCTAATGAAATGGCAACTGACGCATTTTTGTAATACTGTAGGCCAATTTTTTCTCAATTTTGGTCCTGGAGTACAATGGCCCTTTGCATTTTTGTGTTTTTTCTGTGCCCGACCAGTGTATCTGTTGCCAGAGCTGAACGGGGTTGGTTAGACAAGACTCCACACCAAAATATGCAAAGTTTTAGTTGGGATAAATGTTCAATAGAACAATTAGTGTTTTTAAATTCTGAATTCTGAATCATATTTTTTATAATTCAGGATTAATTTTTGAAGCAATCATTCCTACTTATAAAAAAATATGATTCAATTAGGGCTAAAGTGGAAATATTCAGCTTCAGATTCCAAAAACATGGTTGACACTATGCAAATAATAAAGGTAAACTGAGTGATTGGCGTGTGTGTGTATATGTAATCTATTTAGATTTTTAATTGAATTTATCGTCCCTTCCAAAAGCATGTAATGATTCTTTTTATTCTGCACTATTAGCTTTTGTGTTTCATTCAGTAGAGTTTTAGTGAAGTGTGTCTTCTTCTAGACAGAAGACAGATTGTACGTCGCTCTGGATAAGGGCGTCTGCCAAATACTGCAACTGTAGACGCATCTCATATTGGACTAGTTTTAAAGAGCATTTATAAAACATTCTTGTCCAACCTATAATATATTCCCTTTCCAGCACTGATCCTGTGGTAATTCCTGTCCTGAACACGGCATGACAGGACTGAGAAAAATAGTGCAGTTTCTCAGCTCCAAACTCACATCAAGCACCTTGGGGAAGGATTGATTATTAACTCATAAGAAGTGAATGTGTTGGGAGAAAGATTTTTTTGTTTGTTTACAAATAAAGGCATCTCCAGAAGTGTGGAAAAGAAAGATGCAGTTGGTTCTGTATTCGTTCTCGGTCCTTTTCCCATTGAAACACGTTAGAGATACGGCGAGGAAGTGTTTGTTTTTTATGCTCAGTGTTTGCACTTTGATAGTGTTTCTACAGTTGTTTGGTATTTGGAGTGTTGTCTGTGTGCGCGCGCGATGCTCAGCAGGGTGTAGTGTAGTGTGCGGTTATGAATGTAGCGCGTGCGGGTATTTGTTTCCTTCCCGAGTTTGTTGTCTGTCAAACGTGCTGACGTCACGAGCGTAGAGCGCCCTCGCGAGTGTGTAATGGAGAAGTTTGGCAAATGTCAAGTATTTGGACGTGTTGAAAAGACAACGAGAGATCATCGCATTAGCCGATCGCGATTGTAGATAATTAATTCCAAACTAACTTGAAGCGAATGTTAGCAAATGGACTCCTTGCGCTTTGAGCGATTGTTCCGGGTTTGCGAGCTCCGCACCGCGTAACTCGGAGTGCACTTTAGAAATTTGGCATGGCCTGTTTTAACTGCTGCAATATCCGATTTGATCGATAGATTCGCGGACGAATAAAACTAAAGCGAAATCGAGCGCCAATTCAATGACTGCCGCGAAGTACGGAGGCGAGGAACTGATTTCAGACTTACTTTTGGGGAGGACAGCCAGGCGACGGCCTCAGGCCACCCAGGTTATGCATTACTACACAACTTATTATATACCAGCATTACTACTAAAGAAGTTTATTATTATATAAACAAAAACCCATCCTAACTTGCATCATTGTCCAGCCTTTACCGCCAGCTGTGCAACGCTTACTGAGATGGACATGCGTTCGGTTTCACTTTGAATCATGAAAACTGCTGGTTTTTTATTGAGTCGCTTCAGTGGTTCTGTAGGGCATATACCTGCCAGTTCCCCCTTTGTTCAAAACAAGACTTCCGCTGATTTATTTATGTACAACGAATCGTTTCGGTTACCACACATCCCTTTGCACTGTATATACTAAATCTGTTTCGTAACAGCAGATATTCATACTAATACCGACTGTATACCGAGTGAGGAAACTATGGTACTGCAGGTGTATGAAGGATGTACTTAAACGATTTTTATTATCCACCAAACATTTTTTAATTTATTGAAAGGTGCTTAGTGTTTAAAATGAGATTTGTCAAGTGCACTTTATTAAGTGACTTTTAACTGCATTTGTATAAAACAACTAGTAACTAATCTAGTCCCAATTGCTCCGTTGTGTGCTACACTGTAATAATGAATACCTAGTAATTACTAATAATAATAATATAATAATATCTTCCATTGATTCCAAGCTCGGGTTACTGTATCTGTTGAGTTTCACATGACTGCAGTGTACGTATGGGTTGTCTTGATGTTCTCCGTTTTCCTTCGTTACTTTAGATTGCTCCAAGGTGCAAATGAGTCTATGACGCAATCTATAAAGGACGAGTGTGTTACATCCGGTGCTCCCAGGATTTACTAGTTGCCTAATATTGATCCGTATGTATGTACCTGCATGTACATCGATCAGCTGTGCCAGTAAAACCATCAGTACATTAGCAAAGCAAATTCTTTAAGTTCTATATATTGCAGAGTGAAGTCCCTATGAATCAACTCTTTTGTCCAGGACATTTAACAAATTCTTATTGAGATCTATGGATCATGGAAAACATGTCAAAAATGTCATTTTCTTTAAATCATTAATAAACAGTGTTTGCAGTGTGGCAGGGTGCATCTTTCTGCTAAACCAGGCCACTGCCATCAGGGGGTTAGGTGTTTGGGTGGGAAGTATTTAGTCTGCAGCAGTGTTTATGTACACTTACTTCCCACTTATTAAATACACCTTGCTAGTATCGGGTTGGACTCCTTTTGCCTTCAGAACTGCCTTAATTCCCTGAGGCATAAATTCAACAAGGTTTTGGAAACATTTCTCAAAGATTTTGGTCAATATTGACATAATAGCATCACGCAGTTGCTGCAGATTTGTCGGCTGCACATCCATGATGCAAATCTTCTGATCCACCACATCCCAAAGGTGCTCTATGCTCTATTGGATTGAGATCTGGTGACTGTGACGGCCATTAGAGTAAAGCGAACTCATTGTCGTGTTCAAGAAAGGAAAAAGGTAAAAGGAAGTCATAAAGAGATAGACATGGTTAGCAGTAATATTTAGGTAGGGTGTGGCGTTTAAACGATGCTCAATTGATACTAAGGGGCCCAAAGCGTGCCAAGAAATTATCCCCACACCATTACAACAACACAAGCAGTCTGAACTGTTGAGTTAAGGCAGGATGGATCCATGCTTTTATGTTTTTTACGCCCAATTCTGACACTACAATCTAAATGTCGCAGCAGAAATCAAGACTCAACAGACCAGGCAACAGTTTCCCAATCTTCTATTGCTCAATTTTGGTGATGCTGTGCGAATTGTAGCCTCCTTTTTCTGTTGTTAGCTGACAGGAACGGCACCCGGTCTGATTTTCTGCTGCTGTAGCCCATCTGCCTTTGGGCTTGATGTGTTGCGCGTGGTATTCTGCATAGCTTGGTTGTAACGAGTGGTTATTTGAGTTACTGTTGCCTTTTTAATCATCTCTAGCCAGTCTGGCCACATTCTCCTCTGACCTCTGACATCAGTAAGACATTTTCGTCCACACAACTGCCTATATGCATTGTGATGTTGCCATGTGATCGGCTGATTATCACTTTGTGTTACCAAGCAATTGAACAGGTGTACCTAATAAAGTGGCTGGTGAGTGTATGTAATGTATGTCAAATTAGCATCTACATGAATGCCAGGACTTCGTTTTTCCCAGGAGAACAATTGTATAGAGAATCACACTGCTGCTACCACTTGCCTTGTTCCCATAGTTAATTCTGGTATCACATGCGCTCGGCCAAACACATAATGTAAACGCTAAAAGTATTTATCACACCAGGCTTCCTTCCTTTATTGCTTTAATGTTCTGTTCCTATACCCACTATCAGACAATTATTTTATCGCAGCCAGCATTAACATTTTTAGCAGTTTGTGCTACTATACCTTCTCTCTGGTATCAAAGTGTTCAGACGAGCCTTTGCAACTTTATTTCCCACATGGGCACCCATGACTAGTCAATAATTTTGGACCAGTATGGTTAGTTACATAACACTGCTCAATAGGAAGACCCCATAAGACCTGCTCGTTGGGAGAAACTAACTCGACCATCTAGTCATCACAGTTTGGCTATTGGGTAACAATATTGCACATTCAACATTTTCACACGTGTCCAAACAGTTTAGACCAGTGTATTGTTGGGTAATAAACATAAGTGCAGCTTAAACTCACTACAGAATGGTAAAAGTGTTTTTTTAGAGCAATTTTTTTCTACAGCACGAAAACTTTTGGTTCCAAAGTGCTGGGCTATGGCAGGGTTTGGTGGTTACATTAGGTTGTCTACTGGGTATAATTAGGACGTCTATTGTCTAACATCTTTCTTGGCTAAAGTTGTGCATGTCTACTCTATACCTGAGCAGTCTGTTGATAATTTGTTCTAACTTCTGATCTAGCATCATTATTTGTGTTTGTGTGTGAGTGTTATGCAGGTGTGAATGGTGTTATTTATAGTAAATTAGTGTTGCACTGTTGACAGCACTTATTTTGCTCTTAGCATTGGCTCAGTACCCGTTAGCACTAAGTATTGGCTTAAAAATTGATACCGGCCTTTTATCCAAGTAGCTGTTAAAACGGATACCAGTATTTTTTGTAATGGAGACGTAATAATTTTTAAATTATTTGTATTTGTTTATAACCAATTTACAGAAAAAAGTCAGAAAGTATCTTAGTTTAACTGAATATCTTTCTAATTCAAAGTTATAAATAGATTATAATCAGTGCACTATTATATGACTAACACTTTTTTCTTGTCGCTATAGATGTGGGGGCAGATAATGGCCAGCCCTGCTACCTTTTTACTTCACTCCAACAGCCTGATTTTGAGCAGAATTCAGACCTGCAGTGTGTTACTAAATCAACAGATACCAAGGGCCCTTTTACCAGCAGCTATGTTGGTTCTGGTTCTGGATCCAATCCTGTGGATTCTCCAAGCCGTATGTTTGAATGCCCCAGCATACAGATCACCTCTATCCCAATGACCTGCCCACAAGATATGAGTGCCCAGCAGCAAGGGATCCATGTGGAGCACAAAGGTGGTTCTGGTCCTTTAACGTCCAGGGACCAGCTATATTTACCTCTTGATGCATCCTACAGAGACACCTCAGCATTGTGCCCGAGTCCTTGCAGTAGCTTATCGTCCCGCAGCTGGCTCTCAGACGCCTCCTCATGCGAGTCTTTCTCACACGTTTATGATGATGTGGAAGCTGAGCTCACTGAAGCAGCAGCAGGTTTTAGGTTTGTATCACCAATGGTGTCACCTCAGGGCTCTCCTTTGCCCTCTCCTCTGGCCTCACCCCAGGCATCTCCACAGGTGTCTCCTATGGTGTCACCGTTTGGATCCCCAGGTTGTACATACACTGAAGACCCCTGGTCTCGTTATCATCAGCAGCAACGCCCCTACTCTTATTCACTGTCACCACATCATTCACCTTATCAGTCACCTCGCAATAGTGTTAATGAGGATACCTGGCTCAGTACCCGGATCCAAGCGCCATCCCCCTCGAAACCCTCTTCTCGTCCCACATCGCCGTACGGGAAGCGCCCGTATTCCGGCACCGATGGTATGCCAGGCTCATCTTCACCACATCTCTCTCCCACTCCAAGCCCATCTCACTCTCCACGAGGCAGTGTGACCGATGAAACCTGGCTAGGAAGTTCTGCTATGAATCCTGGCTCTCTCCAGGCCTGTATAGCAGACATGGACATTCCCTCAAAAACCAGACGGACTTTTCAGAGTACCTTCAGTAAGGATTGTATGGCCTTGCTGCCAGGACATGGAGATTCAGGGCTTGATGAGAATAGCCTTGTGTCCCCTTCACTGGATTCAAATATAGAAGTGTCACTGCCAGTCCTGAAAAAAGAAGACATAGTGGAACACTACCTGTCAGTCCCTACACCTTTTGCTTGGGGAAAACCTAAGCAAACACACACTCCTTTGTTCAGGTATAGGACTGTTGTGATGTTATCTTCACTGCCATATTTTATTTGGTTTTAACCAATGTGTGTTATGTAACAGGCTGCTAATAAAATATGTTATGTACAGAATAGTGTGATGAAATTGTGTAGTTTTTAACTTTCATCAGATTATCTGAAAACCGTTTTGTGTCTTAGCCTACTTCTTCTGTCGATGTCTTTCAGGTCCACATCTATACCTTCACTGGACTGTTCATTGCCCAGCCAGTGTGGACAATATGAGCTGAAGATAGAGGTCCAACCCAAACCCCACCACAGAGCCCACTATGAGACGGAAGGCAGTCGGGGGGCCCTAAAATCAGCGTGCGGAGGACATCCTATTATAAAAGTATGACTTTAATATAATTTGAATACCGAATGACATTTTTTTAAAACTGCATGACTGACCTGAAATGGCTTATATATATTTTGTTAAAGACATAAGGCGCCAACTTCATCTGTTGGATAAACACTAAGGGAGTGAATTCATATTTAAAAGATTATCTTTATAAGCTACAATCAATGTGCCAGGCACTGTAGGCAAATGCATGTAAATAGATGTAAATATAAGTTGCCATGCATAGCTCACTGATTCAGTACTGCTGCTACTATCACTGTAAGATCTCTGCTCAAACTGGTATAAACAATAATGTCCTATTTGGCTTGTCTTGCCTTGTCTTGTGTTAAATCTCTACTTGATAATAATAATATTAGCTAAATAAAGTGAATTTAAAGATCTAATGTTCTAAATCTTTGTGTTTATTGTGGCCATGTAGTCTGTTCATGTTTATACTGTCTCGCAAGTCACTGCATTACACATCCACCATCTGGTGTAGCATATTTCATCTATTTTTACTGTGTTTCCAGGAACAGTGAATGTTGTATTTGTTGATAAGTTTGTTTACATTGGTTACCTATGATCCAGTGGTGAGACATTGCCAGCAGTGGAACAGATGATGACTTAGCTGGGCTGCATGTTGAACATTCATTTGTAATATTATCCTTCATTTTTATTTAGCGTGGCCCGTCTGTGCTCATTCACATGACTAAGGAACGCACTGCACCCGCATAGTGGATCATTACATGACAAGGACATAGTTTGTATTAGTATTTTTTTTAATCATTTGCTATTATTATAATAGCGCAGCAGAACATTATTAATCAGCATAAATGACATTTCTCACCACACATAGTTAAAATAGTCAAATCAAGGTCAAGTCAGGCACAGCAGTCGGAATCTTTGTATTTTTTTTATCACGTCTTATTTTCTGTATTTTTGACAGCTTCTTGGTTTCAATGAGAAACCACTCAGCCTCCAGATGTTCATTGGGACAGCCGACGACCGGCATGTAAAACCGCATGCATTTTATCAGGTGCACAGGATAACAGGAAAAACGGTGGCCACTCCAAGCCAGGAGATGGTGTTCGGTGGCATTAAAATGCTAGAGATTCCTCTTCTTCCTGAAAACAACATGTCTGCAAGGTGCTTATAACTGATGAGTTACATTTACCCTGCTTATAGAACGTTCATAACGATTTTATGCAATTTTAAATGTAATTTCAGGCAATTTAAGGTTCTCTGATGCTTTTTCTCCATATAAATAGTATGTTAAGGTAGAAATGATAATTAAGAGTTAATATGCCTATTCTGTGGGCAGTTTAGGCCATTTGAAGGCTGTACGATCAAGCACTCTAAATGTTTTATGCTTAGTGTTTTGTTGGATGGATTTTATGTTTTTTCTTCTGCAGTATTGACTGTGCTGGGATTCTGAAGCTCAGAAATTCTGACATTGAGTCAAAGAAGGGAGAAACTGACATTGGACGAAAGAACACTCGTGTGCGAGCCGTGTTCCGTGTGCACATTCCCCAGGCCAATGGAAAAGTGCTCTCGCTGCAAGTGGCCTCCATCCCTATAGAGTGTTGTAAGTAAATGTATATATTATCAATTTAAGCAAAACCTCAGGATAATATAAAGACAAAGAAACAACAGTGTTATACAAAAGGGTCAGGATGTGTTAATTATGTTCAACAGTTGCTTACAGTATTCAAATAATAAGTATATTACTATTTTTGTTCTTATAACAACAGTTAATTTCCTTTCCTGTCATACATTACATATAGTAATGTTATGCTAAAAAATACATATGTCTGGTGGTGGTGATATTTTTTGTAAGGATCCCCTAATTTGATACATATGGAAAAGTCTCAGTAATCAGAGAGTGTTCAGAACAATAGGTTGCCCTTTTTTGTTTTTTCAACATTAGACAAGCTGCATTTTAACTAAAAAAAAAAAAGAGAGACAAAAGTAAGATTGGCGAGAGAATGACTGATTACAGTTACTAACCCTAACCCTTACCTTTTACAATATTTAATGTAACTATAAAAATATCAAACAAAACACTTAATGTTTTTAAAGGATAAATTCCAGCAAAAGATGGGTATAATATCTTTTTAGCCCGCTCAGCAGCCCAGATCTTCCTCATAGAGAAGTTCAATCCCGGCTGTGACTCTTGATGGGAGCCAGGAGCTTCTTATCACCGGTCCAATATCACCCCAAATCAAAGGTCATCTTCCTGGACAAAGGCAATTTAAGAACCCTCTACCGATCTGCTCGCCTAAATTATGTAGTGTTCTTAAGCAAGTTCTTTTAGCAAATGCTTTTTTGACCCAAAAGAGTTGACATATTCTTGTTTATTTCAGATGGTAGAACTCAGTGGAGTGGATTCAAAACGTTTCTGAAACGAGTAGAGATGTATGTTTTTTTATTTTCGTTTAAAAGTTTTTAATTTGAATATAAATATATACATAAAAGTTCTTGAACACCCTACCACCTCTACCATCCACTCTACCATCTGTAAGTGGTTTTTGATATTTAATTCCAGTGTAAGTCCCACTTCGCTGTAGATTGTGGGGATTTGCTAATTTAGCCGCAAAACAGTAAGATCTGGTACTGATGTTGGGCAAAATGTCTGGTTATTAATGTCTGGTTATTAATAGGGCTTTAAGCTCAGGTTCATTGTCATGCTGGAACAGTGCTTCATCATGGAAACATCCCAGACATTGTGTATTCCCAAATTGTCCCAACCGTTTGTGTAAAATTCACATGGTGCAAACTTTTGGCTATATAATACCAAAGATGCTTTTTTACTGTGTAAATGTATAATCAGATACTATTATTATTTTGATATATTATGTATGAGTAACCTTAGAATGCCCGTTTAAACATTACGTTTTTCCTTTTTAGACTAGCATTGTGGTAAAGATCCCTCCATATCATAAGAGGATCCTGGGGTCATCTGTGCAGGTACATTTTTACATCAGCAATGGGAAGAGAAAGAAGAGCCTTGTACAACGCTTTACTTATGTCCCAGGTAAAGGCAGATTATCGAGACATAAAGTAATCTTGCAATACTTTTAATAATGTAATGTATATTGATTCATATTGTTTTTTTTAGGCCATTTTTTTGTTCTTGTTAAAGACTGTTTTGGTGTATGGAAAAATTTGTTATTTTACTTTTGTATATTTACAAGGCTTTGTCTTTTTTTTTTTTAAGATGTTCAGGTGAAGGAGGAATACGAAAGGGTTGAAGATGCTACAAGTTCGAACCACACAGAGCCGTTTAGTCCTCTAGAGCAGTGGCTCTACTCCTCAGGTCCAGTTTGTGTTCCACCCGCCACTCAGCACAGCTATTCTCCTTTGGGTTCCTATCTCAGTCGGCATCACCCTAATAATGTATCTGGGCTTCAACCAATGTTACACCCAATATCACAGAATTCACCGAATATCACCAAGCCCTCCTTATATCAAGGACCTCAACAAAACCTTTCTTACAATGGACAGCTTAGTCTACACTGTGATGCTACATCAATGCAAGGACACAGGCCATCTCCTGTTATGTCTGAAAATGTAAGCGCTGTAGGAATTGGGTATCAAAACACTCCTGGGGGTATTCATGGCTTGAATCAAGTCTCTAATCAAAGGCATAACGAGGGCTCAGGTACAAACCAGTGCATGCCAAATAGCCTCAATAATTATCGATCTGCTCCTGTTTCGTTCTCTCTGAACGTTCTTAACTCCACCACAGTGCCTTCTAACTCACACTTGAACAGAGAGGCTCTTGTAAACCCAAAGTCTAATGCACCACCATCCCCAGCCGGTACCAGTGGGACCCTATTAAGCTCTTTGGGTGCTGGAGCTTCAGCAAACCACTCCAAGGATGGACAGAGGCTTAACATTAAACAGGAACCAGAAAAGGAGCAGGAGCTTACCTTCCAGTCCATCGGGCTACAGGACATCACGCTCGATGATGGTATAAATTTACTATTCTAGTAAGACACAGGTTGTTTGTAATATTTTTTTCATTTCATGTAAATCTGTTAAACACTTTTATCCAGCCTCCAATATACTGTGTTGTCTTCGTCCAAACATATCCTAAGTACAGGATCCTCTACCATAAATTCAGTCAACAAAGCAGCATTTCTCAAATATTTGCTCAACTTAATCACAAGTTGTCTTGCTACAAATATATAACATTGACTACATCATTTCATATTTTAAAGGGTCACATGTTTTGTACATCTCTAATTACAATTAGCTGGTATTATTGCTATATTTGCTAGCTCAAATGTATAAAGGTCTAAAGCTACATAAGATTGAGCTCTTACTTCTGAGCTAAGCCCAAATAATGAAATATAAACATTATTGAGTAGTACTAATACAAACATAAAAACAGAAAACACATATCAAACACCACCGGGCACCATACTGTCTTCAGAACATGGATCAACTCAACCTGCTTTCTACCAAAGGAACAAGAAAATCTAACTTAATTAACTTATTTTTTCTGGTTCTGAAGCTAGTTCAAAAAGAGATGTATGGCAGATTATTACAGTAGCAATTACTGGACGGGGACATGTGTTCATACAAATTTATATCCACCCATTATTCTAAAAGATAGGCCATATGCTTATGTTTGTTTACACTCAAGCAAAGGCAGCTGCCACCCCCAGTGTGTAGAAACCTGTTTGGTTTGCACCTAATTATAGTCTCCAGTCCTGCAGCATGGTGGGAAATATATAGGCCTTTATAAGAGTATTGCGTTCACTTGTACTGTGAGCTAAAAATATCCCAGGGCTTAATCTTCTATAGTTGCTGATGTACTACTGCTAGGGCACTAAAGGGGTAAGCATGTTTTATACAAGACAGCCCTGCTTATTGTTCTTTGGGTTCTCTGTGATATATAGCAAAATTCTGTCTCTAATTTTGTTTGCTTCATTTCATTTGACCAGGAGTGATCACAAACACACAATCTGTTGGTGGTAGTTTAGTTTATACAGACAAACTTCTGTAAGATGCGTCCTTTATGCCCCTGAGTGCTGTGTGCAAACAGAAATATCGTCCATCTGCCCACTCTGCCTGGCCTTTTGCCACTATGCCTCAGCTTCATTTCAGTGTTGGGGAGGACAGGTGCAGTGGACTGTTTGAGCCCCCCTGATGACTGAGTACTGTTGATCTTTATCATGGCTTTTTTTTTTGCTACAAATAGGTACTTGTGTAACCCTGAGTGTGTGCTGTGTTTCATGATCTCTCACTTTTTGTTGTTATAAAATTAATACAATTGAAATTTATAGTAATGTAGATATCACTATATTTTGCTGGAAATTATTAATTTCTGAATAGATGCTGTTATGTAATTCTTTGTTTCATTATGTAAGTTTAAAGAGTTAAGTATTGTTGCAAATCAGGGCTGAATTTGTGCTGTCGTATAGTTAAAGACATGCAGGATGCATGTCAAAGTAAGATTTCATAGCGATATATCTTGTATCGTGTATCTTTACACCTCACATCCAAATTGAAACTGTAATATGACACACTCGGACCCGTGCCTGCAATAACAGGAAGGCACTAAAAGATAATTTAATTTAATAAAATTACACACAAAAAAGACAGGTTAATTTGAGTGTTAGTTAAAAGATGTTTGATTCTGTCCGGTTTAGTCTGTACAGTACAGTGCACTATAAAAGTATTTTGAAAAACAAACACTGTAAAAGGCTGAATTTGCTTACTAATACCATCATTTGCATAATATGACTTGATAATATTTTGACTCAGCAAATGATCCACCAAAAAAACTAGTTAAAGATGTAGTTTTGAAGTAAATTGCTATAATGTCCTGAAAACCACCAAAGAACCAATTAGTATAGTTGACTTGCCATAATCTTTTAAATGTTGCTCATACTAATCTCTAACCATTTCCTTTTGTTTTTTTCAGTGAGTGAGATCATAGTGAGAGACTTGTTCCAGAGTCCGGATTCAGCAGCTGATTGATGCTCCTAGCCTAAAGTAGCCACACTGAGAAACCAGTTCTTAAAACAGGAAAGCAGTGTGTACACTGACTGCCTTTATAGGGAATAAATGAATGAATGTGTTGAACATTGCTGTATATTATGATCGTTTATAGCTATGCTAGGTGATGACCTATTTTTATCAAATGTGAATGTTCCGCCTGAGACTTTTTTACATCAAAAACTTTTTTGCTGGCAGTAATGTGTCTTTTGCTAAGGTGCCTTAAAAAGTCAGTTCTTTGTAAATGTTGACTGTGAAACGTATTTAATATTCAAAACTATGCAATATGTTTTTTTAGACAAAAAAAACCCATAATAATAAAAATAGCTGCCTTAGATCATTCGGACTGTTACACTGTCAGCTAGTTGTGTTACTTTATTGTATGTCGAACTCTCCTTCTGTAATTTGCTGTGATTTAGCTGTGAACTAGTTGAAAAAATGACATTAATTTGTAATAATTTCAGGTACAAATCCCATTCATTGAAAGACATTTATGTGTCTATGTGTTAAATGATTATGTCCCAAAACCTAGATTGGTATTTATAAACATGTATAAAACAGTAAGGTACATGCTATATGTTGTATTACAACTTATAGTACTTTTGTGAAAAAGACTGAAATAAAGCATATTGTCCATTTATACTTTGAACATCTAACCTGGTATTACCTTTATTTTTCATAAGGATTTTTTAATTATACTTCAAATTTGAACTCAGGGTTTGGTACATATACACATAATGGTAGATTAACATGTTATTCTTTCTTACTTTGTTGGCTGGGGTGTACTGTGGTGGACATGATTTTGCTAAGTAGGATGTGACCCTGGAATAACATCCTGAATCAACATTTCAATCAACCAATCATAACCATCTGATGTTATCAGTGTGTCAGTTAAACCCGCCTTAATCCAGTTTTGAAATTTTCCCTCCTTGTAACTTCAAATGTAATATAAATGTATTTATTATATTTAAAAAACATGAAATAATTCCGTCATGTAATACATCTATACTGAATAATTGCTAAAACATGCATGTGCAGTTTAGTTAATCTGTGTCAATTTTCCTCGTCTTCATAAGCAAAAATAGGTGTGTGTGTGTGTGTGTGTGCAGTGAAATGTATTTAGATGTGCATACATGAATAAAAGGTAAGCGTAGCGTAAGCACAGGAAGCAGATCTATGACGTAAAAAAACACCGGAAAAGACGAGAGCGGTGGGAGGCAGTGAAACTCGGAGAAACGGCTGGAACAACAAAACGAGAGTCTATAACCTCCTCACAAGAGTGTCTCCGATTATTCTTAAACATCTTGGTCGGGAGAACGATGTCGAAAAAAAAAGCACACAACAAACACCAAAAAATATATTATAAAAATAACACAATTTATTATAATCATTTTTTGGCTGTCCTTTTCTTTATCGGTGTAACTAATATAATATAGACCTTAATATTTAATATTAATCGAATCGTGGCGACTGAAGCCTTTGGACAGGTTGTTGGATTGTTAGCCTGACAGCTAGCTGTCGCTAAACGCTCTGAAGCAAAACGCGGTATTAATCAGTATCGGTATTAAACAGTGTCGCTCGATTAGGAAAGCAATATTAGTGGAAAAAACCCGTAGGAATGAGACTCAAAAGAGTCCGAAACGCAAAGAAGAAATTAGTCAATTCCGTCTTAAATGTAATGTTTACAGAAGAGTCCGTCGTTTGTACGTAACTAACGTTAGAGTCTGAACTGGCCAGCTTTCCTAGTGAAAGTTACTGTATAGACTTGAATAATTGAGTAGAACATAATTTAACCTTCTGAACAGGTGCAATAGTGTCGTTTTTATCTAATTTTAACGTTAAAGCTCGTTAAACATTTTGTACAAACTAGGTAAAAGGCAGTTTGTGTGTGAACTTGACACTGCCATCATGCCTCTGGTGTTTCTGGAGAGATTTCCATGGCCTAGTCTGCAAACATACACTGCTCTGAGTGCTGTGCTGCTGACTGGGACTTTGTTAAGTGCCTACACAACAGTGACAGAGACCGAAGCTCCATCTGCAGAAGCAACTCCAAGCGACTCCATCGATGACATTAAAGTAAAGCCAGTGGACAGGGATGGAAATGTGGCCAGCGAGTTACTGCTCTATCTCATCTCTGACAGCTTGTTCATTTGGGTCGGTGCTTCGACATGCTTTTGAACTCTTCCCTTTTTTGTAAGAGCAGGAGAAAGTTATTAAGATGAATGATGTGTCTTTTATTTCAGGTTCTGGTAAACACTGCCTGCTGTGTCCTCATGCTGATTGCCAAAGTGATCCAGTGTATTGTTTTTGGTCCTTTGAGGGTCAGTGAGAAACAGGTACGGACAGATTTTTGCATAAACAAGTAGCCTCATAAAATACCTTAGGGTTTATTTTTTATTCTGCTCTCATAAAAACTTCGTACACATTTCACACATTCATGGTTCACGAAAATCACTGATATGCTGCCGTCAGATCAGCTTTGGAAATGGAGGTGATATTTAAATGTAAAGTATTAAAAATGTTTAGGTCCTGTCTTTTGAGACATCCTTATGATACCTAAAATGTAGTAGAAAGATCGCATTCCTAATGCATATGTGAATGCTCATCGTCTTATGTATACACATGTTAGTCCTTTAACAGTATGTGTTGTCTGGATTAAACCTAATACCTAAACCTAATAATAACTTTTTATTAAAAACTTCATTAACACTTGTTTGCACACTTATTCCTGTGTGTTCACATTTTCCCCCGAAAGCACTTGAAGGACAAGTTCTGGAACTTCATCTTCTATAAATTCATCTTCATATTTGGGGTGTTGAACGTGCAGAATGTGGAGGAGGTGGTGCTGTGGTGCTTGTGGTTTGCTGTTCTAATCTTTCTTCATCTCATGGTCCAGCTCTCTAAAGATCGATTTGAATACGTAAGTTAAAATTTCAGTGAACCTTTTGGATTTTAGCCTTTATGTGAAAGGGTCTTTAGTCTGCTTCTTGGAGCTCTAACACACAGCATGATTCACGTAGGAGGAAATGCACTGGCCTTTTTCTAGGTACAGCTGGAGAAATTATAAACTGCCTAATGCTGTTAGCTTGTTTGTCTGCTCTGTGTGTAGTCCCAGTAGTGAAGATGTTATTATGGACATGTTTATTTGTGTTGAGTGAATTGAAGTTCAGCGAGTTGAAATGAATACTTTTGTGACGGACCAATTGTCCCGTGAATCTCACCGGTTATTTCCAAGAAAACATTTGTACTGTTTTTTTTTTTATAAAATATAGATTTATCTCAGATCAAATCTGCCATTTACTACTATTTAATGATTTTTTTTTTTTTCCTTGCTGTCCTTTCTCCAACGACCCCCATAAGCAGTCATGTGCGGGTTCTGGCTCTGCTGGGGTCCATACTGCTGTGCTGTGGAGGGTTAGCGGTGCTCTGTGGCCTTGTTGGCCATTTCTATGGCATGCATGCTGTTGCCTTTATGGTTGCTGAGGTGAGAAACATTGCATTTTTAATATTTGCTTAAGTAAAATTGAGTCAGTTGCGAGTATGTTACGTATAATTTTTATAAATCTTGTCCCCCCCCCGTGTTTACTTGTTACAGTGCGCACTGGACATGTTATTACAAGGTAAGCATTGTTTCAGTGTCCACTATAAGCCTGTCAATTTTATTTGTAGGCTGTGAAACCGGAGCTGTGTAGCTCTCTCAGGTTGCTGTGCATGCAGTGAAGTACAGCGCTGAGACTTTGCTACTGCTTTTTGTAGGTACTCTATTCACTTGTGGGACTTGAACCATGAAGGAACCTGGGAAAACAAAGGCACATATGTCTACTACACTGACTTTATCATGGATCTCACTCTACTTTGCCTTGACCTGATGCATCACATTCACATGCTGGTGAGTTCTCAACAATTATTTATTTAAAAGTATTTCTTTTTAGACCTTTTATTTAACTTTATAACTGCAGATGCTCTGCATAATCCATATTCGGTATCAGGGTGAACAAATTGTAAGTAGCCAGCTGACCCGCAGGACAAACAGAAGCTCTAGTGTGCTGGCGAGTCCTGTGTTTTGGTTTTTCTGGCTATGTAGCTGCCGGAGCTAGAAAGCAGTAGCTAATTTCAAATTAGCTAGTTAGTTTAACGATTTTAACAAATTATCTTTTATCACACTGTGAATTGTCCTTAACTCAAAACTAATTTCTGGCCATAAATTTAGCTATGAAATGTGATGTGTTGTTATTAAATGTGAAAGATTTTACATTACGCATGAGATTAATATACCCAAAGTTATGTTTTGCTGGTTATTTTTATTTAGCAGTATTTTCAGTTTCCACATGCCTGCACATTTATGATTCTGTAAAGAATGTCTGTTATTAGTGTACACAAGTTTATTATCATAGTGAAACTTTCTGCCATCAACCAGATCATGCCTTCATGCCTCAGCCAGTGGGGGTTGATGGAAAACTGAAAACTTTAGTTACGACATTATATGTGACGGTCTTCTGTTGGTTTATTTATTGTTTGTGTGTTTGTTTTGCATGTATTTTTATTTTAGCTTAACAAACATCCACTTGAGATTAGGTGCATTAAAGAGGCCATCAGATGCCCATTTTTCCACAATTTCATTAAAATTCATTGGTAGTGTAAAAAAAATCACAAAACTTTCCTCTGTTCACAATGACCCGTTTTAGTGCATGTTGCTTTAAATGCCTTTTAGGGTGGTTGAATGGTTGTGTAAACACACTGCCAAAATCCATTTCATTTAGAATAAAATTTAGACGTAGGGGTTCTGCCATTTGTTTGCTGTCTGTGGCTATTAGTTTGTTGAGTCAAAGTAATAATTACAAGCTGCCTAATATTTGTCCTTTTACGAGAAGTTATTGTATGCATCAAATTTAAAAAGGGTCTGCTCTTTACAAAGGTTGAAAATAATAAAAAAAAAAAGGTATGGACCGCTAGGTGTAAAACTAAATGTGAAAGTGCAACTTGTGCATTAACAGTGTTTAGAAAGTGAACTGGTTAATAATCCAGTGCAGATTTATTTTTGCTAGTTGCTTTTATAAATTTCCACGCCATTAGTTGACCTTGCTTTTCTTCTTAGCTCTTTGGAAATATTTGGCTGTCAATGGCCAGCCTGGTGATCTTTATGCAGTTACGATACCTCTTCTTTGAGGTGCAGAGAAGAATCCGCCGCCACAAGAACTACTTGCGAGTCATAGACAATATGGAGTCAAGGTCAGAAGAATTATTTTGATCATGTAAACGTGTTCTGGTGTCTAGATTCTGTTTGTTATCTAAGGTGTTTGTTTTTCTGCTGTTTGTAATTGTGCAGATTTGCAGTAGCAACCCCAGATGAGCTTGTTGCCAACAATGATGACTGTGCAATCTGCTGGGATTCGATGACCTCTGCACGGAAACTGCCCTGTGGGCACCTTTTTCATAGGTAAGCCATTTGCAGCCCTGACGGAGGGGCATTAGTCTATCACATGCTTATCATTCCAGAGAAAGCAAATATATAAATATATAGTATATTCTGTGCATTTCTTCTTGTAAAACCCTTTGTATGGTGTACCTGCAGTTCATGTCTACGCTCATGGCTAGAGCAGGACACTTCCTGTCCCACATGCCGCATGTCATTGAACATTAACGAGGGTGTAAGAGAGAGGGAGGAGGGGCAGAGGGCACCAGCTGATGATAACATGGCTGCCGGGCCTGGAAACGATGTCCGACCTCACCTCAACCAGCACAATCACTTCTTTCACTTTGATGGTACATACAGTCAAACATTGCAGCCATAAACATGCTTAACATTTAAAATACATATGTTTTTATTAAGTTTCTCCAGTGTTATCATACATCTCAATATATTGATTTATTAAATGATTTGGCCTGAATTATATTTTTATATTTTATGTTGAACAATGTTATAGGCTTTCTATAACCAACAATACTGTAGCAAGTTTAATATCATTGTGTTTTGAATTTGTAAACAGATAATTTGCTGTATTCAGTACACATACTTATATGTCTCCACTTGTAACAGGCTCACGGATTGCTAGCTGGCTCCCAAGCTTCTCTGTGGAAGTTATGCATACAACTAACATTCTCAGCATAGCACAAGTCAACAACTCCCAACTCAATACCATGGTGAGAGATGCCTGCTCTTATTTAGAACTGCTTTAAGCTGTGCTTTATCAGTAGCATGTTACATTATGAATGTCTTAAAATCTTTGTTTACAATAAGGTTTTTGTTGGTTTTTGTAGGCCCATCAGATACAGGAAATGTTCCCCCAGGTCCCCTACCACTTGGTGCTGCAAGATTTGCAGCTTACTCGTTCTGTGGAGGTTACAACTGACAACATTCTGGAGGGTCGGATCCAAGTGCCCTTCCCTGCCCAGGTGAGGTTTACATTCTCGCAGTCGACACTGCAAACGTGAGCATTCGCTTACAGAACTCTAAAATAATTTTTCTAAAAATACGATTAAATTCACAAAATATTAAGGAATTTTTGTTTTTTCACTTTTAATTAAATACCCTTACAGATTAGCTTTTTATATTGCATTTAATTTCTGGATACTCGGTCTGTGTCTAAATACAATTTTAATATAATTTAAAACACAATATTTTTATAATATAATGGCCAGTTTTAAAACTAACTGTTTTAGCTGTTTCAGGGTTTTTATTTTAAATACTTATAATCGTAATAATAGTAAATATTGCTTTTGCACTAGATGTAAAAAAACTGTAACCGTACAGGTTATAAAAAGACTTCTGAATGAAATGAGTTTGAATATTGAATCCCAATATTGTATATTTTACTCAGCCTCTGGAAAGAGCGTCTGTTCAGGTGAATGCAGCCTCAGAGGAGCCTGCAGGAGCTAGTAGGGGTTCAGAGTCTGCAACTTCAGAGACAGAAGATCTTGAGGTGCGAGGCAGCCGCTTTTCAAAATCTGCAGATGAGAGACAGAGAATGTTGCGGCAAAGGAAAGAGGAGCTACTGCAGAGAGCGCGCAGGTCTGCTAAAACTTCTTGCTGGTCTTTTTCATGCTACCCGTAATTAAGGTGTTTTTTATTTCCACATCACTGCTCTGATACCATACGGGCTGTGAGACTCATCATTGTATTCTGATTTTATTCTTGTAGACGCTTTCTGAACAAAGGCAATGTAGGCGACGCTATTTCCTTTGCTATTGCCGACTCTGAAAAAGAGGATGATGTCATACCTGCTCTGGAAGAAGACGACTCTAGTTCAGACCCTGTGACGGTACGGCGCCGGATGCTGGCGGCCGCAGCCGAGCGACGTTTGCACAGGCATTCAGACACGCTTATCTAAGATGGCAAAGCATCTGCAACCCATCTAGCTCTGCCACATCATCATCATCATCATCATCTTCCTATGGCTGTTTCTGTGATAAAGGAAAAAGTATCTCCTGTTCACTTTCATCTCAAATAAAGCCAAAATCTGCATGATGCACACTTGTGCCATGATTCAGCCATGGCCAATTTGTAGCAGACCAGCTGTGTCTCTGATATTTCAGTGTTTTCAGATTTACCTCATGCACTTTTCATACAAACCAGCTTGCCTGTGTCTATGAAAACCTGTCTGTGCATGTGTCATTTATCCCTTTTAAATTGTCTTAACAATAGAGTTCAGGAAACAATTATGAATCTGATGCCTGCTAGTTTTTTCAGTCTTGTTAGTTTTTAAAAAAAAAGCCTTGACCCAAGTGTCGTTACATTGTATAGCTTTTATTTTAGAATCGTAGCAATGCTATTGTTGCTTTGCATTTGTGTTCAGGAAGGTTGCCTTTAGATGTTTATTAAATTCTATTGAGTTAAAATGTGATTTTGAGCGTTAAGTTTTTTGATTATTTTAATTTGAAACAAGCTAAACTAAAGACTAATCATGAGTTAAGTAAAACTTATTGCCGTCTTTGACATGATTGTTCTTTTGCTGTGTCTGTGGGAGTTTATTCTGGGTCAAATTAAATGTCTTTATGAAAAACTGATTATAAATTTGGCAGAACACGTTTACGTCTGCCAATAAATTCACGCTTCAGACGTTTGTATTCTTTGCACTGGTTAGTTGGAGCCCTGTATAATTTAATGCCTAGGGTTTGATCGCAGTCCACCTTTGGGTGTGTTTAACACCACAAACTGCTGGTCAGATAAGTTGTTGATTGTATAAAAATAAAAAAATTATTTTGAGCGGAAAATGTTGTTGTAATCGTGTAGCTTTGTCTACTCATTTCTTGTCAGGTTTTTATGTGTATTTTGTTGTTACATCAATAATTCAGAGCTTTATTAACAACTAATGTTACTTTACATGCTCTGTCTTATGGTATGTTGTAGAGGGCGTAGGCTGGATTGTTAAGATCTGAGCAGGGTATTAGGAGCTGTACTAGGGTTAAAAAGCTGTTTTATTTAGTGCAGGATTATTTTGGTTTAGTGGTGAGCATTTAATGTATACAGCTTAAGAACCTATAAACTTATTTCCCATAATTTAATGAGTTATTATAAATCTTTTTCTTTAATAGAATGAATGTGTTCAGGTTAAAATTGTACTACTGAAATAAATGCAGGATTCCCTCTGCATTCTGTAAATGTTTAGAAGTCATGGGGCTTATTTTCACTTTAGGCTTGTAGTGTACTGATCCTGCTTTATAAAAGTTTTTGCTTTGAGTTACTGTTTAATACATTTTGTTGCACCTTTCTGCGCATGAACTTATTGCTTGTAAGGCACAGGTCTTATATTGCCTAACAAAGTATTTCCAAAGAAACCAAAAGTCATTTTTTTTCACCTGAGGCTTGAGATTATATGAGTTCTTGTGCTAAAGCTCATTCTCAGACCCCAGGTCGGATATGGAATGCTACACTGCTTTTTCTGCTGCACCTTTGATCAGTGTTTCTGTAACTGAGAAAAGTAAAAACCTTAGTTATACTATAGCCACAGAACTATTTAGATACGTTGTCATTGCTGTTAACATGCGGTTTACTTTTTACTGACCTTCTGTACTAAATCAGATCGAACTTTGTGAAAGCTTTTCTACTGATGATCATTTCCTCTATTTGTGCCTAAACTCACCAATGAAGTAGCTGAACTGTAAATAGTTTAATGTCATTTTATAATGCAGACTGTATAATAAATGTTTAATGATGCTGTATAAATAATATTCTGGAAATACTGAAGGCTCTTGTACTGTCCCTGTAAAGTAGCTTGTCTCTTTTTTGCATGTTGGGGGGAAAAATGCATTACTTCTGCCTGGAGAAAAACACATGACGATCCTATGTATATGTTTGGTATTTTAATGGATATCTAATTAATTTATTTTAGAAATTGCGAGTATTTATAAATCAGCTTTGCCAACTTGCTGTTGTAAATATTACATAATAACCCATTTTGTGTTAAATAGGTAAATATATAAATCTTTAAAGGTACAAATATGCTTTACAAAGCCATGGAACTACAGTTAGCATTTAACTGGCCAGATTTCAGATTTACCATAGAAATAAGGCTTCAAATATGGCTTCTTGTATACAATTCAGCTGGGTGAAAAGCTACCTACAAATGACCAGCATCTACAGATTCCATCCCTGGACAATTGTTGTCTTAAGAGATATGTTAAAATCTAGTTGTTTAGCATCTAAAATAAAAATTATGCTATAAAAGCATCACAAGACTGGCAGCCAGTGTTGGACTAATAAGCACCTAAAAATATCTGGATGGCAAAAAAATATTCGAGTCTAGAGAGGGAACACCAGAACAAACACACTTTCTCTATTTGACGTTTATTTTACCAGATGAATCACACTCACAGGATGAGAACGGGTTGATGTTAATGTTGGTTATATTCTTTTTGCTTATTTGATGTATTCATCGCTGGAAATGAGGAATTTGAATCTATGTATATAGTTTTATTTTAGCCAAACAGGTTTTTTTTAACTGTAAGTCTGTATACTTCATTTCTATTTTATTTTTTATAAGTAGAAATTGTCACATAACTGGTTGAAGAACGGTCTGTGGTGCAATCAGGAAAGAGTTCATAAGGGTAAATGTGTGTAGTTATTGTTATATATTTAACTAACAAATATCATGCATGAATTGCAAACAGACATTTTACATGATAGCTGTTGAAATTTCTGTAATAGAAAAGCGTTTTGTAATGTTACACAAAATAGGATAAAAATATTGAGAGGATGTTGATCAGGCTGTGATCAGTATTGTGTGTACTAACAATGGCCACTAGAGAGCGCTGAATATCCGTATGGCGATTACAGGCACTGTTTTGGCCGTCTTACACGGCAGTGAAGTGTGTAAGCTGGTCTAACAGGGACCAGTGCGGATCACACACTTTTCTATTGTCTTCCAATGAAAAACTAACCTTGACCAGATCCCAAATGACTACTCAGTAGTGCACACAGGACATGAAGCAGTGGCATCCACACCATATATAGTGTCTTCTATGTCCAGCAGGGAGACATTTGAAGTATGTCTATAATGTGTATTTGGGCCACAGTTGCCTATTCGTGTTCTGTAAAAAGAAACTAAACAGGCCAAAATATGTTTTCATCAATACAGTGTATAACAGGGAAATGTAGTTGGACAAACCATTATTAAAACTTTTTTGAGCGTTTATTAATATTCAGAAAAAGTTGACATTATATAACACATCCTCAGAGATTAAACTATAGATAGCCGTTACACTGCATACCATTTTTATTTTGATTTTATTCCGATTGCATATCAGACAAAGCTTTATTGTCCTCTATCTAGTCATTTTTCCAGATTAATATGTATAATGTAAAATTAGCCATGCGTATTCTGTTTTAAAAGAAATTTGTTGATTTAACTAACACAAAATTCAGTGCCAGGGGCTTGTTTTAGGGCCTACAAAAAATATTAAAAAAAAGACCTGACATGGAAATTAAGTGCATTTTGTTGACGTTTTTACTTTACTCCATTTCTTCCACAATTTACACAAAAAAAATGTGTGCATACAGGCAAACAAAAAAAGAGTTGCACATTTCCGGCGCAACTTGGCTTTGAGATGTCAAGTCATATAATGAACTTCAGACAGACAATGTCAAAGAGAGAAAAAATCAAAAGAGTAATCTCGGGATCACTATAGTGCTTGTTTTAAGCAATCAATACAGGAATACTTCTAAAAGGACCCATGTGCAGTAACAAATATTTGCAATTCAAATTAAAGTAGTCATCATGTGGATGCATTGGAAATCTATATCATTTAGTCCCTCTTTTCATATGCAAGTATTATATCTGCTACATCCATTGATTTCCTATTACTTACACAACCACAACGACAAGTTAAAAGATCCGGAAATGTACCCGAGGCAAATATCAGTTAAGCATGATGGTGTGTATATAAATGTTTGTTTATTTTTCATTTATTTATGTTATTTTTATTATATTCTAAGCAGAGATTGTTAATAATAAAACAAACACGCACGTATTTGATTTAATTTGCTTTACGTAATTATTCTTAACTTTACACTATCCAGTTTAGTGCAAATAAGGACTAGCCAAGGACATAAGATAGATTTATACAAGGTTAAGTGTTTTACTCTCATCTGCATATGTTACAGATAATGGTTGCGCCCATTTCCCTTGAAGATCAGGAGAGGAGTTTAATTGTTTAATCAATAGTCATTTTGTAGAGCTTTCTGCACCTGAAATAGAAAAGCTACAGTAAGTAACAATATAAACGGCAGGATAAAGAGACATGAAAGGTCGCCCTGTTACACAACCAAAGCACCACTTAGTCTAATTTATGATAGAGATTACTTCATTCATTCATATTCGGCACGACAACTACATTAATGTACACTAATTACATGGCTGTAATTAGAGAAGATCTGTAATTCTCTTTTAGGCAGATCTGTTGTTTCCTCTGGTCTTAACTTTCTTTGTCTCCATCAACTCGATTTAAGGTAGGGTTTAAAAATAGTCCAGAACCTAGAAAATTATTCCTGTGCATATGTCAGGACATTAAATAGTGTTTAAAGCTGCGTTCAAGAGTTTTATTGAAAAAATTAAAAGTAAAAATCTCCCCGACTGCTTTTACAGCAGCGGAAGTCAATCGTGTCTCAGCCTTCTGTCACCCTGTCACATCCGCCTAAACACCACACCGATACGGCTTCACTATCTCTCTTTTCTTTTAAGTATAAGATTTATTTATTTTTTATAAATTGGTATGTTTTTTAATATTTAAAAAACTCTCCCTGCATTTAGCTTTTAAGTAAAGTATTTCACCTTCTCATTTGTCCTCTGCAGAAACAGACCTTGAAAGTTGCCATCACATAGCTAGCTAAATAAGCCATGTGTAACTCCAGGCCACTGTGTCATGTAGCTGCACTGCATTCTGGTACGTTAAGTACATGGATTTGCAGTGATTAGTTGGTGTATAGTTGATTTCAGACTGATGTAAAAGTGAATACGAGGGAACAATAGTGCTGTGAAGCCCTGTGTCTATTTTATATTTTGGCAAATGTGACATCAACCAGTATTTAACATCAATGGAATTTAGTGTGGAATAAAAGACATTTTTTGTATTGTTTTCCTATTGTTTTGAAATAGCTGAAATGTTTTATTTTGTTACGGGGATCTGCTGGAGCCTATCCCATCTCTGAAAAGGGCAAAAGACAATAGGGGTACACCCTGGACAGGTCGCCAGTCCATCACAGGGCTACACACACTCACAATCACTCCTATAAGCAATTTAGAAACGCCAATCGACCTAACATACATATTTTTGGACTGTGGGAGGAAACTGGAGTACCTGGAGTAAACCCACGGAGGCACATGGAGAACATGCAAACTCCGCACAGAAAGGCCCCTGCCCAGGAATCGAACCCTAACCACTAAGCCACTGTGCTGCCCTAAACTAATTTCAGTATAAGCAAATTTATTGCCTTATTAACATAGAGAAAAGATTATGGAGTAGAATTCTTAAAAGGCAGAATGTGCGCATTCTCATTTATTACATATTTTTAGAATAGCTGTTATGCAATATGGCGTTTAAAATTTGTAGGTATTAATTTTCTCCTTTATTGTTTGGGAGAAATTAGGCTTGGTGTGAACATGTCAGTATTGGGACATATTGTTTGGCCCATAATGACCATGAAGTGTGCCAACACTGCACCAAAGATTAATTAGGCCTCAAGAGCTTTGTATTCAACTAAGTAGCTCATTAATGCTTTTGGGGTTTTTTTTAAATACACTTCAGACACTAAAGATTTTGTTGTATCATAATGTAAGCATTAATTGTACTATGAATGTAATTAAATCTTATTTTAATACTTCAGTTAATTATTTTAAGGACCATTGTTTTCGCAGGTCGTCGTTAATTCATGATGTTAACTGTTTTCCTATCAGAGAATCTTTCTGTAGTATATTAAAGTGCTTGGATTTTTGTTTTCTCTCAATATCTCCTTGTCAAAAAGCAACACCATAGTGGACCTGCTGACAAAGGGATGTTGTATTTTTCTTAATAATTTAAACAGCTAAAATTTGAATGTTATTAAATTCCAAAGTAAAAATTGGACGACTTTGACTATTGTTAGAGGTTAGATGTACACAACTTTCTATGTTCATTTTTACAGTGTTACTGTAATTAAAATCTATCCAGTTATTGTTGCATTATTAATTTAGTTTAAATCTAAGTAAATAACCTCCTTTCCTTAGCAGTACTTGAGCATAATGTGAGGAAAAAAGCTAACCATGACAGTTATATCAAATGCATTATACAGTAATTTGCATTTTAATTTTAAGAAGTATTGGTAAATAGGTAGGAGTGTGTTTTAATGGTAATACTGAGATGCTGCAAGTTTATGCAGGCTTAGTCCTCTATATTGTAGGAAAATAGAACTGAAAATAGTATATCCTAATGTAAATATATATTCTTGGTATTTGACACCAGCAGTGCGATTGACTTGATTTGATTCAATCCATTTCCGGCTAATTCAGGGCCGATTGTAAGACAGATTTGATCAGATGTACTAAAGCTATAATCTGAGGACTGATGCAGAAATTTAAACTTTAGTAAAATGAAATATAATACTTCTAAGTACTTTTTGCTGAGTGCTGAACTGTCTGTGATTTCATGCGTTATCTTAATCATCTTTTTCTCTCAAACAGTGCAACTGAAGTTTCAGCAATATAGGGGAAATGTTCTCCTATCATCTTTCTCCAAAGTGAACTCGCTATTTAGTCACAATAATATGAAAAAAAAAAATTATATTCGAACATCATCCAATTACAAGCTGTAGCAATTCTGCACTCATGCTGGTAATGAACTCTAATGCTGGTACTGGAACTAATCCCCAGTCAGTGCAACACAGATCAGACAGAAAGTCATTATTTCATGTTTGGGGTAGAATGAAGTTAATGAAGAGGTAGTCTTAAACTGTCTTCTCAGAGACAGAAATTGGCTTTAGGTTTGGGGGTTTAGCATTTGGTTAGTTTGGTGATTACTTCTCATTTCCGAGTGACGAACTATCAGTGGAGCACTTTATATGCCTTATTCGAAAAAGTCAGTAAAAGCTGCAAATAATTGTTCCGGTGTGTCAGCAACGTGCGTTCTGTTGAAAAGCTGAACATGCTTAAGGACCCTGGCTTACTTCTGTATGTAAGAGATGGAGCTAACCAACTGCTCTGCAATGTCTGATTGGTGTCAGAGGGCTCCACTGGGCTACGAAAGATGTTGACTAATTAATTGAGGAAAGGGGCACCAAAGACACCAGAGGGGTGTGTGTGTGTGTGTGTGTGTGGTTGTATGTCTGCATGTTTACACACCGAGCGGGGTCATGTGCTCGGCTTGCTCTCTGGGAGTGAGCTGGGAGATTGTACTCAGTGGGTGCTCCAGCCGCTTCTGCCTGCTGAGGACACAACAGATGTAGATTTACATACATTTCCAGCATCCTGCACGCTGATGAGATTAGCTGGGAGTGCTGGGAGAGATGCATACTTAATTCAGGCCTCAAGCAGGGCCAAGGAAGCTGGGCCCTCAGTAAGCGCAGGGGACAAAAGCAGAAGGGGAAAATGTCAAAGCTCGCCAGACGGGAACAGGACAACAAACAGATTGTGCTGCTCCTTTAGCTCCCTCCATGACAAGAGGGTGGCAGGATTTACATCTCATAACGGATGCGGCTATGCTGCTGGCAATTATGAGGCGATGAAAGATTTCAGAGCTTGTTCATATAATCGAGGATTCGGTTTTGGTTTGTTCATAGTGTGACAATCAGTCACATGGGCTTTTTTTTCACTGGATATTGTGTGGTGGCCATATGTTTAAACCAAAGTTGGGTTGATTAGATGCGTGTTTTATTTATGTATGCAAAGGATTTCAATAGAGAGCCAAATCAGCTCCTGATTCACTACTGCCAGACTATAGCAGTGACTTCCAACTTAGAGCTTTGCAAAGCTGTTGGGTGGGCAATCTCTCAAATTCAATTTATTTTATCAGCTACAATTAGCTGCCTTCTTGCTCTGGGAGAAGGTAATGACCAGTTTTATCTTGGTTTAGCCAATAAAAGATCTCTAATAAACTAGCATTGTTGGCAGAACATTAGATCTAATTGTATTAATTAATGAGATTGCTGTCATTTTCATTACATTGTGCAAAGCCATCACAACCCACTACTTTGGCTGTCCAAGTGATGTAGATACTTATGAATCAATATAGAAATTAACTAGATAATTTAAAAAATTGTTTTTAGTGTAAAAAAGTACATTACATGTTTCTTGATAAAATATTCCTGCTAACTGTACAAATGGCAGGGAATAGTACAGTTCAATACCTTTTTAGTGTATTTTAGTGATTTTATTGGTTTATAGCACTAATGAATAGACAAAAATATTATTGGACATATTTAAATAATGTTAAGAAGCTAAATCTGTGTCCTGCTGTGCCATGGAACATATTTAGAGCTAAAGGTGCCCCTGGATCTTTAAAGAATTTTAAAGTCTGGGATTTCCTTTTTTTAATTTTAAACTTGCTTAAAAATTAGCTGTTGAAGCACAGTTCCCGAATTCATTTCCTTGCAAGTATTGAAAGCTCGTTGTGGATTAGAGGCAGGTAGGGTTCCTTTAAGAACTTGCTCAGTGATAGAAAAGTCGTTATTAGTGTCATACAAACAAATAATTAAATACAAGTATGTACAAGTTTTAAATAATTAAATGATGTTTGTAACACAAGTATTTGGTATTTTACTTGTATGTCTAGTTGATGTTGGATGTGTATGTGTGTGTGGCCACTTAAAAGAACCTCTATTATGAGAGTTTGGAAACACCTGCTGTACATAATAGATATCGTTTAACCCATTGAGAAATACAATGGAAATATAATAATGTCACACCACCTTAAGAACAATGTGGTAATTCTATAACCCTTCTGAGGTTGCACACTTTACTTCAGCATAGTCACTGGCAATGTATTGTTTTAGTGCTAAATTATGCAGCAGGTACTCAGTCTGCCGCGCTGCTGTCAAGCTCCTGTATGGTCCAAGCTTTTGATTCATAATTAAAATGCTTGTGAAGCCTCTGCTCAGATATGAAAGCTGTGACAGTGTGCCCTTGTCCAAAACCCAAACACACTGCATTGTTTTCCCTCACATTCAGTGCTTTTTGGCCTCGACGTCCTGCAGCTGTTGCCTAAACAGTTCTAGGTTTTCTCTGGTACCTGTTCAGGTGATCATTTCCGCTAACTATGTGGACTATGTGGATTATTAAAAAAAAAACTCCTTCAGCGGATTGCGTCTCTAGTACAGTTTACAGTTGATTGCTTGTCCATCAGCAGAGTCAGTCCCTCAAAATTCCAGACTGATGCGGATGGAGAGATTGAACATTCCTTAATAATTATGGCCTTTGTTCATTTACATGTATTAATCACACAGGTGATGGCCCAGTCATCCCGAAAACCATGGGTCAGGCCCCCATAGACACACGAGTTTAAACTCAATTATATGCCTGATTAGCTTTATCCTAAGCTTTACTCTGCAGCCGAAACTCATGCTGGATAAGACACAGGCATGGGTGGGTATTTTTTGTGTGTGTTGAGGAAAGCCTATTTGCTGCACGTTGTCTTTTTTTCCACATCTCTTATCTTTATTGTTCTCACTCATCAAATCTTTAGTTTTTTGTCCAGTTCTTAATGTACCTGAGGTATCCAAATCTCTCAATTGTCACAGCGGATTTTTCTTTTGATAAGATATTTGATCGAACAGAAAAGTAACATTTTTACTCATCAGACACTGATCCTTCAGGTCTTGTCTCTTATTCTACAGATCTTGGTTTCTGGAAAAGTCAAAGAACAAAAAGAAAAGCCTTTGTAGATGATTCAGGTAAAAATGTTTTATTAATTACCATATGCTTATTGATTTTCTCTTTCAAGCCCTTCTTTTGTCTTGATTCTGGTGGCCGATAAGGATCTGTAAGTTATGTGGAGTGTCAGGGGTGTCCTTTTGATGTGTATGACAGACCCCATGCTAGTAACACCTTTGCCCTTCTTGGTGCGCCTGCTCTGATTTTTTGCCTGGAACCTTTGGCAACAGTACTAATTGAGGGATGATGTTTGGTTGTCATTTCTTTCTAGATGACCCTTTTGGTTGGTTTTAAATGCAGTACATTAGAATGTAACATAAGCATATTCACTTCAGTACATTTACTATGCAGATGGGCCGGAGTAACAGGTGGAGACCATGCTTATCCTAATAGGAGGAACATGTGAGTCTTTCTAATAATCAATATTTCTCAGTAAAAGGTTTTTCATTTTTTGAATTTATTCTTATATTACCATCTAGTGCATTATTTATGTTGCCCTTTTGCATCTGGTCTAATTCTTAGGTGCAAATTATATTCACTATATAGTTCATAATATAATAATATTATTTAATGTAATATTATTAGTATAATGTACAACTGATGCACACTATACTTCTATACCAACTTTGTGCATGAGTCTGATTCTACTTTTGGGTTGCTCTTTATAATTTATGACAATAATAAAACTTATTAGAAAATCCTAGCAGGCAGACTTTTATTGCCTGTAACTGTGCTTTACCTCAATATTAAATAGTTTCCGTTAATGTCTAAACCCACATATTTAAGTCATAACATTCCACGAGTCATACAATAATCTTACAACTTTTGATCTTAATAAAGATCATGACAAAAATAAAAAAGTAAGTTCCCTTATTCTATTTTCTTTATTTTTTTAGTAATATGGTCAGGTAAAGCCGTACAACCCTGTTGCCCAAATTATAGAGAAATTATTTATGATTTTTTATTATTTTGAGAAAAGTATTTGTATTTGAATGTTTCAATGCCCCTTTTCAATAAGCAGCATTAACCCATTTTGTTTATTTGTTAATACAGCTTTACCACTTAGTTCAACAGGTGCTTATTAGTGTTATAGAAATTTAAATTATAGCATTTCATTTATATATGGGTATTTTATCAAGTTTAATTGTTTATTTAATGTCAGGGCATTGAGGGTTTCTGGAGTATTAATAGGTAGTCTATCATCTTCATTACTGCTGTACCAGTACAGTACTGTAAACAGTGACAAGGTGAGTGGAGGGGAACTTCAGGGACGACTCATTTTTAACTAACCTGCATGGCCAAATGTTTGTGTTTTGTTTCTTCTTTTGCTGTTAATAAATGAACTGCGTTCTGCTCATTAGTTATTATCTAATTAGTTATTTAATCATTAGGCTCCATGCAAATCATTTTAGTTTATTCACTTCTAACAAAACACACATATGGATCTCAGGGGTTTTGTGTGCAGTAGCATTGTCCTGCAGGAACAGAGTTTGGGCCTCTTTTACAGTTATTCTACACTGTTGACTAAAATTTAATCGGGCTGATTTTGTGTCAATTTCTGCCCTTCCGACAATCCTATGTAATGTCCAGATTATCTTGGTGGTTCTAAAGTTTATCAAGTGGTGTAAGGTGTATTAAAAGTGATTAAATCTGCTCGGACAAACGTTAGAGGCACCCTGATCACGGAGCGTAAATATACAACATGTTGAAAATGTACGATCAGAAATCTTGATGTGGTGGCAGAACCCCAAAGCCAAACATGTGTACAATCCAAAGATTATCACATAAAATGACACAATATCGAATTCAGAAAGCAAGCTGACAGAAGACAGATGGATAACAAACACAGTCATGGTGGCATCAAAAAGTCTTCATCTAAAACCTTTTCTTTTTTTTCCCATGAAAAGTCAATTTCATTTTAAATACTTCATAACAATTTCTCACTGTCTATCATCCACTGTGTTTATTCTCAAGTCTAGAAAGATTTTGCAAGATATTTCATGTTTAAAATCAGGACTCTGGTTAAAACTCAGTTGGTGTGTGGTGTGCTGTATTTGTCATATCGTACCCACACACTTCATCACAATCTTATAAGATTTAAAAATCTTTCAGTGTGTACCCAGCATAAAGGGGAAGCTCTTATGCATCCGATGGTCAGATGGTCAACAAACTTTATATATAACCATGTAGTGTATTTTTTTTCCTCTTTTATTTACCACCAAATGATTATACGAGCTTCAGCTTCTATTTAGCATTTCTTTTAAGGCATCATGTTGTTCAGAAAAGTCACATTATGCTTTACACTCCTGATTTTTGATCAGCTTTTCTGTCTCTTTACTGTTTACTTCCCTGTATCTATCATTTTGTGTCATGCTAAAAAGTATTGTTTCTGATGATAAAGCTTAGATTCATAATTATATCACTGCCAGTCAGGGGCACCGCTGGGGTGTGTGTCTGGGTTAGGATGATTTTTTGGTGGCACTTAAAGATCTGATTTATAAGTAAAAGTGCGGAATGGGTGTGGTAGGGGGCCCAACCTCAAATTCTTTAATAGGGTTCAAAATTGCTAGTGGCGCCCCTACTGCCAGTGACCACATCACATCACAGCATGGTACCCTGATGCTGCCTATAGCTTAAGCCTTATTGTGCTGTCTTTAGTAAAGAGAGACAACTTTTTAATGTCTGTCTCTGAATGCAGATCAGAAAACTAGCTTGCTGTTAATTTTTTTTTTTTTATCCTTGTGTATATTACAACAAATCTCAATACAGTGCCTCTGAAAACAATCAAGTTTTAAAGGACCCATAAACGTAGACCTTTCAGTATTTTCTTCAAAAGACATCACTAGGGAGTGTCAAGGACTGTATTAGTACACCTAAAAAGCTTGATTTCTCAAAGTACTTTTTGCGTGTATCAAAGAAAATCAGGAGTTTTACACTGTTGCAGCGATGATGTGCTGATAGATGTCTACACCTCTTCATTCGACATTCATGAGCTCAATGACACCAGGACTTCTATCCCAGCACAGATAGTACATTATTAAAATCTTTTTGATCCGCACTTCTTTGATATTTCTCATTAAGGATTCACTTTTTAGATGCAAATACTAGGAGCCAAGGGAGCTGTTACAGGGTAACACCCACACACTCACTCTCTGTCACTTTTAATGTTTTAAACTTGACGCCTGAGAAGAATGAGAAGGGCTGAGCGTTGTCCATTCTAACATTCAAAAAATAACACAGTAAGACACATATAAACAATTCAGTATTCTATTTTATTAGCAATGTTAGTTAGTATTAGTCATCTTACACCTCCTTTTTTGAGCTGAAGCTTTGGTTACTGTGTCTATGGAGTCAAGTTAAGTCAAGTCACAGACAAGGAACCAAAACTCAGTCGGTGACAGAATAGAGAAAAAAACTTGGGAGAAACCAGGCTCAGTCTGGGGATCAGTTCTCCTCTGACAAGCAGACAAACCAGCAGGTTATTCCATGCTGCAGCAAAATTTCCGTGGTCTTGTCTATATTTCCGTCTAGAAGACAAGGTCATCACTGGGAAACTGTCTCTGAGGCTTATTGTCTTTAAGTGCTGATCCACAGACTGGGCTCGATACAGACTGGATCCGGGTGGTGACGGTGCGCTCGGAATAAGAAGGAAAACAGACCTATTATCGCAGATGAAACTGTGGAGCTGTGTGTGATCAGCCCATGACTTCCCCACAGGTCATTTGGGTTTTTATCTAATAACATATAGACTGATAGGTGAAGAGGTTACTTTAAATTTCACTTGGGTGTAAATATGTGTGCACAGTGCCCTGCGAAAGTCTGGGGCCCCATTATGAGTGTATTTCCGCCTCATGCTTATGTGTTCCAGGCTCCAGATTAAGCACATCTTTAACCAGGATAAATCAGTTACTAAAGATGAAAGAATGGCTGGTTATCTGAGCTGTTTGTCTATGAAAAGCTTTCTGAAGAGTCTCTGAAACTTTATTCATTTAGCTTTATTTATATAAACAGCTTTTTTCCCTCCCTTATAAACTGCCACCACTAATGGAGGTGTGAACAAACACCACTTGACATTGGATACACATTCCTAATAATTTATGCTCTTTAAATTTTATGCATGGAAAGAAAATTGGCAGTAATGTGATAAATAGGTTTGAATTATATAATATACATAAAACTTTTGAAATAATGTTATACCTTGAGAAATAAATACAAATGTGTGTAGAAGCATGCATATGCGTATGTTAGATTGGCACTGTTGGGGAACTGGCGGAAGGAAGACATATGCCACTAGGAAGTATTGGATGGAGGCATGGGGTGACAGATCAGGGGGCCTGGGGTGGTTTGTGCCTGTGTAATAGTGTAGCTGGAGTGTTAGTGTGTTTATGTTTAACAACTTAAGTGACAGCTGATATGAGAGTTTTATTGTATTGTGACCGTGTGTGCCGCGGGGGTGTAGGTAGTGCAATTTAGGTGGATTAAAGGGCTGATAAAGAGCCAGCGAGGGAGTGAGGTGAGAGACTTGGGTGTCTGAGCACTGATCCTGACAGCTGTTGAAGCTCGGGCTTTCCTCAGCAGGAGTTATACACACAAAGACATGAGTGTGGTACCACAAAATGACTCATGATAGCTACAGAAATATTTTTAGGTGGGATTATTTTCTATCCTCTGTGATGATGTATAAAAAATGATTCATTTTTAAACTTTATTCTGACAAAGTAACATGACAGACTAGGGCTAGGTTTTTAAAAACACACCAACTCAGTGGACTGCTTGAAACAACCTTACGTCATAATCTGTTAACGTCTTCAATGAGGACTGAATAATGTGTGTCACCAACTCACATTTTTTTCGAATGTTCAGTTTAAGAGTTTCAATTTTAGAGAGAGAGAGAAAGAGAGAGAGAGAGAGAGAGAGAGAGAGAAGAGAGAGAAGTAGGTCTCACATGAGTATTTCGGCAAAGCTAATGCTTATGGATGCAACAAACCTCCTTTCCAACCAAGTTCACTGATAAAGGGGTGACATGTCTTCTTTGAGCACTTCTTCTTCTTTTATGCAGGAAGCATATTCAAAGCAAGTGGCAAAGCTGTCACTGGTGTGGCAATGTCAGCCTGTCTGCTTACAATAGCTTTTGTTTATTAACTCAGTGTGGTTTCCTGTCTGGTTTGTTTGCTAAGAAGAGTCTTCTTGTCACATCTGTGCAGTACACATACACCAACAGTCGAGCTATGGAGGAAATTGCAGGAAAAGCAACGAGCAGCCTATGATTTACGTATTTACTGCATCAGTCCGAAAAAAACATGGGACAGTATTTTGTTCTACAAATGCAGTTCAATAATGACAGTATAATCTGGGTGGTCTTCTTATTAGAAATAAGCAAACGTCCATAGAGGACGCTTATGTGCCGAAATAAATTGGACATTTCTATATGAGATCTGCAATAAATCACTAAAAAAATGCTCAAAGTAAAAAAATACAATTACCTAGATTTGTGCCTTTCCATTTGAGACGGTGGGACTTGTTAAAAAAACCCCGATATTTGCCAGTCTTGGTACTCTTTGCATTATTCAAGTACAAAACAAAACATATTTATCATTGTCTTTTAATCATATCAAAAAGAAATATAGTGCCACCCCAGGGTGTTGGCAGGAATATGCAGTGCTCTGTGATGTTATTGTTTCCAGTGCTGCTAAACAATCTTGGAAATTGACTTAGAATAAATGTATTTTAAATATGATAACTCAAGGCTGCCCTGGTGAATACACAGGCACTCTTTGTCAATTGTTTTCAGAGGGCACAGTACAATAAAGATTAGGCACGCTGTGTTATACAGAGCTATTAAGCCTTCAAGCACTGCTATTCAAACTGGTCCAATTTTCCCCAAATATATTCTCTTCTCTTGACCTTAACCAAGTGCCTTCGGGAATGAGATGACATGAGTGCATAAAAGCTGATGCCTTATTATAACACCAAATATACAGTGTCTGAAATAATTTCTCATATATACTTACAAGCCGATTTAGAGCAACATAATAACTTAGAAATTACGGTAAATGTCTATAAAGTGGACACTTCAGCTTTCAAAACAATGACAGCTAAGATTTATCACAGTGATTATGCCTCAGTGATGCTTCAAAAATATTTGATAGGCTGATTAGTTTGTTACCCATTCACTGAGGTGATTTATTACAAGGATAACATTCTTCCTGAGTATATATGCTGTACTTTGGATCTACCTGTTTTTTTGGTCTAAAATAAGACCTTTTGCTAAAGGATGATCCAAGATTCCAAGGAAGGGAGATTTTAATTAGCCAGCCATCCTTTGCACTACCATCATTCCTTCACAAAATATTCTTATCACATGGAGCATGTGACAACAGCAGTTCTGTGTTTAGCAGGAGTGGCTTTGCGGTGCGTGGCGTATTTGTGTGCTTGAAGAGGAACTGCTGAGGGACACTGAGGCAACTCCTGCTTCTAATGATCCTTTCAATTAGAGAGAAGCCCTGAGGCGTTCGCACAGCTGCCTGCTTAAAACCCCTCCATCTCACAACGCCTGTCTGCGCTGCTGTGCTGTGCTGCGGCATTTAAGTCAATATTATTTTAGAGACCGCCTCCCATCTATTATAGAGTAAATTGAGCCATCAGTGTCTCTGGACATTTTGGGCCTTAAATGAAATCTATTTGCTAATGCCTGGAGGACTTTTACATTTGATGCAGTGGAGCTGGTTAGACAGAATACGCAGGAAAGCTTGATATGAATGCAGCTGAAATATCTGTTCAAGATTAAATCAGCTTTCTTTTAGTTTGAGGGAAAAGAAATATAAAATATAATATTATGATGTGCATAACTTTAAAAGGCAACTTATTGTTTATAGCATTTTCCGTCACAAATTGAAACAAGGGGAGAATTTGGAGTAATCACAGAGATTATCTTCCTTTTGCTCTGACCTCCAACTGAGGAATCCACAAATTAATACAAACAACACCTTAGCAGTTCAGCCGTCCTGCCCATCAGCTGACCGTTAGTGCCTTCTCACTATGCAGGAAAAGTCTTCTTAGTCACCATCGATCGGTCCAGAATCAATGCCTTTAAAAGCCTTACACACTCTTTAGTTACGAGCCAAAGCGTGCATGTTGTGCTCTGACCTGGCTGTATTGATTAGAGAGAGGTGGTGGTAAGAGGAAGGAGGAATAGACAGTGTGCTTTTCTCACACTGACTTTTCTCTTCTCTCTCTTACTTTTCAGGGTATGGAAAAACCATTTCCATTAATGCCATATTTTTCTCAGTTGTAAAATGTTGTTTAATGCCTTACAATCGGTTTCACTTTGCTACAGGGTAGAGCGTAAAGGAGAGCGATAAATTATAGCCGTGCTGCCTGTAGTTAACTCGCTGTGGTTGTTAAAGACTTAGCCTCTATTTGTTTTTATAGATCTGTCAATATGTTTTTATTTGCTTTTTATTGACTTCATCTTCAGAAAACACTTTTTTTTAAACTTGGCTTAAAAACCAAGCTCTGTTAAACAACCATAGAGCATTTTAAGCTTTTACAGTCTGCCCTTGTAATATAGGATTAGCTATTTTATTTTCAATTTTATCAGTTTTCAATATGTAATAATTATATAGGGGTAAAAGTTAATTTGAGATTTATGTCAAAAAATATTACTAATATTAATAGTTGTCTATAAAACTAGAGAGGAAAAATTTAAATGAAGAGACATATATTTTTTAGATGGCTTATCATTGTTACGTGTTTTGGTTAGCACATTTACATAAATCCTTCTAAAGATGCACTGAATACATTGAGTGTAATGTCTATCTGAAAATAGCCTTGAGTATAAAAATAATCTTTGTCATATAAACCCTTTAGTGTATCTCTGCAAACAAAATTGTAGAGGAAGTGGGTTGTTATAATATGGCATGTAATATTAGAAGGAATGTCTATGTCTTTTTTTTTCTATTACACTTTTTTGTGTAGAACTAAAAAAAAATGTTTATATACCAGACTCCAAGTTTGATTTTTAGCAAAGGGATTATTTCTCTTTCTAAGATGCTGCTGCTTCTTTTCAGGGCTTTGTGAGCAGAGAAGTGGCATTACCTCTGTAAGCCACGAGGCCTGAGACGATTCTCTGATGTTTGTTGCTGTTGGACCCTGCAATGCAAGTGGTAATAGGGAATCTGAGTTAATCCCAGCATTCTTCTGTAGAGTTTACTACATTTTGGACTTACACATTTAATCCCTTTTAAAATGGCCTTTTGGGCATTTTTAACCTCTTACTGCTGCCGCTTTAATGAAAATATAGCAAAACACATTTTATAAAAAGATGAGTTTGTAGAGCATGAAATGAATATCTCATCCACTATTTCATGTGCCTTTAAATTTGAATTCTATGTATTAAAACTCTTGCTTTACTGATGGAATTATAAACAGGAGAACGGGGTTAAAGTTATTCAGTGTTTTGCTATAATCAAATCAGTAACATATACACAATGTTTTGAAGAATGTAATCATAGCCTATTGCTTACAAAGCTGAAACATGTATATTTTCCACTAGAAAAAGAATTGTTTTTATACTGGGTGACAGATGTGGTTCAGATTTCATGCTCAACATCCAGTATGAGTTTCCATAACTGACACCAAAAAGTACCAGCGCTCGTGTTTCCCTCACTGTAACTCAGGCAAGGTGTTAATCACAAAAGTATTTCAGGTGGTATTAAAAAAATCCCAAAACCCCTTAGTATAAATCATTTTGGAGATGTACAGTTTTTACGGTTAAATAAACAAAATTACTGTTCACACTATGATTTGTTAACACTCTGTCAGGAACAGTAAATTCGAACAATATATAATTTATTGGCCACACAAAATCTATGTTATATAATCAAATAATTAAACTTTGAATAAAACCTGAATTAAAAGATTATTCCACTCCATCGCTTGAATTAAAGATCAAAAATAGCCCACCTTACAATCTGATTTATAAGATCAGTCTGAACAGAAATATACTGTATACTCTTGCTTAAAATCGAAAAAGGAGTGTTTGTTATTCCTAAAATGGCAATTTCACAGAAGGTAGAAGCATTCAACATTGAATATCCAGAAATCAATGAAACAAAAGAATAGCAACCTTTAGAAATGTAAAATAGTGAACCAACTTTGGCCTTTTGCGCCCTGAATGAATGGATTAGCAAAGAAGCAATGTTTTACTTTATAAGACCTCAAACGTTAAATTTCATAACATTTTATAAAAAAAAATAATTTACACAAGATGCAGTCACAAGTCGGATATACGTTAACCGACCTTTTCCTTTTCACTTTTATCTAAATAAATTCCAGTTTCTCATCCCAACGAGGATAAATAAACGATAACTGATGGGTAATGAATATTTAGCGCTTGGAGTGCGTCTGTTCCTCTGCCAGATCTTTGCACATGTCGGCCGGTGTGTTTCCTCGGACTGATCTGTGCAGCGCTGCTTCGCTTAATCCGGAGCTGGAGACGCGGCCCGACGCTCCAAACGCGCTATAGTTCGTAAAAGCGGGATAAAAAGCTGAAGCGTAGTAGAAGTGTCTGGGGAGGAGAGGACCTCGTGTGGGTGACCTGGAGGGGGAGAACTTGCCCGTGCTGATGATGACCGGACTGTGTGCGCCTCCGAATGTTTGGAGTCGCTCACCACACGGCTTATCCGACGTGGCGATCTCGGCCAGAGACCACAGTTTGGGCTTGGGAGCAGGGTTCGTGGAATGAATGACAGATGTGCCAAGATCACTTTCTCCGGAAGGTTTTACTGCGCTTGACATGTCTTCCTGATGTGCGGGCGTTTTTTGTCCCATTCTTCCCGGAGCACTTTGAAGAGAGGATGTTGTCGGCAAGGAAGAATCGCCCCCAGCCCGCGGCTCAGCTTCTCTCAGAGCGGGGGTGTCAACAGCATCATCCTTTTCATCATCAGTATGTTCTGTGTGCTTATCAGTCGGTAATAGTCCTGGACTAACGGCTAATCCTGAAAGAAAAGTTTTAAAGAATATTTATCTCTTCTACTACTACTACTAATGAAATAATAATATAATAATAAGGGAATACACACATATATATACATATATACCTATTTCTTTGGTGGACTCTGTAATTTCAGCTGCTTTAATTGGCTCGTCTTCATCATCATTTTTTTCCAAATCGATATTATCGTCTTCATCCTCGTCCTCACTTCTGTTTCGTGGGGTCCACGTCATCTTGTTCTCCTTCTTCAGTCTCCTCCGGTTGGCGAACAGGTGGACACTTGGGTTAGGGTCATTTTATGATGCTTGCCAGCATGTCTTTTCCACCTTGGTGGGGAGGGTTCTTCCTGTGCTCGCCAGCCAGGCCTTAAGCGTGGCAGTGGCGTCCCGCGTGGCGTTCTTCCGGTATGCGGGGTCTCCGAGCGGGAACGCGCCCAGCGGCGCTCCGTACGGGTGTGCATAGCCCAGAGAGGCGGCCAGACCCGGGGACGACTCATAGGGTGAACCCTGGAAAAGTAACATTATCGATATTATTTTAATAACACACACACACACCACACACACACACACACACACACACATACACTAGAAAACTATTAACTGACCATAACCTACAGATCTCATGGACCAACAAAAAACAGCCTTTTAACGTTTATAAAATTATTTTGTTTCTAAAATTATTTTCCTTTTTCTTTGTATCACTAATAATAAATTAGACATATGTATAATTAGACATAACCGTGGACACAACGTGTAGTTTTATGCATAGAAAATCATTAAAAGATCAATTACTCTGAATGGTTGGATTTTAAACAGTTTTTGTAGTTAGTGTAGCCTATTAGTAGTCTAAATGCTTGTAGTAACATATTATTGTAGTAACATTTTATTTACAAAAAAATCTATAAATTTCCCCTTGTTTTCTTCGCAGGCCTATTTGATTAGCATTTGTGCATATAAAATTGTTTTAAAATGATAAATACATTTACTTCTCATCTCAATAGACTAGGAGATGTATAGATATAAGTGAACAATTTTGTTATATGAAAGACACACACGTTTGGGTTTTGCTCAACTTGCAGTAACAATATTAAAGATCCTGCTAACTTATGTGTGTGTGTGTGTGTGTGTGTGTGTGTGTGTGTGTGTGTGTGTGTGTGTGTATGTAAACTGTTAGTTTGCAGCAGGGTCTAAAAGTCTACAGTGATCAGATCCATTTTTACGGTCATATTTAACCTGCGTTGTCGCGGTTCAAGGACTCACCACGAATGAGGAGAACTGTGGTGCGGATGCGGGCTCGGAGCCGTACTGGAGCGAGCTGAAGGCTGGAGTTTGGCTGGTGAACGCTGTAGAACCCGCGTACGGCGCAAACGCTGAACCCGAGGAGCTGGAGTTTCCTCTGCTCAGCTCATCCGCACGCGGCGTCGCCAGCGCGCTTGAGCCGTATGAAGGGCACGAGTAGAGAGCCAGAGGGGTGGACGCCTGGTACAAGTAACCCTGAGGGTATGCCATGCTGAAAATCCCAGCCAAACGATCCAGTGAAATGTGTGCACTGCTTCCCACGATGTGCTGCCGGACTCGGTCACATTGGTCTCGTGCGCACACAATCGCGCGCTGTTTAGACTGTTAACACGCACGTGGAACATTCACAAGTACGTATGGTGTATTAAATGGATGTGATGGGAAGCGATCTGGTCAATGCCCATCGAGTTTCCATTAGATCATCTCCATTAGTTCTGGTCTTCGTTATCCGACTGCAGATATTGGGCTTCTTAATCGGAACAACTTGTCGGGTGGAAATATTAATGTGTCAGAAAACACTGGGTGGAAGAATAAAAAGACTTATTCCGCTGTTCCCTGTGGCGGAGGCTACAGGCTCATCAGAGACAGGAATTGGAAGGGAAGAAGGAAAGGTTCATGCTGAGTTTCCTGCGTCCATCGCGATAATTGGCGGACTGCCTCTCTCTCTCCCTCTCTCTCTCTCTCTCTCTCTCTCTCTCTCTCTCTCTCTCTCTCTCTCTCTCTCTCTCTTCTCTCTCTCTCTCTTTCTCTCTCTCTCCTCTCTCTTCGCTCCTCTCCTCCTCTCCTCCCTCCCTCTCTCTCTCTCTCTCTCTCTCTCTCTCTCTCTCTCTCCTCTCTCTCTCTTTATCTCTCTCTCTCTATCTCTCTCTCACACACACACACACACACACACACACAAAACCGCTTACTCTCACAGTAAACAAAAACTATTAAACCTCATATTTTTATACATATCATCATCATCATCATCTGAAAAAATCACTAAAATACAGTACAATAAATGCATAATGTTATTTAGAATAGTATATATTGTGTGTGCGCGCGCGCGTGTGTGTTTGTGTGCGTGTCGGCGCTGTGATGGAGCGGCAGAGGACGCAAGAGAGTTGGTTAGTGTTAAAGCTCTTTAGCTAGATAAATATTATAAACAGTATGGGTAAAATACGATCAGCATGACTGCCTCCAAGCTGATAGCAAAAGAATAAGAGTTGCACATGGACTCAGCAACGGATGAGTTAAAACACCCCAAGCAAACAGGGCAGGGATCTGAGTGTTTAAGGAGAACGCAGACTGGATTACACAGCATTTAACTTGCAACCATACAGGTAGGCCTATAACTGTTTATAATAGTCGTCTTTTTTTCTAATGAGAATTAATTAGTTTTGTGTAGGATAACTATGTCTCTTTTCAATACCAATGCTACTAGAAAGGCCAGAGCTTTTATTGTGAGTGAACAGAATGGTTGCAGTTTATTTTTTAGGATGTCACACGAATGGCCATCCAATCCGCCAAGGCAAATTTTTTGGTTCCTTTTCCAGGGATGTGAATACACATCATGGTCACTAATCTCATTTGTGGCTGCTATTAATAGATCCACACTGAGTGCAGTTTAAAGTTAATCTGAAGTGAGAAACCAAAGAAATTATTGAATGTAGTCTAAATTGTCTTTTTGATCGTTTTCTAGAGGTAGAGAAAAAAAAAGGTGTCTGATTTTTACCGTCATTTATAATAATGTATGCAGTGATACTTGATGCCATTTCACACTAAATCTTGTTTGCTCTTTTTCTGCAGCTGTCAGTTCCTCAGAGCAGTAGAATCTGCGCTGACATGAGGAAGGTAACTGTAGTGTATGAATTGGAAGCGATAGCTGATGAGACAGCATGTGCGGTCATGTTATTACACAGATTTTTGTTTTATTACCTTTTTGGTATACTATTTTTACAGCATCAAACGGAGTGATTACATCACTTCCCACTCAAGACAGAAACTGTCAAACAAACAAATGAAAGACAGCTTATTTTCTCACACATTAACTGTGATTGATTTATCAGTGACACTCCGCAGGTAGCATTGATTTTTCTGAAGACTCATAAAACACATAAATTACAGTCATAACCGCAGGGTGGCATCAAACGGTTACTGCTCTGGAATGTCGCTAGTCTCCTGTTTGTGACAAGACAAATGATTCATAATGTGCTTAGCTGCTGTAGAGTGTAGTTTTATTTGAGAATGAGTCAATAACCCCAGTGGCTAAATGAATATTGATTGAATATAATGAAGCTTGAATAATGGCTAAACACACAGTGCTCATGAACAGCCTTTCTCGTTTCTCTGAGCATCCCTGTGCAGCTCTGGTACACGGCCCTATAGTACTAAGATGAAATGCTACAGTCTGTATTAACAACATTAGAAACATCTCTGAAGCTGCTCTGGCAACGTTGCTATTAGACACGTTTGCGTTTGTCTTTTAAAGCCCCTGTTAAACCCTTGCACTTATAGAGACCTTGTGAAATGAAACATATGCATGTTTTTAACGAATACAGATTATTGAACAGGATTGGTCTGACCCAATCAGTCAATAAACAACCAAGTGTTTCACCAAATAAAATTTATTACTCCAGTTTTAGAGTTTGAAGTAAAAATTAAAGTTTCAGTTGAAATAAAAGCATTTGGTTTTGTGTTTTTTCTGTGTTTTAAAATGACTGATTTTAACTAAGGATAAACTTCAGGCAAAGATTAGAGATTAGCAAAGATTTGCACTAACCAGTTTAATTCCTGTATGTTTATATTTACTCAACACGTCCAAATCCTGTTTGGTATTTCCTGTCCTGAGACCCTCTCTGCTATATCCTTTTAAAGGCAGTGCTAACAGAATAATTGAGCTTCAAGCGTAGTTTTCCCGTGGTTTGTTTTGACCTCGGTCGGATCTTTTGGGTTTACACTTCTCAGTATAGTCCAAAGTGTTGTAGGTATCAAATGTCCTTAGAGCAAAACAAACTTTAAAAAGCGGGCAAGCCATTCAGCACGGATTAACTAAAGTGTCTGAAGCAGCTGTGGAATAAAAAATTGTAAAAAGGTTTATACACCTTGAAGCCTAAATGCCACAATGCAAGAGATAGTATTGAATTGTTGTATTACTTGATTTGGAAAAACGTGCCATTATTTAAAAAAATTTTTTTGTTATAAAGTACAAAAAAAAGTTAGGTAAATTTTTGTCCGGGGTTCTATAAACAAGATTTCTGAGTTAAACTTTTGTAACTAAAAATTCCTTTTGAAAATAACATTTAGGAAGATTAAACACTTACATTTATTCACACACCAATTAGCTACAGCCTAAATCTGGATAAATTATCATTGCCCACATGCGGACAGCATTCCTAATTAATTACAAGAGTTTGAATTACACTTACAGTCATTATAGCCAGGAAAACAATTCCTCCTGTTACAAGTCCTTGTGTAACCAATACCCCACGGGCATGGATGTTTGGAGTGGGCTGAATGGACCAATGTTTTTCAGAGACATTCTTTTCTAATGAAAGAGACGACATATCAGTGGAAATGGAGGAGAGAACAGCTGTGACATGAACAAAGCACTGTGGGACATTTTAATGTGACGTCTCATTGCTGTACGAGCCACAGAACTCATGTGATTGCATTCCAGTTTCCAGTTTTCCCGGACTCGTAGGAGGAGATGATTTTGTTTGGTGCTTGGTGAGCTTTCTAATTTTGTGAAACCTTTGTTCGTCTGTGAAAAAGATTTGGATCTGATCTATTAATTGCATGAGTGTGTAAATAAATGATGGGGGAATTATTTAATAAGTAAATAAGTCTATGAGATGATGTTAGTTTTTTTTTCCATTGGCAGTAGATCAATCACAGACTATTTTTTCTTTCTAAAGACATCAGGGCCTTGTGACTTTTACACTATCAGAAATATCCACTGTTGCTGCTATGGTCATAATGAACATGGCTAGCTCTATAAATGGCATGAGCCCCTATGGGATTCTGTTGCCCAAATGAAGTGCAGGGGAGGCTGAGCTGGGACTGAAGTGTGACAGATGAACTGTGGTTAATGGCCACTTACAGAGAGGTCTCATCTCCACTGGGCCATGCATGCACATCAGCAGGTGACTAAAGCAGCAGCTCTACTTGTCAAACTGTCCCATTACTGCCTAATGAAGAGTAATCATGCTGCTGTTGAGTGAAATGTTATTCTTGGCTAAAAGGTATTAGTTCTTGTCAGCCAGTTTTGGTTTAAGACAGGTTAGGGGAGGTTATGGGTTTATGATTATATCAGGTGGAGGATGTGCTTACATAAATATCTCTGAACTTCAACTTGACATAAGAGCTTATTATCATATTTAAAAAAGGTTGGGGGTTAACACTGGTTTCAATGCTGCATGCCCAGATAGTTTTATGGCATTTTAGCAGGGCAGAATTTCCAACAATTACAATTTTTACACATAAACTGTTTGGTTAAAAGTTTACAAATTTAGATTTTTTGGAAACAGAGTTAAATTAGTTAAATAAGTTATTTTTTTTACATTAGCACAGTTTGTTCACCTCAATAATTTTTTTTTCCTACTTAAAAAAAGCAAAAACAATATGGTGAAAAATGACCGAATATGAATTCTACATACACTTTGATAAGATATCTAGCAAAATCTTCAATATTTGTGTAAGACATTCTAAATATATTAAAATTTATTGTTAGATTATGTGAAATGTCTCAGAAAAATAATCAACGCCATCCGGTTTAAGAGCAGCCATCAATATGGTTGTCAGACATGGCAACACCTACTTTGTAAAAAATGTCAACGATGCTATTTGTTACCCACCTGGCAGGAGTCATAGCATTTAATCCATCAGTTCTTATCAGTCCCTTCTGAGACCTGTGATCAGCAGGAATGTTCAGGTGGATGAACCCCTTGAGCTTAGAAAGAGGTCGTAGAGACACATGCACTGGTTTCAGTTCCGTACGCCAACACAAACCCTAGACTGCCCAGACAAATCTGTACACACAAACCAGACAAATCAGCATGAAAGCAAACAAGTCCTGTGACATGGAGAAGAGGATTTAGGAACAGGACTGAACAAGGACACTAAAAACTGTGAAAAGATGCAAGATTCCTGGATGCTGTGCAGAGGAATAAGAAAATCTCAAAAGTGACAGAGATGTCAGACAGCATCGAGCCCATAGTGAGTTGGCCATTAGAATCGTGTGTGCGGGACAGAGTCATCCAAGGCAATCTCATGGCTGCTGTTTATTCAGATGTTTAATATAAAAAAACGATATTTAGGGCATGTATTTGTATTTCTCTTTGTGGTTGAGTCTGATTAGTCAAAAGTTACAAATTTTGTTTATAACAATATTGACAACAGTACTGGCTTAAATCCCAGTTATCGCTCAATTATGTATAATCATTGCAGTGAGAAAATTTTCTAAAAGGTAACAATTAACATTTTAGAATGCTTTACATTGCTTTAAATTGCTGTAAATTCTTAATTTTACAGCGTTTCTTATTTAAGTTTCTTATTTAAATGTCAATTAAGGACAATCTAATATTTTTTTCTTATATTAATTTCAATAAAGAAAAAACTGCTATAACACAAATACAAAAGGAAATTATTTGTCGCTTGGATGTGTCAAAACAATTAAGTATAAATTATAAAAAGTATAGAAAGTGCAACATTTTCATAAAAAAAGGTAATCTTTAGAAATCTGTTGTAGGTTGCACAAAAAAAATCATTACTAATAATCTTACATTATTTTGATATATACAGTCCTGATTACTATCATGTAGAATATATTAGATTGTTTAAAATGTGTGTCAGCAGTTTACTAATAAGACAATTTGCAAATGTGTGCATAATTTCTACAGTTCCGTTAATGTTGTTATATGACCTTATTATATCTTAAAATATCACATACTGTATGCGGGATGTTTTTTTTCTCACAGGAGTTGGATAACACCCCATTCAGCCATGCATGAAAAATGTTGGTAAATAAATAAATGTAAATTCCTGCAATTTGTATATGTCTTGTTTAAACACATCATGCCACCTAACACGTACGTTTGATTGATGTCTTTCTGTTTTTCTTTGAATCAGGACTATTTGTCTCTGTAACTCTCCAGCAGACTTTCTCTCTTTTGCATATTTGCAGTCTTTGTTCTCAGTGTAAATGTTTTCTCTGATCATATTTAGTGTAAAGCTTGCCTGACAGTCATTTTCTATTCTGAATCTACTTTATCAAACATTTCTTTCCTCAGCAAATGAAACAGTTCATCCTCTGAACATGATATTGTCAGTATTTTACAGATGCGCTAAACCAATTATGTATTCATTTCTTTGGGAAAAAAAAAACAAGTGTTGCTTTGATGTTTTGAGGAGAAAGTGGAGTATCCAGTAATGCAGTTACTGGCTGTTACAGCTTTCTCTTACACACTCACCAAGTGAAAAGTTTGAATTATTCTGTAGAAATGCACAAAACACAGTTAAAACTATCTGGATTATTTCAGTATACATAGGACTATAAAATAAATTTTAAAAAAAACTTAGAAAAAAAAAGTGATCCACAATCTATGTGTTTGTTTCTGCGTGTGTTTTTCCTTTTCTCTTCTCTCAACCGCTAATGTATGAAGTAATGATATCTATTGAATAGGGGGGGAAAATTGATGGGCAGTAGGCAGAGCTGCACACTTTAAAGTGCCCCTGAAGGAGCCAATAGATAAATCAGTTTAAGCCCTGGACCCCATTTAAAGAGGCCTTGGCAGGTTAATGTGATAGCCTCTCCAATACATTACACTGCCCCCTTATTCAGGTGAAGTTTCACTTCTCACTGATCCACACTCACTGCAATCTCATTGTGTTTATTTCAGATGCGTGCTGGTGCTAATCTATACATTTTCCTGTACCAGGGAATCATCAACTGATGGAGGGCAACATTTGATGGATATTATACAATAGGCCTGTGCTTGTAAGCAAATTATCTTATTTGGCTAACTGTGTGGAAGATAACCACAGTTAAAACATTGATACATACTTCACAAAGGTGTAAGGATAAATTCATTTTAAACATGGCAGAAAAAAAGAAAAAAAAACCCAAATAAAATAAATGTTTTACATTTTAATTAAAATTAGCTTAGAATATTGAAAGAACGAATACTGTATAATAATAATGACTTTTTTTAAGTTTAGACCATGTGATGTAGTTTAATATAGCTAAAGTGTAGACAGCGATGGGCAACCGGAAAGGAGTCATAGGGCTCAGAAATCCATTGTTTTACTGCATGTTCACTTTACACTTTACTGCTCCAGGTTTATGCAACAATTTTGTGTCTGTGTGTATAGGTTTGAGTCCTGGTGTTTCAAATAAAATCATTTCTAAAACACACTGTTATCTGTTAAAGAGTCTCCTAAATGAAAATGGGTTCTCTTTTGAGTCTGCACTCCCAAGTTTTCTTCCTCGTACCATCTAAGGACATTTTTTCTTGCCATGGTCACCCCAAGTTTGCTCACAGAATATTTTTTTAACATTAATTGTGGACTTTTGTATTGTTACTTATGTTCTGTAAAGCTGCTTTGAGACGATGTCTATTGTTAAATGCGCTATATAAATAAATCTGAATTATATAAAATAAAATAAAAAATTCCAGTACCACAAAGCTGACACTGCTAGGCCCATGAGCAAGGCCCTCAACCCCATAACTGCTCAGTTGTATATATAAAAAAAGTTGCTCTGGATAAGGGCATCTGCCAAATGCTGTAAATGTAAATATTTATTTTTGTGAGAAAGTTGTCCCCACCAAGATAGAAATACACACACAAACCTTTTTCCTTTTCTTTTGCATGCATATGTTGGTAGTGAGCACTGAGTGGGTGGGGCCAGTGTTCAACCAAGCCTTGAGCATATATATCGAATATTTGAATATCAGAGACACTCGTTTGCATCCAAATGAGTTCTGCTTGTCTGGCTGATGGACAATTTTAGTTTGACCCTTGCCTCTTTGTATGCAACCTACAGTTTACCGTCAAAAGAATCTCATTGTTTTTGCTCCATTGTTGTGAACACCCCTGGCAACCCTGCATTTCTCAGTGTCATAAAAGTATAGATTTTGTCTCTAAATATAGAGCTTACACACTATTGTTTAGCTTTAGCTGTCCCTGTTCTGTTTACCACAGCTGAAATGACTAAAAGCTCAGGTAAAATAAAGTCACCTCTTTTAGAAAGCAATTAATCTGTTTTTCATTAGTCGTGTTTGTTCATCCATCTCTATTTTTGAGTGTTTGGTTTTGAGTGTTTTGGATGACTATTATGCAGAGTTTTATTTCTACCTGCCTAACTGTTTTGTATTTACCTTTTATGGCAAAGCACATGCATAATGAATGCAGAATATTAAAAGCAAACACTATCTTATTTTCTTTGTTTGGGAAAAAAATGCTTATTAATGTGCAAATGAGTGGAGACACCTCACCTACTCGGAGCACACACAGGAGCAGAGCAGTTTAAACACCAACATCAGTTCAGCGAAGAATTGGACTCAGTGGGAAGAGACGACTGATGCAGCGGCATTTAATTCAGTGGCTGCTAGCCTATGACAGGCTCCATAACCCTCTGCTGTGTGTGTGTGTGTGTGTGTGTGTGTACATGCATGCTTACTCATCTGCAGCCTCTCCAAATGACTTACCCGATCACTTGTGAGAGAGAAGTGTATTTAAAAGCAATTGGCTCCTCAGATAAAAAATATGAAGATATGATATTATGCATAAAGTTATTTTGGACTATCCAAGGAGCACTAAAGAAGTAATTCCCCTCGGACGGAGATACCCAGAAACTAATATGAATGCAAATTGGATTAAACGGCTGCATTAGTGTCTGATAAACAATTTAGAGCTCAGAGGGCTCGGCAGGGATGAAGTCTGTAGAAGCAAGTGCACTCTCATATGCGGGAGGGTACCAGTGAGAGTGCAGCATGGTGCCTGTCCTCACACAGTGTTAGCAATTAGACTCAGCTAGGCACATGTACTTGATTAGTTATGAAAGTGTAAACAAGAGCATGGCTTTTTAGTGTCAAATTCTGTTGTAAGTCAAAATCATCTGTAGTTTATTTAGGTTGGTGTACAAGACATATTAAATACCAACAAGAGAAATAAAACAAACATAAAAATGTGCTTGGTTTAATAAGTCAAATATAGTTAAATATCATGTATTCGACCAGATACAGAATGGGTAAGTAAATTCTCAACAAAGTTTTTCCTGGCCATTTATTTTAGTTCATGCAGGGTCCTGTTACAGGACTAAAGAATGTGGGCTTGTGCCTGATCTTGAGTGTAAATAATAAGCTGGAAAGGAGAGCCCATCTCTGATCACTTTCACTGTCCCACTCACAGTAATGAGATGCTATTTAAAAGCCGACAACTGAGCCTAGACATTATACGACTGCCCACACACACAGTCACTGTTCACCTGCTGCTATAGGAATCATCAACTCCCTCAGAGTCCCAGCAGTCATCTCTGTGTACCTCTCTAAGTTGCTGTATGATATTTTCGTCCCCACAGTATTTCATAAGATAAACTTTTTTGCTGTTATACCCAACCACATTCGAACAGCTGTTTTAGCCCGAGAATATTGCCTAAAGTCACAACACTTCAGCAGTTTGTTTTATATATTATATCTTGAGGTAATTGTCTCTGGATATATCATGGCTTATACCAGTAGAGGATTACATAAGGACTAACGAACAGCTAGGCAGCTAAAAGGCTAGAACGTGCGCATAACGTTATAAGACTCACAAAGCAGCCTTTTTTTGCTTTCTCGGGACAAGCTGCTGAGTGATTTTCACAGCCAGATCAATTTGATTAACCCCAAGTTACTGTGCCAAGAAACACTGTCTATGTACTTAAACTGTAATACTACTTTAAAATATATGTAGCTTTTATGTAATAAGCCATTTGTAGTGTAATTGCTGAGTTTAAATTGGAAGAGTGCAAGGAAGTGGAGCTGCAGCACCGCCTTTAAACAGTAAGGCATAATAATTAAATAATACTCATACAATAATGTCAGAGAGTTTCTTATTGCTTTAGGATTTCAAAACTTTAAAGTGATTTTACTGAGTCAAAGGCTGGGCTTGTATTTGGTCCTTAATTTATAAATGTGTTAATTCTTGTGTGTTAAAAAACCCACATTATTCCATGCCTGGTTGATAACAAACTAGTTTGTTAAATTTGAGGTCTGATCTCATTGTGCCTGAATGAAATTATCAGGACAGAAACAGAAATATCATGAACATAGTTTTAATCATGTTTTCTTAATAACTGAACACAATCGCACATAAATGTGATTTACGCCCACAAAAAGAAGTACGACACTTGCTAAATACCTTCACATCCTACAGTCAGTTTAACATTTCATAGTCAGTTTCCTAATGATGATGAAATTCTACACTCATTTCTACAATCCTTCCACAGTATTAATGCACACTGAGAAAAGTAGATTTTTTTTTGTTCTCTAATAAAAGCAAAAATGTCCAAATGCCTAATAAATCTAGAAAAATGCAGAGAACATTAAAATTTGATTTGTACTTGAAAGGATGCTTTTTGTTTTACTATGACTCCATATCTTTGCACTTTCTTTTCACCAGCGGGTTTTAAAGCAGTTTGAGAGTGCAAGCTTGTATGACACACAAATTGTGGCTATGACAGCCTTTCAGAGGTTGTTTAAAATGTGTGTGGCACAATTTCTAACAGATGTTTTACAACGTCTGAGCTTCCATGAACCCGGAGTAGTAGTTCAGTTTCTGAGGAGCTCCTAAGCACCTTGTTCTGTCATGCCAGACTCTTGCCACGACGTCGCCTTAAATTTAATGCAGTGATTTTTTAAAAAGTAAAGCGCAGCAGCTCAGAGTCCCACATGGAATCTTTGCCTTTCATTCCCATTCTCCCTTCTGCCTGTCACGTTACCCGGTAATCACAGCACTGTTGTTTATTCTCTTTGATATGTCACAGACGTATGCGACGGTGTTGACACAAGATTCCTATGTGACTTAAAAAGAGGTAAAGCTGCTTCGATCAGTTAAAGATGTGCATGACCTTCACAGTGAGGTTAAACATGGTACACCTGATCCTTCCCCCAGCTCTGCACACTTCCTCAGCATGTTTCAGATCAACCTGCTGAAGCAGAATATCAATGTGTCACTCTGATCAGTACAGCTGAGCAAAGTAATTGAAAACTAAAGCTAAATATAACAGATTCACTGAGATTTGGAGAAAGTGTTGCTAAAGAAATCAGACTATACTTCAAGAATTTACACTTTATATACCCAAACGTTTGGGGCACCACACACACATAAATAGGTCTTCCCCAAAAAGCGTTCCATCTTGACAATGTCTGTGTACACAAAGTGCCTGAGCTCCATGAAGACATGGTTTGCTAAAACTAGGGTGTTTTACACAGAGCCCTAAACCTCAACCCCACTGAAAATCTTTGCGATAAATTGAAATACTGACTGCATTACCTTTATAGATACCCTAGATCTGTCTGATCTCACTAATACTAATGTGGCTAAATGAGCAAATATGTACAGGCCCACTTCAAAATCTAATCTGAGGGTTATTCTATAAGTAAGAATTAGACTAAATTCGAAATCGAATTTTTAACTTCTTTTAGACGATTGATAAACAAAATTACCTAAAGCTTCTGGACTCAATTCCACCGAGGTGGCCCATGTATCCTGCCAATGCAAGTTAATGCATAGTCCTTCTTAAAAAAAATTGTAACTAAATTTAGGCAACAAGGGGTTAAAATACACACATAAATTATGCACTATGTATTTTATTTAAACTGTTTTTAAATACAATTTAATTTATTCTATAGTGGGTTCTTTCTACAGCTCTACATTTCTACATTCTACAGTTTATAGACAAAGCTATAGTAGATTTATAATAACATGGGTAGACTGAACAGTTGTGAAATCATAGCATTTAATTATCCACCTGCAGTAACTGTTTTACTCCGCTCAGTAACGTAGCAGCTCTGAAGATTATCATGAGAACACACAATGGAATACACTACAGTAGCTTTACTACACACAAACTTTCTTTAAAGTAGCATGTTTTGGGAAAGTAGGATAAAACCAGACAACCCAGAAAAACCCAAATTAAATGTAGCAGAGTCATGGGATGGTGCTGTGGCGCGATAAGGTAGCAATGTGTATCAAATTTTATTTCTTGTAGCATCTTACAATGTTCATTTGTGTCCTGCTCGATTCAACAAAAATGAACACTTACATTTAATACCAAAGTTCTAATTCTATGTAGAAAACTCTAACTTTAATTATTAGCAATTATATGCGGACTCTACTTTTTATGCAATGGATTAGTGTCATAATTATCTAACGACTCTGACACACTGTTTCACAAGAGTAATTAAATACACCAAACTGATTGGCTTGCCATCCCCGTGTTTCTTTTCCATTATAACCCTTGAGTGTGTACTTTGTTGGTGAATGGAAGTGTTTGTCTTAATGGTTTGTATGATGAGAGTGTCTCACTAATGAGATCCCATGGGGCTGTGAGTCTGGAGCCGTTACTGAGTAATTACAGTCTCTGTGCGACGTTAAACCATCTCCTGTGTCTTTTTGTTGGGCCATAATTGCATGCAACAAGTGTGGCAAGATTTTCTAATCTTTTCCATGGCATGGAATGAATGTAACTTTTATAGTGGTAAATTTGGTTGAGGTTGTAAAATACATTCACAGTAATTTTGCAGCTCAGTAAGGAGATTTGAAAAACAAGGAGGCTTATTAAAACGGATAGCTGTGCTGTTCATCATGTTGAGAATTGTCACTGAGATTTAGGTGGTGTTTAGTGCGCTATTGTATCAGGGGTGTTATTAAATATACTAATAAATAGCACAAATAGCCAAAAACCGAAACCATGGCCAAAACATTGTTTGGCAAATCAATGTATTTCTCAGTCACACATCTGTGTGTGTGTGTGTGTGTGTGTTTCTCAAAGGTAGATGCCAGTATTAGAAGAGCAAAAAAAGCCTAATGGGTTTAGATGTTAGATGCTAGTGTACCCTAATGATCAGTTGTTTTTTAAGGTATTCACTGTCTGTGATATAAAACATATTGTAAAAGTTGATAGGAAAACAAGTCTAAACCCACTCTCTCTCCTACAGACAAGTAAACAGCCGTTAACACTACACAACTGATATCAGCATTGGGATTCATTAAACATTAGAAAAAAAGCACAAAAAAAAACACTTTAGGCAATTTTTTGTGTAACAGTGGGTTACAGTACAATCCTGTTAAAGTAAGGTGATTTAAACATTACATTAAAGTACCATGCATAGCATACAGGGTCAGTCCAATTTAGAAATAATAATGCATTTATTGAGTGCACTTGTCCCAAATCGTTGCTAGAGTGCATTTGAATCTGATCTACTGAAAGACTGTACTGTAAACATCGGTCAAAATTGGATCAACTAGTTTGCTATATTATTTATTGACTTATCTGGGAATGAATATATACCTATACGCATTGTATTTTTGAAACTGAAATACATTTTTGTTTGTGTGTGGTGGCACAGTGGGCTGCATGGCTGCCTAAAACCTCCAGGGTCCTTGATTTGATTCTGAGCTCAGGTTACTGTCTGTGTGGAGTTTTTTCCTGTTCCTCCTTGGCCCATGTGGGTTTCTTCCAGGTTCTCTTGTTCCCTTTTATCTACTGTAAAAACATGCATGTAGGCAGACTCTCTATGATAAAAGTGCCCCTAGTTGTAAACGATTGTGTGAAAGTGTGTGCGCGCCTATTGCCCTGGCATAAACCAGCATCCAGGACATGCTTTAGATCCGACAGAACTCCGGCCAATTTTATATGGACACTGAAAGATGAATGGATGTTTTTTGAGTGCATTTCCACTACTTAACTGAACACAAGTAATATTCAGTTTACACACAGACTAAGTTAGCTTTCTTTTAACATTCACATTTACATTTACAGCATTAAGCAGACGACTCTCGTCCAGAGCGATGTACAAAAAATGTTTTGATTCACATCATTAAGCAGACCAATACTGATACAGTAGTTCACAAATTGTTGTAACTCTGTGTTTTTTCCTAACTTTAATCGGGAAATCAACTTCTGTACTTCTCTTATATATGCATCTTTTTGGTTTCTGCTCCACTAATAATATACAATTCCAAATTCTTTCAAAATTATGTTTAAGCTCCTATTTTTAGTCCTGAAAAAAACACTTTTACTAAACCCACCAAGCCAACACTTGTTTTGTATTAACAGTGTGTTACCTGAATACAGTATATTTATTGGCCTGTTATTCAATGCACTGTAATTACAAGTGTCGTGCTACATTTCATTAGCTTAAACATTGTACTATATTTCAAAGCTGGTTTTGATTTAATGTAGGCTAAACTGATCAAGACTTTTGTTGTGGACTTCTTTGCTTTATTTATAGCAGGAAAAATAGTACATAACCAAGATATGCTGTATTTATGGAGAAGTTGTAAATTAAGGTAAGATTATAAAGATAAAGATCTGGTACTTGTTTTCAAAATGTGTCATAGTGCTTATTAGCAAGAGTTTATGCTATGAGACAGCAATGCTTCCTGCTGTGCCATCCTTTATAGAATTCAATAGTGAATATATTCATATAGATCAAATACAATATCTCAGATGCAGGTAAACAAAAAAAAAGGTTTTCATGTTTAGTTACAATAAAACCATTAAAGGACCATTAAAGTGAAATCCCTTTGGAAAGGAAGAACCATTAAACATCAAAAGATCCTTTTAAAGTCTTTCTTTTTAGGAGAGATTGCAGAGTAACAACAGTCAGTGTAAAACGAAAACTGACAGCTTCCTAAAAGCATATTTAAAAAGGAGTTCTGGGAAAAAAAAGTCATGATATATAAGACTAAGATAAAGTTCGACCAGATTGATGGAAAGGGGGAAGTGACTTGATGGGATGGGCATGTGTGCAGAACTGATTTACTTGTCTTTATAGATGATGCCGCCCAACAGAATGGCAGCATGATGATAAATTAACTATGTACCTCCAAGCAAGTGCTTCACATCATCATGTGTTCTCTTACAAGAGGCCAATAATGTAAAAAATACTACCAAAGCAAAAAATGTGTGAATGTGTGTGTGTGTGTGGGGGGGTGCTCTTGATTAACCAACCTGAAATCTATTGTGCAGGCATTTCATTTAACTGACGATGATACTAGAGGCAAAAAATCTGTTCAAACAAGCAGGGATTCAAATTGGATGCATTAAAGGCATAATGCATTACTGGCAGAGCCTCACCAGGGAATATTTTCAGCATCTGGAGATGTCTGTGGGTCACAGACAGTCATCAACTGCAAAGGATTTGCAGTCTATCAGCATGTGAATTGAAAAATCAAGATTATGTTAATTTCTCCTCTGAAATGTTTATTTATGACAATGCTTTTGGTCATTTTAGATGCATAGCAAGAAAAAACTACAAACTAAACCACCATGAACAACAAAGCACCAGAATAACTTTAGTGCTGCTTGCTATTGATGCTACGCATCTGATCAGGTGTACTTTGGATTGGTGTTTTGATGATAGCAGCAGAGAGTGCTGTCTAATAAGAGTCCAGTATCTTTGTACTCTGTGTGTGTTTAATTGAGTGACTTTAAAGGTCACAGCATACGATTCACAACTTTTTTATTTACGTTTAATGCACCCTTGTACCCTGACTATGGGCACTCTTATTCTTAGAGCAACTATTCTATCAGGAGTGAATTTTTTTTCTTACATTTAGGGAAAACTAAATGAAGGTGACAAGTGAGGACAAAATAGTTCCACAAAATGCTTTATGCTTCTGTCACTTGATAAATTAATGTCTATGAAAATGTCTACAATTATTTAATTAAAATACAATGCTCTGGAGTGAAAACTCCAACCAAAAACACTGTACAGTTAGAGGTCTCTTTGTATATTTTGCATAGGACAGAGCAGTGACTGGCTTCACACTGGGCTTACATCAGTAGCCATTTCTGGTAATCCTTCAAATAAAAGAATAGGCTATATTGTGGAGTCCTTACATCCAGCGATGTTAAATCAAGTTCTGTTGTTGTAATCTAAACTGAAACGAGAGAGATTCCTCTCTTTATCCTGTGATTTCATGCTCATCAGAGCCTGACTCCTTCACAGCTCCCAGCAGAGAGGAGTCTGAGTGCTTTCTAGCTTAGGATCAGTGGCCTAAACCCAGGTTCACACTGAGCAGCTGCTATCAGCCGTCGCTCTGACATTCAGGCGAGCCTAGCAGGGCCGGCCAAGCTATTATCCTTTAACTACTACACTCGTGTTTCACTAGGCCCCCATCTAGTCCTGTAATTTCACCGAAATAACATGTTATCATACAGGAAGCGGGAACCTCTTAAACGACGAGGCAGGGATACGATATCAGTTGTCTCTTTGAACAAACGCAGCGAAATATTCTCTAGTAAATTCACTGACCTTGCATGGTGGTGTCACTTTTCCTGACGTGAGGGCACATTGTAAAGAACAAGCGATCTCCCCGCCACACACTCGGGCTTTGTGTAAATGGGTTTTTCATTTCTCAAATACTCATCTGATCGAGCGAGAGGGTGGCATGTCAGATCACACAAATATGGTCCTGTATTTGAAATAAGGTCAGATTTACAATAGGTGTATGTGTGTGTGTGGGTGTGTATGTGTCTCGTTCTAGTGTTATCTCTATTTCTCTCTCGCTTTAATTTCTCTGTGGTGCAGTTCCTGAAAGGCTCATTTAAATATCCTCCTATAACAGACCTGGGGGAACCTCAATTAATATGTTAATGTTGCTGCTCAGCTTTTTAATTAGGTAAGTTGGAATGTATGATAGTTTTGGAGATGCGATACCATTTCCTCTTATTTTGGGCTGTCGGTTTATTATAAATTGATGTTAACTTATGTGTTTTCTTTTTCGTCTTTAAAAATGAAAACTATTTTCAGTGTCGAGTGAACAATAGCAGTACTGCCTGTTGCCACCCGCTGAACAGTATGACATTAGTAAATATCCCTGAGGCCTGTAAATCATTACAGAACTAGAGTACACACACACACACACACACACACACACACACACCAGTTCGTTTCCCTTTTCTTACACCCCCCTCCCCAAATTTCCCTTTTTACTCCCCACTTTATCATTGAAGGTTTTTTTTCCATCTTAGTAGAGGATGTGCGGAACATTTACTTTCAGACAGAAGTATTCAATCAAATGCAGGGCCAACATTAGCTTTTAAAGAGTAATAAAGTTAAATACAGCGCTGATGATGATGCTCCTTCAGGAATGTTATGATATAAAGTATGATGCTGGAGGGTTTTATACCGTATGTAAATCATTTAGAAATGTAAATGGTTGCTAAGGCTCATAGATTATGTTGAAAACAGTATTTCCCTGATAAGCTCTGTTTTTTTATCATAACATTAAGATAGTTTTATCATTGCCTGAGAATTAATCAAAGCGGTTAGCAGTGGAAACTGTAGAAATAACCGGTCATATCACAGTCCTAAAGAATAAGCAAGCCCTGTTGTTTATATTCTGACAGATTTAAACCGTTCACAGAATGATATTAGTAGGAAAGACATCCCATTAGTCTAATAGATTTTTTAAACAAACAAAATAAAAAAAAATGAACGAATGAAAAGATTTAAAAATATAATGTGCGTTGTGATTTTTAAACTTTGTGAGTGATGAAAATAAGGAAACAAGAATAAAACATGTAAATTTACATTTAATTGTTTTCCACATGCAAATGTTGAACATTACAGTCGAAACCACCAAACGCAGGCGCTTAATGCCAGGTTTTTTTGTTTAGGTTATATAACCAGTGTAGAAGTAGGGCAAAACGATTAGATCCACATTTCCTGTTAAATTCTTGCAGCATTTAAAGCCCAAAACTGTTTTGGCAGCTATTACGCCAAGATGAATTGAGATTGTCACTAAGTTTTTGTCCTATTTTGTAGTACTCTGTTTAATAAACAATTATGATTAGGGCTTCTATAATTTGCTCTTTTTGACTGCAAATATCTTTGTAAAAAAATGTATTTATTCTATTGTGTCTGAGATAAAATTATTGGAAAATGCAATGTTCTCCAAACAAGATTATTTAAAAAATGACTGTTGAAGTTTCAATCGCAATGTCTCCTTGCTAACAGTAAGGTACTATGAAGCTGCAGGGCTTTTTAGCTGTCAGAGTATGAAGGGCTTTCATTTGTTTGACGATGAGGAAAGTGCATCTAGTTTGTGGTGTGTGTTGTGCTGCGGTTGTTTGATGTTGTATGGGGTAAGGGGATTGGAAGTGGCGTAAAGGGGCAGGCTGGAAGGCTTTGTATGCTAAACATGGTCACTTTGTTGAAGGGAAGACAGACATTATTTATTCAGGAAGATGTTGACTTCATGATGGGTAGCTCTACTTGGTGAAATAGAGGAATAATGTGCAAAGAAAATGAATGGACCATGGGAAAGTCCTTATCAATGACTGGTTTAGATCTTTTAGACTTTCAATATCAGTTATCCCAAATTTAGTTTCTGTCTGTGTGTGTTTGTGTATGTTAGAGTGATAAAGATGCGACAGTGTTTCAGTGTCTTCTTTGAAGTCTTACATTACGTTTGCACTGATTTGGAAGGAAATAATTTCAGATATACACAAATTCAAATCTAAGATGATATAAAATTGCGTATGGAAATAGTATATCTGTAAAAAGTTCGAAAAGAAGATATAAAGAAGTGTTTTTTTGGGGGTTCAAGTCTGGGTAGTGAACAGATTGGATATGTTTTTTTTGTACCAGTTTGATGTTTTATACTTATAAAGTGGTTTTATGAATAGAATTGGATGAAATTATATAATGTTTTTTGCATTGTCTGTGTGTTTAAGAAAGCCTTGAGGAAGATGTGTTTAGTGTTACATCCTTAATATAATCGTTCAGCCTTCATATAATGTTGTATAGAGTACAACCTACAGTAGTCATTCTTACCTGCTACGGCACAAGGCTATTAGAAACCTATTGTTCTTAATGAAAGGTAATTAAAGTTCTTAAAAGCATTTTTGCCGTGTGTATCAACACCTCTGCCTAGATTAACACCCTGGCCTGAGCGTAGGGTGAGTTAGCTACTTTTCCCCCCAGCAGGCGGGCAGCTGAAGGACAGCCCCCTCGGCGATTGCTTGCGTTTTTTAATTAACGTGGAGGTGACACCTCTCCCCTGCTCATCTCTCACCTGCTCTGTAAACAGGTCTGTGAACTCGGCCGTCATGGCCGTGACCCTGCATGCCACCGCTCACTGCAAAACCTCATTAATAGGGAGCCAGCAAGAGACAGCACAAATGCTGCCAAGCACTTTTCACTTGACGAGTCAAGCTTATGGCCACAATATGACACGTACTGAACATATGAAGCTTTATTACTGTGCTCAATATTTATTAGCAGGATTTCTATTGATAATTTAATTAAGGTCATTGGTGCATGTACATAAGCCACAAAGGCATGTTTTGTGTATAAACACAGTACTTCCTGCTTATGAGGAAGTATATAAGCAGGAGGGAGATATTAGAAACTAGTGTTTTCTGACCCTGTAAATACCTCTAAGATCCAAAAGAGAAGTAAGCACCAGTGATTTATGAAAGCAAGACTATGGCCATGAATTTTGAAGCCACACCATAAAGCACACCGTAAACCAGCTACTCCGAGCTTTGCTTTGAAACTACGAGTCACAAGAGAACAGAGCCATAAAACACCAAAGACATTAATTTCAGAATAAACGAGGGGAGTTTGTCTCTTATAAAGTTTTATGTAAACTTTGTTGTAAACTTTATTGGCAGAGAACCAACTGGCCTCCCAATTATGGCTTTTCTACCTTGTTAATTTTATGTCTGAGTGATAAATTCACAGCAGGGTCTGTTCCTTGACCTCAACCTCACCTATTTCAGTCAAAAAAGATGAAACTTCGCACTTTATAAAGATGAATTTGCTGAAATTGTTAGCAAGTGGTTTTTTTTTCAAACTGAGATTTAATAGCTTATTAGTCCAACAAGTCAAAATACAGTCTTTCTAATCTGGCCATATTATGCACATAATTTTTTGAGCTAAAGGCTACAATAAGCCTAACACCAACCTATTAAAAAAAACAGTAGAAAAAGAAATATTGGTAGAGTAAAGTTGTTTTACCAGCTGTAATATGTTTTCATTACATTGGTGTTACAATTTGATGACAGCTATGTTAACAGGTATTAGATTTAATATTCTTTTTAATCGATGGCTGCTACACTTAAAATGTTAAAAAAAAGCTACTGAAAATAAAAACCATCCTGAGAGACAGCTGAGAGTAGATCTGTCTGTCTGATCTAATCTGTCTGCAAGAGACTAAAACCTTTTATTTGTCAAAATAACTTGGCAAATGACAGGTCATCTAAAAGAGATATCTTCTAATGTCCATCAGTCCAGCAGTTTGTCTTTATCAATCATCCCAGTGTTTGTTGACCAAAACAACAGGATGTCACAGTTATTTTTTTACAGATATTTTTATTGGGGTCTGCTCTTTCACAACAGGAATGCAGAAATACGTGAATATATATGATGTTTTTTCTGCTGTATTTGCACCTAGGGACCATTATTGTGCTTTTATGACTTGGGTTTCAGCCCAGTTCTCTCACAGAGCAGTTTAAAAATGTCAATACATAAACAAACTGTACATGTCATAGGAGGAACTGCTGTGGCTTTCCATACTTTCATATTTGTAATGAAAATGTGCCGGTGTATTATGTTGCTTTCTAATGACCTGCCCTTAATTAACAGCTTATGTTGTGCTCTGGCACTCGGTGCAGCTAACAGACGCAGAAGAATGGTGCTCATGTCAGGCTTTTCTTGTCTGGAGACACAGCTGACGTTAAAGAGTCAAGGTCAAGCAGACCCTTCCCCTTCATCTGTCAGCCTTTTTGATCTGCAGCCGTTTTTGCTTCTCCATTCTGCACGCTCTGCCTTTAACACAAGGGCAGAGGTCAGTGCAGGTCACTGCTGTAGGATCCCCCCCAACCTCCACCTCTTACCTTCTCTCTTTCCTTCTTTCACCCACCACACAAATGTAGTCATTACTAACCCGTTGGGTTTTTTTTAGAGACCGCTTAAACATTCCTGGGCCCCTAATTATTTTATGCTTTGGTTCTGCATTCCAACGAGTTTTTTATCATTTGCATATGTCCAAAGCTTCAACAGCATTGGTAGCCGAGTTGTCATGATGGATCAATGTTTTGTGCTGTAACTGCAAGGATGTTGAAATCTTTCACGGTGGGGGTTTCAATTTGTCATATCATAAACAGGTACTAAGCACATGGATTAGCGGTGTTTGGATCTGCTGGCTGCTCTTGGCCTGTGTTATCTGAATGCCGGGGCCTCTTTCTATTCTGGAAGGCTTAATAACAGGGTTCTTGTGCCGGCCAGAGGATTCTGAAGGGCCCCAGGACCGGTCACAGTTCACTGATCATCACAGAGACAAGGATTTCTGTCTGTTTTCATTTAGGCCAAAGCTGCTAGGATCCAATTCTGGATTATTGTAGGCAGCAAGTCAAAGCTAGCTGAGACTAAATGGATCAACTGTTACTGATTATATACAGTAGAGCAGGAGAGGCATAAAAACAGACCCCTGCATTGTGCCTAAGTTTTCTTCGTAGTAATGCATTTTATTTATACATATTAGGTAGTGCAAATAAGTGTAATTTTGACACTTTTTGGTCTGTAAGCCGTGTTTCAGTAGACGCGTGTGAAACCCTTGTTGCTCTCTCAAAAGGTAAACATGTAGCCTAGTCTCCTCACTGTCGGAAGCTTGACTTGATCCTGTTTTTCTCACAAAATCACTTAAAGAACACTTAACAACACTTATTAAAACCTGTCATAAGTGATCTTTATTTTGCTACCGGTACATAATGGATAGTCACATTGTGGGAACACTAAACACTAATTTAAGGTAAGTAAATGGTAATATAAACCATAGCAGGCAATACCACAGATATTCACTGAGAAGAAGACATGCTGTTGAGGTATGAAAAAGTGCCAGACAGGAACAGATAGTTTTTTGACCTGGAGCATTTTGTCGCTTGTTAGTGTTGAAAGGTTACACAGTTTTCTTTGAGGGTGGACAGAAAAGAAAACAATGTTGACGATTTCCAGATATTGTTTGGGCCCTAGATGTGCACAAAGCCTGGTTTAGCTTAAACTTCACAAGTCTCAGGCCCCAAGGCTGTCTGTTCGGGTTGTTACACTACAATAACAGGCACTTCCGAAACAAGGGTGGAGGGACCAAGAAAAGAGGAAGAAATAGAGGAAGGTGGTAGATGAGTGTCTGGTTGTAAATCATCACATATGTGCCCAGCAGCAGCAGGCTCGGACTCTGCAGGAGTGGGGCCCAAAGCAGCAGCACTTATTAAATTTCCATGAAGTTTAGTGAATTTGCAGGATCAGTGGGGTGAGTAAAGTCAACAGGAAGCGGCTGGCAGTGCTGTTGCCTGCAGCGCCTCCGTAAAGCGACTGACAAATGTGCTTACAGGCTCGGTAGCTACTGCTGTTGCTGCAAGGACTAGATTTATCAAAGTATTTTAAGCATGTTACAGTTGTTTTGGCATTGCCATGCCAGACCACATTCAATAACAGAAGAATGACTGTAAGCTTTAACAATAGTGAAATCCCTTAATAATCGCTCATAATAAATCATAGTTAATTCCACACAAATCAATAATCACTTATGGTGTAAATGCTTCTGATACTAATGCTAGCGTTTCGTTGAAAACACATATTGAAATCGAAACCTGGGAAATGATCATCATACACATTTCTACTGAAGCTTTGATATTTGCTTCTGTTTTTTTCCCCCATTTTTCTCATTTCTCTTTTTAGTCCCTCAGGCAGGGTGCTTCTATTAAGGCATTAACACTCTGCTAAAATGTTCCCTTTTAGATTCTTAGAACTTTCGCTCTACATGGTGGTATGAAACTACCAGGCAGCATGATTGCATTGATTAGTGATCAGTTTGTATCGGCATGCGAGCAAAGGTATAAAACAGCTTTTGTGAGAATAATGCTAAACTATACAGGCGAGACTTTCTCAAAAAAGCACACAAGGTTTTCTCCTGTAGGTGACAATCAGTTTTTTTTTCAAAGAAGAAGCGAGTTCAAAAGCACCATCTATATTGCCCTTAAAGATAAGGCAGGACACTCTCATCTGATCTGGCCGTAGATGTGGCAGTCAAAGGCGGCCATGTTGAGTGACCCTCTTTTACTCTGCCAGTCCCCCCAGGTCAACAGTAATGGCCAATGCTCTTAACCAGAATCTGATAAAGAAGATAGTGTTGATGGGATAGACAGCATCTTAGGTGGCCATCGAGATTGAGAGACAAAAACACATGGGAAAGGTTAATCTCAAACGCTTATCAATCAATTACATTTGGCTTTTGTGGAATTAATGGCATGACTGGAATTGCTTGGGCAGATTGGACGGCTTTGTGTGGTGAACTTGGCATTGGTGTCTCAGGGGAGAGGCCGCATTTTGTGTTTGAATCATCACTGCTAAATGATTAAAACTCTGCTCACAGAAGATGATACAGAGGAAGATAACAGATCCTTTCAAATGAACCAGTGAAAAGATGTCCCTTTCTGCTTAACATCAAATAGTTGCTTTTGGATACCTTGTGAAACCCCAAAATGGAAATCAATTCAAAATTAATTGGGGATCCTGCACTTGACCATGTTTTAATGTATGAGTCTATGATATCTGAAATCTCATTTCTTTCTCCCTTTTTTCACTTTTCCTTATTCAGGACTTTGTCACGAAAAGTATACAAAAGTCACCTGCTCTTTCTATACTCCAATCAATCACTCTGTTTCTCTGTATTCAATGCAATTTAATTTTATTTGTATGGGTCTTCTAAGAGCAGACAATGTCACAAGCAGCTTTATGGAAATCTAGATGTAGATTAATATTCTAAGGAGGGAGCCACTATCTCTTATTGTACAAAGGGATACACATAAGGGCTCTTTACTCCGATCTTCTGTTCTGGCACCTGGATGGTGAAAAAACTTTAGATATGCCAATTACTGACTATTTGACTTTCTTTCCACATTTTTAGTATTTCCAAAAATACTTTCTAAAAACTGAAAAAGAACCAATTTGTTTGTGTGCTTTTCCTGCACCTCTTCAATTTTACTTCCTTAACCTGGTGAAACTGTACTAGGATATTTTTAACTGATGAATAATTCTTCTTGACGTCACGCAGAATATGGCTGTCTAACAAATGCTATACATTTCAAATGAAATTTAATGTGACACACAGTAAAAAACCTTAGAAGATCTTGATTTACATATAAAAGGGAATTCAACTTCTTTTGTCATAGGTGACATCAGGTATTAAGATTAAAAAACAATACTCTTCTAGAGTTGGATACTATATTGTCAGTTTAAATGTTTTAAATAAAAAAATACATCATGAGCACCACAGTCTTTATGATTACAACAACAGATCTTCATCACAACTCTTTTTGGGACAATCTATAGCAATTATCCCGACCCAACCTCTTATTTTAAAGTTTCTTCTCCTTGCCTCCTAGTCCTGTGGTAGGTTTATATAATTACCAACAATTCTGTCTTTTATCCCATCTGTCCTGTCTTCATGCCACTACTATTGCAATACAACACTCTCGATAAACCAGATTTGTAAACAATAACAAACATGTGCATGAAAACCCTCTTAAAAGAAATTAATAAACAGCCAAGGAAACCCCATGGGCAGGCAGGACACTGATCTTGCTCTGATCATATAACAGGGGAAGGTGAGAAGGGGGGAATAGGAGGATTAGGCTGATGAGTTCCCACTGGAATCACCCCCTAAACTCATCTTCTACCCCCAAAACTTCAAACCAGTCCCTGCTTTGAAATAGTAGTAGGTGTTTCTAATCCTCTTTGTGAATGTTAATCTATGTACCTAGATTAAGTTCTGCCTTTAGCCTTAGCTTCGGTCAGTGCTCTTATCCTGGTACGGTAAACTTCACTAAGATATGTTAATAACAGGTGAAGACTCAGAAAACACATGCTGATAACTTAGCAAATTAATTTGTTAGTTAGATGCTTGGAATGGTATATTGAACAGTTAGACTAATAGAGTAATAACAGCTCACTCTGGGGAGTCATTATTGCTCACTCTTAACAATCCTTATACTTTGTTAATGACTTCTAATGACTCCCTAGTGTGTTTTTGTTCGTTTACAAAGTCGATTTTTTTGTCTTCAGAAAATCTCAGTGTACATATTATATATAGTATAACTGTGAAAAAATATAAAAAAGATTTCATTCTGACATTTCCATGTTACATTACACTATATATATATATATATATATATATATATATATATATATATATATATATACATTACATACAGTTTGCTGACAAATGGAAAGCAGTACAATAGTATTATTTTCACAAATTGCAAAAAAAGGTTGAATATTAAACAAAGATATTGCCCAATTAAAAATTTGTTATATTTAACATTAAATCAGCTTCTTATTGTGTGAGTCTGTGTGTTATTATAAAAATATACTAGTCAACATTTGAAGTGATCCGAAACATTTTATCAAAGTTGTCCTAAAACCACAACAATACTTGCTATCTCAAAAAAATCTTATTCTATTACAGGATTTATATCAGATTATCTGGCCCAAAACTAAAATGCAATGTTTATTATTGCCAACATAATTGCCACATACCTTTTGTCATATATACATAATTTACAGCATTCGGCAAATGCCCTTATCCAGAGCGACTTACATTTACTTTTTTATTCACCTAAGCAATTAAGGGTCTCGCTCAGCGGTCCAGCAATGGCAACTTGGTGGTGCTGAGGATCGAACTCCGATCCTCCAATTAGCAGTCCAACACCTTAACCACTGTGCTACCATTTAACATACTCTTTATAACTGACATGTACCTTTTTTGTCGCAATCAATAATGAATTCTGATAAATTGTATAAGAAAATACTCCTAAATATGCTAAAAAATGTATTCTCATGGTAATTTTTAGATTTTGGCATTTTCTGAGAAGGACTGGTCCTCATGTTTAACATTAATAATCATTATGATGAGAGAAATTCAGTTGATGTTAATTTGTGTGTCTGGTACATAGCTTCCCCTGATGTGAGTTAGTGCTACAATTATTGTGGATAATTATAGTCTAATTACATAGAAATTATTAACAAACACACATAACTCAGGCAGGCCTAAAGGCAGGCCCACACCTCTTAGGCCTTCTCATCCAATGGGAGATATTGTTTTAGTACGGCATAAAAAGATTAAACTCCATGAAGTTTTCCCTAAAAATGAGCTGCTTCACTCTGTCTTCATTTTTTAATGGCTTTTGTGTGTTTAGAAAGAAAATTTCACAGTATGCCTGCCTCTATGCTTCTGAGTTGTAAATGTTTAAAATAGTAGTATATTTTCTTAATGAGTTTTGAGTATTGTATTTAGGAGCTTGATCCCCCCTTTAAAGGCTAGATAAGCCAGGGTTAGAGTACCCAGGGTGTGTGACCATATAAAGCCACAGTATTACCACACTCCCCGTGATATAATTGAATGATATCACTACAGTTGTTCAGAAAGGCTCCTGGTGTTGCTCTTTTGTGTGAAGCTGCGTGAGTTTTTAAACAGGTCCATATGGTGAGAGACATTAAGCTTTGAAAGAGAGAAGAGTAGTGGTGGTCCTTGCACTCTCAGCCTCACTATAGAGTGAAGAAGGGAAGCTGAGTTTAAGCTGTCCTTTCACACTGAGAATAAAAAAAGAGTTTCCATCTGGCCCTCAGTAAAAGGCAGCCACTCTCTTTCTCTCTTTCTCTCTTTGTTTCTTTTTCTTTTCGTCTTCTTCTCCGAATCAAACTTTGATGTTCCTGACCCATTAAAAAAAGTTAAGTTTCAGCTTTCTTTATATTCTAAACAACACATCTAAACCACTATCTGTATTTTAAAATCAAAACCATGATATCTGGGCTGAGGAATATCACATTATAGCATTATTACAAGAAACGTTTCTGAGAGGGTCATATTGTAGCTACAGCTATGAAAATTCCACTAAATCCTGTGGTAAAACGAAGTTGAAAATGAAATAATTCATACTGTAGTTTTGTTAATAAGAGTGCTTTTAGAGTAGTTTTGTTATGTCTTAAAATTTATTTTTGAACTTAAATTAACCTTATGTCTCTAAAAATATCCTTTTACAAACTGTATATTTGAGATGAATTGATTATATCTTTCTATATTCTTACACCCCTACTTAATATGCTAAGTAAGTCAACGCTAAACATGTGAACCTCTTTTTTGGAGGCCTTTATTTTCTTCCACCACAGTATACTGAGTATAGTTCTGTTATGTACCATCTTCCTGCCCTTGATAGAGGAAGGTCTGTGCTCAGCAGGACTGTGAATAGACAGGAGAAATAGAGAAGAGAGCAAGAAGGAGGCAGGGAATTTCTCAATGGACTGTGTCAGTGTGAATTAACCAAGGATCTGTCATCACAGTCAGGACTATAGAAAAGAGGGCTTGTGAGGTCAAGGTGGTATTCCAGTTTCTATGTGACAAGATACATAGTTTCTTTTCAGCCACTTGAAGATTACAGGTTACTATAGTTCCCCTCAGGCTGCGCCTAAGCATTCAGTTAATCTGCTCAGCATCAGTTAGAGGCTGGCACTGATCTGAGTTGGATAAAGATTGTGTTGAGAAAACCAGGGAGGAGATTTTTACAAAAGCAGGGCACCTCTGGCTTTGATGTTGTCTTCAGCAAGGGAATGTAGGCTGAGTGAAAGCCTCTGTGTGCTTTTGGATAAATAGACTGACACGGACAGTGACATTGATGTGAAGAGGAGGACTGACAAGCCCGAATTAGCCAGTCTCTCTCTCACGTCCCATTGTTTACACACACACACACACAACCACACACAACACACACACACAAACCACACACAACAAACTTTAATTATACATGACTTAAGTAATATAAATAATACTATATATTGTTACAGTTTGTATATATGATATATATAGGACAATTATTCAAATTTATTACTATAATAAAATACTATAACTAAAAAAATACAATTGACTTCTACAACTTTAAAACCGCTTATAAAATCATTTTAGGATAAGGTCATCTATCATTTTTCTATTTATCAATCATACATTGACAGCAATGGGCAGACACCCTTTACCAGCAGTGATTAACATTTATCACATTTATACAACTGAGAAAATGGGGGTTAAGGGACTTGCTTAGGGGCCAACAGTGACAGCTTGGTGATTCTGAGAATAACCCTGATCTCCAAGTAGTGATCCTACACTTAACCAATGCGCTACACTGCCCTATAAAAAAATCCAGATATAAATTGTGATATAAATGTTCCTGAATCGAAAGTATATTTAAAAGAATGAATAAAAAAAAAAAACAAAATAAAAAATAAAAATGTTTTGATTAAATACATTTTACTGGTCACTTATTTTCTATTTTTAATGTATATGTCGAGTAAAATATTGGATCATCATTTAGTTAAAGAAATGTATTCAATGAGACAAAGTGTCTGAATGTTTCACTAACTTACTGGATACATGGACACTGATTCATAGAGAAGTTTGTTTAACAGGCAACGTACAATAATCAGTGAAATGCTTATTTTAGTATGGTGGGTAATAGTGAGTTTGAGTATAATGAAGGTAATGTTGTGTATGGTAATACTAATTTTCTCCTTGTCATGTATACAGTGAGCTAAATTAGAGAAAATGAAGTGTGCACCTCATAACAAGCTGTCTGACAGGATGTAAAGCTAAGTGCAGGCGATGGGATAAATGTCCTTGAATCAGGCTCTTTAGTGCAGCCTCAGTGAGCTAACATTGTGCTGAATTAGCCGGTATGCTAATGACCAGCAGCAATGCTTGCCCATTCCGCTCAGGGCAAATCGTTATGCAAATGGACGTGAATGCAGCGCAGGAGAGGTGATGCTCAAGCGCTGATAAAGCGCACAGTCATTCACATAATAGAAACACAGAGAGAGAGAGCCTAAGACAAATGGCTTTGTTGCTAAACAATTTTTTTCCTATTAAAATAAGTGCAAGAGTTGATAGCGTTAAAAGCAGCTTGTGTGGTGATTCATGCCGTGTGATAAGAGTATGTGTGTGTTGCTGGTGTGGCTGCACATTTCTGGCCAGAGGAGTGTGTATTTTAAGCCTAAGCCACAATGGAATATAAATCAGATTACTATACACAAAAGTACTATCAGTTATTAATTTTCAGTGGTAATAAAGTGACTCTTGTGTCTGTTGGCAGTTGTAACCTTGCATGCTTACATCTATTAACTGATAAATAAAATTACACTTACCGTACAGTTTCAGTAGTTCGATTTCTGGAGCTCTACTTTGACACAGGTAAGTTTAACTGTAAGCGAACACTCCTGTCTGTAATAGGAGGAAGCTCCTGAAGATAATCATAAGCAGATCAGGTGCTAAAATAGATTTTATTTAATCAAAATTTAGCAGGAAGATAAATATTCTGAGAAAATGAAGAAAAGCACAAGATTCTGTTCTGTGTATTTTTTTTTACATATTATGCAGTCTGCTGTACATCCATATATTGCTAGATATTGTTTTGTTTCGTTTTCCTTTCTATATTAAATCAGGATGCACCGATATTGATACTGGTATCGGTATCGGGCCTGATAGTGAGCTTATGTACTCGTACTTGTATAAACACACCAAAACCAAAGAATGATATGTCTTATGAAGTCAGTGTCAGAACTTTCAGTGCACAGAGACTCCAGCAGCAGCAGCATCAGAATGCTGGTGTAATGATTTCACTGGGTATAATTAGAACCCAAAGGTGCAGTTTGTTTACAGCGTGAACACTCTACAATAAACATATGGCAAAATATAAAATATGAACTTGACTATACTAGCATTAACTTGACTTGACTTAGCTTATCGTAGCTTAGCTTAACTTAAACACTAACACAAATATAACCAAAACAACAAACATAAACCTGACTAGAATAAACTTTAACTTAACACGACAGTGAGGACAAAGTAAAGGGCTGTAAATGCACAAGACTAACCAATAGGAACACGGCATATGGACAAGGGAATCACATGACATGAACAAAATAGACGAAGTAATTAAAGACATGAACAATGAACAAAACCTCAAAACATAAACACAATATAAATATCAAACAAGAAACATAACAAACATGAAACATAAACTTGAAACATAAAACATGAACCCTACAGTCTGGCTTAGCGGTGTGGAAGTATTTTTAAATTAATGATGCCGACCAATGGCAGATTGCAAAATCTATTCTGTAAAAATATTAAGCGGTAAAAAACAAGTATTTATAATATAAGTAATTTGACAAAACATCTTAAATTAAAACAGTAGCAGAGAAAATAGGAGGAGAAAACTCAATAATTCAACGTCCCAAAAATTCCGCTATCGGTATCAGTAAGTCATTAAAATAGTATAATATTTAAAAAAATACAAACTTTAACACAAATTATTTTAAACCTAAGTATGACACATTTATAAACTTTTACTAAGTTTGCAGTAAAGGAAAAGTCAAATCAACTTATTGTGCCCAGAAGAAGATAAATAAGGGTGAGCCTTTCCAGAGTGTGTTGATTGACAGCAAGTATTTGATTGACAGGCTTTGCGTGTGTGTGTGTGTATGTCATTGCAGATGGTGCTCCAGTGGGCAGCCAAGCAGGGCTGCATCGAGACGGTGGACATGATGGCTCGCTCTGGCGCAGACGTCAACCAGCGAGCAGTGAGAGCTGACAGGAGCCAGAGCCCCTACCGACACACTCACATTTACACCTCTGCAGGGGCGCTCTCGCTCTCTCGCTCGCTCTCTCTCACTCACTCACACACACAACACATACAAATATGTACTATGCATGCTCTTAGAAAATTAACACCTCCTCTTGAGGTGTAGCAGCTTTCGTTGTCATTAAGTTCTAGCTGTGCTTGCCCTGTTTAAGCATGTGTTTGTGGGTGTGTTTACGTGTGTGTGTGTGTCTAGTCATGCGCATAGATCAACTATTTAACTCTGTTTTAATCACTTTTTGATAACTGGCCAAAGGTCATAGCTTGCCCTTGACTGATCCTTCTAATTTAGGCTAATTCAACTGTTTGAATGAATTAGTCTATTATTCAAAAACACTTTCAGAGAGAGAGAGAGAGAGAGAGAGAGAGAGAGAGAAATAGAAAAAAAAGAAAGAGAGAGAAAAGAAAGAGAGAGTGTATGTGTCTACGTCTGTCGAGCTTGGGAATAAGAATGAACCTGTGCCGGGCAATTTCATCCACTCTCCCCTATAACTTCGCATAAACATGATCTCACATTTATTTATTCAAAATCTGCATTTACAGAGCAGCTGTCCAGCGCGGACAGTGACTGTTCCAGCCTCACCCCAGCAGTTCATGCATATTCTAAATCACGCTATCTTATCTCTCGCCATTTAGGTTTGGCCAAGTGCAGAAAGAATCATTGTGCTTCTGGCAGTTCTGTCTCTTTATGTCAAGGTAAAAGTCATTCACTCTCTTTATCTGACTCTTGGCCTCACTCATCTTTTTATTCCATTTCATTTTGTCTCTTCACCTTTCAGTCTGGACAGATCCAGATGGGAGGACGGAGGAGTATGAATCTTCTGTGTGCCCGGGGCTCACTTCAGCACAGTTGATCTAAATTTAAAAAAGAACTATAAATATATACATTTATATACAGTACTATTGTGTGATTACTGTTTATAGTTCTCTACCCTGTAACAGTTTTAGTGCGATGTGATTGCTCAGTCTGCTGTTTATCACTGGTATTTACGCATGGTTTGTGTGTGTGTGTGTGTGTGTGTGTGTGTTTATGTAAAGACACTAGAGAATGTAATAGAGGGAAATTGTTGTGATTAGTTAATGGTTTCTCCGTCTGTTTCTCCTCGACTGCCCTAATCTCTTCCTCTCACCCTGTCTGCCGGGATGTGCACACTGGAGATAATGTTTAAAGCACAGCCAAGCACACACGTGCCACTTATTGCCTTCATAATTACATAATTAACTTTTGCTCTCTAATCGTTATGGAGGTAATGGTGCTGTTCAAATGGAGCCCCTTCTGGGTAGGAAGGGAATAAAAAAAAATCAATAATCCATAGAGTGCCATCAGGGCTTTTCACACACCTCCCACTCATGTTAGATGGGTGTTTTTTTTTTTAAGTGAGTTACTCAGTTGTTCACTTCTAGACAAGGTGCTGTGGATTTTGACATGCAGCATCAGATGATAGCTTAACAGTAGGGTGCAAAAAAAGTTTTACCGATGTTAAATTCCCTCTGTACTTTTCCTACTAACAGTCACTCTCCTCACTGAATGTATTTACTTTCTCACTCTTACTAACGTTCTCATTCTTTCTTTTATGATCCACCCTGCTTCAGCTCGACCTCTTGCATGCTGTAAGTACCGCCATTTATATCCTCTTTAAAAGACAGTGGTTCAAACTGTCTATTTCATATTCAGAAAATGCAGACTTATAGCTTCATACTCTTCAACTGAATAGAGGCTTGACGAAATATTTCAAAGGCTAAATTGCCCTTAATGTCAGTGTGAAATTAGGTTCCTGACCTAGCCTGTGCTGCGCAGTATGCTTATTCTCTTTCTTTAATCCTTCTCCCGCCTATTCTTGCATAGCGGTGCCAAAACTGGACTCTGATGACATCCTTCTCTGATTTTCCTCCATCCGTTTCTCTTTCACTCTGAAGGGAGGGTGAGTGTTATTTTAATATACCTGTGAAATGAGTCTGGATTTAGCATAAATGTGCTTAAAATCCAAAGTGCGGTCACACTACATAGTGATTTGGTGTCCACCTATAAAAGAGGATTGTGGAAGACGATATGCAGCGTGCTATTGGAGACGAAAACTTATCTTCCTGCGGGGACATTGAACAAATAGGTTTTATTAAAAATTCAAAAGGGAGACACTTTTAGATTTTCCAGCGAGTTGAAAAGAATAGACTGACAGTCTGTAAAGGGTGCTCACTATTGGAGGTATATTACAAAAACTGTGCCATACAGAGAGGTGTAAGAGGACAGCCATCCCCGATCCATCTGTATTGACCTCAGCTTCAATACATAAATCACAAACTCCTCTTTCAATAAGGTTTTTCCGATCAGCCCCTATGAAAAAGTGTGTGTAAAAGAGAGAGATAGAAAGCAGGAGAGACTGAAAGAAAGAAAGAAAGTAGTTTTGTTAACTGGACTCGTTAAAATGAACCCTAGTGACTCACCTTGATCTCCATTGGCTCCTTTGGCCCCCTGGCCAGTCACTCCCTGGCCTTTACTTACATTTAAAGTAAACATGAAGCTGAGCACATGAAAGTGCATGTGACCTTTCCAAAAAATGTCAATGCTAGCACTCATGTAGTAATGAGGACTAGAGCAGAGGGATGCCTACTTTAACCTTTAAGAGCAGCAATGCTGTGGGAAAACACATTATGCTAGCACTGTGGTTAGCAACATAGCTACAGTGTATTGCACATTACAAAAGGCCACCAGCTACAGAGCCATCTCAGGGACAATTCAACTGCAATAATCATGGATTACTGTTGTATTCAGCCTGTGTGCCTTTAAGTAGGTCGTTGTGTTGCTGTAGACTGTATACTCTATGAAAGCATTATGGCTCTAACACATGAGTGAACTTTAATTAATTAAAGATTCTCAGACGAACTAAAATCATTCCTAATGGGATTTGGCTTAATGGTTTCCATTAAGCATTAAAATCATTAGATACTGATGGGAAATGAGTAGGGATGCCATTAGTTCAACACCCATTATGAACTATTCATTTTTTTACCTACTGCGCTACTTATGTCTGGTGTGTACTTACTTGACTGTGGAAAAGTGAACACAGTTATGATGGACAGGGTGTGGTTATAAACAGTTTGCTGTGTTTTTCCAGGAACACTGGTTCTATTTGGACATTAGGCCATCACAGTGCACCACAAACACACACAAACACACACACACACACAAACACACACCTTTTGTAAGGTTAAAATTCAAATATCACAACCATCAAGCTGCCACTGCCACCTTGATCTTAGCTGTGAGAAAGAGATGAACGTATCTCACTCTGGAATGTAAACTGGAAAACCCAGAAAACACATGCTGCATTTAATGTCCCTGACAGATACAAATGTTCGAATATCGCACACAACCGACCCTACTATTTGACCACAAGGTCTAATAATTTACTTATGCCAGTGTATGAAGAGATGAAGATTCCAACTATTGTTTTAAATAACCTTTGATTTACCAATATAATAAATGTCTGTATGTTTGATACCTGCATATGTGATAAGTGGTAGCTCAGTGGTTAAGGTGTTGGACTGCTAATTAGAAGATCAGGGTTTGATTCCCAGCACCATCAATCTGCCACTGCTGGGCCCCTGAGCAAGACGCTTAATGTCAGTGCATAAAAGAGAGAACCCTGTAAGTTGCTCTTGTTAAGAGTTATAAATAATAACTGACAGTTGACAGAGATTACTTAGACAATTTCTGTACAATTTTATGGACACTACATAATTCTATTCAAGTTTAATTTGAACAGTTTAATTGTGCAGTGCCTGGGGCTGTTGGTATGTCTGGATTAATCCAATGTGACATTTATACTTTTTATTCTTTAATCAAAGAGTAAAAATAAAGTTGAGGCAAGAGCCTATTTAACTTTTAACCAACAAGGCCTCTATGTTTTTCCAATCCTGATTAATTGCTGTTTTCATCTGGTCTTGTAACCATTCAGCATTTTGACTTGCCCTAAAGAAAAAGGAAAGCAAAGCAATATCAGAGAAATGAAAGGAAGCGATGACATGCATATCCATTTATCTTGTGTTCCTAGATCTTGCTTCCTAGGAAAGCTCTCCTGTGGAGTGTTAATGTGTAGTCAGAGGCACTGATCTTCACTAAGCACCCAAGTGCGTTGAGTACAGCCGTCAGTCGAGCGGCACTGAAGTGCGCTAAATCTGTTTGCTCTCTCTTGCCTTCGCTGACTGTGACTCAGTTCTTCTCTCTGTTTGTAGTAAAAGAGCATCTTTACACGTGGACACTCAGAGTGTGTTTGTGTATGTGTGTGATAACGGTGAATAGTGACAGTAGATCCAGGAGGAGCGTGGTCAGTGTTAATATGCAGGCTGGAAATGACAGGCATGCGCGGTGTCTCCTGCAGCAAACTCCCCACTAGGCTAGCTCCAAAACACAGAGTTGCTACAGGACAAGTAGTGTGTTGTTTTCACATCCAGCTGCTTTTTAATATCACAGTAACCACTCTGGGCAATAAGACTGTCTGTCAGTTTACTCCCTCATGAAACATACAGATGTTTAAGCGATAGACGATTCCCTACAAGGGAAGGCAGCTCCAAGTCAATGTATAATGAAATAATAACTTTTAAGCTTAAAGCTTGAGAATATTTGTGATAATATATACTTTATTTGTACCAAAAAGGCAATTAGTTTGGGCAAATTGGTAAACATACTACAACAGAACATAAAACATCATCAGCAGTCATAGCGTAGAGTTTAACTTAGTAAATGTTTACATGCAGGTTTAATAGGCACAATTTATGCAGTTGGTCATATAGATACCCAAATTATTTAGCTTCCGATTAATAAATTATGCAGTGACGGAAATAACAGCGCTACCTTTCTCACTAATGAGTAATCAAATGAATTAGTTTAATATTACGACAATAAAATGGGCATTACTATAACTCAGTTCATGAAGAGGGTTTTATCCGAGAGGCTCTCTCTTATAGCCATCAGACCGGATGGAAAGCTGAAGATCGGAAAGCCTCACCCTCTTCCGCTGCCTAATTTCTGTTAGCCTGTGCCTACAGTAGCCTCAGACTCCTGACAGAAAACGAACTCATATTGTCTCCTGCTGTTGTAGGGTTTTGCCTCAAGGTTTAATATTGTCTGTGGTTTTCCTCAGATGCGTTTTGATCACCAAGTTGTAAAGACTGCTGATTTGAGTTACGGCAGATGTTCTGTCAGCTGGAACTAGTCAGGCCACTCTTCGACAGCCTTTTTAGGAACATTACTTTGTTACTGAAGTTTTAGTTTTTTTGTTTTACGGAACCGCTAGGAATGTGTGCGTAATAATCCCAAATCAGCTGTCAAATACTTAACGCAAACAGTTTGGCACCAAAAAACATGCAATGGTCAATGTCGGAGAGATATTTTCCGTAATTCTGATGTTTAACTAATTCTCATAACTTGTATCTGCACAATTTAGTGTGTTGTACATCTGCCACATAATTAGATAACTGCACGAGTGAGCAGGGGTACAGGTGTTCCTATTAAACTGACTGGTGAGTGTAATGTCTTTATAATCATAAGGGTATTTGCATGCCTCAGTGGTAAAATTCTACTCAAAAAATATCCCAAAATAAATAAGAGGCATGGCTGGACAATAAAGTAATTTATAAAGAGGAAATATAACAAAAAAAGCGGTGCTGCCCTGTGCTCTGTGCCCCTGACTGTGAGTGAGCGCTCATCCTCACTAATGAAGCAAACCATAGAGTGTGTCAATAGAGCATTTCATTAGAGCAATCCCTTGAGATTCATTGACTGGACAGAGTGTGAGCCTGCTATTTGTGTGTCTGTTGAGTGTGTTTTTGTGCATGCATATGTTGCAGGGGGTTTTTTCTCTTTGTTTGTAAAAATCTTAATCGCAGAATTGACCCCCATATGTTGTGTGTTAGGGAAGCACACAGCCCTGTTGTGTTTGTAATTCTCTAAAACACATATGGCTCAGGTCGCTATTACCACACACCTCCGTACACACAACAGAGTTTCCATATGGTGCGTGGAAATGGATACACCATGGTCTGCCTCCATCGCCTTGTGCTCTTTTACATCCTGTGTTGAGAGAAACTGACAGGCATAAAAAATTGAATGGAAAAACCAAATTTGTTTAGTTTGTTTTAAGACTACAGCTTGTAAAAAAAAACCTAATTTGCTTACTTCTTATATTATTTCTTTTTGCCCTTTTTCACTTTTTCCTGACTTTTAGGTCACTTACTCGGGCATCTTGACTAACAACCACTGTAGAATAAACTGTATGAACACATTCAGAATTCTGTGTACTTTGTAAAGTTTGTATCCGTGTTTGCCTTTGCTTGGGCTTTTTTCTTTTAATTATCTGGCTATCGGATTTCGCTGAAAACAAGGACAAACAATTCAAACATATCATTTTATTCACTGCCAAAACCCTGGGTAGATGCAATATACTGCATCAGGCATATACATTTATGCTTCATTGCCAAGTCCATACCATGAAGTAAACACATCACAATAGGGAATCCCAGTAATATGGAGTGCAATAATGTATCAAATATTCCAATATTTATCTCTGTAATATCAGACAGGTTCTGCAGCTAAACACAGCTAATTATCAGTCTGGCATTAATCAAGGCAGAATAACAGGAGGTCTCGCACTGTCTCTAGATATAAATTGAGTGGCACTGTGGCACTGATTCTCAATCACAGTGATGGGTGCACTGCTGCCAGGCCTTTACCCAGGCACCACCAAACCCAATGAGCCGTGCCTAGCCAAGCTGGCACTCCCAGGTTCTGTCTGCACTCCCGACTAAATGTCCAGATTGGCGACTGTTTACTAAATGATGGCTGTTATTTACAGTTTGCTCAGGCAAATTAACATCCTTCACGATTTGTTTGTCAATTAAAGTGATGACAGATATGACATTTTTCATTTTTATCATAAATGTTTTTTCATTTTTGTTAGGTAAGCGTCTATATATTATACAAGTGTTTCGCTTGTAAATGTTCAGCATCAGTGTCACCGTTATAAAAAATCTTTAGACAATAGAAGTAAACTCAGGTGAGTTTTAGCATCGTGAGAAACAATTCAGTGGGTGTGATTGAAGAAAGCTAAACCCAAAACTTAATGTGGTGGGAGACGTGTGTGTGGTGGTGAAGAAACTGAATATAGTTTAACATGGTTATGAGCTGACTGCTTGCTGTGCCTTAAGCGGTATAGTTTAACACAGTTATAGGATTACTGCTGTGCTTCTAGAAACATAAGCCTCTCTTAGCGCCGGCGAGCTTAAGACCTCCTATAACTGTATTAAAGTATGTACAATTTCTCTAGACACAGCAGTAATCATATAACTGTGTTAGACAGTTTGCAGTTTCTCAAGATACAGCGACGACTGAATGTCAATTTCAAAGTGAACACAGGAGAAGCTGTGCATGCAGAAAAGTGACAATCTCAAATCTGACTCAGACTGATTTTTTTTGTATTTTAGTCCTGTGGTTTTGTTGTGAATTTGATTCAATTAATTCAGTCTTTTGGGAGAAATGGTTTAGATCCCCCGCTCTGTCATTTTGTCTCTTGTGGTGGTTAGAAATGGAAATGTGGAAATGTGGTTGTTATCTCGATTTAAATGCAACTAGATAAGCGCTTGATTAAAGCGCAGTACTTTTACCAAGATAGTTTGCAGTTTCTGGCCTTAGACTGGAAGGTAAACTCTCTGGTGTCTGCTGCTCATTATCCTCATCACACACACACAAGGAGACAGCAAGAGGGAAGTGAAAGCCCATTATAACACCATCAACAGCACCGATTTAAAAAACATTATCAAGTTAAATCGTTATGTGTTATAATTTCATTAATTATATTGCACAGGCAGAGTACATTTAAACTGAAATGCAGTTTATCAATCACTCAACCTTCAAACTAAGCGATTGTTCAAAGAGACCTGATGTTAATGCAGATCCATTTGTTAGATAGACCAGACCATTGTAAATCTGTTTATAAAAGAAATCAAAATCTGTTGTCACTCGTTTAAAAAGGCATAACAGTACGCTGACACTCTACATAAAATGGGAAACCAGTGACCTTTACTGCTAATTCTTATGCTTGCCCCCTATTCTTTCTTTCTTTCTTTCTTTTTTTCTTTCTTTCTTTTTTTTCTTTCTTTCTTTCTATTGGTGTCTGTCTTCCTTTCAAATGCACAATCCCCCTTTCCCTATTCAGTGTTATCTCAAATAATTAGCTCTCCATTTCGCCCCTGTCCCTGAAGGCCTTGTGCCACTTAAAAGGGCTCTTGGTGTGGTTGAATCTGGAGGGAGTTCAGATCAGCATGCAGTCCCCCAATATTCAGCCCCCTAATTAACCACCCAGGTATTAGAACTGTGCCCAGATCAGCCTGAGTCCATATGGCTGGAACAACGCCACTGTGATAATCACCAGCGGTCTCATAGAGAGAGAGAGAGAGAGAGAGAGGAGAGAAAGAGAGAGAGAGACAGACAGACAGACAGAAAGCGAGAGAGAAGGAGAGAAAGACAGAAAATGAGAGAGAGAGAGAGAGAGAGAGAGAGAGAGATGGAGCTGGAGGCGAGTCACTCACCTAGCACAAAGCCAGAGTATATTATTTTTAATGACTCCCCAATGGTACTGATGATGGCACATTTGTTATTTTAAAACAAAAAGCTTTCCACTCCACATGCCCTTGACCTCTATTTAACATGTACTTGCACTCTGCTGCTTCAGAAAATCACTACTGGGAGAAACAGAGAGAGAATTAGAAGGAAGAAAGGAAGGAAGGAAAGAGAGAAGGAAGGAAGAAAGGAATAGTGAGACTTTTTATTTTATGCCTTTAACACAACTGATGAAATATAATATATGTTCATTAAATTGATTTAATTGAAACTGGATCCAAGCAGGAACATGGATATTATTGCACCTATTCATGCACACCCACACGAATGATCACTCCATCAACATTATATTCATGCAAGGAGGGTTTGGAAATATATTTTCTTGCTGTCCCAAGGAATTGGATCAGCGAACTGAAACAAATGTGCTCACTAATTCATATCCCTGCTACTGCAGAAGAGATAGCAAATCATTTTTATGTAGTAAATGTTTTTTTTTTAGGTTTCCAAAAAAAAAAAAAAAAAAACAGATTGAGTTTTAACCCGCTGTGTTGGTGACAGCTGTATGGTAAAGGAACATTAAGAGCTCATTCATGTCTTTAATGATGTATGTAATGGTGTGTGTGTTTATGGGAACACACCACAAAGTAATATGAATGTCTATACTGCATTGGGAATTAAGTAACAGCTGTACTTGCATCAACATGATATGCAAAGATAATCTGCTGTGGTTTCAGTTTCTAGAAATTACAAATACTAGCGTCTCGCTTGTTTCTTAGCAGCATCTTTTTCTTTAATATTTCTTAAGTTTTTAAAAAATGTTTCTTAAACAAATAGGCATTGCCAGCATAAAAAAGATGTTTTCTCTCAATAGGCCACCACAAAATTATAAGTTTATTTTTAGGAATTAAAAAATGCACTACTAACATAAATTCTTTCCTATAAGCTTATAAAATAAACATCAGGAACTTGTTCTCATTACTAGAATAGATGCATAAATGTTGCCCAGTAATCTAACTCTCAGTTAAGCACAGCGTCTACCGACGGGAGTTTTGTGTGTAAATATATATGTTCACTTCAAAAGGTTCTTCCTCTATCATGTCACATGCTGCATATGATATCCTTGCTTATGGTTAGAAAGGTTAATTGACAGCTGTGTTGCTCATTTTAGGTATAAACTAAATTTGCAGTTTGACTCTGGCAACCAGAGTATAAAGAACTAGAGCCTGATTTCCTGGAGCTGACACCTTATATATTTCTGTTTGATTTTAAAGACATACACGTCTTGTATAAATTGTATTTATTGTAGTATTTGTCTGTCATGTACAAACAAACTATTTGTTAAATGTTGAGGTTTATTGTACACATCATTGGGCTGCAACTGAGTACACAACCTCAGGCTCTGGCTAAAGCAACAGACAGAATTTTTTCTTGTGTACTGGCCTGGGAAAACAATATTATAACTTAATAATAACTTTTTCTTTTAAAAATAGAAATGTTCAGTGTAAAAGTATTTCAATATGCAACTGAATTATGGCGTGGTACAAAAAATATGCAATTTCAACCTATAGCATAGATTTAAATTGCTTGTGAGTAGCTTTTAAACTTTTAAATGCTTTGCAGGACTTTCGCAAATGTGAATTTTTACCACTGTATTTATTATAATTGTTGTATAACTGGTTATTTTGTTTTCCAAAATTATCCTCGAACTTATGTTTAAGATTTCTTAAGACTTTTCAATGCTTTGTCTTCCTCTCCCTCATCCTATCTAAGAAGAAAGCTTCATAAAACGAAGTATGCAATAAAACCTTCTTTTAAATAAAAAGAAATGGCTAAATTAATTTATTAAAGCACACCACAGGTTTAAAGAATACAAAATTATCAATAACTGGCTACTGTCTATTCATCTTAAAGCTTACTTCAATTCGTGTAACAACATGAAACACATGTTATTGTCCAGTCCTCCTGTCTGCTCTCTCTCTTCCCACCACTTTGACCAAGTTTGAACAAGAGCTGTAGTATTTCTCACTTAGAGCTCAGCTGTTACAGACAATGTCCAGCATGGAAGTGGGTCTCAGATAAGAAATGTTTTTTCCCATGTAGTTGCTAAAACATCTGTTTTATTATTAAACATACTTAAAAAGCTTATGCTGGTCTTCTACAGTATAAAAAAGTGATTTGTGTTTTTTTTTGTTATGAATTGAATTAAATGCAAAAAAAAGTAAAACACTGAGGAGCAACTTTGTACTTTTGCATTGCAGAGCTTGGTTTTCGACTTGACGGTGTATTATTAGCAGCTTCTGTCATTAATTGGCTGCAAAGGTGTGACATTCCCAGTGCTATCCACGTAGCAAACACACTGGTGACAGTCTAATTTAGGCAATGTGGAGTCAAGATGTGCTTACAGCTTAGGTCATTGTAGATGGTTCACCAAGAGGACAATGAATGAAATGTAATGGATTGTGTATATTTCTGGCTACTATGTGCCATTTAATTTGTCTAGTATTAGGCCATAGTCCAGAGGCTTTATTATAGTCAGACGTTTTTTTCAAACAGGTGGGTTTCATAGATAAATCTCACAACAGTTCACAAGTAGATCAAAATTCTTAGTTGTGAACTGTTGTGAGATTTATCTATGAAACCCACCTGTTTGAAAAAAAACGCTAACAATACTTCACAGCAGTGTCTGTTATGCTAGCATATAAGGCTAGTAACCGGAAGTAGAACCGGAAATGACGCTAGTATTCTGGTAAAGGGACCCTCTGATGGTTGGAATTTGGAGTCGTTACAGTACCACCCCCCCCCATCCTTGAAACGCCTCCAGGCGTTTCTCTAGGGTGTACCTGGAGTCATGGAGCTGGACGTCCAGGGTTAGTAGAGTGAAAGTCTCTTGTAAGAGTGGGGTCCAGAATATCTTGAGCTTTGACCCATGATCTTTCCTCAGGCTCATACCCTTCCCAATCCACCAGATATTTTATTTGGTTCTGGAGGATAGGATTCGTTACTTTGGTTGGGGTGGTGTGGTTTGAGTAACAAGACATGAAATGAAGGTGAGATGCGGTATAAAGGAGGGAGCTTTAGCCGGTTGGTGACTGGGTTAACCTGATGAAGTCAGTTTGAATGGTCGTACGTATTTGGGCCCCAGCTTCTTACATGGGAGGCACAGCCGTAGGTCTCTGGTGGAGAGCCACACCAATTGCCCCGGCTGGTAATCTGGATGAGGGCATCTTCTTTGGTTGTCCTGAATACGTTGCTCTCTGATGGCTCTTTGTAACCAAACATGAGCACTCTCCCTAACCTGAGTGCCGCGCCTTATCCAATCCTCAACAAATGGAACATCAGTTGGTTCCTCTGACCACAGGAACATAGGGTTGATACCCTAGTACACACTGGAAGGGGGTAAAGCCAGTGGAGGAGTGTGTAAAGGAGTTCTGGGCACATACAGCCCAAGGTAAGAATTCACTTAATTGTTTTTTTTCTGCGGCTTGCAAAATTCCATCCACAAGCGTGTTGTGAATTGGGGATCATGGTCTGGTGAGTGGCAGTTTCCATGTCTGTAGGCAGACCTTTGAGGGGGATTAATCGGCAGGCTGTGATGGGACTATGGCATTTGTGGCATGGGGTTGGGTTCCAATAGCCCCTCAAGTCAGTTGTCGGGGTGTTTTGGACTGAGCACAGATGTTACAGACTTTCACAAAGTTCTCAATGCTCTCAATGCTGTGCCCATATCCTGGCCACCAGTAAACATTCTAAACCTGCTTAATCGTACGTTTCACCACAGGATGTCCTGAACTGAGGGCGGTGTCGACCTATGACATGACCCAAAAATGTGGTATGTATACTTTACTGGTAGGGCACAAGGCTGGAGGAGGGGTGCTTTGCCATCCTCTGTTTTTTTTAAAGGACATCTTCTTTACTGTTCCTAGATTCAGGTTGAACTGAAATTTGGTGAAAAACAGAGCTCAACAAGCTTGTCCCGTATTGAGACATTTTGTTGTCTGCACACATACAAGATTCTTATGGTCTGTGATCACTTAAAAACTCATTCTGTGAGTGCCTTCATGGTCAGTAACTCCTTAATACTAACATTGCTGGTTCTGTTCAGTGAGTTAGTTTTCATAAAAAGAAGGTGCAGGGGTGCAGTGTGGAGGGGGTTCCCTGTCTTTGGGACAGTACCGCCCCTACTCCACTATCGGAAGAATCCACTTCCACCACAAATGGTGATGTTGAATCAGTCTGTAACAGCCTCCACTTTAGTATGATCCATAGCGACTCCCTGAGGGCTGAAGTGGTTACCCAGGAACATGACATGATTCTGATGAAACTTGCATTTCTCTTCTATGACAAATAGCTGGTTGTTCCACAGTCGGAATAGCACTGTGTGCACATGTTGAATGTGTTGGGAGAGAGTGCATAAATAGATGTGGATGTCATCAATGTGGGCTATGACATATTGGTTCAGAAGGACTCGGAGCAAGTATTCATAATGGCCTTAGGTGGTAATGAACGCCATTTTTAATCACACTGCACTTCTGCAATCAAGTTTAGGAAATATACCGGCTTTGTGTAACTGTTCAAGGGTGGCAGGCACAAGCGGTAGAGGGTAGCGGTATTTAATGGTGACTGCATTCAAGCCCTGGTAGTCAATGCATGGCCAGTGGCCACCATCCTTCTTACATATACATGGCTCTTGAAAGGGACAGTATTGGCCAGTAGTTCAATAACACAATCCCTGGGTCTATGAATTGGTAACTGGGCTGCCTTGGCTTTGCTGAAGACCTCAGCGAGCTCACTGTATTTCCAGGGGATTCTAGTGGGATCAGACTCTTTGTAAGTCAGAAATTGGGTAGTGAGACATGGTAAAGTGATCAATGAATAGATCAGTGAATACTGTCTTCTTATAAGTCCATTAGATTACTGTTCTCCTGTTGTCTACGCCGTCGCTCTTGCTGCATGTGTGAGCCCCATTTGCATGGGTTCAGGGATGTCGTGAGACAGGAATCATGGTACACAAGGATTGGGAGCCCCTTTCCCTCTCCCCACGAGGACTGTTTTTTAACAGATTGTCCAGACGAACTGCCATAGCCACAGACTGGTAAAATATGCCAGAATCATCACGACAGGCCAATTCCGCCTTTAAACTAGTGTTCAAGATGTTTTTGAACACTGGCTTGAGTGACACCTCATTCCACCCACTTTGAGAAGCCAGAGTACGAAACTGAGTAGCATAATCCGCGGCGGGTATTTCACCTTGACACAGCTTGAGCAGCTGACTAGAGATGTTCAGCTCCCTGCGGAGTGTTTAATAACTTTGCGAATTTGAGACATAAAGTAATCCAGAGAGGACTGAATTTGTGAGTCCCTGACAGTTGAAGCCCAGTCTAGAGCTTTACCAGTAAACAGAGTCATAATTAAAAGAGCACTTCTTACTGTCTGTTGGGAAAGAGCTGGGCTGGTTCACAAAAAAGATTTGGCACCGGCAAACCCCCTTGCAAAGCTAGAGAACAAATCAGAAGGGCAAAGTCAGAAATCTGAAACTCAACAGAGCATAAATATAAACCAGAAAAAACAAAGACAAGAGATAACGCTTGCTAAGTAGACTAGCTAACAATACTTCGCAGCGTGGTGTCTGTGATGCTAGCGTATAAGGCTAGTTATGGGAATTAGAACCAGAAGTGGCGCTAGTATTCCGGTAAGGGCGCCCTTTGGTGGTTGTGATTGGAGTCATAACAGTTGTAATATGCTGTATGATAAAAGAAAAAAAATGATAGAGATAGTAAATTGCTTAGAATAATAGAAATGTGGTATTACTGAAAGAAAAGTTGAACAAAAATGATTTTATTTCTATCCTCATCATGTTTTATTTCTTATCTATTTCAGTAGTTGTTCGATGAATACTTGTAAAATCTGGTAAATTTGAAAAAGTAATCTTAAGTAAATGCAAGCACTATATTAAAACTCTATTTTAAAAACTATACAATTAACTATATTTACTTATTGAATATACATGACTAATTCTAGCCTTCATAGGTCTTTAGTTAAAATGCAGTCATTGGCTACTGTGTTACTAGCAAAGCAGAGAGAATGCAGGAAGGTCAAGTATCAGACCCTCACACCTGCTCTGAGCTAAGAGAATGCTTGTTTATGTTAAGATTAAAATCAAACATGGCTGTCACCTCTGGCTAAATGCATAGCTCTTTGGATTTTAATAAAAACTTGTGTAGAAACACACACACACACACAGTCAACAGTTGTGAACATTATTAAACTTCACTGAACTTGTTGAAACCACTGTTTGGAAATTGTAGATGCAGATTAGCTATGCTTATTCACTTGAAGTCAGTCTCTCTTATTTTGTTTCCATCTTAGCTATCGTGTATCACAAAGCCCTGTTTTTTTATTACTAAATTTTCCTCAGATGTAAGTCAACAGCAACAATGGAGTCGTCCAGGTTAACTTTTCCTTTGTATCAGTTGTCTGCAAAAAGAATACAATGCATGACTATATATCATGGCTTAACCTGCTTGAACTTTCTTTGTGCTCAAGGGACACCAGGAAGATTGATCACCTCAGCCTGGAGAAAGGATTCTTTTCTTTCAGTGGTCATTGAATTACTTTAGGACAATTAGGCTTGCCCTTTGTGTGGATAATTACAGTAAAATTTTACTTGGGCCCCTTCAGTCTATTGGGAAAACATTGAATGAGTCACACCCAGTTTGTCATTAGATATGTCTTCAGAATCTCTCAGATGTTTTCCCCTTTAAATTAGCAGAAAAGCGTTGCGAGGTTGACATAAGGGAACTGTCGAGGCATACATACATATTGATCTAATATATAAGCTATAAATTCATATAGGTTGTTTGTGTATGGTCGGTGTTTTCACCACACAAATTAGCTGATAAGTTATTGTTATGAATTACCTTTTAAGTCCTTGTACAATCTACAGTCTGAACAGGTGGGTAAACATTGTTCTCCTTCCCTCTACATGAATGTATTTATGTATATTAATCATTGATCAAAACCTTTTAATGAGACTTTTAACTACCGAGTCAGATTACACCAATATAATACAACACTGTTCTACACAAATCCACCTAATCAGGTTTTAGATTGGAAGGTTATTGTGACAAGTGTGTGTTGCCCTAGATTTGTGTTTTTAAATGCATGAGAAAGACAGTTTAGAAAGAGTAATTTAAAAAAAAATCTGTGTACTGATTACGAGTAAAGCTGTCCAGCAAGTGGCTAATAAAGCATTTTGCTTGACCGTTGAATGGCATACGTTGACAGCAGTATTAGGTTCACCCAGTCTGTGGAATTTACGGGACAATATACCTTACAGATTAAACAGATTTAGCTCATTGCCCTAATTATATTTGAGCCCAGTTGGCAACATTTTGCCACACTCTCTAAGTCCTAAAAATCACCCACAACAAATGTAATGTTTCCCTCTAATAAAAACTCTATCAGTTAGAGCTGATCCCTGATTAATCCCTCTCTTTTCTATCAGAGGCATTTATCAGATCTACATAATAAAGCTGCGACTACACTGATAAAACTGCTTTTGAATAATGAGTTCAGATGATGTGATAGCTTGTTGTGGTGCATTTCATTGATTTCTTAAAGGGTTAGTTTAAAAAAAAAACAGATAAGATGGAAATCCTGGCTCTGACAACACATCCAGTAAACACATCCACTATTTGTCAGTGATTTATATGTGTTGCTATGCATGGACCAAAGGTTAGTCCTTTGTCACTCTTTCCTTTTACTGTTACTGCCATTTTTCAAGTTAACCAGGTGCAGAGCTCACGGCGTTAAACATCTTTGTTTTAAGCTGACAGAGAGATAGAGAAAAAAGCATGCCTGTACATTGCCTGCAAATTGTGCTGATGTGTGTTCTTCTGTAGTGGCAACAATCTCTGCGTCAATTACACACATGCTAAATGGCTTGTTGGCTCTGCAAATATTTGAAGCAGTAAGAAAGTGGGAGTGAATCAAAAGATAAGGCAGAAAACCAAACCTTGCAGTTTCCCAGAGAGAGAGATCAGATTCTCTGTGAGCCACTCTCTTGGAGAGAGACGGATACAGCAAGGAAGGGAAGGGAAGGACAGGACAGGACAGGACAGGACAGGACAGGAAAGGAAAGGAAAGGAAAGGAAAGGAAAGGAAAGCACTGTTGGGAGGGGAGTTGGGACACTGTGAGGGAGTGAAACCTTGATAGACAGATGAGTGGATAAAGGACAGATAGGATGAAGAGGAGTCTGTCCAGGCCTCCCTGGCTGTAGTGATCTTTCAGTGTCTTCCTCTCTTATAAGCCTGATTCCATTAAGATTAAAGCACACTTGATTGACAGGGCGAACAGTGCCACAGCTGATTGTTTTCTTAGTTTTTTCCTTATTTTTGTGGCAGAGTGTTGTATAAATTTACCACAGAGTGAGCTAAACTAACAAAGAATAAGAAGCTTTACATTTCCTCTTTGCGTTTAACTGAAATTTTACATAAAAAAGGTTGTCCACACAGTTGTGTGTATATGTTTGAAAAGAGACTTTATGGCTCATGGTTCATTATCCCAGCATTACTTTATCTCAGCTCACTGAAGGTCAGCACCACAGTGCCAGTCAAATCGCTTAGTTCCCATTTCATTCTCACTTTGACAATGGTCTCCAGAGAAGTGCCGTTATAGCACTGCATCTGTCTTCATTCACAAATCACCCTCCAAACCCCAAACAGCTTTACAGCCCTTAATGATCATCAATTACAGAGCCCTTTCGCCTATCAAGGAGCACTTGATACACAAGGAGCACAAAGCGGACTAAAAATTAACCCTATTGAGAAGCTCTGGGTGTAATTGGCTACTTGAATAAGCATACACAAAAGGCTAGCAGGGAAGGCAACTAAGACTAAATGAGATGAGCACTGTTTACAGGCTCCTAAATACACTTCTCACTGGCAGCACAACAATACATTGACCTCTCAACTTTGGCATGACCTCTCTTAGACTGTGTTAACTTCAAACCTCAGCGTCCCCTCCCACAGCTGGGAGTTGTTATGATACCCAATAAAAAGACAGGCAACCAATGGAGAGCCGGCCCACAGCCCTCACAGGCCAGCTTGTATGAAAACAGAGAATGCAACAGAAGCGTTAACTCATTAACGGTCATTGTTGAGCTAAAATGGTTGTCATGAAGAATCTGACTGAATGGGAAATGGGCTAATGACCTGAAAAGCAACTTCAAAAGGCGTTACTAAACAACTGAATAGACCCTTCCACTTCAGAGGCACTTCAATGGGTGTCATGCACAAAAAAAAAGTTGAATCGTTCTAGTGACCTAAACAGATTCTCTTTTCCATGGAGAAAATGCAAAGTTTGCATGGACTTTTTTTAACAGTGGCAGATGCATATAAATGGGAGGGAAAGAGCAGTTATTTCCCCTTCATAACAAGTGAAAAAGGCAAAAATGTTTATACTATGTAGAGCTTTCGGGACCATTTAAGACTGAGCAATATGCAAACTAGTCACTAGCGTTTTATGTCCACACCAAATTTATAGTGAAGCATTAATTGTAAAAAAGACTACAACCTGGTGTGTTTTTTTGCCATTCATCAATAAAGGATCATGTTAAAAACAGACTTAGATCTGCTTATAAAGATGTCAGCATTTTTATGTGCTCGACTGCTGTAACTAATCTCTAGTTTATAGAGCAGAACAGACAGACAGTTTTAATGATTGGTAAAAAAAAATGCCAGAAGGAACAAGGGTGCTTTTGCTACACGACCCCACAGATGTTTCTATCTACGTGCCTCAGTGTGGGGCAGAAGTCAAAATGTCAAAATACCATATTACCCTTGCTAACAATAACTTTTTATAAATATGTGATGTAGCTTGTATAAATCCACACATTGTCATATTTTTTAAAACATTTATTTTATTAATTACCAAATACATAGACTAGCGAACATATGGTCTTAAACAGAGATTATCACCTACAGAGATGAATGGTAGCACAAAATTGGTCACACTGCACGGCCCTTCTGTAGCCATTAGGCTAATGGCTGTAGCAGATGATGCAGCAGTAGCAGTAGTAGTGCGTCAGGATATAACCACAATAAGCACCATGAAGCCCCTCTGACCTTCATTAGGTGGCTGAGAATTAACAGAGCAGCTTTGTGTGTGTCCACACCAGATACAGAATTGTGGGGGTGTAAGCAATGTTAACAGAAGACTTGAGGACATGAGGTTCAATCTTTCTGGAGATCATTAATGATCATCAGTGCAAACCGGTGCATTATTAAAACTGTGTTCCAATGGAAGATCCCTGGCCTTAACCTGTGTGGGTTGACATCAAAACAGCCAACCGTTAATCCCCTCCTTCTCTTGGGGGGGGGGGGGGGGGGGGGGGGGGGGGGGGGGAGTTTGGGTTATCACACAATAGTTCCCCTCCTGCACTCAGTCAGATAAGACGCCTACATTGGGTTTGGGGTTGTCCTAAACAGAAAAGCTCATGTAGGGGTGTGTGTAGGTGTGTGAAATGACCAGACTTGCTGTGTTTTCCCCTCACCCCTCATGAGGAACACAGTTTGGGGGCCTCAGCTGTCACATGTTGGGGCGTCCTGTAGCGCCACACAACCCCTCTCCAGCTGGAGTGATGATGAATGGATCGTCCTGCTGATTTACCCTGAGGTCAAATGTAGAGTGATTAGTACAGCACAGCTGAGAGCTATCTACACAACACACACCCTACATATACATGCTGGAGTAAAAAGAGATGATAAAGGAAATGATAACTGGATGATAGGTAATGTAACAAAGCCACGAAAGACATTGATCCATGCAATCTATACAGTATTTTATTAACATCTCTTCATCTGAAATTAAGAACATCTCACAAAAACAACTCCCAATTTAAACAAATAAAGGGTTAAGCGTCCTACTTTAGGGTGCAACAGTGGCTCTCTCAAATTCATAGGGTTTTAAACTCACAATCTTGCAATTACTGGCACAGAGTTCTAAACACTGCGCTCTAATTCCTCTACACACATAATATGGCAGTGAACACAGAACTAGGCCAGACTACCCCAGCCAAACCCAGTTCATACTTTTCTAATGTTCTTACCTATTGGTATACCTCATAAAACAGACAGTATGAGTGGTGTTATCAGAAGTATAGATGATTCAGGCTGAGTTTTAGCCCGAGGCTGTAAGTAGAGAGCCCACAGAGAGGCCACTGAGGGCCAACTCTCCCCTCTCCCACTCTGTTCCAGTCACGCTTCACAGTGCTCATAATCTCCCACCCAGTCCACAACACCATGCTGCTTGGAGAGCTCCAGCAACCCTCCACATTGTGCTGCTCTCCCCCTCCCGCTGGCCTTTCAAGCAGCAACAAAAGAGCTCAGCCTCTAATTACAACCCTCCCACTTCAATTTGAGCACCCTGGTTAACAGGCCATTGATACACACTTAGTGTGGGCACCTGTGCTCCTAAACACAATTTCCACACACAGCCGGCGGCGAGACAGGGCCGAATCAGAGGCCGGTGCAGGCACTCGCCTCTTCTATGCCCACGCTGACCAGAGGAGGGGAGCTTTTAAAAAAAAAATGCGAGTCGATAAGGGACGAGGTATCGCTGTCATACAAGCACCGTAGCTTAAGGGCAAAAACACAAAGCTGACACCCTGCTAATCAGATGTGATAGGCCTGTAGAGGTACTGCAGAGGACCAGGGTGTGTGTGCATATGTGTACAAATTTGTTTATGCATGTGTAAGCAAGAGTATGCATGCGTCACTCCCAAAGACCTACAGGTTCTTTCCTGCCAAACATGAGCAGTTAATCCAAGCTGCGTAGTGCTAAAAGAAATCAATGAGTGACATGCAATAGGTATGTCATGTAGATGTATGTGGTGTCTGTTAAAAGCAATGTCTAGTATGCAATCAAAACATAACTAGACCAACTTTGCATTCATAGCTTCCTAATCCCGAGCAGTACATTTATAATGGTTATATGAGTCATATGAAGTAGAGTCATGGGGACTGGAATAGCAAAGCTGACAATAAAGACTGTTGATTTGAAGTGATGTACTCTTGCATGAGTGCTGAAAATGAAAAATCCATAATTTGCATCTGATTCACCACAGTCTGAATATTGAAATTTGATCTGAGTGAAAAATATGTCAACCAGATTTACACAGCAGCAGTGACAGCCTTTCCTGTCCAACCACAGCCTTTCACTGCTTTCCATCATTCATATCTAATGCAATAAAACTGCAATAACAAATCCTCACTGGATTTGAATAATAAACAGAGTCCTAAGAGACACAGCCTCCGTAAGTAGGCATGGGAAATGACTGGGATGTCGCTGTGCCATTGAAAATTCAATGCAAGAACTCTCAAACGGCTGAGGCCACATACTGTATATCTGCCTCTGTAATTTATATTCATCGTACAGGTGGAGTGTTGGCCTGTAAACATGGCTAGCACGTTGTAACAAATAAATAAGTGAAATAAAACAGTTTTCTTTTAAATATATTGATATTGTTGCATGGGCCTCTGGTAAATAAAAATATATTAGATCATCAGCACAATCTCAGTCTGCTTAAGCCATTGTAATGGAGCTAAACTGACACCTTTAAAGTGGTGGAAGATGAACAGAGCCACACAATGCTTCTCAGTCAAAAATTTGCATGTTTAAATGGTAGAAGTAGCAGAATTGTCGTTTACATTTTATATAATAACTATGAATCAAATTACGCTGAATGAACATGGGTAAGAATTCTTCACAACAACAGCACAACCAATTTAACAACACATCTCAAATAAGGATGTGAAAAGTGATTCACTTATTATTTCACTCATCCAAAGCACACATACATGAGTACCCAAACTTTCTGAAACACAATCACTTTACCAGGTTGACAGCACGTCGGCGTTTTTAGTTTCAGATAGTTTCAGTGAGGCTATCTGCTTTCCGCTTTCTCTCTTTGTTACATCTTTTCTCTGTGCTCTATCAGTCATGTATGTGATTGGATTTTAAATGAACAACAACAAGACTGAAATTACACAGCTATTGCGATGGAGCTAAACCCAGTTAAGTGGCAAGCAGAGTAGGCCTCTCGCTGCTCTTTTGGCTGCTGCTGAGCTTTGGTTTCAACCCTTACATTCCCCTCTCCTTTGCTCAGAAGGGGAGCTGTTAATAGGATTAAGCTACCTCGGCCCTGTACAAGTATGCTTCCACACAGTTGGCTTGACAAACAAGAATCTTGGTAGAAGTTAGCCTGTCATGCCTATCTGTGATGCATTTTCTCCAATGAAAGAGATAGGGTCAGGATTTAGGAACAAAGCACCATCCTGAAGTCAGAGAAGCTGGAAAAGCAGTTATTTTGCTATAATGTATTCGGTTGATAAGGAGCGAAAGTCTATCAGGCAATACTTGACCATAACAATTCACTGAGTTGTTAGTTGTTAGATCTGTCTGAGGTATTCCGCCTTGTTTTCAGCACCATTACACAGCTATAGCTACGCTGCCACGCTGTTCCTTATGGCCATGAGACAGTAAAGGCATAGATAACGTTCGGTGGAACTAATGCACCTTGTCATATATATTGCCAGATCTAAAGCTGTAAAAAGGAGAAAAACAACGGTTATCATCTGCAGTGGCTACGATACATTGTGTAGTGAGATCATTTGCTGTTTGTAGCACTACAACAAGTGCAAGCTGATTTTCTGTTTGTTAAGAAGATTCACAGTTTGTATGTTAGAGCAATAAGCTCAGGGCTTAAATGCTAGAGTGTTGGTCATCAGGGCAGATGGTTTCGAAAGCCACAGCCATAAAGTGTAATTAGAAAGAAAAGACTAACAGTCAGCCGTCGAGCATCTTTATGATCTATTGAACACACAAGCACGGTGTGCAGTTCTCAGTTGACCCTTAAACCAAAGCACCTGGCATTGATGCTTTGACAAGCCTGCCTCACATTCCTGGAGTGTGTGCATGTTTAACTAGCTGTGTTCTCTCCTCTCCCTTCCCTCTGCTTCGGCTCTCTTTATTTTTTCTTGATCCCTTTTTCCTTCTCTTCCTTACCAACAAAAGACGAATGCTGTAGGGAAAATAATTGCTTTCTGTCTCTCACTGATGTTTGCACTAAGTATTACCACTTTGACAAGAGAAAGAAACTGAGAGATTGTCTACATCCTGTCTTAGCCTTTTACCCACACAGCTAGATAGATAGAAACAACTGCCTCCAAACATTCAAACACACTTAACACATGGACTAAAAGATTAAAGGTTATTAGGTTTTAGATATAGTAAGCTTTTAACAATTTTGTAACATTTTATTAGAAATAAAAGAGAAATTTCGACATAATTCAGCGCACGCGTAATCTAACGGCAGTTTTTTTTCTTCGAGCTGGATGCATCATAAGAAAGTTTGTACGCCATTAGTTTAAAAGTACTTTAAACAAATTGATTTCTATAGAGGTTAGGTCAGGATTCCATGAATTGCTGTGTGAGTAATGTGTAGTGGTATAGGCTTTGATGAAATTAAACCTGACGTCTCACACATAAAAATTATGGTCATGGATAAAGGTATAACGCAATTATAACTATCCTTTATCTATACAAATGCTATAAATTTGCACACTGCATTAGCACAAAAGAGTGCTGTGTAATCAATTAACTTACGTTGTGTTGTTTTTGGATTTGTACTCAATGAACTTAGCTTTTGTCTGAGAGGATGACCTCAGTTCAAAGTGTTTTGCATGAACCGAGTACACATTGCAAACTGAAATCAGATCCACTGTTTGTTAGATCTATCGATATTCTTTTTAAAAAAACTGTAACTTTTCTTGTAAATTTTTTAATATAACACCATTTATATGTAGTCAGGGAAAAATAATATTAATCATAATAACATCATGTTATTCCTTGCCTCCCTTTTTCTTAGCCCTAATACACGTTGTTGTTGGAAAATACCATACAAAAAATGAGCTATGATTTCTGGCATGACACGAGAAAATTAAAACCCGAGAGGAACCAGACACCAGACAGTGGCGTTATAAATCATTACACTTCCACAGCTGTACACTATAAAGTCAAACTGTTCTAAGTGCTTTGAAAGGATGTTTAGTTTAATCATATTATCTGCCAAATGCTGTAAATGTAAATATAAATATTGTGTTTAACATCTTGGAATAAGCAGCCTTTATAAATAGAGCAGCAGGTCTTGGGGAAAAGTCTACATTATTACACATGGGTTTCAAAATGTTGCTGTTCCAGTGGAGAGTAACGTGGCTTTGAATTTCAAGCAAGCTAAAGTAATTGGAGAAAGTAGTCCTCGCTTATTTGTTTACACTCTATGTATCATTGCATCAACAATCCAGGGTTATTTCTAGAAGTGTAATTTGCATCTGCAGTCTGTTGAAAATGTCAACCAGTGATATGCTTCAACAAGATATAAAACAGATTTTACCTTAAAAAAGTGGAGATTGATATGAATTAATTAGCCTTAACTATCTATAGAGAATTTACATTTAAAATTTCCAGCATTTTAGCAGTCAGCCTTCCTCAGAGTGGTTCTGGGAATCAAACCGGCAATCTTCTGATTAGCAGTCTAACACCTTTCCCCAGATTACTGTATAGAAAAAATGTAATTTATATAACAGTTACGGTTACTTAAATAACTGATAACTAATGAAATAAATACTCTGAAATTAAAGTTGACATTCAGAATTTAATAGTCATTACAGCTACTGGGTATATACTAAACTACAGCTAGGAAAAATGAAATGTCCAGTTATCTATGGACTGTTTATTGCCAACTGTAATGAGTTCTAAATGAAGAGTAAAATTTAACTATTATTACCAGGTGTCCACTTTCCTTTCTATACAACTCAGCCATGCATTCAGCTTGAGAAAAGATCCACTAGTCTGATTCTGGAAAAGAGAGATGAGCGGGTAAAATAAGAGCTGAATGTTGGGATATATTCAAAGAAGTAGGGATGTGGTAATGGCTCTACGTCTGGCCACTAATAGTTATTTAATACGCCCATCACTGTGCTGAACTCCCTCTGCATACCTAGCACACAAACTGGCGCTCTAAAACCTCTTTAACATTTATTCAAGATGACAGGAAAAATGAAAGCGTTTGTCCTTTCAATGGAAAAAGTAATCATGGCTACATTATCCTCCTGCTCACTGCTATCATACTAAAGCAGGGGAGAAATGTCACCAAAATGTATTTAAACGCTGATGGAGTGCCGGAGCTTGATTCCCACCATGGGACTGATTAATACAAATATATAAATATAAAAATCCTCAATTTGTATGTAAATGCATGCTTTGGGGGGGGGGGGTGGGGGGCATATCAATGGCTGGTGCTACCTGCATCTGGAGGGAGACGGTAATAAAGTAAAGTGTAATGTGGTAATTATGGCAGTTTATGGTGATTCGGCTGTTCAGCCCATATGGAGTAATGGGATTCTTATAGCGGCTGTTAGCCTCTATAGCACTTCTGTGGCGTTAGCATAAAGAACAGTGAGGCTCAAAAGTCAGTTTAGAAAATTTAAAAAAAAAACAAAAAAAGATGCTAAATCCATTTGTTAAGAAATACAGGTCATTTTTTCTCCTTTGTCTTTCCAGGTCCTGCATTTTACAAAAAGATCACAAGATTTAATATTATTATTATTATTTCAATAATAAGGGTCTTAAAGACAAGTTGAAATAGTCTTTTGGCTCCATTCAGATATCAGCAGGTGTGTAACAGTCCATGATAACAGTTCTGTAAAATAAAAGAAGATATTGTTCTGGTTATGGTCTATATGACAAGTCAAGTTTCAGCCAAAGATAAATTTATTACAAAGTATGAAGAAAAAAAACTCACCCTGAAAACAAAGCTCTCGAACTAAATGCTTCTGGACAGAAGTCATTCAGGTATGTTTATCTCGGGCTTCTCTGTAAATAAGGCTGCTTTGTGTTAAATTGGATTTCACAGATCACAACAGCCAGCAGGATGCAGCCACTCAAGTGCAGCTCTCAGGAGAAACTTATCGAGATCTTTAATATCACTTTGGCATAAACACTCTGTGCACTGTATTGACTTTAAATAAAAACAGCATTTAAATATTAATAGCTGTGGATTGTTGGGTAGTGAACCTGATCTGGGAAATGCAGTATGAATATATATTAATCCTCAGTGAAAGAAAACAGTGAACTCTGTTTTATTCATATTCTAATGCATTTATGCTAATAATTTGCCGTCACCCTCTCCTGCATGTTTGCTCATGAGAATTTGCAGTAAAAAGGAATGGGTATTGTTTGCATTCAATATATTGAGTGTAATACATTTTTAAAGCTTTTCTTAAGGAGATAAATTAAACCTTCATGTTAACTTAAGCAAATTGTCTTCTAGGCAAAGCAGCTCTCTCGTCAATCCATCACAGGACATTCACTAACCACAACACAATTCACTTCGCGTTGCTCATCCAAAGCTCATTTCCTAAAGATTCACTTGGTCCGTCAAAGTACGGCGTGCTGATATTTTCCCACGAACTAACGGATGGTCAGCCCTGATAGCAGCCAATCCATTACTGTCTGCGGTGTGTCAGCCCAAGGGTGAGAGTCATTAATTACTGTGTTCTCTCTCTCACTTGCTCATAGCTACAGCCACAGGAAGACCAGATGTGAGGGACAGACCTGATTATCCTGTCTAAAGATTGGAAGAGATTAATTTTTCCTCTTGTGAAAAAAAGTGACCATGGTGGAGGGCTGAGTGTGAGAAGGAGCACATTCATTTGGGATTGTCATCATTCTCTTAGGATTGTAATAGCCCCTCTCCCCACTAAGCATGTTTTACATTACAATGCATGTTACTGGTCTATTTAAGGATTCAAATATAGCGAGTTACGGTTAAAAAACATTCACACAATACAATAAAACGACTGGAAAAGATACAGAAGCTAGAAAGGAGGAGATGTGGAACATGTGGTGCTTCACCTGCACACCAGACCGCATCTCACCAGCCTGCAACATCCTCACAGTGTACACACACAGCTTTACTTACTCACACACAACTTTTAAAACAAACACATTTAAATTAGTTTATTTACTTTCTCTAACACACACACCAGGACAAAAAACTGATCAGGACTTTTTTTTTTAAATCCGCTGATGCCTATTAATCTGATTATAATTAACCCTTCAATTTATGTTTTAAGTAGCCATGCTTGTAACTAAAAATGTATACAGCATTTTTGAGTAATCATTAGAAAATCATTGGCGTAATGGTAGCCAGGAAATAATGAAATCTAAAACTGTGACCCTTAACTGTCTGTTAAAGCAGTATATCTGCCCCTAAAGAGACAGCAGTTTTTGTTTTCTATGCCAGTTTTTCTTAACTGACTGGACGTAAGAGGTCATTTGTGAATATCTAACAGGGAAAGGGAGGTCTGTCATTTTGAGTGACAGATATGAAAGCTGTGAATATTTAAATACACCCCTACATATTCTTATCTGACTGCTGTGGACAGATGTCAGCATTGCAGAAATACTGGCAGGTTATATGAGACCACAGGAGACAAAAGATTTCCTAATTCCTGCACTGAAAAAGGAGACAGCTGACAGTCAACTTTGTCTGCTGATAAAACCATTGAGAGGTTAAAAGGGTTCAAATAACTTCTGTGTGTTGTTCGGTCAAACAGAATGACCAAATATAACAAAACAAATTGGAACCATTGCGATTTTTTGTGCCATACATTCATCACTGGTGAGAAATAGACCATGTGTATTCTTATAAATAATCTTCAAAAATACAAATTTAGACCTTCTGTATTTGACGAGGTGGTATTTAGTAAATCTTTAAATCTTTGAACAATGGTGATTATTTTTCCCCAAAAAGACTAGCCTATATAGTTAATTCTGAACTCATGTCAAAACCTTTGACTCACCTGCCTTTTTTCATGTAGAGGAAAAAAGGAGGATGAAAAAAACCCCAGCTCAATTTAAGTCTCATCCAAAGAGCTTACAACTGTAATTAAATCATTAAATTCTTGCCCATGCTTGACAGAGCGGAGAGAAATTAACTTCCCCACCAACCTCATTTTCTATTTGAACATGAAATAATGATTTTCTGCCAGTCTAATGACAAAGCCAACATCTGATCTGTGCTGCATCCGATGGGGATTAGCTCCAGCACCAGCATTAGAGCTCATTACCAGCTTGAGTGCAGAATTATTACATCTTGTAATTGGATGGGGAGATTTATATACAGATCTGAGGCCAGTCTCTGTAATATTGTAATTACATGCTTGGTTGGTCAGCTACTAAACTTCAGAGCGAAACAAACGGAGCAGAGTGTGGGTTTTATTAACCTGTAACCCTTAAGCAGAAGCAAATCACTTGTGTTAAGTATTAAGGCCGGAAATAGGTTTGTACTTTTCACTGGTATCCACTGAGGAAAAAGAGCGAAAGAAGAAGGGAATGTGTTTGGCGCACATCAGAGGTATAAACGGGCCAGAGATGAAGGGAGAGGGACAAAATGAGCTGTCTCTTCAGCCTGGCTGAGTGCAATGTATCTATTACTTAAGACTAACTGGCTGTGAAGCTGTCCATTCTGTGTGCCATAAGGGGGCTGTTTCTGCTGGCTAAAAGGAAAAAAAAAAGCTATTGATTCCTCAATCAGCCATTTGCCTGCTAAGAGTGAGAACGAGAGTGGAGAGAGAGCGAGCTTTAGAGACAGATGGAAACAGAGGAGGAGAGGAGAGAAAGAGATGGGTGTGTGGGGGGGGTGGATGTTCAATTAATTTGCAAACACCATTTCACTCTTTTTCCCCCCCTTCAAGTGATTCCAGCGTGCAAATCAATGTTGACAGGTCAGATTGGCTGCCACTAATCTTGGCATAACAACTCTGCAGTCAGAAGCCCTCCGGTAATGGAGTGCTTATTTAGGCTCATCGGCCTGTGCAGGTCCAGGGAGGCTCGATCAATGCTGGCGAGAGATAGGATTGATGAGGTCTTGGTAGAAAGCTGAATCTCTAAAGCCATGGAGGATTGTATAGTGTATTTGAGTCAGGTTAATAAAGAAAGGCCCAGAGCCTTGTCCTGATTTCACCAATTTCACTATGCCCTACAACCTACACCGACAGTGGCTGAAAACCAAAACCACTGTGAAAAAGGTGCAGCTCTTATATGGGATTAGTCCCTCGTTTGTGGTCACACAGGAAAATGATATGTCATTGTAAAAGTAAGAATCAGACCTCTAACCCAGGAATTTATCATGTAAACACTACAAACAAGATGGATTTTTTTCCTGGTTGATAATTTATTTTATTTTCGCTGTAAGATTTTCACTAAACCAAATAAATCAGTTTGTTTTCTGTTTTTCTCTTTCTTTTAGTTTTGCATTACCATCTTAACAACTTAACAAAAATAGCTAAAGTTTATTTAAAAGGGGTTTTTTTATGTTAAATATCTGTAGATATACAGTTGATTTTTTACACCATTTTCCCTGTTCTATAAAAATCAGTATTATATATAAAAAGTATTATATTTCACATTACTTCCACTTGACTGAGAAGATTATTTGTATTTTTATAAACTATACAATCAAGAAAACAACCAAAAATATGTCCAGTTCTCTATTAATTAGCAATTTTCTGAACACTATAAGTTGTGATTGCAGGTAGTCAGTATGTTTCTGTTGTACAGCCTTACTTGGATTCATTATTGATCAGCCATTCGATTAAAGCAATTTGCATCTTGTAGCTTTTACAGGATTGTTCAGTACAATAATATAATACATCGGGGAAAAAAAGGATGAACTATTTAACCTATTAGTTTATTTATTTTATAAACATATCTATTTCTTTCCAGTTAGTATACAATACTAATGCATTTTAAAGGGATGGGGAAAAATTTCGACTGCCTTGAGTATTTGATAACTGCGTTGAAATCAAATTCAGTTAATGAAGTTAGAGCGGCTCTTCCGGCGCTTCTCTAAGAAAATTCCTGCTCCAGCTTTTTGCCTCTACTTTGTTATGTTTTTTTTTTGTTTGTTTTTTAATAACAGTTAACTCATTGCATTAATTGTATATAAAATATAACAAATATCTGAACAATTCGAATTATTGCTTGATATTTTATAGCGAATATTTTGGATGAACAGAATATTAAACATAACATTTTACATTACGTTAAATAGAGACGAGAAGCCGAAATTTTATTTATTAATTTAAGAAGATTTGGAAAACATATAATTAGTGCTGTAAACAATATATATACATATATATTAACTGGTGCGTGTTAAAACTTGTGCGCGTGTTAAAACTTTCTTCTTTTAAAAAAAAAAATAATAATGGAATATGGTAAACTCCACTGATTCGGAGTGTTAAAAATAAAGACATCCATGTTTCGCCAATATGTGATAATAATAATAATAATGATAATAATAATAATATGAATAATAATAATAATAATATTATTAATTATTATTGTGATTATTATTATTATTTTATTTTTTGTTGTTATTATTATTTGTATTACATTATTCCATTGAAAATCTTCATTAGTATTGCGTATGCTTAAAGAACGTCAAGTTATCTGTTTTTAAATTATCTTTATTCTCTATTTTGCATTTAGAATTATAGTTTTATTTTAAAGCAGCGGTTATCAAACGTCGCCCTGTTTCAAATTCAGTTCATCTGATCCGTTTGTGGGCTAAATATTTTTTTATATAAATATGAGATAATATGATATTGTCTAATATTCTCGGCGATAGGCTGTGTGTGTGTGAGAGAGAAAGAGAGAGAGAGAGAGAGAGAGAGAGAGAGAGAGAGAGAGAGAGAGAGAGAGAGAGAGAGAGAGAGAGAGAGAGAGAAACTAGTGGTGTGTTTAAGAAATGGGAGGGGCTACCGAGAGACTAGAAATGTCAATCACGCCAAGGGCTCGGAGCAATCAGAGTCAATCTAGGAGGACCTGACCTCAGTCCACCCGGATCAATAAGCGAGTGAGAGAGGGGCACACATCGGCTGAACACTTTTTGTTGCTTGCGCTCTTTCACGTGGATCAGCGGTGTCAGCGGGGCCAGTGCGCTTGTGTTCAGGTGCTGGGACCTTGAGTGGAGCGCCATGGCTCTCCCGCAGCTCGGCTATAAGTATGTGCGAGCGCTGTATCCTACTGATCGGGCCGGAATGCTGGCGAGCCGTGTGGGTGCTGAGCTCAGCCCGACCAGCAGCATCTCCAACTCCCTGTCTATGTACGGATCTCCATTCAGCGCCAGTCAGACATACAGCGCCTTCCTGCCCTACTCCAGCGACGTTCCTGTGCTCAACCACCTGGTGAGTTATTTAAACCATTCCTAACGCGTTTTCCGAGTAGTTGTTTTTATTTGCGATACTTGCGATATTTCCGTTTTCGATCAAATATATCCATTCTTTAAAGAGCATTGTTAAATGGAAAATAAAGACATTTTCGTATGATCGTAATATCCAGATTAAACACGTGTACTGTATACACAGAAATACACTTACATTAAAAATAAGTTAACACCTACGGTGGCCCTATAAGCTATAAAATAATTGCCTCCTATAATAAAAACAATAATTTATGAGTTTATATAAATGAATAGAACATTGCGCACGTTTAAAAAAAAAGCTACACTTGAAGGATTCGTATTAAAATATTTACAAAACCATTTCTGAAAGCTTCTCCCTGATGCCCTGAGCACCCCGAAAACATTCTAACGTGAATTTTGAGTTAGTTGTTTACTCCAAACTGATAATAAGCGTGTGAAGAAATAGAAAAAAAATGTTGTCTGTTTTCCACACGTTTCTCACATGCTTGTGTATTTGTGTGTTTGTCCAGGCTAGCCCATACGAGCTGAAAGAGAGTCCCGGCATGCAGCACCCGGGCTTTCCTGCTGCGCACCCAGCTTTCTTCCCTTATAGTCAGTATCAGTATGGAGACGCGTCCCGACCCAAAAACGCCACCCGCGAAAGCACAAGTACTCTAAAGGCCTGGCTGAGCGAGCACAGAAAGAACCCATATCCCACCAAGGGCGAGAAGATCATGCTGGCCATCATCACCAAAATGACCCTCACCCAGGTATCCACTTGGTTCGCCAACGCGCGCAGGAGACTGAAGAAGGAGAACAAAATGACCTGGGTACCAAAGACACAACCGGATGAGGAGGGAAACGTTTACCCAAGCGACAACGAGGGTGAGGAGGAGGACAAGAGAGACGACGACGACGACGACGAGGAAATAGACCTGGAGAACATCGACACCGAGAACATCGAAAACAAGGAGGACTCGGACTGTCGGGAAAAGCTCAGGTCGGATTCAAAAATCACGGAAACGGACAGGAGTGACTCCGAAGCGTCCGAGGGGTTTGAGGACACGCAGGGACAGGAGAAAAGTTTTGTAAAAAGCAGCGGGAGGAACGACAGAGACATCTGCGCGGAGGGGCAGGCGGATGAGGACAGAAAAAGCCCCTCAGCAGAACCTTTAAGGAATCTAAACCCACCACAAAAGCCCAAAATTTGGTCTTTGGCCGAAACAGCAACGACGCCAGATCATCCGAAAAAGTCGGCGGTAATGAGCAGGACTGCTGTGCAGAGTTCTGCGGGGAACATTCACAACTGGACAAAAATGGCCATTTCTGCTCAGCAGCTCGCATTAACACACCATTACTTTGGACTTAAACAGCCGAGCAGCAACGTTATGATTAACAAGCACGCAGACGCGAGGACTCACGCCTTATGAGCCGCATCTTTAGAGACTAAAGTGGACAGTGAAATAAATATTTTTGTCCTGTGTTTTTCTATTTTAAATTCTCCGCATGGATAAATGCAATATCATTTTTGCGTTATAAAAAAACAGTGATTTTGTTGGAGAAAATAAGAGAAAGTGTTAATTGATTTTTTACATGAATAAGGCTTTGAATTTGTAACATAGCCACGGATGTTGCTTAGCACTTCCCTTAAAATGAGAGTATAATAGAGTAAATGTTTATATTGCTAACTTATCCACCTTTTCGCTGTGTTTATTTATCAGAGCCATGTGATCATCCTTTTCTATCATCAGTCCACTGAATGAAAATCTTTAAGAATAACCAGCCTGCAGATATTTAGTTAATATTAATAAGGGGGGAAATAATGTTTTATTCTTGAACTGAAATGGAGAGAGAACGGTGCCTTTAAAACATTAATAAGATCTACATTCTGCTTTAAGACTGCAAACAAATTATCATAAAAAAATTTTTTCTAATTGCAGAGCCGCAGAGTTTTAATATGACTAAACGATTAAACCAAGACAGTTTTTCTTATTTTAAAATTAATTGTCTACAAATATACTGTGATATTTCTAAATGCATTTATTTCTCCATAATGTAAAACATGGTTTAAATTAGTTTTTTTGATAAGTACATCTCCGCCATTATCCAAAAAGGTTTTTTTTTACACATATAGCCTATATATATATTTTATTTTACACGTGATGAAAATCACATTCTGTAAATCAAACATTAAACTTTTATAAATGCTATAAATCACAAAATGAATTTGCTTTATGTTAATTGTTTTGTAAATCCAAAATGAAAAAATGATTTAACTACCTAAAATATTGGCCTAAAAATTTTCTCAAAAGGTTTTTTTTAAAACGAAAGCAGACTTTTAACTGAACAAATGCAGCTGTACATGTTATGTTTTATATTTAATACAACTAAATATTACAAGAATAATACATTAGTTAGGCATAATTCAGTTATTTAATTATTTATTTGTGTAATTGAATTCTTTAACCATTTGGTAGACAATTATAGCAAATAGTAAAAAATTCTTAGTTGGGGCCTGGAAGACCTTGAAGATGAAAGATAGATGAAATAAGATTAAGATTATATGACAATGAAACATTTAAAATGCTCAAACATCAGCATAAAATCATGCATATGTTTAAAATCATAAAACCTCTACTATACTAATTAGTTTGTTAAAATAATGGGTCGCATTTAAGTTCAAGACATTACGGTAATGCCCGCTGTTTGTGTCTGTACTATAAAGCTATGCTGTTTATTTAAAAGCAATTTTGGACAACTTTGCACGATTAAACTATGCTGAAGTTACATTTTAATAGATGTATAAATTAAATTCAATAAAGTTAAGTGAATTAAGTATTTATAAAAGTCAGTAAAGCGATTACAAAAGCGTTTTTCTAGGGTAAAGAGGAAGATGTTTGCCGTGGGAACAGGTGGGGTATTTTACATTCGAGCTCCCTCTACAGGAAGTCCGCAGAGTTTGTTTGAATTCCGTACATGACGGAGTAAGTTCATTTAATTTGCGCATTTTATTTTGGTTAAAAGAATGAAAATAACTTTTTTGCTTACCACTATTAAACATTATTTACATTTTTTCATCAAAGACAATCATACTGTCACATCTAACTCCACATATTAGCATATCTGACAACATATACCCCAAATAAATTAATAAACAAATTGTCTTCCTATTGAATAAATAAAGTTTTCTCATTAGAAACATGGTAAAGGACATAAAAGATGTCAAACGTTGAAGCCATTGTGCTTTTGGTAGGGTGGGAAAAGCAGAGGACAAAAAGGCAGTGGATGTGTCACTCTGGTGGACAGGCTCTATAGAGAGGGAGGAGGCCCAGATTTCATGGCCGTTCATGAGTGAGCTTTCTGAGGGGACTGCATTCAACGTAACACAATAGGAAATCGTCTGGATGCAGGAACAGGAGGGCGGACTGGGGGACTGCACCATTCACCCATCACCAGGCTGAAAATGTCCCTCTCTACTCCCACAACCCCTTTTAGAAAAAGTTACAGGACAATTATGGTAATAGTTCCACTTTATCAAGGGTAAAGGCAAAGGCCTAAGAGGCCAGAGGGTTCTTATTCCACTTGACATTTAAACTGGCTCACCCTCCGTGTACTCATAATTTGGCTGATGCAAGGTGCCGACTCATGAGGAACACAGTTACTACAGATGGGAATGGAGGAGGGCTTAAGGTTATTTCCTGGTTGCAGGCTGAAATAGAAGCTGATATTGAACTAGGCTAAGGTAAAGTATGTAAATGTGAACCTGACAATTAGTTACGTAACTAGGGGAAGGATGCAACAACTTTTCTTTTTGTTTGCAAGGCTGCACATTATTTATTATAAAGGCACAGAATTTAGACACAGTGTGTGAAGTAATAAGACACAGTTTCTTCATCACTTGAGAAAATGTGCTGGCAGTCATCTCACATAGTGGTGCCAGTTTCAGCATGATGGCTTCAGGCCAAGCTGTTAGCTGAAGTCAATGAGTAACACAGTATGGATCTTCATTTCAGCTTCACAGCTGTCCCTGTTCTTCTTTGTTCTGTCCATATTTCCTATTTTTTTGGATTCGGTGCTTTCATGCTTGAAAAATTTTCTTGAGTTTGACTTATGTGGACAGACACTAATAAGTGAAATATGTAGCATTGAGTCCAGGTCTACTGTCAAAGAGTTTTTAACTGCAAACTATTAAAATTATAGTTTGATCCAGACGAAAGCCTTAAATAGCTTTAGAAAAACTTATCTGGAACGAGACTGTGAACAAATATCCCAGACTTACCACATTACCTGTTAATATCTACAGCAATCTCTCCAAAAACTCAACTGACCTTGAGAAGTGTGTGAGATCTAAGATCACCATACAATTAAACAATTAAACGCTGTAAATAGGACTCTCTCATAGGGCAGAACCTCGTATGACCATGGGAAATCGCATGGCTAATATAATTTTACAGGTGGATACACAGGGAGATTGGTATGTAATTACCTGTATTAAAATGTTAACCTGCAAGAATTCCCAGGAGTCCTCCTTAATTAGGGTGGACTCAGTATGTATCATTTGTAGGGGAAAAAAAGTTAGGGAAACTGATATTTTAAAGTTTGGCATTTTACAAGGGTAAGTATTTTATGATTTGTAGAACTAGAGACACAAACATTTAATAGGATTTTAAGATTCAGTTTATTGTAATTAAATGGTTTATAAATATATTTTGTCATTTACGTAAAAATATAAGCAACTTTGATGTAGTTATATATCAGATTTAAAAGGCAGTAATCAGTGATTGCAGCCGGATTTTTTTAATTCATTCCAGAAGAGTTCCAATTTTGAAACTATTTTAACTAGAACCCATTTTGAAAGCTGCTATTTAAGGAATGCTAGACAAACATTTTTTTAACTACAATTCTATAAAATACATTAACTTTATTTGCATCCACAGGAAAAAAAAAAAAGCAAAGTAAGCATTTCATTCATCCAAGTGACTTTTATTATTATTTTATTATAAAAACCTATCTGTCTAAAGCTATTATTTCAGCCCTAATGCCTTGCTGGTTCTTTAAAGTTGTTCTTTGTCAGGACTGCAATCCGAAGGGACAAACTGTACCTGGAGTTGTTTTTCTTTTAAGTGTGTACCATTTCTCTCTCACTCTCTTTCTCTTTCTGACGCCCTGTCACAGCAAGCTCTCAAACACATGTGTGCATGACCACTGCAGCTGTCCAACACCCTTCACACATTTTCACTAAAATAGCACCAGACTAACCAGGCCACTAGATCATTCATGCTCCAGTATGTGACTTGTCTTCTGGTCAGAGGATAAGGTGTGGCTTGCTGGAGGAACATATCTTGTCCTTGTGTTGGCTCTGACACACACACTCTAATGAAAAAAACAACACAAAAAACAAGGTACTTTTGAGGACAGCTGTAACACAAACATACATTACTTTGTTTTAAGCTTGTTGAGGTTCAGGGTTTTAGTCGTTTGATGTGGCTCAAAACACAAAATAAGTAAAGTATTTACACATGACAGAGTGGATCTATAACAGTCTTTGATCCTGGTCTAGAACATTTTTATAAAGAGATGTCCAAAAGAGACTTCAGTGACTGTAGCTCTGCACATCTTCTGATGCATAAATGATCTTTCTCTTTCCAGATCAATAATTTCATATACATCCGCCTTTTATTTGACAGCAAAGAGAAAAGAAAAAGAGTAAATGGTTTGTAGAACTCATTCTTCTCATTCATAATTACAGCTACACATGTAAGACCAAGGGCAGCCTGAGACCAAGTGGAGTCTATCAAAAGGTTTGGTCACGAATAGAAGCACAAAAAGACAGCAACAGGAGGACAGGGAAAATCTCAGAAGGCTTTCAAAGTAGTATACAGCCCTTAGGCTATCTTTCTCCTGCCGTATACCTGAAAAAACACATCGTAGCCAAAGGGTGGCTGTGGAATTCAGTTTAAATTAAATATGAACTTGCTATACCAAGTAAATAAACTAGTTCCTACATGCTGCCATCTTTAATGAATGTAAACATTATTTGTATTTACATAATTATGACTCGATAGCGTTTGTCCAGCTGGAAGATGGAGTGGTAAAAAAAGTGTAAAATAATTAAAATCATGAACAGGGCAAGCGATTTGAAGCGCTTTGCTGTTCAGTCTAGGTAGTGCAAAAGCGCTATGATGTTTCCATATCAATTTTTTCTCTTAAAGGTGGAACTTACTTCAGAAGTGTTCGCATGCGCCTTCCTCTCCCTTAAGCCTGGCAGGGATGCAGGGGCGGGAACATGACTGATGGTCAGTTTCAAAAGAAAATGCACAACTTTCAAAACATCCTATCAAATGGACAACTCGCTGAGCTAAAGAAAGAGAATATTTCATTAAAGCTCTTATTATATGAAAGGCCACACTGTTATGGTCCATGGACACTTAAAGAATCTATCAATCCACTGCAGCTGTGCAGGGCTATTGCTTGAGAAAGAGAAGTTACAGACAGACACAATGGGCTGTCCAAGTTTCTTAGTAGGATGTGTTTTATTTATTTGTTGAGCTCATGGGTGGATGAGTGGCCATATTTGTCAGGTGAATGAGAGGAAAGGTATTGAAGTGTATGAAATATTCACCAAAGCAGTAATAATTCCCCTGGCAAAGCAAAGAGGCATCGAGAAAAGAAAACTGCAATTGGAGAATAAGAAAAGTGGCTACAAAAGCCTCTGGCCTTTTTTTTCAAAGAGAATGGCAGACAAAAGAGAAAAAAAACAAATAGATTCCTTTCACATTTTCCAGTGGCATCAGAGTACATTAGTGTTTATGAATCCAACTGTTTTAACGCAGTCGGCTGACAGTAATAATTGTGTTAAGATACTATTGTATAAAAGGCATTTCTGAGGGAGAAACCAAAGAACATCACGGAGGCATGGAAATCTCTGGTCACATTGATATTTTCAGCTATTATTAATAAAAACTGCAAATGCATTGGCTTGTACTGCATTTAACAACAAAAAGAGAAAGCATACATAAAAATTGCTGTGCTTTGTGATTTATCAGTCATGCAGCGCATAGAAAAGAGAGAGGAAATAACTTTAAAATGTAAAGGATAAACTGAAATAGCTACCCCTGTGACTCTAGTGAAAGCGGTGTTACAGAAAATAACATCTGTCTAGCCAACAGATATATTTATACAGACAAAGCAGTCATCAAAAAAAAAAAGAAATCAAAAAGCAATCCACATTGTTATAGGACAATAATCATTTTGTGATATATAAATGTACCTATAACAGCCTAGTCAGGTGTGCATTATTTCTCTAAAGCCACAGCAAAAAATAAGTGGGAAAAAAAGGGCAACGCAAGTTCCTGTTGTTCTTTTTATCCCACCTATTTTTTACTGAACAATATACTATTTAACTATAATTAATAAAAACAAAAATGCAGCTTGTCATGTTACTGAGAAATCACAAACCTCTTTTGTCCTAAAGACTTTTGTATAATCAAAAATATACAGACTGTTGACACTCAGGACTCACAATTATAAAAATCTCCAGAAAGGAAAGGTTATTGTTTTTTATACTTTACAACTTTATTTTAATAATAGCCTCAGATTATACTGAGAGTAAATAATCCGCACATGCAATAAACTCTGAGCATATTCATCAAAAATCCATAGATGCAGTAAATGAAATTAACACCACCTGATACCATCAGCAGAAAAACACAAAGAATTTTAAAGCTGTAGAACCAAATAATAAAAATAAACAATTATTTACAGATATGAAGGAAACAAAAAAAAACCCCAAAGCATAAATTATATAAGCATAAATACATGTTTGTATAATAAAATATAAAAAAGCTGAGAATATCTAAAATAAATATTCAGCTGGTAAACTCTATAAAGAACCATAAAGCCTTGTATAGCCAATAAAACGTGTGTCAATGCTGATGGACAACAATATTTGACCATTTGTCAAATGTATAAGAATAAGTGTGCCCAGAGGCTGACGGCTACATAAACAGTGGTTAATGAGCCCAGTCATGAGGTCAACACCCACTAATGTGGTAGAAGTGGAACTGATAAGTTGCACTTAGTGGAATAAACTGGAGGGTCTGAAGTAATGGCTGAAGTTTAATCCAATCTCTGCAGTAGGAAAATTTCAAATCGATCTTCTGTTATTTGTGTAGCACTTATAACAGACATATCATCTCCCCTCCACCCTGATCCACCCGCACACTATTACACTTTCATTTACAATTTCATTTTATAGTGGATATACAGTTAGTGTATTATTTTACAGGTAATAGTTTCTTTCATTACCTAACCTACACACAATACACACCATCCAATAATAAACACATAATGTAGAAATAGTCAGATTAATTAAAATTAATAGGAATAATACAGAAATTAATTAAAGTTAACATACAAATTAATATACATGTAAATGTATCTGATAATATCAGGTACTAAAAAATATCTAAATGATGGAGAATTTAGATTAGAGGAATTAAATATACATATACACAATACAATCTACTATTCACATTATACCTTATTTATTAGTGGAGGGAGTTAGGAAGATTCTAAGGGCCCACGCACCCAGAAATCTGCTTTATTAGTAGTAACAGTACTAGCAGTAATGTAATAGCATGTATGCTGCAGAATGGGTGTGGAAGCCAGACCACATATTTTATCATCGGGCCCAAACTGTTTATTAGTTTACGGTAAATTAAGATCATTTAGAAAGCGTATTTTTATTCTATCTTATTCAACAATTTTATGTTTTTCCATTTGCTCAAACTTTTATTTGAATTTAAATTAAATTACTAGCATCAGGAACGAGTCTATATGGCCAGAAGTTTGTGTACATCTTACTAGTACATCCATAAATTTGAAAGAACATACCTGTTAAGGACGTCTCTATATGCTGTGGTAGAAAAATTTTCCTTCACTGGAACTAAAAGACCCAAACATTGTTCCAGCGTGACAATGCCTCTGTGCACAAAGCACCTGAGCTTATAAAGATATGTGTGTGGCATGGTTGGTGTGAAAGAAGTTAAGTCTCCTGCACTGAGCCATGACTTTGACCCTACTTAACATGACCTAAAACACATACTGTACCCCAGACCTGCTCCTCGCTCAATATCAGTATCTAATCTCACTAATCAATTTGTAACTAAATAAAAAAATCCCCACACCTATACTACTTAATCAGGTGTAAAGCATTTCCAGAAGTGTAAAGGTTGTCATAGGAGTACGAGTAAAATCTAAATCTGCAATCGAAGTTAGTCAGGTGTTCAAACACTTTTGTTCACATAGTGTACATAAAAAAGAAAAGATATTATAGTACAGCATAGTAAATAGAATTATATCCTGTATGTACTAAACTGTAGCATAATATATCAGTGCTATTAATTGTGAATTAAATTATATTGGTGCATACAAGAACTTCAAAGAAATATATATATAATAAACAGGAATCAGTGCCAACATGTAATTTGTAAATCAAATCACAGATACTGTGGTGTTTGTGTACACCAGATACTATGGAGCTAACTGGACTGAACCAACTTCTATGTGGTTCAGCTGTTTACAGATGCTTAGACATGTTCCTCGAACAACACAACATAAAAATACATGTATCATGCTATAAAATCAGACAGATGAAACTCAGCGTCTTTATTACCTAAAGGATTTCCAAAACCTGTCATTGTTGTATGATTTTTAGGTAAAAAATACATACAGATAGAAAAAGATGAACACCATACATCACACTGCAATCTGCAGAATGCCTTGCTATTATTGGCTTGCTCCTGCATGAATCAGAATGAGTTTAATGTTATTTAGATGTATATAAGAATACATTAGAATGTACCATGGTATAAAATGAATATGGCATGGAAATGGGTGACACCTTTTTCCAACATTGCTGGTTTCATGAATCAGAGACAGATTCATTCATATTGCCTTTCTATGTGCTCTGATATTTGAGCTCTTTTCTGACTAAGGACCATCTTTAAAATGATCGTTCTGTTATTTGCAAATGTGACAGGGGAAAAATGCCTTGAGGAATTATGATGAAGAACCAAAGAACCATATCTAAGACTGAGAAGACGAGTTCATCCTTTAAAAGGTAGAACTGGATAGTGACGCTAAACAAGTTTCTTTAGATCTTATAGGGGACACACAATCAATTTACCAATACCTGTAATGTCTAAGTCATCTTTTGATGGTTGAGGATATTTATACAGTATACACTATAAATCTAACACACCCATTATAAACTTTATTTGTTGTGGCTGTGTTGCGTACATCATTTACCCTTCTACGCATATTGTGTTCCATTAACATAATATTGCATAGTTTTTTGTGTAATTTACTATTGTCTATTGACACAATATATATTTTTTAAAAATCAAAATAACTATGTTATTTTATGTACACTCGGGGATCCCCTAGGCTCTGAAGGCAGATTTAGGAAAGGTTAAAAATTGCAGTTATCTATAAGAAGTTCATAAGTCACATAAGAGAGTGAGATGTGTGACAAAATGTTGATGAATAATATAATGGTTCTGACCTACAAGTGCATTCACATGCTATGACCTTGTTGAGCAAAAGAGTAAAACATTAGACCGCAAGAAAAAATAAGTGTACTCAAACATATATATATATATAGAATAGAATAGAGAGACAGCAATAAAGAGAGACAAAGGCTCCATCTGTGTACTGCCTGCATTTTACACCCCATATGTGGCAGTATTGATTTAAAACTTCCACAAGTAAAGAGCTTAAACTGACTTTACTAGCATTTTAGAGTAAAACTATAAGAAATTGTGAGATGCACAGATACAAGGTGACAGAAAATCATTACAGACATCATCTATATGAATTTTTAATGTAAGGACATTCAGTCTCCTGCAGGTGGACAAGAGCAATGTCATCTATTATGAAATGGCTAAAACATGAGCACGCTTTCAAAAAATCCACCTGATCAAACACAATTTTATTTCAGCTGTCACTTTTACATGACTTAGTTCGTGGTTATTGCTTGAGGATCTGTAGTGTAATTCTGAAATGTAGTTTATAGAAAGCAGTGTCTATTACACACCTATTACATAGTTATTATCACAAAGAGAACACAGGCATTATTTTCAGGCCCAAACACAGAGCTTTCTCTGAAAAAGTGTGTCAAAGTTATGACAGTATGTGGTAGGATTTCTTCCACACGCCACGGCTGTTTCCAGCAGCAGCCCGAGAGCCCTCTGATCCATAATGACTTCGAAGTGAAGACAACGCAAACATCTAAATAGGGAAGAAAAATATGACAGTGTAAGACGGGACTTTGTGCCTGGGAGTCGTCTTCAGGGCTGCCAGTGAGTGATGCTCTGTCACTCACACAAACGACTGCCATCATCGACGAAGTCCCACAGAGCCGCATTTCCTTCTTTATCTAATAGAAAGTAATGACACATACAGGCTGCCAGGCCTCTTTGGCAGGAATTGGGCCCTCTGGGGAGACATTTTGCATCTCTTGCTGCAATAAGAATAAACGCATAAGGGGAGTCTATTTGGCTGAGTGTGATGGCTAGCGCGTCACTTATCGCAGCTCAATAAATCTCCATGCCTCAGTGAAGAGATGGGAGCAGTTATCGCATCTCGGCAGAGCTCACGTCGCGCAGACCTCGATGACTGACGGCTGTGCGCATCATCGCAAATTATTTATCAAGGTGGAAGGAGGGAAGGGGTGATGTGATTTAGCCAGACAAGAAATAAAGGAAATCGAAAAATAAAAGAATTACAGAAATGGGGAAATGAAAGCAAAGAAGAGATGGGAAAGCAGATGAACATCTATAAGAGGAATGTAGACTTGGCAAAGGAGTAAGGCAAATTAAAACTGGCAAAATGTAGGATCTCAATCAACAGCATGTTGCTGATCATGCTGTTTTGTCAGAAAGTAATACTGAAATTGAAAACCGAGTTCAATTTAATTGTAGTCCTTCACTTGCCTTACAAGCTTTGCTGGCACATTCTCTTCCTAGGGCTATAAAAAAGAAAGGGTATAGAATTACTATATTATATGTATGCAAAGAGGACCAAGCTTAAGTCAAATTGTTATTTTAGTCCTCAGATTCACTTTATTGAGTATCAAAACATTTCTTTGTGTAGCTCTCCTCGCCATAGCGACATCCAGCTACATAGCATGTAAGAGAGTACGTGCAGTATAGACATCTGCTTAGCAAATAGAAATGATACAGCCAGGCCTCGTGTGTTCCCCTGAGCCCCCTGCTCCCAAGCCCTCTCATTACAAGCAAGCTCTATTCTCTACCGCTGTCACCTTATGAGGCAACATCTCTACACTAGCGCTGCATTCATCGCGACCAGTGGGACAGCAGATCTATATTTAGGGGAATGAAGAGTAAATATAATCAGTACTGTCACACACCTCACTGCATTCCCAGGCTTCAAGGCCCATTGATCATTAGCTTCCTTCAAATACCAGGTAGCATTTAATGTCGACGGAGGGGAAATAATAAGGCTAACAAAAATGAATAATTGATGTGTTTGCGGCTACACACGCAGGGCGAGCTTTTTCATCGTTATTGTTGACTGTTAGGAAAAATCTGGAACTGTCTGTGTCAGAAGAAGAGGAAAATGTGTGCACAGTTCATTATGCTCCAAACAAACAACGGAGAGTGAAGTTCAATCTGAGCGGCTCAGCCAGATAAAAGCAAGCTGTCACTTTGTACTAATGAATTTTTTTTCATTTGTTTGTTTTTTTGCCAGCGACACGCCTCAAATGTCATGTCCACCCAAGCAGCCCCTCATTACTGCTGGTAATTAACTCGATATCTGACAGGACTGCCAGCGCTAACCAAACTGGAGCTAGCTCGCCACTGCTAGGACATGCTAATAAATCAGTGGATGACAGACACACTACATAATGGAAGGCAGATGAAAAAAGAGAGAAAATGTTGATGTGAAATGTGGTTATCGTTGAATGCAGTAGGGGGGCAGGGAAAGAGGATGAGAAACTCTTATATTAATGCGCTCTTATTGGTTGATATGAGGAACCTTTTTACAAGCTGTGTGTCCAAGGGTTGAGAGAGAGTGTGTAAGAGAAGGGTATAGGGTAAAAGAGACTGATAGTAGGGGGCGGGTGGGGAGAGGAAATTGCCTGGTGTCATGACCTCGCTCTAGTTCACAATCTAATGATGAATACTAGGCCCATGCAGCATGGCAGATTATCCCAGTGGGGACCTATAAGTCTTTGGCTTGATTTATGGCATATTTATCCCCCTCTATCTGAGGGATGTCACCTCGATGGAGAGGGAAGAAGTCTGCGAGCAGAAATGACAGGGGGAGAATTATGTGGCCATAATTGTCAATCATCGCTGAATATGAGCTCCAACCCCTTCCGTTTTCATATTGGTGCTGCGATAAAGTTGTCGCTGAAACCGTGAGGGCTTCTAATGCCACTGAGAAAGGGAATAATATTCACATCATTCTTTCCCTCACTCGCTGGGAGAAAGGACCTGTGTATGTTATAAGCCCAGAGGCAACCTAGAACCCAAAGCTGTGACATTAGTGCTGAGTATATATCTGCAAATGCTCAATTTTTCATTTTTTTTCCAGAAGAGCGTTATTAGATTAGATTGGGAATCATTTGTATTGCCTGTCTAGGATGTTATAAAAACATTAGTGAGTCTGCTGCCTTTAGCCATAGCCCCACAGGAACAACAGTAAAACAGCATCACCAGGGGAAACGTGGGTCAAAGCTAGAACACAGGCCACCAACTTCACACCTGTCCTTATAAAAATCCAACTTTGAGCCATTTCAGCTATGTTCAGTCCTAATCAGGAAAAATTCTCCAATTTATCTAGAGGAACTTCATATGATTTTCAGGCACTTGGTTTTATAGTTTTTTGTAAACTGAATAACATGTTGGAGATTTAGCTAAAATCATTTCGTACTGAGGCGGTATTGATTACAATATGTCTATCTGAGAGGGGAGTTCAGATAATTTGTTTTCATCACCTAAATAAAGATTGCAGTAAAAGAGGAATCCCAGGCTAGAAATTATGCCCATTACTCTGTGCACTCAACTGGAAACCTCATTAGGCTATGTATAATCCTCTTAATCAAAGCCATTGCAAAAAACCTCAAAAGAGATAGCCATTATCGAAAATTCCCCGAACTCACAATGATGCTTTTTTGTATAATAATCAGGCACTAGATAAGTTTCCAGACAAAGAAGTGAACCCCTCCATGTATTATTACGTTCATTTAAACATTTCCTATAGGAAAAAGTCTGAAAAAAAAAATTAAACCAGAAACAGTTTTGCCAAAAATACAGCCTCAACGAGCCTGGTTGTGTTTATTGCATAAGATTGTGTTATTACAGCGTTAATGCAGCTAAACACCTGTGTTTATACTGAGAACCAGCCCACTTCTGCACTGACAGACTGTATAGCTAATTAAAGCAATAGGTGTGCAGATGCGGCAGCCACCGTGTTTCTACTGTGACACATGGTGCAAGCACACAAATAACAAGTCATCTGCCTAGTGCCTTTAAGTGCCTTCCTTAGTGCGGAGCTTTTCATTTTTTACACCTGACAACACAACGATCAGAGCTCATCACTGGCAGCTGGTTGAGAGACAGAGAAAAGGGAGGAAGGGAAAGGCTTGAGAGAGGGCTGCATGCGCCTTTCGGTAATTGAGGGGAGATTACACGGTCTTTCAACCATGTAGTTGGTCATCACAACCCATTAACCATTTATATTAGATGCTGCTCCACGGTGTCAACAATCGTTTAGAGGACAGATGAGGTTCAATAGACAGAAAGACAGGTTTTTGTAATTGTAAAAGCAGCAATTTGTTAATTATTCCGCAGAATCCGTAACCATCATAAACATACAGTATCAGTGACGATAACGAAGAGGCGCTAGATATTGGTAAGTTGTATTATTTCCAAAAGTGCTGAATTCACCACCTCAAAACAGCGGTCCTCTTTTGTGCCATAAAATATCTGTAGTCCTACCTGACTTTGTCTGTAACACTCAATTGAAATACTTATTGCCTCTAATCTAATACATAAAGAACATTACCTTTGAGTACAGCAGTTTAGCAAGCACTCTCACACAACTTAAACACATCAAATATGTGGTGCCATTCGTCTCATGAAACACACGAAACAAGAATCAATGTAAATCAGTCTGCCCAAGTCATTATTAATACTATAAGAAAGTGCTAATTAAGTTACTCTGGTCTAATGCTTTAACCAAGAGGCTGAAGTACTGTAATCGTGTTTCAGGCAAAGCAGAGTTAACCTCTCAGTGGCTTATTTTCCCAGTCAGAGCTAATCGATTGGAGGCGCTTGCTAAGGTCAAAATGGCCACCCTCTTCATTTCCCAAACAACCTGACCCTGAGTCAGTACACTAATGAGCTCATATTACACAGAGATCAATGGCATTGGATTCTCATTGGCAGTGGATCAGACCTGATTCAATAACACTGAGTGTCTGACCTCAGTCAGAGACAACGCAGTAGCTGTCAGCACAATGAAAGAGTCAAAAAGTGTTTTGCAAACTCTGGACGTGTATCTTTAAGGAGGTTACACACGCAAGGCGGTTTGTGTATCTAAAGTGTCTGAATTTTTGCCATGGGAATCAGACAGCAAGCTAAACTACATCACTTTCTATGGACAAGCATACAAAAAGCTTTTTAATAAACATAACACTTCATTCAATAGGCTTTAGGGCCAAAACAGAAAATGAACTTAAATATATTTATAGCAAATAAATATCAATTATGATACAGAATCATACCGATGTACTCCACTGCGTCTGCAGGATGTGGAAGACTATTGTAGTTATTACCTCTAAGGTCATCAGGAAAGGTAATGAGAAACCATTTTAGCATTCTGTCAAACCTCTCTCCTGTGGGGCTCCTTAACATTCGTTAATTAACTGACTAACTCTGTGATTATTTCCGCATTTACAGGGCCTGTCTCACTGGCATGCAAATATATTAGGCATTGCTAGTGTAAACCTTCCCCTTGTCTGATTTTCACCTCAAATCTGAGGTATATTGTTTTTGTTTCCTCAAATAGGTCTTTATGGTAGTGAAACGATAAAATCTCAGATGTCGTCATTATGTTGCTCAGCACCAGCGGCCACAAAAATTTGGTCTATAATGCTTTTTATCCTTTTACTCACATTATCCAAGGTAGGGCACAAAAGAATATTAAATCTCACAATTCTATCATTTTCTCACTGTCTAACACACTTTAATTGCTGGATCTATTTAACCACTTCAAACAATGTGTCTTTCCACAGCAGGAAAAGCTGTTTTAACTATGATGAGAAAGTCGGTTAGTTTTTTTCAGCTGAAATATTTTCCTACATTGTTATTTTTTGTGACAACATTATTTACGAAATGGCTGCATCAGACACATTTATTTCACATAATCAGAGCTGATGGCACAACCTTGCAACAATAACAAATATCTGACAGATACTGTTTGTCGACAAAACAAATGTCATCTAGGTTTTCAAATGTGGAGAAACAAAGATGCAAAAATAAAAAAAATACAATATAAAACTATAACAAATGCTGTTGCAAAAAAAAGGGGATCTAAAAAATTCTTACTGCCCTGGGGCTCACCTGCACCGTGCTCCCTAACTGGGGCTGATTCATTTTTCAGCTGATGGAGGAAGACATGCACACCTTTGGGCAGTGGAGCTCCAGTCTGGCTCTGAGTAAATATAGATTTTGTTATTCAGGGTGACAAGCTTCGTCGCACTATCAGTGACATTTCAATCAGAAAAGGATTATCAGGAATACTCAGACTGTTCCCTGCTTCAAATGCTAAGCTCCCTCCTTTGTATTATGGTGTGCTCTAATAGTATGTTATGAGGTGGTTACGTCCATGTCAAATTGAACAGTCATGGTTATATCAGCTACACTGGCATGGGTATTTTTGTGCTCGGAATTAAACACAAATATAATTGTCTGTGACAAAAGTTATTTAGGATTGTCATCTGGGAATAACTTGAATCTTATAGAGGACTCGAGCTTGAAATGCGTGTTTGGCTTATTAAACACGTTAATATAAAAAATATTTCAAACCTCAGCAAAAAAAAAAAAAAAAAAGCGGTAACTTTTATACGGTAAAAAAAACATCATTGCATATTTCGTTATTGGATTACATATAAAAATTGCAATAATTACAGTAGGGTTGTGTGCAAGTGTGTGTTTAAGTGTGTGTTTGTGTGTCTCATTACCGTTGATGAGTTTGGCACAGCTGTGTAAGGGGATTAGATGGAAATACACAGGAAGTGTCTTTGACCCAATATTTAGAAGTCGCTGGCCTTGGCCAAACTGACAACACTGAATCCCAACAGCATCTAGTATACTAGCCCTACTGGGAGGACAGTCTGTTCACCGATTCCTAATTATACTCCATCTGACACCACTGTCCTCTGCCAAAAAAACACACACACACACACTTACAGTAGCTCTTAAATTAATGATTCCAGTGTTTGCATTTGCAATATCAGAATATCTTAAATAAGCACAATTTAAATGCTACACGGTAGATATCCTATTCCTTAAACATTCACTGACCCTCGGGATTATTGGCAGCCTTTATAAAAATAAGCAAAAAGGATACACAATAAATACAGGACACAATCTTTATAAAAAACTTTACAATTTTATTACAAACACAGATATATTGGCAACCAACACATCCTCATTTTAAAAACTGTTGTTATGTAGATACATAAATACATAAATGTTTGACATACTTACAAAACATTATTTTAATTATCATAAAAATATTACTATGTTACATATTTATTTAATAACGTTGGATTAAAAAATAAATTATTACAGCATATTTGCATTTTCTCCCAGGCAAAATTACTTGTGGTATTTTGGTAACGCATAAAAAATACATCATCAATTAAAAATATTAATAGGCACAATTAAGTTAACAATAACAAATTTGTAATTGTAATTAAAATGGGCAGAAATAGCCCAGTAATAAAGCTTTGGATTTAAATGATTCATGTGGCTGTCAGCTCTTCAGCATCAACATTGGAAACATCTCTGTCCTGAGCAAACTGCAGCACTGTGTTGATAGAATACAATATATATATTTACAATTCACTAATTGCATGTGTTATTTATAAATAGTTGTGATAGAAGAACATTTACCCACATAGAAACTGCAAAATAGAACAATAAATGATGGCACTTTCGATTATGTCAACTTTTCTGAATATTTCTCACAGTAAAGTATTTAAAGGGAATTAAGTGATTAATAACTAAGCGGACTTTTAGCTTAGGCTACTTGCCCAGATACATTCTGCCAACGTTTTTATTATTAACCCCAGGATTATTAAACCCACTCATTGCTGGAGATTCACGTATAAGGCAAGAAGTATGTGCATCTGCTGGTCTAAAGGTCTAGGGGTGTATATGACTGTTAACTCATAAATACCATTGCACGCTGGTCGAGCATGTTTCTCGAGATCCCATCTGATTAAAGCTAGTTAGCAGAGGCTGCCCAAGCCCTTCGCTGTTAAAGCCAGAGTAATTAAAGAATAACAGCATGCCACATTGGGTGACAGCAAATGGCATCATATGTTCACCAGTCCAGCAGACTGAATGAGTGTCATTTGGCACAAAACAGATTTAGCACAATGTAAGCCAGGGTAGTTGTGCTAACTGTATAAGCAAGCGACAGCTTTTTTGCTATTACCGTATCAGCCAAGTGGAAGTCAGCAGATTTAATCAATATCATGTTTAAATTGAAAGATATTACTTGAATTATAATTATGAAGCTTATTGTAAGTATTGTAAGTATATACTGGGGTCTGTAGTCCCTGCATTATACTATATTTATATATTAACAATTTATGTTGATTTTTAAAAAGTTCTCTCACATCTTACATCCAAATAAAACATTCACTGGTTCTTTGAAGTGACTAATGATTTAAACGAAATGCTGTTATTCGACTGACATAGGACAGTGTCCACTTGATTCGCTCCCGTTAATAGATTTTTGTGCATCATGGGCCAGAGTGCTCTTTTAACTCCATATTGCACCTAATGGTCAAAATATGAACTGCAACAAGTGCCAACAGAGGCCCACTAGGAAAAGAATCCCATGACCAAATGCTTTTTTTAATTAAAAAAAAAAAAAAAAAAAGCAATGGCTATCTATGATTTATGTAACTATTTTATTTGTTAAATGTATTGCACAATTTTGATTCGGGAAATGTAAATTAAGATTAGGTAGGTAGATTAGGCACATTAATACACCATGTTGTCGTTTTATGCAAGGCGGAAAAAAGAGAAAAATGTGTTGGCTAGTTTCAGTGTGGTTTTGTGCAGTTTATAGCATGTGGTAGGGCCGGACATTTTTTGTTATTTTATGCTTGTTGTAAATTATTTCAAATGATCTGTTTATTTTAAAAATTACTTATATAACATATAGTATATATCAATCAAGTGTTGTAGCTCTAAACAAATTTAGCTCTAGAGGCCATGTCAAAACTCACTATCTTCTAAGAAGTTAAGCTGCTCCTGCACTTTTATTTGTTTGGCTAAATAACATGTACTTACATATGCATAACAAGGTACACTGTGTAGACAGACACTACATCCTACTGAATGTAGCGTTTCACATTTTGTACAAATGCTTTAATGATTCTATTTTAAAGTCACACCCACACACATGCTACACACAGTATAGACAGGACAATCAACCTACAGTGAGTGTCTGGATTGGGAAAGAAATCTGGATGACCCAAAGGAAACACACAAAACACATGCAATCTCTTCACGCACAGCCTGTAGGTAGGAATCGAACCGCCGGCCCTGGAGGTGCATGACAAACATGCTAAACAGTGAGACACCATAATTGCTGTGTCATGAGCTATCTGATTAAAATAGTGCCATGTTACCACAAATAATTGAAAACTACTAACATTATAAAAAGCACTTTTCTTGTACATACTAGAGTTGTGCTGGTCAAAGGGAGCAAGCAAAACTACAGAAATATCAAACAGAAAAACTGAGCCACTGAAGCCTGTCACCACATAGCACCTAAACACACCAAATCAGACACGGTTTCATCAAGGAGAAGCCACATCATAATTTAAACACAGTTAACGCAAAAAGAAGTGATGCTAATTACTTCTGAACGTCTGTTCCTGCCCAGAATAGAAGTGATCTCCAGCAAAGCCAACATTTATCTGCAGACGACATGTTCTGGTGTAAAATTAACGATGTTCGAAGCCACGTCCTGGCAGGAGTGAAAGTGCCGCTACAATTAGCCTTAACGCTGGGATAACAGTGCGCCAAATGGTGCCGTCAGCCCACCGTTTAATTGCCTTGGCACCACTGCCACATATAATCACCTGTCATTACTAACAGAGACTGCATCTGTTTACACGTCTGTCCGAGGTGCCAAAACGTGCCCATCTTAAGTAGAAGACGGCTTTCGCAAAGACCCAGACAGACCCGAACACACACGGTCATCGCTAAATCAGGCAACACACATATCTCAGTGGGAATATCGCAGACAGCTTTTGCTGGGAAAACAGACTTTTCAGACCTCATTCTTACTTGAGACATAAAAGACTAATTTATCGCAGTGCAGACAATCCTGCTTGTTTTTCTATTATCAATAAATAAACCTATGTTTGATTACGGGCTCGTTTCTTTGGTGCATACATCAAACAGTAAGTCAGGGAGGTAAAGTATAAACCCATTTGCTTTGAACAACTTTAAATAAAAAAGCATTTGTCAGCATGACAGACTCTAAAATTTCACCTAGGTTCTGGCCTTAAGAAAGAAAAGACAAAACAGACTGTCAGCTTTGTTCCACCTTACTCTGCTTAGTGACAGGCCAGCCGGCCCAAATCAGAGCTCATGGAATGTAGCACACACACACACACACTTTGCTAATTGACAGATTGAGGGATGGAAGAGGATGTGCACACCTGACGAGCAAGGCTGGCGCGCACACCTGAGTGCCCGTCTCAGGCCAAGGGGGGAGAGGATGGGCATGGGCGCTGATGTATGACTGCGGATGGGTGGCACAGCTGTTGGCAGAGCGGGGCACCAGAGGGAAGAACTCACGCCTGCTGGCCTCACACGTGCTCAGAGGAAAAGAGGGGTGTTGGGGGTGGGGGGCGGCCGGTGGGGGGGTGGCATGGGCGTGTGTAATGTAACGTAATGTGATGTAGCTGACATGACAATGAGAAATGGATTAAGATTTGGAGAGTTTCTTTTGCAGCTTGCTCCCTTCACGGCTATAAATAGGCAAAAAAAACCCTAGTTACTTATGGAATGGTTAGGCTTTAGAAAAGTAACTACTACAGCCATGATGACTGCACACAAGACTTGCACACAACATACTATATAATAAAAGAAAGGTTTGACCACCATGCTGTAAGTAAATTAATAGAAGAGGACAGCCTGAAGATTGCCTCTGTGGCTTTCTGCCCAGTACCCTAGAACCGTTTGTTGTGTATGTGTGTGTGTGTGTGAGAGAGAGAGAGAGAGAGAGAGAGAGAGTGAAAGAGAGAGGGTTTAAGTGTGTTCCTGTGACAGAGAACAGTCCTGGGATGTGACAGGCCCCCCTGGCCCTGGCAGCCCCCCAGCTTTGACCCTGTGCCCAGCGATACTCTTCCACAATGCGGCCGCTGACAGGAGCAGCTGTGGCGCGCGGCTGAGATTGATGAAATTTTCATAACTGCTTCCCCCGAGTTCTCCTTCACCTTCACGATAATTTATGACCCACTCGACAGCCTTGAAGAGACAATATGCTTGCTTTGAAATTAACTGTAACAGTCTTGTAGGTTGTAATTAACAGTGGTTCACAGAGTGAAGGAGGCAACCATAACACCAACTGGATCTGCATAAATAATTGATAGTGTTTCCAGGAAAAATTAAGAGCTCCTAATGTTATTGTTTCCACACACATGTCCACTATGGTTAAAGTCAAGTCTATACAGTGTAAATGATAACAATCAGTCTGTGGTCCCAGAATGCTCTATATCTGGTTATGACCTGTGTCATGTGAGAAATCTGTTAAAAAGACCTTTAAGTAAAACTAATTTTCATAAATCAAAATCCACGAATACTGTTTTGTTTTGTTTTTTAAATAAAGAGAAGCAAAACCCTTGCAGATGGGCCTTTCCCCACTGCTCATTCATCAAATCTGGCCTCAGCAGCCGTTCACTGCCTTTGCTCTATTTTTCTGCCACCCGCTCATGGCCTAAACCCCCCCCATCATTTAGTTCAAATAGCCATTATCATGTAATAGCCTCTCTTCAATAAGCCGACATCGGTCTGAGACGATTAGAACAAAAACCCCTACGGCCTGCTCCTGTAGTTTTCTTGCTCACACTCACTACACCCACCTTCAACCAGCCTATTCAAACCCCACCACTGTCAAGCAGGTCAGAGTAGGGTCACTTCCTGGGTGGGTGTGAAGATGTCAGATTGGGTCATAGGTCAAAGGTCACAAGCAGTGGTCCTCCTGGTTCAAGTGAGTGTAGTGAAAGGTGCTGTCATCAGACTAAACAATAGGAGCAGTGACAGAGGTCTATAACCATGTAAACACATTCAGATACTTACCTAAAGGGCAAACTCTGTCTACACACAACCTGTGGTATGATAGGATCGGCCACAGTTAGAAGAACAAGAAGAAAAAGAAGTGTCATCTAAATTTAAAAGTTTTCTGAAAGGTGGCCTAAATAAAATGTATTATTATTATTATTATTATTAAAAAGAAGAGAAAGGGAAAAAAAAGAAAAAGTAGGTTAAGATTCCCTCTAAAATGGCATCAATGCTGTTGTCCTAAACCTTATCCAAGGTCTAAAGGTCAAATGACTCTCAAAGGTGTGGGCTGTCTCACAATTAGGGATGGGCAGTATTTTAAATATAACATAGGATTTTGGAATTTTTATTTGATAGTGTTAATAAAAATTGCTTCATATTTTGTAGCAAAATACTTTACAAGTGTTTTACAATTTTTTACATCTAAAATCTCTGATTGGTGCCTACTCGGTAGTTAGCCCAGAATTTTCGATATGCTTAAAACTAAGTTATTTGTAATTTTATTTTAAAAAACATTTTGATGTATCTTTGACCTACTCTTGACACAATTAATAACAATATTTTAGTAATACTTAATAGACCGAAGCAGAGAGAGAAGTGAGAGCTTAGAGAGTAACCCGATTCGCTTCAAGCCCGAAATTATCTTGAGGCAAAAAGGTTACAGACATTTTGAATACAAACACACATTGTTGCTTTAAAAGTATTGTCAGTGATCCCTTTGTACACCGAGCTTAACCTCCAAACAAGGCGTAGACCACTGGTTATAGTAATCAGCTGCTGAGAGACGCTTTTCAGCATCAGCCACCACTCCAAATCATTTCATTCAACTGCAGCCTAAGAATGGCTTTAGTCACAGACAGTCCCATAGAGGCTATATTTACCTTATCTGAAGCTCTTTGTGTTAGATAAAGCTTCTTTTGGTGTGGTGTTTATAGACAGATGACAACTTCTGTCCTGTGATACAGGTAGAAGACCTTCAGGTGACTCCAAGTTTGGGGTGAATAAAGGGACAGCTTTTCTCTCTGTACAGAATTAGTAATCTATGAATAAAAATTGATTAATAGAAAAAACAGTATGCAAGCATGAGTCTTTTTTCTATCATCATGTATGAGCTTGTTTTATTACTAAGCAGTAGGGGCAAACATGCTAAAATATCTTAGCAAGCTTAGTAATGCTTAAATGCAAACAACAATGGAAAAAAAAACAAACTATATAGTACAATCTTTAATAGGCATGTCTGAAGGTGTATATACTTTTTCTAGTGTTTTCTAGTATATATATAAGATATATTAAACTAGTATAAAACTAGTATAAAAATTATATAATTCTATATAATATTTTATCATAATTATATATTATTCATTTTAATTTTTATTTTACACACTGATGTTTATGTGTTGGTTAGTTGCAGAAAGCATTTCACTGGTTTTTGCTTACTAAATATTCTAATTACTACAATATTTATTAAGTACTAAATACTCATTTTTTAAGGTCATGTAACTGAAATCTGACTAAATATAACAATCAGATTTTTATTTAATTTCTAAGTATGATTTAAAATATCTAATATCAAAACATGAAACAAGGGTTATCTTATGACAGTCTTATAATTTTTAGACAGTTATTACAGCTTTCAATTATTCTGTTCCTCAAGAGTTCATCACTACTAAACAGACCAATATAAAGGTTCTACTAGAACAGATTAATTCTACTAAAGGACAAATGTTTAAAAACATCTTTTACAGAGCGGTGCAACAGAATGCAGGGTGAAGCACATCCCCCAGAGGGATTTCTGACTCCCTTTTCTTCATTAAAAAATAAAACTCAGTTATTTGCCTGCTTACTTTTTTAATCAATTTATTACAGACCACAGTAACTTTATCAGGCTATCAAAGTTGTCTAATTGGTCATGATGTGTTCCATCACTGCAAAGTAAAGAAATAAAAAACATCTATGACTAAAAGTAAAATAGGTGATTGTCTTCAAAAAACATGTCCTGCTGGTTGTAAGTGGTCTAAGTGTATTTGTATTCTGTGGAAGGCGTAAGACCAAGAAATGTTTGTACAATGATAAAGTTCGATCCAAACATTACAATAGGCTTTCCTTTCTGCCTGTCATCATGTTAATATTGGTGTTGCGTTTACACGCTGGAGTTGACTACAGAAATCAAAGGGTCTGAAAGATGACGCCATGATTACAAAATTTCATTTTGGTTTTTGTTGTATTTTTGTATCTTTACGAATTAGTTCAACCCCACCAGCAACATATAATCAGGTATTATTTTTATGTTTGGTATTTTAGGACTGTTAATAACTGTTCTATACCGCTTACTCACCACATGATGTATTGTAGTAACATTGTCTATGGTTGTCTAAACTGTGTCCTTTCATAGGTTCAGGAGACGTGGGTTTGAATGTCAAGTTGCACTTTCAGGGCTACAGTTAGCATTTTCCAGGATGTCCCACTGTTCCTTTAATGCATAGTTAGCATATTAATGCATACATTTAAATACTAAGCTTGATATTTAAAAAAAAAAAACTCTTTAAAGAAAATACAATTTTATTTTCTATACCTGCTAAAATTTTGAAAAACATGTTTGTTTCATTACAAAGCTTTTCCTTACATGTTTTTTTAGGCATTTTTGTTAGTTGTGAAATAAGCTGATATCCCATTTCCCACCACAGATTCTTTCACATATTTTTTGCTAGAATGTTTCTTCAGTTCTCAGCAGCACCATCAATCAAAAAGTTTTTTTAAGAAATCAAAATAATATTTTCTGGCACTTTTATTTCCAGGCTTATACACTGCCTCCTTAAGGGTTGCCCTAAAGGGATAGAGCAAAGAACCATTTTGGGTGTTGTTAAACTTTTAGTCTAGCGGGACTTTGATATTAAACTTACTGTCTAAAATTCTTGCAGGTATAAACTATTATTTGACCCATTGTAACCCACTCTTTTACTGGTCACCCCTCACCCATTTCCCAGTGAGGACGCTTGGACCAGACCAAAATAACCTTCCTTGTTTTGCTGAACTCTTTCGAAAGAGTAACATCGCTTACATCTGTGTCAAAGTGTGCCTGACAAATACAAAGTGCTAGATGAGGTGTAAAACATTTGAGAATATGCCTCTGAATGCTACAGGATATAGGAACAAAAGTGGCTCTCTAAGGAAAAGCACTAACATATTGGTCCAATAAAAGAGACTGGGTTTGCCTCCTATTTGGAATGCTAGTGATGTCTGGGCTTTTCTTTGTACAGGTCTGTAGCCCTCCATTTAACCAACTGTTGCACTCCTGCTCTGCCATATGCTCTGTATAGAAGTAGTGAGGCAGAATGAGCTGCTTTTTTGTTCTGCATTGGTTCTAAAAAAAGGAATCTGTTTCGGCTTAGTTCAAACAGACCCAGGGGCGGGCCTATAAAAACTCAACAAACGCCTGTCTCAAAAATTACGACCCCGCCTGCCACCTACTAAGCATCTAAAGTTGCGCTATATTTCGAAACCAGCAGAAACAGAATCTCTCTATTGTGCTGTGACTATTTTACCCCTGGAATTTGTATTTTCAATCATCTTATTTGGCCAAATAATGACCAGAGCACATGCTTTTCATAAAGCAAAGAAAATCACATAGAAAAACAAGCACAAAAGCTACCCAATATCCAGCTGCGTGTGCACTTCTGAATGTGTGAAGGAGGCTTGTCATCATCGGGCTGTGCAGTCATATTGTGTTTGGATGTGTCACCAGAAAGGTCGACTAGCAGACACATAGGTCGGGAGAGCTGAATATCATTCTCTCCTCCTGCTGTTGCATTCAACTGTCATGGGAATGAAGCAAAGTTTGTGCTGAGGCCTATAGAATCATTCTTATTGAGCCAGTGTTAGCCCACCAGAGCGCCACCATCAATGAATGCTATTCAGTGCTTGCCACTCTGTGATGCACCTCAAAGCACATTTCCTCAACTTTGTGAAAACAGCATTTATTTGCATCTTGATTATCTCCAGGTTGAATGGCATTTTGCATAATTTTCACCTCAAGTTAAAAGTTAAAAACCCTTTCAGCTAACACTTACCCAATCCACTGGCCAATAGAGTAAGGTAATGGTAAACTTACTACTCTGTGAAGCAGCACATAACTCATAGTTTGCAAAATGCTGAGAAACATGTTGAGCACTTCACTTCACAAAAGCCGCAAGCCATCAATCATCACTAGACAATGACATACACCTCACCCTGCATGGGCCAGCACAAATGTCTATACCCTTCCTACATGATCTCAGGTTGAGCAGATACCATCTTTTTATTTTGATGAGACCAGCATTCAAAGCAAATTTATTGACCCAATCCAAAGTCATATTAGAACAAACCTATACTCACAGGTTATCCTATCACCATGCATAGCGGAATCTGCTCACCTGTTTGTCAGATTGTCACATCAGTGCACTCCTACCTATCAATTATACGTATTTTAAACAAATGCTTCTCTGTTCATTATTTTCTTAATCTTTTTAAATCTTTACTTATTTAGCTGTCTTAAATCTTAGTAACCACAAAACACTAAAAACTTAGTACCACAAAAAACGCAAAGTTCTCTTCTGTGAATACCCTATACTTAATTAAAGTAAGAGGAGGCCATACGCAGCATTATCTATCCACAAAACATGAATTTTTCACTGACCAAGAAAAAGTTGAACAACAAAATATGGCATCTTTTAATAAATATGAATTTAAGTCAGAAATATTTTCAACATTAATAAATACAATAAATATTAATAATTGCAAGCAAAAGGAAATTTAAGTTACATTGTAAAATAAAAAAAAAAAAAAAAAGAAGTAAGACTGGGTAAAAATTGCAAAATTATGTTGCAAATTCATTTGCATAACTTAATGTGTAATGTGGAAATTAAACCAGCAGACATCAAAGATTTTGTGTTCCTTTTCAAAATTCTATAACATTCAAATTTGTATCTAACTTTATTTTGTTTTTTGCTATTAGTGATCTCTAATGAGTTTTGCTTCATATAAATCACATGTCAAGTTAGAACATAAACACTACACATGTTTCCCTACGCATCAACAGAACCTGACTTCTGCATTACATTTCTCTCTTTAGCAATTAAATCTTCCCAGCATTACATCATCAGACAACAGTTGCTATTTACACAGTCGATACCCAACGCCTGCAGCACTCAGATAACCTATGTAAGACTACAACAAACAAAAAGCACAACTCAAAAAGGGCACCTAAATCACACATCCTTAAATGCAAAGAAAGGTCTAAGACTCAGCAATTAAACGTCATATCACAACATAGACAGCAAAGCAACAGGACCGAAAAGAAGAGATCATCCCTCTCCTACCCAGAGAGTCTTCAGTCAATTATAAATAGCCTTATTATGGCTACAACACAAATTGTTTATCCTTGTCTCTCTGCACACAGCAATTACGGGAATATCGCCATATGAGCTTGTTTGTTTTAGACATGCCAACCTTGGTACTGTTTGATGTACTGTACGTCAATATCACCAGGGCAAGCTGTCGAAGTGTGACAGCAAACTTGTGCAGTAACTGTGCAGTGGCTGCTGAAAATTGTTGACGTTGTTCCAGCTTTAGCCTGAAGAACATCGTCTTGCTAATGGAACATCAGGTAAGAATGCACTCACTTTCACTTAGTGCTCAAAGCTGTCAGAGTAATGTGCTTAATGCTTAATGATATCAATACTGAACCTTGCTGAGTTGCTAACCTGAGCTGTCAACTTTAAGAAACTTATGATTGAATAAATAAAGACAAATAATTTAACAATAATCTGGAGTAATTTTTATATATTATTTCAAAAAAAAGTCTTATATGGCATAGGGACTATCAGGAGTAATCATGGCGCGACCTATACATTTAATGACAGTAAACTGGTCATAGTTTAGTAATAACCTATATATATATATATATATATATATAATATATATATATATTATAGATAAATATATATATATACATATAAACAAAGGCTGCCAGATATTGAAGACTGTTTTGTATAAATAATAGTTGGAATGCAAGTCACTGAGAAACAAGCCTTTATTTTTTATTTTTTAGTGTACAGATAATGTCACTAACACTGACCTGGGGCTTTGCTTCCCCATGTTAAATAAAGAATTTGGGTGTAAGAATGGATTCGATATTAACTCTTTTAACTCGGACACATAACCGAAACATATTTTTTTCGTACTGAAGCCTTACCTGGCTTCAGATCCTTTTAGAATGATTCTAGGTTTGGTGCCTGCTTATACAGCCTTAAATGTCTATCTACCTCTCTGACCTTATACAACTGCACGTCTGTTCCAGGTCTCTGAGGTCTGCTGAGCTTGTGCTTCTGACTGTTACTACTGACTGACTTACATAGGGAAGATCGACTCTGAAATTCATTACTATTGTCTGTAACCACTGGCCCAACCTTGCCTTAACTTTAAGATTCTTTGCATTTAACTATGTGTCTATATTATATTCTTTTTGTTTGTGTTGTGATCTCATGTGTGTAAAATCAACTATGTTGTTTTAAATGTGCTTTAAGAAATGTTGTTGACCACTTACAGAATCAACTCAACAAATACATCCAAGTTTGCGAGTCACCTGTAGCATAAAACACTCTATGAAACAACAAATATAAACTGAAGCAGGAATACGCAGTCAACTAATTTTAAAATACAGGCCCAAATTTTTTACCTATTTTGCTGGTATACCAGAATTTTTGTCTTAAGTCTTTTAATGCTTAATAGCAATTTGACAATAAATATTTTAATTTACCTTGCCTACTTAAAATAAAAAAAATACAGAATGTTTTCCTCGATGAAATATATGTCCCAAGTGGTGGTTGTCCCAAGTGTATGTCCCACCCTCAGTGCATATAAAACCATGCCTACAGTCTAAATGACCAGAGATACAATATATCTTGTGTCATTGACCAGTGATAAAACTTTAGAGTACAGTTAGTAACAGTACTAAAATAGCAAACCTAAAATAGTATTCGATTACATGCTGCTCTTGATCCAATTCATAAAGATTAAAACTACATAAGCGATTTTACTACTAACCCCAAAAATCCCCCCATCCCACATATTCCTACCTTCTAAAAAAATTACTGCCACATGCGTCATCTTTTAGACCCTTTCACTTCTGTAATAGACTCGAGAGTGGAAACACTGATATTAAAATCCAGGTTTCGCTCTATTTTGATCCAGCTTTTTTTTTTGCAAAACATTAACACGCTGATGGCATATCCTTTTAACATTTTGATTGGATAAACTATTTTTGGTCCTACACCTCCCACAGAATGTATTTAATACAAATAAATACATTTAAACAACTAAACTAAATAGTGTCTATCGGAAGGAAAACGTTCAACCAGCAGGACAAAACGTTCTAAAGACAAATTACTATTGTACCTTTAAATTTGAGCTAAATGCTAGCAGAAAACATTAACCTGCGTAGGATACTAAGAGCATGTGCAGATTAATAGATGTTTCCTGACTAAGATTCCAGGCAACACTACATTTTCACCACTGCCTTAAATTCCCATTTAGCAGGCTTCGAGGAAGAAAATGACTAAAACAGAGTGCTTACCAGCTTAGACCTGACAGATTGCATAGTTGTTGTAACATTCTCTCAGTAGAGGTACATGTCCTAAGGAAGGAACGAAACGTCAGGGCGGAGGGACCTCACATCACTGAAGCAGTCATAAATAATGATATATTGACTTGTGCCCTGGAGGCCAACTGGAAACAAAAGGTCTAATCAATCATTCTGACAGATTCAAAATGATGGCCCAAACAAAATAAAAACACTGATAAATGCTATTAAAAAGTGTGCAGATGATCAGTGAATTTTTTGGGGCAAAAGAAATCGTGTTAATTATCTGAGGCTCAGGTCAATAATTAAAAAACCGGTTACTAACCATCCTGTAATTTAGATTGGTGCAGAAGTAGATAGAATAGCAAAGAGCTTAAGTGGGTAAGAGCCATTAAATTGGAGTCGAATTATTAGAAATTGGAGTTGGCGGATGACGCACACCAAGTTCACACTGCACAAGTGGAGAGCAGAAGCGGGTGGTCATGAGCCGTTTCATAAAACCTTTTGCGAGTAATGATTTTTTTATTGACGAGACCATAATGGTAATATTTACAGGTGGACTGTGTGAATGAAATCTTTAAAACTGAGTAATCTAAGAGAAATTGAATAAGGACTTGCTAAATGTATGCCCTGCTGAATTGAACTCTAAGGCTAAGACCTGCACTGTAAAAGCTTTTTTCTAGGAAGGGGAGTAGAGAAAGAGGTATCCATCAGATATAAAAAAAAAATATATATATATTATATATATATATATATATATATATATATATATATATATATATATATATATTATATCTATATGAGCAAAGCAGCAAAGGAAAAAAAAACAAAATTAAAATGAAAGGGTTAATATGATCCCTTTGATATTTTTATTCAATATGGCATTAACATTTAACACATCTAAATGAAGTGTTAAGAAGTAGATAAACTCAACTGCATCACAAAAAAACTGTCTTACACACACACACACACACCTGGGCTAAGCTTGCACACTTCTGCTACGCCACTTCACATACATCTACCGTTTGCATACCGAACTAAAGAGAAAACTTGAGGTGTGCTCGTCAAATCCATCGAATCATTAACACATTCCACAACAGACTACAGCACAAACACACACACACACACACAGATGGAATCAACATGATCATGAGAACAATGAGCAAGCCGCTCACTGCGTAAAAGGAAACTATACTGGATATGCGACTTTCTACGGCTTTATAATAATTGAGATTATATAAAACCATTAATGAATACATTAAAATATTCCAGCCGACTCTTTAAAAGCATTTGAGGCAGATATGCTTTATAATCCTTTTTTTCATAAATTATCTTTTTTCTAGAGATGAGGGCGATAACATGTTTGCCATGAAACAGCTTTTATCGTAGTGCTCAGTTCATATTTGCACGGCGAGTATAGACCTGAAGTGAAGCAAGTCTTTTGTTTTTTCTCTTGTTTGTTTATTAAAGCATGGTACCATGTAAAATCTCATTTCTTGTTGTCTCCGCTTTGTCGACAAGAAACAAGGTTATACATAAAGAAATGTTAAATTAGCTTGCTCAGCATTCTTTGTAACAGAATTAACTGTCTGGATAAATACAATCACAATGCAGTGCTTGATTTTTCTGCGAGTGTATGTATGTGTATGTGTGTGTGTGTGTGAGAGAGAGAGGGAGATGACATGCTCAAGAGAAATCGAAAGAAAAATTTCTCCATTTAAGCTCTGAGCCAGAGGCTCTCCATCACACAGAAGCGCAGACAGCAGTAGATTTCGAGTGTCTTTGGCAGTTTGAAGACAGATCACAGTATTTACTTAGTAAACTCCTCATATACACTACCTGCCTGACACCCGCCCCAGAAACAACCTGATCACATAAAACTGACACAGCACACAAACACAACGACAAGCACTGGACTAATGTTACAGCACCTTTGGCAGTACCAGCCCCGCCATCAAACCTGACTGTGCTCTGTTAGAAATGTGAAGGAAGTGCTACTGATTTAGGAATGTGCAGATGGACAGAAAGAAAAAAAAACTGCCAACAGACAAGCAAGCAAACACAATGTTCCTGAACCTGTAGTGACAAAAAAGCCCTTAAATTAACATCAAATGCTATTTTAACCTATTACACAATCGACACATGCTTTTGAAACATAATAAAATGTACAGCTTTATTAAAATTGAATAAATACACTGTACATACAGATTTAGGGTGAAAACTAAAACTGGGGAAAGTGGTGGTTCATGGTTAAGGTATTGGACTGCCAACCCGAAGATTGTGGGTTCGATTACCAGCTTCACTAAGCTACCACTGCTGGGCCCCTGAGCAACCCCCAATTGCTCAGTTGTATAAATGAGATAAATGTAAGTCGCTCTGGATAAGGACGACTGCCAAATGCTGTAAATGTAAAACTGTAACTGAAATACCAACAAACAACATTTGTGTGTGACAAATTGATTTACTAATTTATAGTATTTTATAAATATTTACATTTACATTAATGTAAAAGTACACTAGCATGTGGCGGACGCCCTTATTCAAAGTGGCCTACATTTATCCCATCCAAATTATCAGTTAATATTTAGGGGCCTCAATCAGTGCAGCTTGGTGGTGCCGAGATTAGAATCCACGATCCTCTGATCAACAGTCCAACACAGACAGTGTTTTAACATTTAATTTATTAATAACTAAATAATTTATTTTAAATTTAATTTGTGGTTAGGGTTAGGGTTTTAAAATTTTATTAATTTTTATTAATTTATTAAATTGTTAAATTTTTATTACGTTAATTTATATAAATTTAATAAAATATATTAAAAAAATAAATAAACATGTTATTAAAAATGCTGTGGGTATATATCCATACACATATATGTGTGGTGTTGTGTATATATATATATTGTGTGTGTGTGTGTGTGTGTGTGTGTGTGTGTATTATGCAAGGTTAGGTGTAAACAAATGCTGTAAAAATGCTAACAACAGTTCTTAACAAAATAGAAATTGATATACAGAAATCTAAATAAAAATCTATATTTGGTGTGACCATCTTCTATATTCAAAACAGCATTCAATTCTAGAACAGTTCTAGAAGGAAATTTGCAGGCAGCATCTTAAATACTAACCACGGATCTTCAGTGTACGTAGGCCGCATCAAATCTTTCTGTCAGGACTCAGGACTTTCTGTGGGAGCCAAACCATCACCTCTAGGATCTCTTGTTCTCTGCACTAAATATTTTTTAAACATAATCCTGCTGTGGAATAAATTCAGGGCCAGTCCTTAAGCTCACTGATGATACTGCATGATTGATATTTATCTGCCGGTATTTCTTGATATTTATCCGCCTGGATTATAGACACCATAAAGCCTGATCACATTCACCAGCCCAATTGCAGAAATGCAGCTTCCAAATTACAGGAACCTGCACCCTGCTTTAACAATGCCTGCAGACATTCATTGTTGTTCTGCTCTCCAGCCTTCGATAACTATTCTGCCTACTCAATTTAGATTTTGACTCTGTTCGGTTTTAACACATTTTGTTAACTGATAAAAAACATAATAGAAATATATCTTTCTAAAAGAATTAGCAGATGATGCTCTGTGATGGTGCTGCTTGGAGCCTATCAGATATCTTGAAAGGAATCGCCTTAAGCACTAAAACACATAAAAATGGTTCTTTTGTAAGCAAAATAGATTTTCAAATAGCGCATAGCTGCAAGGTATGTGGCTCCAGGGGACCTAAAGCAAAGCACCTGCTGAAAAGCAGGTCCTGTAATTTTCCATGTGCTCCTTTTACTTTCCACAAGGTCATTGGAGCATTAAACACTACTCAAGGTGTACGTCTGCTACTTTCAATTAATCACTAACAATGTAGAACGCTCTGTCTTAACAATGACATCTAATGTCTAATCCAAAGGGCACCGGACTCCTAAATTTATTCAGCTTATTCTCCCAAGGTGTGAAAAGGAATACTTATTCACCCATGTAAACATCCTCAACACTTCAAAAAGCACTTAACGCTTAGTCATTCATTCACAAACCAATTTCTGAATGAGAAAACTAAACAAAATGTAAGACAAGTAAAAATAAAGTTTTTCCTTTAGTGCATTTTTCATTTCCTAATTTAACAGTTGACCGATTTACAGCAAGAAAAAACCAATTTATATCAATTGCAACACAAGCTTATTGGTCTATGTTATTAGCCTGTACTACTACCTTTCACTTAGCCTTTTCTTACAGAATAGCATGCTTAAAACGATAAACCACTGCAAAAATGTAGGGGAAAAAAACAAAACATTTGAACCTGACAGGACCCCCTAAAACACCCGAGCCTGCTGCCACCACATCACATGACAGGTCACAAGCTTTGCTCGGTTAAATCCATTTTTAAATATTTACTAATGCAAATTCACAGACAAAAGAGAATTGCAATGGATTCCTATTCTCATCGAATACAAAAACCTCTCCCACATACCAATCACTGAAGAGTAAATCTCAGGTTAAGCAACCCGGGTGGGGCTGGAAAATTATTGCCAGTAGCTAAGCAGGTGGAGAAACAATGGGCAGGTATTTTAAGTGTGGATGGGGGCAAAGGTCGCCTCTCTGTAAAGCTGTGTCAGGAGGACAGATGATTAATATTAAGATTGATTTGCCCATTTTTTTGTCTAGCTTGTATCTAAAGAATACACAGGATGGGAAGATTCATTTCGCAGCAGCATTGTGGAGAGAGAGAGAGAGAGAGAGAGAGAGAGAGAGAGAGAGAGCGAGATAGATAGAGAGAGAGAAAGAGAGAGATAGAGAGAGAGAGAGATTCAAGGAACTGTACGGAACACAGAGCTCTGCTTACTGGCTAATACATCACTTAAAATGGTTACTCTCCCATACACACACACACACTCTCTCACTCTCTCTCTCACCTACAATGTAAGGGGGGATGCACAGTTGATAGACTATTGAAGAAAAAAAAAATTGGCTCCATTTGATAATTCAGAATTAAAAACTATAAATGTAACACTCAATCCAAAATAAATGTGCTTCAATGTTCTATTTTTTTTTTTTATGTAGCAAAATACTATCGATTCCATTCCTCTTTGCAAATAAGATTTCCTCAGGTGAAACACGTTATTGTGTGTTAAGGAGGTTATCTTCGGAAGAACAGTATGCGAGTAAGGATAGAGAGTGAGAAAAGCATTGATTAAGAGGCGATGCTTCACAGTTTTTAGGCTTGACACACAATGACTCTTAGTAGTCTGACATTATGGAGTGTAAGTGCTATCTACGAAGATGCTAATGCTTTTAACAGCCTCTCAATAAGTGTATTTTTATGTTAGCTGGAATCAATAAGCTTAAACGCCGCTCTGAGAAGCGCTGTCCTGGCCAGACTGAAGGTCACAACAAAATCCTCAACAGGAGCCAAACTAAATGTAAGCATGCTCAAGCACACACTCGTAAGCTCGCCAGAAAATAAATATTCCACAAGGATCCGGATCGGTCAATCTTTGAACCACAGCCTGTACAGTAGCTTGAAAACTGGAAAACTTTAACAATGAACCAGAGCATGACTGCGCTGAATTAAACGTGTAATTTTGGAAGTGACATGCTGCGCATACATTAAAATGTTGTTAATGCAGAGCCAGCCGAAAAAAGAAAAAAAACCAGGTCAGAAGCCCTGTGACCCAAGAGCCAGTTACTTAATGCTAGGAATGTTAAAGCTGTCACGCAGAGAGACAGTTTAAAAACAAAGGGCAGGCTAAGCTAAAAGGCACTGGTAGTGATCTATTTAGCTAATTATTACAGTATATCAGGGCAGGTAACAGGGCTGACACACAGGGGAAGAACGCTGACTGGGCAAGAGGTTAAGAGATTACACTCTGGCCTATGAAAGAAAAATCTCCCGCTCTAACACCGCAGGATCAGTGAGTCGTGGAGAGAGTAAGACAGATTGTAGGCTGCAATTTGACAGGAGTGATGTTCAAACGCCACCTACTGGCTGCTTGTCGTTCCTTCAGCTATAGTTAAAATGATAGGATTTGCTATTATATGTAAGAATAACTTAAATTACACTTATCCGAGATAATTTTTTTAAATTCTTAGCACTTCTTAATCTTTCGGTTCTTGCACATCTGACAGCTAACCGATGGGTTGTACGGTTTACCCTAGCAGAGGCATTATTTCCTGTTCCCTGCAGTGCAGCGCATTTAAATACAATTTTTTTCTAGGACACCAGAAAAAAAATAATAAATCTGCCTATATTCCAATATGGAAGCGAAAGCGAGCGAGGTCACATCTTCATGCACCTCTGATCATGTGGTTGACAGGGCTGCAGTGAGGAAATACTGACTGGTGGGCAGCGCGCACACAGCGTAATGAAGGCCTGAGACAGGCGAGAGCTGCTACCAGTCACGCTGAGGCAAGTGCTGTGCTGCGGCTAGTGCGGGAGCAGTCACTCAAAACCATGGCGGGCACTAAATACAGGACCAGAGGTCAGAGGTGACAGATTAGGGAGACAGGAGTGAAAGGCAAACATCATGCACCATTGCCTCCAGCGGGCCTGTTGGCTGCAGAGACACTCCAATGCTGTCTACTTAGACACACAAGTCATAGTTTGAAATGAGACCATTACCAATTCATGGAGAGGGGAAAAAATGTCCTGACATAAAACACTGCCATTCGATGTGCACAACCGAACACTGGGTCTACTCGCGCTCATCATCGCTTGCACACACAAGGTGATATTTTTTTTGTTTAACGCTTCAGTTGCTTTTTAGACGGCATGAAAACATATAACAGGATTCCTAATGTAATGAGTACATTGTCCAGGATATTTTAAAGGAATTTCATGATAATGAGAATAAAAAGTCAGTCACAGATTCATGGAATAAAGTAATAGTATTATTAATAATATTATTCCTCTCTCCAGAAGTTATAAAAAAAAAAACAGTTAAATTGCTCGTGTTAAAACTCAGCGTCCCTGATCGGAGCACTGTTACTAACGATAATTGTCTCTGACAAGTCTCTATTCAATGACCAGAAACATTAAAATAAGTTTTTTAGAACAAGATTCCAGGAGAATTTTTTTTTCCGTCATTTTCCATGTGGTTTCCAGGAATGAAAGTGTCATTAATTTTCCAGGTTTTTTGGTTTTCCAGGACACATGGGAAGCCTGATACACAAGTAACAAGAAACGTGAGGTTGAAGGTACACCTAGAATCAATTTAAATACACATTGACACCTGCTTAAAATTTGGTATCTCAGTGGCTAGTCCCATGTCAGAATCATTTGGGATCTGGTTGTGGTAAGTGGCCTGGATGGAATCAGAGGTCATCCCTGTCATGAAAGTGACATTTCCCTCTTGTAGATAGCGTGCCTAATTGAGGACTAGTACTGTACAGTTCCCTCTCGATTGCAAAAAAGCTGAGTGTAAAATGACAGATGGGCCAAAAAAGGAAGAAGGGGCCACAAGGCCACCCACCCGCCTGTCACAGCTGTCAAAGGGCTGTGCTCCAATCATCTGCACATGACAACATGACCCACCCCACATCTTAACTCCTGAATGCCTAATGAGACCACTTGGGACTTGTCTTCTTGTGTTTTTTTTCTCCATTTCTTTTCAGGTGGCAGGGTCATTTGCATGTGTACAGCGTGGAGGAGAATCTCTCAGGGGACGTGCCGGCCAGCAGCGATCGAAGCTATTGATCAGCTCCTGAGCGGAGCTAATGATGAGGTTGGACTAAACACACAAAGAGCTTACACACCATGTCAGTTAATACTATGGATCAGTTAGACTGACAGACCCATCGTGAGGGAGGACAAATCCACTAAACGTTCTAATTATAGTTAGTTATTCTAATGAGTCAACTTATTACACATATATGAACAGTCACAGCCAAGAAACTGAATTAAACGCAGAAGATCTTTTAATAAAACATTATATAAGCAGCTAATATCAAATACAGGCATAAATACTGACATAAAAAATTTTGTAAAACAATATATAAAACAGTATCAAAAAAAAAAAAAAAAAGGTTTTGAATAAATACGGCTACTTTTATTTGTGCTCTGTACAAAATAATAGATCTGTACAAAAATATAATACTATTCTTTCGAGTAAAATGTCAGAAGCCTTGAGATGTTGTGTATGACGTGAAGTCTAGATGAATTAAACACAAACTCGGCAAGTGATCAGCAGAGGAAGAGCGTGTACAGCATGAGGAAACGTGCGTGAAAATAGCCATTAGCATGTTAAAGAGATGGGTTAAATCCCATTAAATTTAGTTAGATTCCATTCCACATCTTCCACATAAAAACAGCCATGTGGCACACAGCAGCTAATAAGACTTAACCGGCTTTTCATTAAACGGTTATTAATGTGCTAAACATCATCAGCACATCAAACTGAACACTAGAGGCTTTACACCCATAGAGAAATACACATATCAGAATGAATGTCACACTGTAAGGGAAACGAAGCAAAGCCCTTTGATACCACTCATTTGGAAGGGTATTTGATATGCCTGTTATTATTGCCTTTTGTTGTCTTCGAGGATTATGTAAAACAAATCAGGGTTTAGGAATAGGCATACATTTTTCCCGACTAATTTTCTACCTAGATGAAAATATAATGTAGCTAAACATCTTTTATAATGACCATTGTACATTATCCCTGCTATGCTTTGCTAAAAAGAACATAGAGATTAGACGCTGTGTCGCAATATTATCACTCTTTTTTCACTTCGATTTATGCATGACACACAATTTTGATGTAACCAGGCTCTGTTGATATAATGTCAACAAAACCCACTAACATCACCTGACTTATTTATTTATCAGGCTGTGAACTGCCGTTTCGCTGCCATTATCTTTCCGACTGGAGCTTAGAGCGATCACGGTCTGAATCCTCCATAATGGATCGGAGAGCCTCCAGAGCTTCTACAGTCACCTTCAGAGTTCCCACTACTTTAGTGCTGTCCTGCACATCCACAACTACACACACACACAAAAAAGCAAGATACAATCATGTGTTTGCAAGCTAAAGACAATTAAATTGTTAAAAAAAAAAGATATTAGAGTGTGCTGTTAGAGGAGACACATTTTTACATAATGAATGGCAGATTTTTTTTTTTTTTAACCAATTGTAGTTACAGTAAATGTTGTTTGCAATCACTTGCATTATAGTAGCAAAAAATGATATTTTGAAAACAAACCTGCAATTTGTTAAGCAGAAATTAAAATTTATAATTATTGGAACGGGAACTGATTATAAAACACTTAAACGCTTACTTCTGTAATATAACAAATATCTTCTTAAAAAAATTTTATTTTTTCTTGTTAAAAAACATGTTTCCTTGTTAATGAGCTGTTACTGGGATTAGATATTGAAACCACATATGGTAAAATTAACACATAGTATCCGATAAATTTTGTGGCAAGCACAAAGAAGAAAAAACACAAAATTGCTTACTGTCAAGACTGATATCCATCATGTTTCTCTGCATCTTAACAATGTCTGAGATCCGAAAATAAGCCACACCCACATCCTCACACTCCTTCTCCAGCTCCAATTCCTCTGGCGGGTCACTGACTACTGTAAACCTGATACTGAAACAGCCAATCACACCTCGTCCTCAACCACCAGTCGGATCAAAATTATCAAGAATACAATAAATATATGTTTATTAATTCATGTAAATAATGCAACTTTAAATAAAAACGGGCCAAATGTAAAAAAAAAATTACAAAAATGGAAAGAAAATTATACTTTTCTAGCTTTCTGTTCCTGCCCTCTAGTACAGCTCTAAGCATGTGACGTCTGGCCTGGTTATTCTCTCATCCACATAGATCACTGTCACATACACAAAACCAAGCTAAATCTTTTACAGAGCGTAAAATAAAACACTCACAATAAATCATAGATCTCAAATCAACAAACAAATGTAATTTCATAGACAATTGTTTGTAAATTACAAGCGTCATGCACATAAAAGAATAATAAACATCACAGTCTATTAGCAATAATATTTTTGATTTATTACCCTCATACAGTAATTAAACATCTTCAACTGGTAAAATAACTAAATGCCAAGGACTTTTGTATTTAAACTTTTCATCTACATGCATGTTGTTCTTTCATTAAATTCTCAGCCCCACAATGCCGTAATGTTGTTAAATACACAGCACCTGTTCTTAGTGTACTAACCTTTATGCTAATAGTGCCAGCATAGAACTTTAATTCATCATAAGTTGTCTCCCCCACTTGTGTGCTGAATTTCTTATCCATATGACATTGAAAACAGTTTTTTCATACAATATATACTGAATAAGGGCTGCACGATATTAAAGACATGTTGTGATATGCAATAAATGCTTACATAGTCGATACGATATTTGGAAAAATGATAACCAACCCGTCCATTCAAGCATGTTTATTTGTGTTTGAAGATTTTTATGCGGAGCGTAGCTGACACAAATGTACTTGGTTTGAAGTTACTGTAAAGATTGTAGTTTACTAATTTTGTTGCACTTGATTTACTTTTCTACATAGAACTGCCATGTGCATTGGTCATCTCTTAAAACCCAAAATACAGCTATATTTTGACTTGCTTCTTTGTTTTGGGTCTAAACTGTCAGCAGCAGCTTTGATATCTCGGGCTCATCAATCTTTCGCTCGTAATGAAAGCGCCCAGATTGTTGATTTCTTGCGTCAAAGTACATACCGCATGCTAGATGTTTTACTATCCACATCGCCTAAAACTTTGCCATATATATTTTCCATTATTTTATATATTGTGTACCCAATAAATCAATTAACACTGGGGAAGGTAACTCAAAATAAAGTGTAAGACGCTGATCAAGGATCGCGGTTCTAATCCTCAGACCACTAAGCTGCTAATACTGGGCCCCTGAGCAAGGTCCTTAACTGAATGAATCCTCTCTCTCTAACGAGGATCTTCATCCATGTATTATAATAACCCAGATCTTCCTGGACACACTCATCCTCAGTCTGTCTGATTTCTTCAGTGAATGCTTTTTCAGCTGGATGTGCATACCGTGGCTGTAGTTGTAGTAAAAGCTGTGGCCAGGCAGAGGTGGGCAAAGACAGTGGGTTTCCTCTGAAGCCGGTCCAGGAAACTATACTCCACAAACAGCCTGACCACATTGGGGTCTGTAGACACCCTGGAGTCTGGCTTCAGAGTCAGAGAACAATCTCCACACGAATCCGCTCAGAGGCAGAAGAACAGCACAGCGCATAGCTTTCATTCTGACAAGTGAACCAAGTAAATGTGACCTAAAAACTTTTTTTTTTTTTGCCACAATATTGAGTATCCATTTTACTTTAATTCTACTAAAAATGAAATATGAACCATCTTACAAGACATGCATTAATAATAAGAGTTTAGAGAAATAACAAAAAGCTTTCCATCTCAAAACAAAGAGCACTTGATATTTGCCTCTCCGTAAAGGCAGATCACTTTACCGTGCTAGACTATAAGAATGACGCACAATATAGACATAATCTTTTTTACAGAGATGACACACTTCCACGGGGAATGTTGAGATTTATGATATGCACCGCCAGCTATTTGGCTCTGACTTGTGTCAGTCCATCGAGATGCAAGCCCAGTTGTTTAGCTTTAGAATTTCACCAAGAAGACTGTCCATAAAAGAGTTTGGTTTAAAAGCTGTCTCTCATCTGTCTCATCATATAGATTCCTCACCACTCTCTCCCTCACCTATCATTCTGTCGCTTGTCGATTTCCACTGTAAGATGAAGTCAGTCTTGAGTGACTTAATGGGCATTGGTTGTGTGATCGACACCTTTTTGTGGGTTCAGAATACGCTGCCATATTCCTCATATAAAGATGATCCGATTTCTACACTTCAGACAGATTGTTAAGACACAGCACATGCCTGTACACGTTGACTGAGCTTAAACTAACTGGTTAAACCTGCAAACATTAGAGAGCTTTAACAAATATATATATTTGAAATAATACAGAACACTTCCCACCAATTTTAAATATCTGGTTGTTATTACTATTATTATCATCATCATCTAAAAGCAGCTCATGAGCCACTTTTTCTTTATGTGAACAGGTTTTAATGTTCTAACTTAAAATCATTAAGGTCAGTTTTCAATCATATGCATTGTTGCCGGAAATATTTAATGTAAATTGTTAAATAAACAAAATTAATAAACACATTGTCACAATAATGTAAAAATCCCATTAACAATGCAACACGAATGATGTATAAAGATTGTTTTAAACAAAAATACACATGCCTAGTGTATTAAGTCTACATACGCAGCAAAAATAACGCATGGATATTTAAATTTATTCTTAATTCTTAGTTTTACTTATTTTAGCTTTAAACTCAATCCTGTACATTACTTTTTTTTTTTTTTTTGCAACTTAAATACCAAAGGTACCATTTAGTAAGGTGATCTATTAATGCAGAATTTAAAGTTTGTTGAGTTAACTAAAAGAAATGTTTATATTTAAAAATTTTTTAATCCTAAATAGTATAAATCAATTAATCACTAATAAATGATTAGCTCAAGCTATGTTACATAAATCCCTACATAAATATTTTTTCATAACAGCAAACTTAGCAAAGACAGTGTGATCATCACTTGCAAAACCCCAACCCCAAATTGACAAACTGCAACTTTACTTCCTATAACCCAAGTTAACTTCAATATAAGTGAAAATAGTTTCTTTCCTTAGTTAGAGCATCGTTATCAGTCTGAAGGTCCGCATTTTTTAGAGCTGTTCTGTGTCAAATCTTTATGCTTCTGAAAAAACAGCCTGGATCAGCCTTGATAATTTTTTGCTCGTTGCTTTAAAAAAAAAACCTCACAAAGTAGTACACACCTGTTTCTTGGCCTGAGTAGACTGAGCAGGCACGATGCAGTCGTCACTGTCTGAAAGGATCGATTCACTCCGATCTGCACATCCCGCTGGCTGTATGTCTGGAGAGAGAAATAAAAAAAGTTAAAGATTTTTTTACTAGGCTGGTCAAAAAGCATAAAAAGACAAACAAGCTATCTGCTGAAGAATTGAAAGCATGATGCCAGTCTTTCTCTTTTTTATCCCATAACAGAACTACCCGAAGGCCACGCAGATAGAGTGGCATGCTGGACCACTGACAAGGTCAACAGCATTAAGTCATATTGTTGGCTCCATAGACACATACCCGATATGACAACAGTTTGTGTGAAATATTTATGTTTGTTTGGTTTTTTAGGTTTTTTATCTCACATTGCTGTAATAAGGTCTTTCTTCACCAAGGCCTGGCAAACAACAAGGTAAGGATTTTTCCACAAAGCCAGAACACAATTGATTTTCCAGGAATACATATGGGATAAAAAATACAACGTTTCAAGCAGGACTGACCACTGCAAAACCGCACTGCAAGCCTTTGAAAATTAAAAACTTAAAGCAGAAAAAACTCAGCAATTAAAAATACTCCCAATAATTCCAATAATTCAAAGTCTAACGAAATTGCATCAACATTTTTATGCCCTTTAATAAACACTTGCAGCCTGCATACATTTGCACTAGTTTAGCTAAGGCTCAGCTGTAGTTTATTACAAATGTTAACTGGCATTTTTTTGAGAACTAATAAAAATAAATAAATTAATTAATTAAAAAAAGTTGTACCTCCCCCAAACATACTGTTTCTAAAAAAAAGTAATTTGTACACCATTATTTGCACTAATTCTTTTTAGAAAATGTACATAAAAAAAATTACAACAGGCAGGCGCAACAGGTTGAGTTCCAGCTCAGGGCCACACCCACACCACACACTACATACACATATAATATATATATATATATAAATACTATATATATATATGATATTATAGTATATATATATACACACACACACACACACACACACACAACACACCCACCACACACCCCACACACACACACACACACACACACACACATATATATATATAATTATTAGCAGCAGATTAAAGAGACACAAGCAAAAACTAAGTACATTAGTTGATTTGTCTTCTGTTGAAATTCAGATCAATTTTAATTTAGGAGTGAAGATGTAGTGAACAGTGTTCAACTGAACAGTGTCATGTAGTGTTTGGTTGTAGATAATGCTAACCCATCTCTATGACAATACTATTGATATGTTATCATCTTGTGTGCTTGCATAACATGCTTCATATCTACAAATACAAGGGCATATAGCACTGTGATAGTGAAAAGTGTTTGCTGTCCCTTTCATTCAGATGTTATGCCCAGTTTTGCTCCTGGTCACTGATGGCATAATTAACATTCAAAGTCAAAACCTCCCGCTAATTAATATTTTCATCCATACCCTAAGCTTAACACACACACACACACACACAAACGCTGTGTGGTTATGCTACAAAAACATTTTTAAAAACTAGCCAAATATAATGTTAACTAACTATATTCTTTTAATCAAATCATATCCACCTTCTTCTGGCTCTTCCAGTTCCTCTGAGATCTCGGAGTCATCAGATACAAACGAAGAGCTGACTGCAAATACCTGGCCCTCTGAAAAATGTGACTCTTCGTCTTCTTCTTCCTCCTCTGTAACTGCGGAAAACTGACCCACTTGGACCTCTCTGACGGTCTCCTGCCAATACAATCGCACACATTTTTTAATCAGTATGCACATAGAGTAATCTAATTTTTTTTAGACTTTATTGTACAAACCTTTGATGTAGGAACAATAGATGGCTTGTTCTCCTGATCACCACTAGGGGGAGGAATTTCTACCTTCTGACAAATGAGTCACACAAAACAAGCTTATTCCATATTTTAATATTTTTTAAAAAATAACCTGCATTACCACAATTATAACTTTTAAATAAGGTTTTAGGAACATTCTAGCCTTTATTGCTCCTACCTGGATTTCAGGCTCTGTCACATTTAAGAATGAAACTTTTTTAGCAGCTTGTCTTTTAAGGGTGTGCAATCTGGGCTTTGGCAGAGGAGTCTAAAAATGTGAAATCAGATATGTAGTTGATAAATAATTACATTGATTACATGACTGTATAGGAATACACACAACATTTAGATGCTTAGGGCATGGGTCAAATCCTCACCGTAGCAGAAATACTTTCATTCATATTTTTAGCTTCATCCGTTGCTGGCCTGATTGGAGCCTCTTTAGTGAAGAACTTGGCCTGCTCTGGTGCTGATGCCAAGCCAGAAGGAGGCAAGTAGGTAAATTTCCATTTAAGAGTCACATCTATGTAGCCACTGGGAAGACCCGCAGGGTCTGTTAGCTCGAATGTACCTGGTAAACAATCATCCCACATACACTTATTGAAATACCAGGATAAATAACGTTACCAAGTAATGATATACCATACAGGAACCATACAGAAAATTCATACCGGTGATAGCCTTATCATGAGCCAGAGATATAAGGGGCACATTGGCTTTGCCCAGGTACAGTTGATTGTCAAGGTCTAGGTCATCGAACACATATAAGGTTAAAGCTTCTGCCTTCAAATATGCATCAAGGTCTGAGTTCATAGTCAGAGGAAAAGTCATGTGATCCTCAAACTGTGGCTCATTGGTAGAGGGAAGGATCGATGTATCATGGTCAGTAAATTCCAAAAATTTGTAAATGACATATGGACTGGGCTGAATGTGAGGTCCTCTGGATTTAAGCTTACTGCAACAGCGAATTGTAATGTAAAGTTCGTTGAGGTTTTTATCCTTAAACGAAGAGCTGGAAGAAGGGGAAATGGAGGTCTGGGAAAAAAAAAACCCACATGCCAGTAAGCATCACCTGTTGTAAATGAGTAGACAAATCATACACATTTTAACTGCATTGATAAATTTTGTATTGACATGATATCTTTGAGGTATTTAACCACAATGTACAATAACATCAATTCTCTACAACTATAACTTTGTTTGTTTTTTTCCAATAGGTCTGTGTTATGCTGAATTTAGACCATATACAGTATTGAAAGCACTGGACATGAGGTGGAAACACATAACAGTTCGTTAGTGATGCAGTGAGCACTAGCAGTACCTGGCTCTCGTCTTTAACACTGGAGTTGAGAAAGCCTACAGCTTTGACTCTCTCCTTATACAGACGAATGGCTTGCTCCATAGGAACCCTCAGTCTAAGCCAGAAGTCTAAAGTGCCAAAAACTCTGATCTCACCACTAAGTCCTAGAAGACAAAACAAATTCTGGAGTCAAATGCATGATTAAAAGTGCATGGGAATAAGCTGGGTTCACATATTGTACCTAAAAACTCATGTAAATGACAAAATTACAATAAACAGACTTTTCTGAAAATCTGCTTCAAAGAAGCTTCATCGACGTACACTGCATCATTGATGCCTGGTCCCCTGCTCCAACAAGCAAGCAGAAAAAGGGATTCAAACTCTTAATAGAGTTATGTCCACAACTACAAGGGTAAGTGGCGTGCGGACAGCTAGCAGCTAAGCTAGTTAGCAATGTGTTTAGTCCAGTAGTACATTTTAGGCAGATCTTGACATCTAGTAAACACTGACATTCTGCACGATGCGAGAGTAAACCGGAAACTGGTATCCCGACTTCTGGTGGCAGAGCCTATTACAGAAATGTTTATCTGGAAGATTATACGATTTAACCACTAGAGGGCAAACCAGAGTCAGAAAAATCCCTGCCTAACAGGTTTCTATTTTACAGAGTTTGGAAGGGGTTTTCATCCAGCTATTTTTCTATGTTTATAAACTCAACACACTCTTTAAACAGATAAACAGGTTTCTCTAAACTTACCTACAAGCTGCAGGGTGTCAAACACTTTTCCATCACGCTCTAGCACGTGACTCAGCCGAATCTGTCCTGCAGCTATGGTGCGGAAAGTTAGGCACTCGGCCAGTTGTACTTCCACAGTGACAGAACTGCTGTGGATATACTGCAGGAAAAGGTCATCCACCTTCACGAGGTACTGGGAGGTGAAGTTATAAACTGGTTGTGGCCCTCGCACCACAGCCGTGGACTGTAGCTCAAAGTCGTAAAAAGCATAAGTGCAGAAAGTGGCAGGCTCTTTGTCACCCAGACTGTCCAGAGCCTCAGGACTGAACTGTGCAGTCCCGAGGTGAATCTCTAAAAGGTTTTCTCCTCGAGCCAGGTTTACCGTTTCATCAAACTCATCCGCTACGTCATTGTCTGTGATGTCGGGTCGGAAGACGTGGGCCTTTGTACCATACGCAATGTCTTTCAATTGGGCTACATAAAGAAAGAAAATATTAGGATGGATGCTACGCTTCAGGTTAAACAGTTTTAGGGATTTATCTTTAATCATACCTTCAAGTTTCTTTATCTTTGCAGCCCTCATATCCAGAAGCTGAGCCAGTTTCTCCTGTTTGAGTTCATTGTCCATCTTTAGATCATTCATCCTTCGTGTGACTGCTTCGACTTCAGCCTGAATAACATGATTTTTGACAAGAGCTGTAAAATCTGAAAGAACACAAATCACTGCCTCTCCTTTTCTGTTGCTATACCTGGTAGTCTTTATTAATCTTGTGCTGGATGATGAGCATGTTTCTTGTCTTCTCCAGCTCTTGAACTGTTTCAGCGTAAGTGGCCTGAAGTTCTTTTAGTGAGCGATCTGTATCTATTTGAACCTCCTCTTCTACTTTTTCCAGGAAACTCAACTCTCCGTTCTTCTGTGTTTTACGAACCTGCAGAATATTTTTATAAAAGATGAACATTTTGTCAGGTTTTAATGTTTTATTTATTGTTTTTAACTCTTTATACGTATGCTTATTAATTAAAGAACTTATGCTTTTTTTTTCCAAATATGAATTTTTTTATATTATGTTAAACAGTAGGGTTGTGATGGTGCTTGTGTTCCTTACCTCTATTCCTTCACCTTTAATTAGCTAGTAAATGCACTGTGCATTTTGTTTTACTTCCAAATTTACAGCAGTTGCCAATTGCTTGAATTTAATGTTTGGCAGCAAAACAGAAACAAAATCACTTGTTTTTTACTTACTTTGAATAAATATTTAATTAAAAATAGTACTTTAAAACATCAAAATGACAGTGGGGGCGGTGCAGTGGTGGGCAAGTGACATAACCTGTGTTGTAGCGTAATACTGACAATTTTATTAACACTGATTAAGGAAGCAAACGTTTATATATGTGTTATATATGAATACCCATACTGTTATGCAGCCTAGCATCAGGAAAAAATTCCATTAATTTTACATTAATATGTGTCTGTGTTCATCAACACATTTAATGCATTTTTCACAGTTACATTTAGAGAATTTGGCAGACGCCTGTATCGGAAGCGAATTACATTTATTTAATTTTTTATCCAGTTAAGCAGTTGGGGGTTAAGGGCCTTACTGGTGCTGAAAATAGACCCATAATCTTACAATCAGCAATGTTAGTACAGATATGCAATTACAATACGATTAATATGGTGGAATCTGGGATTAAGACGGCCAAACAACGATTAGCATCACTAATCCCTGTATATAAATTCTTGAACACATTGTTTTCCAAACCTAGAATGAAGGAAATCAAGAACATCACCCATGAAGACCTCTGGCATGGACTGGCTGCCAGGCCTCCTCACCAAACATTAGTATCCTATACTCTCTGACTATATAGAAATAAAACTTGACAGCCAGACTTAAAATACTCTATTATAACAGCAAATTGGGAACTAAATCTGGTGTCAGGTGTCCACAAACTTTCATCCACTCGTGATTGTAACCCACCACTTACCTTTATTAGCATCAGCGCTTCACTGAGTTCAGCAGCATTTATTTCACTCTCCTCCAAAATTAAAATGAAAAATATAATTAGACAAAGACTGCATGTGCATGCTGAGATACAGTTTTTTATATTTTAATATACCTTCGTGAAGAACTTCATGCGATCTTTCATTTCGTCAAACTGTTGCTTCTGTTCCAGATAGCTGAGTTGAAGTTCTCTATTCTCCTTTATCAGCTTTTCATTTAAATCTACAAATACAAGCATGCATTTTTTTGGAAATGAGTTTATTTTATCATGTACTTATGCAGACACTTATCTTGACATACCTCGCTCTGCCTTAATCTTGTCTAGTATTTGGTTTTTATCAGTGAGGTCAGATTTCAGCGCCATCTCCAACTGAGCAATCTGAAGTTTAAGCTGCTGCTCTCTTGTTTTCCACTTCGGTTCCTGAATAACATCAAAGGCACTGAGAGAAGAAAAATAAGCTTTTAGTCCAGACACTTTCCTTTTTCTCTATTTAGTTCTGATATTCTGCTTTTAATTATTTACTTACCTGTTTACTAATTTGTCACAGTTCTCTTTGAGCAAGTTCCTCTCCTTCTCCAAATCCCGAATTTGCTCAAGCAACTGAAAAAAAAAAAAAAACAAGTCAACCAATGACTCATTAAATGAAGTTTCTCACCCGACCAACACCTGATTGTGATTTGAGCAGTACCTCAGAAGTCATTTTCTCCTGCAATGCTTTAGTTTGTAACTGATTCTCCAGGCCCAGAATCCTCAGCTTCTCTTCTTTCAGCTGTCCCGTCAGCTCATCCACTTTAGCCATTGCTGTGTCATGGCTAGCCTTCAGGGTCTTCTGGCTCTGCATACATTCACATTTACCGAAGTTGGCAGAGGCCCATATCTACAGCAACTCACATTTATCTCTTTCATACAACTAAGCAATTGAGGGTTAAGGGCTTTGCTCAGGGGCCCAGCAGTGGCAACTTGGTGCTGCTTGGAATTGAAGAATTAGCGGTCCAACACCTAAACTACTGCGCTACAACTTTTGCTACATTTATGAGTCATTAGATTTAATGCATTTATAATATGAAAAAATGAATATTTGTTTACAGATAATACTGTAAGCAAGCCAACATTTACTTCTTTCTTCATTTTTAAATGTTATACTGTAGATACTTGTTTTTAAGAATTAACAAACAAACATGGTAAACAGACATCTCAGATCACAGTCTGCTTAAAAGATTTTAATGACAAAAACATCATTAGGGCATTCTTGATTTTTCTCACGTTAACAAGTTAAGTTGAACACGGCCACCAGCATTGTACTAGAAATCTGGAAGTGGTAGCGCTGTGGTTAAGTTGTTGGACTATTAACTTGAGGACCCGGGTTTGATTCCCAACTTCACTAAGCCACCAATTAATTTTAATTTTAATTAGAATTAATTAAAGTTTTTTTAGGAATAAACAGGAAGTTGCCAAACTACTCTTTTAAATGACAATATTCTTTGGCGATTGTATCTCTGGCGAAATCTTAATGAAACAATTACAATACTAAAGTTATTTAATCGATTTTTAAAAACATAATAATCCACTTTTACATCTTGTAGTTGAAGGAACCTTCCCTCCAGTACAGTGAAGGAGTTTTCTCGATCAGCCAGTTGTTTTTGCAGCTTTATCATCTCCACATTGTCCTTAATGTTTAACCTGAGAATATATATTACATGTCTTTTTAACAGTTGTACAAAAAAAAATAAAAATAAATAAATAAATAAATATTTAACTGCTATTTTTTGTGTATTAAATATATAAAGGTACCTCTGGCCAGTGGTCTGCTGCTCTCTGAGCTGTAGAAGAGAGCCCTCGTACTCTCTCTCCTTTATACGTAGCTGTTCTCTCAACATCTCTGCTGATCTTGCTATCTCCTCCATCTCAGCTCTTTGCGTTTCTATCACATTCTCCCTTTAAAGAAAAGAAGCAAACAATATATTTTCATTCTAGTGGTGGAAACACTTGATCTTGATGGATATTATTATTGGTAAAGATAATGGGAAGAATTTACAGATTGCGAATCTCTGATCGAGCGTCATCCAAAAGACTGTGTCCATAGCGAGGTAACAGTCCCTGTGGGGGTCTGCTGCTTATTTCACCCTCCACATGTCTAGTTTCTGCTGATAAAACATCAGTGATTTTAGTTTTTTTATTGTATAAATGCCCTAAAACAGATTACACTTTTAGCAGCTGTCTATATTACCTCCTCTGGGTGTTATTGTTTGCTGAGGTGGTATGAGCATGTCCTCCTGATGCTGACGCAGTCCTGATTTGATGCGAGATTGAATGTGACTGTAGGGTGTTGGTCTACGACTCTGGATCTGAATCTGCTGTTTTGCTGTGAGAAGACGCTGCTTAAGTCCATTGTTTTGCTTCTCCAGTTCATGAATCTTCTCCTGCAGCTCCTCAATCATTTCCTCCATTTCAACATTCCGACCCCCTATTACGTGGCGCTCTCCAGAGGCCTGCTCCAGACGTTTACGGTCTTTTACCAAGCGAATCAGCTTGGTAGCCATCCTGGACCCACAGTCAGAATCAGCAAAGCACATCAACAAGGCCACGAGCAATTACATTACATTATTGACACTTGAATGACACTTATCCAGAGCGACTCACATTTATCTCTTTAATACAACTGAGCAATTGGGGGTTAAGGAACTTGTTTAGGGGCCCACAGTGGTGGCTTGGTGGTGCTGGGAATCGAAATCCAACACCTTAACCACTGCATAACCACTTCCCATGTCTCAATTGAGTAACAAACTCAGTGAACAACAGCGTACCTCTTGATCTTGTCCTCCTGTTTGTGAGAGTGCTGTTTAAGTAGGTGGTTTTCCTCCTGCATGCGGAGATATCTGTCCTCCAGATCCTCCCGGCTGATCTTCGCCACAGCTTGCCTAGCTCTGGCATTTTGGAAAGGGAGCAATTCTGCAGACAAATTTGACATATTTAGCAGAATGTCTAGACTTCTTAAATACTGATTACAAGTTCTATATTCAAAATATCTAATTGATGCAACATGAATAGTCTCATAAGTGTTTTACAGTTCTTCATACTTAGGACCAACATGGGACCCTGGTGCTTGATACAAAGTTTTAGAACATTTAATGACCCAGGGTCAGGGAGGGGGGGGTAAATCTCCATATACCATCTTCCACTCATATGTTGACCTTTATCTGGAGATATACCTTGTGATTCTGATGTGCAGAGTTCAAATGCAGAAACAAAACAAACACTTTTACGTTATACAAGGTTTTACCTTTCTCTAAAACTCGTTTGCCCAACCCGTTGAGGGCTAAAGTGATGTCCCGGACAGGAATATCACCAGCTGTCTCGTCAGCAAGAGTCAGGCGAGACATTGTAAAATCTGAAAACACAAATGTTTGCCGCCATTTGTTGGCAATTTCCAATATTCTGTGTTCCAGTAGCGTAAATACCGCATTAGCTAACTAATATAGCTACACAGTAAGAAAACTCCAGCACAAACTAGCAAAATATAAATGAAAACACCAAAGAGCTTAAAAAATGTTTTTCTAAAGAACTAAAAAAATAACATAACTGGCGGCATCCATGTTATCTTGTCTATTTACTTTTTCCATCCACCATGAACAACTAACTGATTATCATCTTATATGGTAGTAGTATAAAACCTTGCTATTTTGGCAATAATATAGAAATAAAGATAATAAATAAATCCAGACTTCATGGAAATATAATGCAAATAACAGACCTGTATAATAATTTTAGGCATTCAAATACACGGCATTGTGTATCCACAGAGACTGTTGCTAGCAAACAAATATTCTTTCCACTGCTCCAAACCTACTACCCGAAAAGCATGATGGGAAAAGAAGTCCGTAAGCACAGTCGGCAGCGTGTTCCGTTTAAATTTAACCCGCATTACTAATATGAAGAATATAAATTAATAATAATTAATATGATTTATATATAACAAGAGACATCAACATGATCACAACAGCTGGTAAAGATCCAATTGCTTTAAATCCTATTTATAAATCTAGTTGTTATGTGTGTTTTTTATAATAAAAAAAATAGCATTGAGCCAAGTATTATTTTATTAGAAACATAATATATTTGTTATATTTGGCTTAATATATGAAGTAATCTAAAACTAAAATATTCTTTTTTTATTTTTTAAGATAAATCTACAGGCAGAATAGGCAGGATCGATCCTTGTGACGTAAAAGTGGGCGGGAACAGCATTTTCGCTTCATGAGAAAGAGAAGAGCGTTTCTACGTACGTAGTCTCTATCGCGATACGATTTACGTTGATTCCACAGCTCTCAGGCTTTATAGTACGCTAGTGACGTCGTCAAGTGCGCAAAACAATATCTGTCAGTCAAGGGCATTTAACTGCTCAGTGTGCAGAAGTGTAGCTACAGTCTCGACAGCAGAAAACACCGCGGTTGGGTTGATTCACGTTTTAGCTCAGCAAAGAGTCGATATATAACTGCGCGTTTTATTTTTTAGCCTACTGCTTGTTTTAGCTAGCCAGAAACGTTACGACTAGTGTATAACTGTCTGGTTTAATCTTACGCGTAAAAATGAACGAGGAAGAAGAGGCTGTGCAAAAAACAAGGCTGTCGTTTGAAGATCTGTGTCGAGCTCTGAATATGGACGAGGAGGCGAGTAGCAAGGCATGGCGGAGTTACGAAAATATCAGTAAAAATACACTTTAGAGGTAAGAGATCGAGACAACATTGCTGCTTCCTCAGGCCCGTTGCGGACAACCCGCCGGATAGACATGTACTCTCATAGGGTTCTATGTATATTCTCGCCTGTACGGTGTGTGTGTGTGTGTGTGCCGTTTTCACAGGTCTTATCTCTCACAACACACTGAGCTCGAACTCATCTGCTTTTAAATAAAGCAAATGAGCTTTTGTTTGTTTTTTTTTTGCTTTTATTGGAATTTTGCGATTCATTTTAAACAACGTTACATTAATTGTATCATTTAACCGGTTTTCTCAAATGTAAAATATAAAGGATTTTTATAAATTATGTACACTAAATACGGTTATAATAATAATGGTTTAATTCTAATGAACCATCTAAATTTCCAGGACTCATCTTTGGGTTCATTACCTATGCGATTTAACTTTTATTGTGAGTTGTACTTGAATGACATAATAATTACCAATAGTACTGAATAATAATCGATTATTATGATTATGGATTATTAGTAGTAGCCATATCACTTATAACTGTGTTCCAATTTCAGTCACAGCACATGCCAGTACATATTATTTGTAATAAATATGTGTAACCTAGGCTATTTCTAACTTTATTATTATTATTATTATTCATTTTTATTATTATTCATTTTTATTATTGATGTTGTATTCATTCCCACCTGTCCCCTTCTACATTTTATATGATCTTGTATAATTATGTCTTATGTTCTATGTACGATGTTTATTATTGTTATTAGTAGCAGTAATTCATTATTATCTGCAAAGAAGCAATTATTGCATAATAATAATATATGTCCTCTCTCTCTCTCTCTCTTTCTCTCTCTCTCTCTCTCTCTCTGTTCACTTCTTTCCATCTGGGTCAGGGTAGTGATCTGCACTGGTTGGCATGTGCCCTGTATGTGGCCTGCAGGATGTCTGTCCCCACCGTTGGGAAAGGTACAGCTGAAGGCAATTACGTGTCCCTCACACGAATTCTCAGCTCTTCAGAACAGAGGTGTGACACTGCAGACTGTCATTTTACTGGGCACACAAGATCAAAATCACTGCATTTAGATTTCTATATATTTTTTCTGCAACAGATTAGCGCAGAGATTCTGATAGACCTTTTCATTTACAGTATTAAGTTCGCATAGAAGTGTAAGATGTAAAATTACAACAATTTATTACAGTATGTTCAGTATCATGGTAGATAGATATGTGGTTGAAGTTTGTTATTTAATCATTGTAAAACCTACTGCTGTGGTATAATTGTGGTTATTCTGTGTTTAAAAAATTATACTACAGCACATTCTGTTATGTTTGATGAATTATGGCACACTAGAAAGTATAACAGGTGTACTAATAATCTAATCCAGCATCAATATTAACATAATTTGTGGACAAGGCTATCAACATTATACCGATTGTGTTGTACATGTCAACGTCTTACCAGACACAGAAGCTATAATCTATCTGAAAGTAGTGTGTTTTACACAATAAAGCATGCAGTCATAGTAATGAAACTGGCTTCAATCTGTTATATGTGATTATGTTATTTTTAGTCGTATTTAAATATGAATATTAAAGAATACACATTTAAATAATTATTCTCTGTTTTATTTACAGTTTAATTGAGTTTTTCAGCAAAATGAAGAAATGGCAGGATATGGCCAACCTGCCTAAGGAATTCCGGCAGAGCACAGAAAAGCTGGAGAGGAACTTCACTGTAACAGCTGTCATTTTTAAGAAATACGTCCCCATTTTTAAGGACATATTTAAACCCCCGTCTGATGAACCACCCAGAACACAAGAGCAGAAAACAAAAGTAGGTCATTATTAAGACAGTTTTTACTGTACCAGCTACTGTACACACTTTTTATGAGAGCCTAATATCTAACATTTATTGACATTATTTAGGCAATGCTAACACTGAGCTGTGAAATTGCTGACACATTTATTTCTTTTATGAAGCATTTATAAAGACTGATTTCTTTTTTTAAATGTAAAAAAGGTTTACACATGTCTACTTCTGGTATCTTTAATATAAATGATATCTAATATAATCTTACCTTTAAAATTAGACACCACTTGTCATGAATTAAGTTCGCAACATTATAACAGTCGATCCTAACTGGTCTATGTGGCAAGTAATAAATGAAAAGCTTGAGCTAATTAATGTTTTCTGTGATCTTAGGCGGCATCCCTGCACCGTTGCAGAGCTTTTCCAATTTTGCTGGGTCCTGTTTGTGCATGCAAAAGGTAAAGAACAGAATTTGGCTTCTTTTTGTGTTTGGCATAAATTCTATAGATATACTATCCCCTGCAAAGCCTAAAATCCAAAGGCAAGATACTACCTGATCCAGCTCCTCCTACCTAGGATGGGTAGAGACAACTCAGTGTGTTTTGGAGTTTAGGATAAGTGTGTACAGCATCTCATGGGCTAGTGTTACAATTATGGGATTATAGGATTATGGGCCAGCTCCATCCCAAAGATCTTGTTTATTATCCTAATATTGTGATGAAGTTTGCTGCTTTTGGGCTTCATTGGTTTCAATCCTACATATAAAATTTTTTGTAATGTAACCAATGCTTCGAAATGCACCTTAGTTTATTGCTATGACATGTCCACATGAAGCCCAATAAAGTCCAAATAAAAAAAAAAACAGAAACTAGGCAGAATAGAAAAGCTTAATCAAATAAAAATGAGAAAAGGTATAAATCACATAAGGTGTTTATTGAATGTGATCCTAGGTAAAGTCTTTTAAACAGTCAAGTGTCTTTAGCAATGGAGTAGATATTGCTAAATCCTATTGGCTGATAACCAAATGACCGCGATCAGGTGACTGCTAATCATTATTAGGGCCTGTGCTGGCTTGTCTGCATCAGCTAGAGGCCACAGGGGACCTGCACACACAAACACACTCATGCATGCTGACCCACTGGATAAATTTTAAGTGGCCTCCATTAAAACAGACTACTTTTTGACAGGTTTGCACAAAAACTAGTTTTAACTTGGTGGGATTCTGTAATAATTGTTTTAAATTATAGCATTGTTAACACGTTCATAGTTTACCCCCTTATTAGTCAGATCATCCACTACTAGGAATTGTACAAAGAAACAAATAGAGATAAGAAAAAAGAATTTATTGCTGTGTTGAGTAATAAACCCATGCAACACGTTAGGCATAACTTGGCATAGTTACATGAAATTGTGGAACAATAGATTTGGACAGCTGCAGAAGGAACAGCAGGGGAAGGAGAGTAAGCATATTGACTGAGATAATCATGTGCAGCATGTACTGCTTATCATAGCAACCAGTTCAAATGACAAGTCAGGACATGTCTGCATTTGAGTAGCCAATGGTCTCTGCAGGCCAACTCGACTTCCCTTCTATTTGCCTCTGTCTGAGTTCAAAGCCCCTTCATTCTGCTGGTGTCATTTGTAGAAATTGTTCTTGTAGAGGCTTTACAGCGCAGCTTTATTACGGGCATTATTTGAGGACTCAAATAAAAGGTTAAGGCTCATGTAAGTACATGTTGCAGAATGTGATATGTGTTAAACTTGAATGTTAATGAGATCTGATTTCGGTTGTAGGAGGATTCCTTTAATTATTTCTTTGATGCTACTGTATAACGTCAAGTGTAATTGTAACACCAATACAATTCTTTTTCTTATATCGGACAGTTTTTTAGTAGTTGCTAAGTTCAGCAGCATGTTTCTGTATCGATATCAACAGTTTTCTGTTGTGTTCAGCTGGTTTATTGTTGTCATCCTTTAAATATTCTTCATGATTCATTGCCAAGGATATGAGGATTGTTGTCTGGGCTCTTGTATGTGCAAGTTCCTCTGAAAATCATTTAAACAGGAAGAAATAAATCTACACCACACCGCCGTGAAAAGCAGCCTCTCTCTCCTGCAGACTTTTCCTGTTATGCACGGCGATCAGGGTTCTGTCTGGCTGATATACAGTGTGTCTAAGTGTGTGGTATCGCTGTTTTTAAGTGCGAGACAGCTCTGTCAGCTGTCAGGGTTTGATTTGTGGATAAGCACAGTGCTGTGTAGGAGTTGTTTGCATTGTGCTGTTCTTCATTTCACCCAGGTCAAATATTGTGCTAGCAGACTACATTAAACCTAAATCGTCTACAGATAATAATCATAATCATTTTGTCTTAAGTCATTTTACAGATGGTATTTTAACACCCACCTTTATTCTGTGTCCTGTTGCTCCCTGTAGGAAACTTTCCTATGATTAGTGACGATCTTGTAAACTCTTATCACCTGCTGCTGTGTGCAATTGACCTGGTTTACTCCAACTCTCTGTTGTGCTCCAGCCGCAAAGATCTGCTTAACCCCGCCTTCAAAGGTGCAGGCTGATGTCCAAACACACTTCACAAGAGAGACACAGCATGAAATGACATCTGCCATATGAGCTTTGTACCTCACAACTGCTTGTGTATCTTTATCTGTGTTGTATGTGTGTGTGTGTGTGTGTGTGTGTGTGTGTGTGTGTGTGTGTGTGTGTGTGTGTGTAGGCCTATCAGAGGACTTTAACAATAAGGACTATAAACCAGACATTGGCCCCCTTTGCTTCATAGAGCAGCTGTGTGAACTGCATCATGGTGTGGTACTCGATGCTAAAGGGGTGAAGGAACACTTCTGGAAGCCCTTTATCAAAAAACTATTCGAACGCAAGGTGAGAAAATAGACATTCTGCTAAAGATTCAATACAACATCCTGCTTTATTATCCAGTATTTTATGGCTGTGATGATAACCTGTTAGAGTACACATACACTGGTATGAAAATATGACAATTATATGTAGTATAACACCATGTTAAAGTTAATAAATGATAGCAGCATAAACATTACAGTAGATTTATGTAGATTCCTGTATCATTTTGTCAGTCGTCATTTTAAACAAAGTATCAGTATACGTTTTTATCATTTTTTTATTCAAATTTTGTTTATGATAAGTAATAAAAGCTTTATAAAGCATTTATAATTCTTGTTTTAAGTGTCCATTTGTTATCTTACTTTAGAAAAATGTATCTTTTTTTTTATCTGAAACCAAAGTCAGTATAATATTTTATAAAATGCATGTAATGGTTATAAGGGTGTTATAATGGCTACTAGTGCACTGTGACTGATACTGTACTGAAAATCATAATACTGGTTGTAGTTCAATTCAATTCAATTCAATCAGTTTTATTTGTATAGCGTTTTCACAATGAGAGTGTCACAAAGCAGCTTTACAATGATGAAGAAATTATAAAACAGAATTAAACATAACCAGTTTTGTCCCTGATTAGCCAACGCGGGGGGGGCGACGGTGGCGCAAGGAAAAACGCCCTAAATGAGATAGGAAGAAACTGAGAGGAACAGCAGACTCAGGCAAGGGACACCCCATCCTCATGTGGGTGAAAACAGGGTAGCAGGGGATCATGAGATTACACGTGTGTGTGTAAACAAATATAATCTAGTCCTTAGAGCAAGCAGAAAACGTCTCTTTATGGCGAAATGGGTCGTCCAGATCGCAGGGTGTGACTATCCGCTGGGAGGTCACGGGAAGGGACCCAACAGACGGGCCGGTGGTGGGTCTGGCTCACCGGCAGATCGTGGGCGGTATGTAGCTCCAACAGAGAGAGAGAGAGAGAGAGAGAGAGCAGAGAAAGGGAGAAAGAGGAGAGGAGAGAGAGAGAGATAGAGTGAAAGGAAGTCAAAAAAGAAGGAAAACAGTTAAGTGACAATTGTAATCAAACGTTTGGATTGATTAAGTGAAAGGTAGAGTGCAAGGATGGGACTCCGGGCAAAAAAGGACTAACTAGGTTCAAGCATAACTAAAAGGAGGAAAACAGGGAAACACAGACATGGGGCCTCCCTGAAGGTACAGCAACCGGCCGCTCTCATCTCAACACCTGATCAATAAGAGAGGGGAAGACAGCATCTCAAAAACCAGATCACCTAATACTCAACACCCATGAGTCCCCCGGATCTTGCTCCTTTTATTCTAAGGGGAATCAATACAAAAGGCTGATTAAACTAAAACTATGTTTTTAACCTGGACTTAAACACTGAGACTGTGTCTGATTCCCGAACATACATAGGGAGGTTATTCCCATAGCAAGGGCCCGTAGGAAAAGGCTCTGCACCCGAGACTGGAGTTTTTATAATAGCCGCGGACTGACAGGCAGCCTGCATCCTTTGACGAAGTAGGCGTGGGCGGGAACGTTAAGGACACTAGAAGTCGCTTTAAGTATGCGGAGCGCAAGACCATTTAGAGCTTTATAGGTTTAAAAGTAGTATTTTAAAAATCAATGCGGTGGCTCACTGGCAGCCAATGCAGTGCGGATGGACCGGCGTGATGTGCTCGTATCTTTAGTTATAGTGAGGACTCTCGCTGCGTGTTCTGGAATAGCTGACGTTATTAATGCACCTAGTTGAACATCCAGATTAGTTTAAGGTTCAGTAGTCCAGCCTGGAGTGATAAACGCAGAACTAATTTTTCAGCATCAGTAAGCGGACAAGTATTCTTATTTACGATATTCTGCGATGATAAAACGCATATCCTGCTAATATTATCGACATGGCTTCAAATGAGAGATTGGAGTCTAAAATCAAACCCAGATCTTTACTGTTGCACTTGGTAAACAGGAAAGACTGTCTAGGGTTAAGGTGTGATCAGGAACTTACTTTAGCACCTTTGGTCTCGACCCAGAACCTCCGTCTGTCAGCGTTAAGCAAGAGGAAATTACATCACTCCAATTCTTACTTCCTTCACACATTGCTAAATTTATTAACTGGCCTTTCGATTCAGGCCTTGATGAGACGAATAATGTGTGTGTCATCAGCGTAACGTGGAAACTAATATCATGCTTAGGATTATGTTTCCCAGAGGCAGCATGTAAAGAGAGAAACGGAAGTGGGCCTACAACCGAGCCCTGTGGAACACCAATACTTTTACAAGGGAGCACGCAGAATAATACCCTTTAAATCTACCAAACTGGTAACGAAAGATCTGGTTGTAAATAGGACTGAGCACGCAAGAGCGTTCATTTAATCCTACTAATTTTTCTAATCTGCGGAGAAGCATTCGTGATCTATAGTGTCGAAGGGCCGACACTAAGGTCAAGTAATATAAGCAATGAGACACAACTGGTCGGATGCAGTAAGAGAGCGCATTAGCTACATTTGACCAAGTGCTGTCTCTTGTGCTGTGGTGAGGCCTCTTGAATCTGATTGATAAAGGTCATGTATGTATTTCTGGTAAGTACTGAGCACAGTGTTGCAGCATTACCTCTCTGAATTTTAGAGACAAACGGAGGTTAGATATCGGTCTATAGTTGACAGTTCATTGGTCAAGGGCAGGTTCGTAATAAAGGTTAATCACTTGCTAATTTAAAGATAGGAACATTACCCACTGTGAGAGAGAGTTAACTATTTTCAAAGGGGGTTCTGATACTGCGGTACAATTGGTAAGAAGTGTTGTTTGGATCGGATTACCACAACAAGAGTTGACGGTTCTGTGGAAGAGATGAGCGTGATTAAGTTTTTCTCTTCCAGATGGAGTAAAAAGTTTCTAATTCTGACTGATGCGGTTAGTTGATCATCAGAACATTCGAAAGGTCTGGTTTAAAACCTTAATTTTCGGGCCTAATGTTGCAATTTTATTATCAAAGAAGTCATTGAAATCCTCACTGCTGCACGCAGTATGGTGGGCAGGTTTCTGAGGATGTCTTTTCCTAGTTAATTTGGCGACGTACGAATAGAATCTAGGATTATTTTATTATCTTCATAGGTTAGAAAGATAAGTTGTCTAGTTACACTAAGAGCTTTTTTATAAGCTAGGAAGTCCTCTTTCCAGCTGCCTGGAAAAACAGCAATTAGTTCGGCGCCATTTACGTTCTGTTTACGGGCGCTCTGTTTTAAAGAATCGTGTGTGTTCATTATTACCATGGAGCGAGTTTCTTATCTTTAAGTATTTTCTTTTAACTGGAGCACGTTATCTAATGTAGAGCGGAATGACGGCATCGTATATTATCGCCGCTCGATTCTGTTGGATCAGACCCGGCGATTCCAATGAAAGAAGGCCAAGTCTGGAAGACAATTCATTAAAGCTCTCGAGCAGAAGTTGAAGTAAAAGTTACGTTTAAGCGGTTAGAGCGGGGCGCTACAGATGCACATTATTAGTGACGCATTTACAACGATATAAGATGGTGATCCCAGAATAATTTGCGCACTGAGGAGTTGTTACTAATACTTATACTATTCCGAGGAGAGATAGTATTAAATCTAACTGTGACAGCTTATGCGTGGGTCCATTACACACTGATTTACTCACTGAGTCGAGTAGAGACAAAATAGCTGTTCTCAGCGGTCGCTGAGTTTTCAAATGAATATAAAAGTCTCCAGCAATTTAACGCTTATCAACGGAGACAACCAGGTAGACAGCAAATCTGCAAATCACTAAGAAATTCAGAGTACGGACCTGGAGGTATGTAAATAAGAACAACTAGAGAAATGATTGGCTCTGCTTATTATTGTCTCGCAGATGTAAGGTTACTGTAGAGAGCTTCAAATGAATTAAAGTTACGTCTTGTTTCTGGTACAATAGTTAGGTTATTATTATAAAATAACTGCTACCGCATCCACCTCTACCATTAGGGCGAGGCTGATGTATGTAGCCTGAATGTGGAGACTAGCTTCATTTAAGTACATAATCGTCCAGGTTTAATCCAGGTTTCTGTTAAACAATAAAATGTCAAACTCCGAGCTGAGATCATTTCATTAACCCCATAAGTGCTTGAGAAGTAAGAGATTAAGGTTTAACAATCCTAGCTTCAGATCAGAGGTGCAGGCTGTGTTTCAGTGTTCTCTGAGTTACGAATATCTATATTTATTTAAATTACATAAAAGCAAACTTTGGGGTTTTTCTTGCTATATTGTATAGCTCGGGGAAAACAGACACAGTCTCAATATTATGGACCCTGAGAGTGACGACTCTGCTGAGATAGCAGGACGGTCGGATTAGCCTGTTTGGTTCTGTGCTTGGCAACACTGTGAAGAGTCTGTAAGTTCCCAACTATAAACTTATTCTTTTCACGCTATTTCTTACATACTCCTAGGTTTTTAAAGGGCAAAAGAAGAGACGCTGACTGGATTCCTGTGTCCTGTCAATTTTGGAGACAGCCTGTAAGTGTTTATTACAGGACACCATATAATCCATCTATTTCTGTCTGTTGTCTGTTGTCTGTCTATCTCATCTATCTTCTATTATCTATCTATCTATCTATCATCTATCTTCTATCTCCTTAAACTCACCTATCCTCCTTTGGTGTGTGTGGGTGTGTGTGTGTGGGGTTTCAGTGCATTTCAACCGAGCATTGAGGCGCATGTTTTGTCAGCAGGTGTTTAGATGAGGGTTTTCCTAAGTGACGGAGCTAAAGAGGAAATTGGTACACCGGGACTCTATCTGGTGACAGGACACAAAACCAGGACCGGCCTTCCAGCATTTACACAAATCTCTTACTTAAGAAAATGCTACTGTATATAGACACCATTTTTTACAATCATCCTTCATGATTTTAAACCTTGTTATTGTTTTATATAAGACAACAGTAAACCATATTGTAGTGATTTTTGTAAAACCAGCAGTTATTTGAAATGAATACTTGCAGGATGCAGCTTTGAAAGTGTCACTCACTGACTGGAGGACGTATTACAGGAGTGCTTTTGGACACCGTGTCCACTGCAATGGAAGGCACACCGTCTGCCAGTCTCCGTAGGACTCAAACATCGTCAAGTCTGAGACTGAGAGACATGCTGAAGTAATAAACACAAAACACAGTCATGTGTACCCTCCTGTACATCATTAACTTACATCCTGTTTGTGTCCTATTAAATGGATTTATCATTATTGGCCATTTTTAGTCAACAGGGCATGACAGTTATTTACAATTTAAATATTTTGAAACCTAGAGCGTGTGCAAGACCCCAGTGAAGCTATTGGATCCAGACTAAAGGAGAGTCTGAGGTGTTTCCAGAGCTATGAAGCCAAGGGAGAGGAAAACGGAGGCCCAGCAAGAGGTTTAAACTTACCGAGTTAACTGATGCTTTATCTGTTACGTTAAACCAGAGGAATTAGTCGGGATTTATTCATACATTTGCAGATATTGCTGTAAAATACTTTTGCCTAGCCGAGGCACTGTATTATAAGACACTAGAGAGCATCATTGACCAGGAGAAAAAGAGACTTGGGGACAGTGACCTCTCTGTAAGATTTTGCCCTTTCATATACAGTATACTGATTTTGTGCTTTAGAGAATTTTCCTTTAGGAAAAAAATGATTACTTCCTGTATACATGTACTGTTAACATAAATTGTGTGTACAATAACCACAGATACAAGTTAACAAAGGAAAATGTGTAAACAGATAAAAATACTGAATTGAAAAGTTCTGTCAATTTAATTAAGAATATGTGTTGAGTAGCAAAAATTAATTACAACATGTTGTATGTGACTAGGCAGGTGGAAATATCTAAAAACCACAGTTCTACCACCAGTTAACTGCCACAAACGGGTTTCTAAAGCTGTTGATTCATATTAGTTGTGTGATTTTGGGCTCACTGACAAACACATTTAATCAGGGACAACACTTATTTTAAATAAAATCATATATGCTTGGTCAGGTATACTAGTTAGGATTTTTTAATGCTCAAAATGTCATAAGTACACACTAAGTGGCAGTGTCTTCTCCAGTGTATTTAGCGCCGGACATGTTTCACGCGCTCTATAGCCTGTTGTCTAGAGATTGTCATTTCTCTACCACCCACCTGGCGAGTTCCGGTGGGTTATGTGACTGTGAATTACTCCATACATTTTTATAAAGTAAGTAAATACAAACAAACAATAATGTTTAATGTCAGTCGAGTTACAGATGTGATGGATTTATCTGGTCTTGCATACTCATGCACTATTAGGTAATTGAGTGCTGGTTCGGGCGGGAAGGTCTCGTAGGGAAGTGTGAAGCATCTCAACCATGTGGAGGAGCAGGTGCTAGAAAGCTTGGCCTGAAAGAGACTTCCCCACTCTGGAGAGCATAAAGAGGCCAAAAACCATGTGCCTCCTGTCGGAGGTGAGACTGAACACCTGCTTCTAATCGAGTCATCTTAAAAAATTGAGGGGAAACACTAATTTAAAAAATAATTTGAAACGTTCAATAACGTTTAAAGTGGTGGCCTATTATTTTTTTTTCTGTATGCAAAAATAAGAAACATAACCAGCATATACAACATAATCGCATTTCAACCTTCACTTCTATTTTCTTGCTAAGAAGATCTGTAGGTATTTGACAATTTCAAGCCAAAAAAATCAGTTACTACTACAAGGGGGTATCAGAGGTTTTAGGACACACAACAGATGGCAGCACAAGACTGCAGCCTTGCTCAACACACAGGAAGCACCGTCTTGTGTGCACTCCATCTATGGTGTATCTTCAAACGCTTTGATACTCACTAGTAATTAAAGCTAATGAATGTCATCTCCCTGCATTTCAATTAAAGTTTTTTTCTTTATGTGCATGAGTTAGGTCATGCCTCCACAATAATGGAGGATGGATCTGCAAATTTCACACCACTAAAAATGAGCTTGCTCTACTACTACAGGATCAGGAAAGGTAAAGACACGAACTGGCCAAATGTTAAACCGTGACGTCAGTTATTATTTAATCCTATTAGTAATGATTTTTAACCTTTTTTTAACTCCAGGATGTCCACCTCTTCCACAACTCTCCATGAGCGCCAGCTTCCCACCTGCAGGCACTGCACGCAGGCGCCTCTTTGTGGAAGTCAGAGATGACCTCTAACCCTCCGCAACAACCGAGTCAGCCACCCTCATTGGTCAGCACTTACCAGCAGGCCAAACCGTAGTCACTATGGCAACAGCAACTGTTACTGCAAACAACGGGCAACGTCACAATACCGGCAAGGTGTGGCAACTACGTAGCGTAGTTGTTAGCTCAGTGTATATATATAGATATTATATAGATATATATTAGGATATTATTTATTGTTATAATATTGTAATATTATAATAAAATGCACAGTTCTAAGCACTATGAATATTCTTCTATTTTTAGGGATAGCCAATGAGAATGGAGGCATTACATTTATCCCAGTGCAGGTAAGCATGACAGGGCAGAGTGGACCAGGATTACAGCCTCTTACTGCCCAGGCTCTAACTGGCTCACTGAACACACAACAGCTGACGACCACCATGCCTGCTGGCACTGCTCACACCAGCCCTACAGCCAGCAAGCAGGCTAAGACAAGCCCTCAGCAGGGTACACAAAACAGAGCACAGAGAACAGGTTCCCTCTGTCTGTTCTTTCGCAAGGTGAGCAAAAATGTTAATGTTAAATGATATTGCTATTGATATTTAATGTAATACCTTAGTAAACAACACAAACTGAGTGTTAAATACTATGCTTAATGCACGTCTGTGCTGTGTATCAGGTGTATCACTTAGCCAGCGTGCGTCTCCGAGATCTTTGTGTAAAGCTGGATATCAGCACAGAGCTGCGCAGAAAGATCTGGACCTGTTTCGAGTACTCCTTAGTGCACTGCACTGAGCTCATGATGAATCGTCACCTTGATCAACTGCTTATGTGCGCCATCTATGTCATGGCTAAGGTGTGAAAGAAAAATGAAACTTAAAATTAAAAAAAGAATGCAGGTGATTTTTTTCTCGCAGTTTTTACACTGTTTACTACTTGTTTGTTGAACAGGTGACTAAAGAGGATAAATCCTTTCAGAATATCATGAAGTCTTACAGGTCTCAGCCTCAGGCCAGCAGCAGTGTAAGTACAGTATTGCTGGAAAAAATATAGGATAGGCTGTAAGACCACTGCTGATAATGATGACAGTGAGGATGATGAAGATAGTGATGGTGAGGATTATGATGATGATGATGATAATGATGGTGATGATGACTTTCTAGGTTTACAGGAGTGTTTTAATATCTGGACGAAAAAGACGCCAATCAGGAAACAATGAAAACAACAGACAGAACCCTCTATCTGAAGGAGCACCCGAACAAGGTACACACACACACACACACACACACACACACAAATCTATTCATACAACCATCCAGACTTTTTTTTACATGTTCTGGGAATGTAGCTGGGTGTTTTGAGAACAATGCATACACTATATATAGATAAAATCCCTATAATAATTATTAACATAAAATTATTACATAATTACTCACTAATGGATATAGTTTGTTATGGCAAGTTTTTTAAATTCTATTCTATTCTATTCTATTATATTCTATTATATTGTACATGGTGTCTTGCAAGTCATTATTTTTTTAAATTGGCTAATCACTAATAACTGGTTTAAGCCATGGAGAAATAATTATTTTTTAAGAAAGTGCCACAAATGATTAGTGCTATTCATTTATTCCTCTTCTTATAAGCGACTACCTGTGTCTCTACAGAGCGCAGAGTAATACGATTCCCAGAACACACTCCTCCAGCATTTAATGTTTAAAATAGATTCCATAATATAATTATGAAGTTTGACTCCATCACTAATTCCTTTATCAGTGTACACCTTAGACCTAATGCCCTTTTCTGCTGTCATCATATACAGATTTGTTTTTCGGAAATGTTCTTAAAAACTCACAAGCTATGTCTTTTTAATTTTTCTTATAAAATGTACTCTCAAATTTACTCTAATTTTCTAGAATTATATGTCTTTTACTTTTAATTTTAGAATAAACAAACCTTTATTTCTCCACATTGATTATCAGCGATATGATCAGAAATGGGAAAAAATACCCAAAACTCAGACATACAAACGGTATATTTACATCAGCAAAGTGTTCACAAAATAGCGACTTTTCGTACGTTATATATGTATCATATTAGTGTACTGCATAAAATAGTTAACGCTGCTTCTCCTTTCTCTTTCAACCTGAACCAAAACTTTGAGATTAAGAGTGCATTTTGCTTGTCTTACGCAGCAGCATCAGCAGCAAGCGGAAACAGCAGTCCCGTGTCGATGCGCTCCAGTAGCACACTGCCAGTTCCTCAACCCAGCAGTGCTTCCTCTACACCCACCCGCACACCTGTCACAATGCCAGAGGAAGAGGAGGAAGAGCGGGGAGACCTCATTTGTTTTTATAACCACGTCTACATCAAACAGATCAAACCGTTTGCCCTACGTTACTCTCCCAGCTCGCCTAAAGCGGGGGTAGGAGATTTTCTGTTTTCGTATTAAATGATTCTAAAAAGTTTTTTAATTCTCTTGATATGATTTCTAATTTGTACAGGCAGAGACTCCGCCTCTGTGTCCTTATCCTTCGCTCCGGATTGGTTCACCACGCAGAGTCCTCCTTTCTCACAACCACTCCGTCTACATTTCTCCACATAAGACTGACAGTCCAGTGACCCCCAGAGACAAGATATTCTATTACATCAGCTCGAGTCCCTCAAATGTAAAGCATCACACTGATACACAATAATCTGTACATATCCAGTAGGTCTGGTGTAAAATACTTCTAGTAACTTCTATTATAGTCATTCTATCTTGCTCTGATTCTGTCTCAGCGACTGCAGGAGATTAACAGTATGCTCCGTACCGGAGAGACACCTACCAAGAAGCGTAGCATGGCTCTGGAGGAAGAGCAGCAGTCTCCTGCTAAAAGGTTGTGCCAGGAGAACCACAGCGCTTTCTTCCGCCGCCTGCAGGATGTTGCCAATGACCGCAACAACTCCCATTAACAAAAAAAAAAAGCATGAAATTTTTTTTAACTAACACTAAGAACTGCCGGACAAAACATAAGCAGAAACAAAAACATCCACATGGTGCAAAAAAGAGCTTAGAGCTCATATTTTGAAAAAAAAAAGATCATTGAGCTCATATTTTGATATTTTGTTACATTAATTGACAGCTTTTATGCCATTTACTACCCAAATGCATACAAATGCATGTAGGTATATGTGATTTGATACCCTTTACATATAAGTAAATATCAAAATACTGAAATACTTTGGATAAGTTTTTAAAAAAGGATTTTGTACTTAACAGTGGGTTTGTGTGCAAATCTTGCCTTGTGTTTGACATTTTACTGGCTTTTTAAAAAAAAATATATATATATATATATTTTTTCCTAAAAGAAAAGTTTATAATGTATAGTAACAACCGTTCCAGATTTCTTACTTTATTAAGAAATTATATTATATCAGCTTTTATATGCTGATCCGTTGTTTCTTTTTCTTTATGTATTTGTGATTTATATAGCTAATATATTTATGCTATTTTTCTAACTTTAGTTAGAGAGATATCATTTAAAGACGTGTTAATATTATAAGCATTTTCAAATAGTATTTATTATTTTTCTCTTCTGCATGTACACAATAACTGTAAATTTAACTTTTTATCATGTCTTACATATATTTTGACTTTATTGGAAATAAGTATGTTGTGTGTGTTTGGTCTCACATGTAGCATCATTACAATCTACATGTGTCATGTCAACGGACAGTCCCGTTTTTAGTAAGTGCCTCTTCTAGTTTTGCGTTTTTTTAACACAGCTGATGTTCATTTTCTCACCTCACCTTTCATTTAATAAATTAAAGAAACCTCATTAACGCTTTGTGATGCTTCAGTTTTATGGGAAGATGATCCAAGCTTAACCGAGAAAAAAATCCACTATTGTGTGTTTTACCACTAGGTGGGGTCCTGATTTCCACTATTGGTTTACTGGCTTAGCTGAACTACACGTGAATGTAGTAGACAGTCTCATTTTGGCACAGTGTTGCAAAGCATTGGTGTGTGTGGGGGGTTTCAGGAGATTAAGCTGCAGGAAGAAATCCCCTACTGGGTTAGAGTACACAACAAACCTACCGAAATGCTCAGAGATTAGAGCACGATTTACACTAAAAAGAAAGATTCCTTAATCATTTTATTCAAGTCTAACTAAACATACGCTTTTATATTAATAGTATATTTGAAAGTTACTATTAGAAGTGGCACACTTTTTATAATCAGTGAATATATGTAATTTAAGTGATGCTATATAATATGTTGCTTATATTAGGTGTGTATTGTCTAATAGGAGTTACAGTTATTTTTGGAAAAACATACAACAATGGAGACAGACTCGATAAATATTTAATAATTTGCTGTCGTCATTGAAAACACGGGTACCTGTCGGATTTGGAGTGTTTGTTTTTTACTTTTATTAACTTTAATTCTTATTGGCCTACCAGTGTTTCGCAATAAATCATCCGAGTTATTGGCAAATAAGATGGTTATATGTAATAACTGTCTACTAAAATCGCCATTTCTTAATTTCCTGTATTAACGGTTCACATATCAGTATGATCAGGTAGGAACAGCCACTGTTTGTTCTTTATAGCCCAACCACTGTGAACTTAAAATGTGTAAACCAATACGATAGTCATGTGATAATTCAAAAAAAGGAGAATTACATTTATTTTTGCAATCCTTTAAAAAGGAATAATAGTAATATATTCACATAATCTTAACTTGTCGAACTGGGAAATGTTGCATTAAACATTAACCCTTGCCCTTTTTTTTAAAACATGGTTTGAATAATGAAGAAATACCTCCAGTTATAAAAACAGACCCTACTAAACAGTTTTTATGAAACACTCAGACAACAGCGTGATAGAGGCCAAAAGAGTTTGAGTGTATAGGCCAGTGTGGCAGCGGTTTGCACAGTGTTATAAGTTCTTACTATTATATTTTTCTATTATGTTAATACTAATCTTGCTGGGTTATATGTAGATGCATAAAGGTTGTGGTTAGGACAGAATAATATGAATACATTGGGTTTAACCCTACATTCCTAAAAAGACATTTTCTTAAAATAAGTTTCCAAGGTGATGAGCAATCGGTGAGTAACAATGAGACTGCGCTTTAGTTTAACATGAGAGGCCATCTCTAGTCTAACTATCAGTGAGTCAGTACTGCTGGGAATTTTAGCCTTTGTGTGTGTATATGTGTGTGTGTTGTTGGTCCAATATATCCTCTATGAAAGACCCACATATCTGAGTGTGTTAATCAGTGTGTGAGGTCACTGTCTGAAATATGACTACATGCTGTGATTTTATACCTCACTCAGCTCATTCCTTTGAAGTGCACTGAACTGTTGTTAATCAGTTTTTGCTCCCATTCCTGACTAAACAATACAATGCATTTTTAATAGCTTATCCTGGCTTACAACAAAATGCTGTATCTCTATATTTGTTGTGCCTTTATACAACGTTGTAATATAATTACGACCCCGAAAGAAACATGGTTAATTCAAAAAAACTAGATTTTTCCTGTTCACTTCTGTGACCGATTGCTGTAGAGTGGAAGTGCAAAATCACAACTCATGATAAAAAAAATCACCTTTAAGCACAGATAATGGCTAATACAGTATAAGGGGATTAAACCGTAATAATGACAGCACCTCTTATTTACAATGAACCATGAATCTGGTTATCTGGTTAGTTTATAAGAGCAGAAATACATATGTTTTTTATAAATAAATGTGTTTTAATACATTGTGATGAAGGGCCAGCCTTTAGGGGACTAAGTATTTAGGAAGTATTTTATTTGACGGCCCCTTGGTGCCTCTAATAAGAATAATTATTGTCAAACCACGATTATTCGCACACTATAAACCAAACACACCCATTATATATTTTATTTGTGGTAGCTGTGTTGCTCACAACATACCAATGTTTTTTACCCTTCTACGACTTTTAACTGTAACAGTAGCAAACCCACAAGAGGGGCCAGATATTCATTTGTACATCAACATTCAAAGTCTTGCTAAGTGTTAATAAGTGGCATATTTAATGTAGTGTATGAAAAAGCAGATAAGTAACCCCTATATAATATTTTGTTCTATATATAATTATTGTTCACCATTGACATAATACATTATAATACATTATAAACATAATATATTTTCAAAAACACACCCTGTCCATTTTGTATATATTATGGTTCACCCATTGAATACATTATAAACATAAACATTACTCAAACACCCTTCATTCTTACTCTTCCTTCTCTTAAGCTTTCTACTGACAAAAAACTTCAAATCAAACTGAATGTCTAACACTTTGCTGTATAAGTGGAAAATTAAACATTTTCTAAGTTATTGGGTTTTTTTCTATAAAAATCTGATAAATCAGAAGATGATATATGTAACGTAGTAAAAAAGAGAGATTGGTGAAGCTTTGCTAGAATGTGAAAGATGCCAAAGTATGACATAGATGGAGTTACTAAAGAAATATTTATTCTGCCATTCTTTTACCTGCCAATCTTTCAAGTGACTCGTCTCACCGGCAGCTTTACTAGGCTGACTTACTGCGTCGTAAGCTCAGGTCCTGCCAAGCATGCATAACAAACCATAAATATGGACTGCATTTATGCAAACAGATGCTGGACAATATGACATCACTTATGCCTCCATGGTTAAGGGACATCTAAATTCCCTTTTTAAAAATGTGGGCAAAAAAAACAAAACTTGAGATGAATTTCTATTTGTTCCTTTTTTAATTAGAGCAATCAAAACTATTTGTGTCTTAAGTGAGCTGTTTCTACAATACAGAGCTAGTTTACTAACCACTGTTCTACTTGATCACCAAGGCATTCAATTGAAATTCTTTAACATCTTGTGTTCACAAATATGATCATTTTGAGAATATGAAGTGCTGCTTTCGCTTAGTTGTCCTAAACTTTGTAAGAAGCTCGGTTTTAAAAAAGGACAAAAGAAGACAAAAAAAAAACTTCTTTTAGTATAAAAGTGTATTTTAATCTTTAATACACTGTTTAAAAAAAATTCTAGCTCGCAATATTCATTGTTTTTGTGAGGAAATAAAATAATGAGTCTAAAAGTCTGTTTGTTTGTGTGTATTTGGATAATCGCAATAGTATACATGAAACCATGCTTCAGCCTGCAATTTATTTTTGCGTGAGGTAAGTCAACTGCAAGGGTATAGTTATCATACAGAAATAGAAACAAGGCAATCCAGGGTTTGTTTATAGGAAATAAAGGTGTCGTTTTGCCACATCCAGTCTGTTGTTACGGTCCCCAGGCAAGGCATAGCAGTACTTCAGCACAGACCTTCATATCTAATGACAGTAAAAGATGACTCATAGGAAGTAGTGAAATACACCTGGCTCTGCCTCACACACAAACCCACACACACACGCACATGCATGCACACACACACACACACACACATATTTTAATGTATTTGACCAGTAGGAGCTACTATAAATCAGAAGATCCGGTCGACAGTAATAGTCATGTTTATACTGCATCAAAGGCTTAAAAATTCCAGACTGATTAGGTCGTTCGTTTGGGTCAACACACCTCTGTCCATAGAAGTAAAAGATGATGATTGATAGTACCAAAAGAAGAATTGTGTTTGCATGACAGAATTGTTTCATCAAACATCCTCCTTTCATCATTTTATGCTCTCATATAATTTTGCACCTGAACTACTTTGAAACTAGTAAAATGCTGGTATCGGTAAATGATAGATGGCTACCCTCCTTATTGGTGAGTCAATTTTAGCCAACCATTGTCTTTGGAAGTTTTAAAGTTAATATAACTACAACATTTCATAACCAAACAGTAAAAGTATCTGACATTGAATATTGAGAAAGTTACAGGAATATAATTTAATTCTGTGATGGTGTACTGAGACCCTAGAAGTAGTGGAGTTATTTTTACTACCCTGAAATGTATTCTTATTTAATAACGTGCAAAGTTGAATGTTTCTTATGCTACAGAAATTCGTTAAGAATGTGAACTACATGCTTTTAACCATTTATAGCTGTATTCAATGTTGTGGAATATCCGTGTAACTTCCTGTTTCCTCTTACATTATGGCAGCTATAAACAATGGTCCCATAACAAGTAGAAAATGAAAACAGGTTGCCGTGACACTTTTATTACCAAGACATTGGACGATGCAAAATTTTTTGTTCAAGGTAGTGGAAATATAGACTCCATCCATTCATTTTATATATGCATCCTCTTAAAAAAAGTTTTACTGATTGACTGTCTTTAATAAATAATTTTTAATTAAGAGTGTCCATCAATACCATGAAAGCTGCTGATAAAGAGATCTGAATACCCTCTGGCCAATCAGACTAAATAAAAAAAAACAGTTTTAAAAAATTGATCTTTGCTTGAAAAAATAGGACAGACTATAAGTAATGTATTAGATTTTACCTAAAAGAACGTTCAGGTATTGATTTAATCCTGTGATTTCTAATGTAGGCTTACTTTTCTCCAGACCCCGCCCCCTCTGCTTTATTGTCCAATAGAAGTGCACTGGGCGTGGTTAGACCCAATCATGCTGTCAAAGAACGCGCACCGTTTCTCTATGTCTGTGTTTGGGTTTTAACACTCAACCCTGGAAACGTATCATTCGAGGGGTTTTTTTTAGTTCGCATGCAGTTATTTACGGACAGGTTAACAGACTGAAAGTGTTAGACAGGCAGGATGAATCAGTAAAATAGTTTCTTCGTGAGTTTGGGAGCTCTTGATTGTGTAGCTATATGAACGGCATGTCGCGGAGAAAACAGGCAAAGCCGCAGTTTGTCCACCTGGAGCCTCCTCTACACTTAGGTAAGACTTTAGCGATCACGTGACACCGGAGTAGACAAGATTTTACAAAGGATTTATAATTGTTGATACTTAAAAAGTGTTCAAAGCATAGATTTTAGTTTTCCTAATGATTTCTTAACGGTCAGGTAATCACAGTTCTCTCTCTCTCTCTCTCTCTCTCTCTCTCTCTCTTTTTTCCCTCTCTCTCTTTCTCTCTCCCTCTTTATCTCTCTCTGTCTCTCTCTTTCTCCCTCTCTGTCTCTCTCTTTCTCTCTCTCTCTCTATCTCCCTCTTATCTCTTCTCTCTCTATTTCTCTTCTCCTCTTTCTCTCTCCTCTGTCTCTCCTCTGTCTCTCTCTTTCTCTCTCTCTCTCAAGTCAGAAAGGCTTTATTGGCATGACCATCTCTCTCTTTCTTTCTCTATCTTTCTCTCTTTTAAATACTGATTCTGAAACCAAAAGAATTGTGAACAGGCTGATTAAATCAAGTTTATAATTGTTTATAGATGAGTACTGTAGATACAGAGAGTGAAACAGGTCTCTAGTACAGCTACACAATGTAAACTGTAGCTTTCACAATCAAAGCTATCAATGCTGATTTGTTTTATTTATCAGCAAGGCAGACCTTCATTTGCTTGGAAATGAAATTTATGATTATATAAAATATTCATAAAATGCTTTAATGTTTAGCATTTAGCGTATTTGCATTATTTAATACTTTAGTAATATCTAATTACATCAGAATTTGTTTAATTAAGTAACAACAATCTATTTTTGGTTAAAATGTTACATATTAATGCATATTCCTAATAAGTATGTTGAAATTACTTATATCAGAAACTTAAAAAAATTGGAAACTAAATTCAATTTTGTTTGTAATCATAATGTAATATATAACATGCATTAATATGTAACATTTATTTTAAACAGTTAAATATTGTTGTATAAGATAATAATAATAATAAAATATCCATTCATGATTGTATTGACTATTATTATTATTATTATAACAATAATATTTGACTATTTTTTAAATAAGATACAAAATACAGAATCTGTCCTTGGGTTATGGTTCTAATACACACACAATGTTTTGTTGCTATAATTTAAATTGACTATTATTGTCTAACGACATTGTTTTTCTTTTGTTCCCCAAAGATAATGCAGATTTCCACACAAACAATGCCATCTCTCAGGCTTGTGATGTCCATGTGTGTGAGAATTGCTGTGCTGAGTTTTTAAGCATCTCAGAACTCCATGAGCATCAGATGGGTTGCTTCAAGAATCCGTTAGTTCTAATAGTGAGTGAGAATGCAAGTTTAACCTCTCTGTCTCTCGCATTTGATTCTTTTACACACAGCCCGGAGGACCAAACAAATAACAGCAGCAATACTGAAGATCCAAATGAATTATATGACAAAATACTTAAGGATAACAAAAAATGGTCACCAGATAAAGAAATCAACATAGACTGCACCTTAACTCCAGACCACTCAACAGTTCTGCCTCAACCAGACTTTTCACCTGAATTGTCCTCCACCAGCAGCAATGTAGTCATTGAGGATTTAGAAAGCACAAAAGTTGCTGTGGCTCAGTTCTCTCAGGACGTATGTTTAAATGCAGTGATTAACAGCAATACTCTTACCCACTGCAAAATGACTATAATGAGCCTAATCGAGCAACTTGTTGCTGTTCAGCAGCAGCAGGTGCAACAGCTGAAGCTTATTGAGCAAATTCGACAGAACATATTACTGTTATCAGCTCAAAATACAGACACATCTGCACCATCCAACAGCTGTGAAGAAACATCAGAGATTTCTCAGACTGGCCTTCTTATAAGACATAGCTCACACCTTTCTCAGCAGCTAGTGAAAGCTGCAGAGCTCGCACAAAGCCTGGTGAGTCAGCCTGCTGGCGTTAACAAAGTCAAACAACAATTTAAGCATGCCGTGTATTCCAGCAACCCCGGTAGCACAGTAATGGCAGATACAGATAGAAGCAAACTTGCCATGTATCCATCTGAAAAGCAGTCCGATGATGACATTAGTGGCACAAGTCATTCACCATCCCCTGAAGTAGCCAGTAGCACTCCAAATCTCAGTCTACCTCATAGTCCTACTGAAAACTACATATTTGAACACTCATTGTCAAGCATTGGGGAAATTGTGGCGGACCTGAATGCTTTGACTGCCTTAGCTCAGCAAAAGAAGGGCAAACTGACTAATATAAATTCATTTGGGGACAAAAGGGCTTTTGATGAAGGTTTGTTTAAACACAAGTGTAGATTTTGTGCCAAGGTATTCGGAAGTGACAGTGCTTTGCAGATTCACTTACGGTCCCACACAGGAGAGAGACCGTACAAATGTAACATATGTGGGAATCGGTTTTCAACACGGGGAAATCTTAAAGTTCACTTTCAGCGTCACAAAGAAAAATATCCAAATGTACAAATGAATCCTTATCCAGTTCCAGAGCACTTAGACAATGTTCCAACGAGTAACGGCATTCCATATGGCATGTCCATGTTGCCAGATAAACCCACCTCCAAGTGGTTAGACAGCAGACCATCTGTGTCCACCCTACCTGGTTTTTTGTTAACTTCATCTTTGCCAAGTTCTCCAAGCATAATTAAAAGAGAGGTGGTATCATTTGGAAGACCTGGTAGTCCTAGCATTAGTGGTTTAAATAGGTTTGAAGAAAACAACAATAAAGATGAATGCAACAATGATCAAACTCCATCATTAAATGGAAATTATAAAGCAACCAAATATTGGCACACCCAAACAAATCTAAACAAAAAGAGTGAAAATGCTTTTACCAGTAATGACAACGCTCATAGCTACCAAAATTTATTAACACCATTCTTACATGAGGATATCAAATTTGGGAGTATGCCAGATTCAGAAACTCTCAAGCTCCAGAGATTGGTTGAGAATATAGACAAGAAAAGCACAGACCCCAATGAGTGTATAATCTGTCATCGTGTACTTAGTTGCCAAAGCGCTCTCAAACTGCACTACCGCACACACACAGGCGAGAAACCGTACAAGTGCAAGATATGTGGACGGGCTTTTACAACCAAAGGCAACCTCAAAACACACCACAGCATTCACTGCGACACGCCACCTCTGAAAGTGCAGCATTCATGCCCTATTTGTCAAGAAAAGTACACAAACGCTATGGTTTTACAACAGCACATACGAATGCATATGGACAGACAAATCACCAGACAGGAATTATCAGAACATAACACATGCTCTGTACAGGAGAAGAACCTGGATCAGGACCTCTCAGACGAGAACATGGAAATAACAGAGGGTTTTTCCGACCCTAAAGATGCAGCTTTTTCTCGGGACAGTTGTACGTTTGCTGCATCATCACACACCGAAGCAAAGCAAATAATACAAGAGAGAGATTTACTAAAGTTGGAAAATGCATCAGTAGAAAAAGAATATTCATCTCTCACCCTTGGTAATGACTATTCTAGCCAACAAACTAAGAGCCCAGCTTGTACTGAAAATGTATATTCTTGGGACACCTTTCCTGGAAAGAGTATACTGGACAATTATAGACAATTATCCCTAACTTTTGAGACTCACCCGGAAGCATCAGCCGCAGAGCTGACAAGCAGAGGTCTCATACAGCCAAACTTGACAATTAATTCAACATCTGCTGATGTCTTGGAGAGAGGAATGACTATAAAGTTTACGACAGGTGAACAGGAAAGCTCTAAGAACAATGAATGCGATGTTTGCAACAAGACATTTGCCTGTCAGAGTGCCTTGGAGATGCACTATCGCAGTCATACCAAAGAGCAACCATTCCCATGCACTGTATGTTACAAGGGGTTTTTCACCAAAGGGAACCTGAAACAGCACATGATAACCCACCAGCCGCAGGATCTACCAGTCCAAATATCAGAGGAAGCCAACAAAAATATTGTTTCTCTACAAAATTTGTCTAGAAGCCACTTAGTTTCCGCAAAAATAAAAATGGAAGTCACTAGTGATCCAAATACAGATGGCAAAGATGCAGTGTTAAGTGTGCTCAGCCCCTCAGGTCCCTCACTGTCACTTCTTTCAGCACCACAAGCCTCATCCCGGAAAACTTTCAGACAGCATTTTTGCTGCACCTGTGGAAAAATGTTTTCTTCCTCGAGTGCTCTGCAAATTCATGAAAGGACCCACACTGGAGAGAAGCCTTTCGCCTGCACTGTATGTGGACGAGCATTCACCACCAAAGGAAATCTAAAGGTACAGACACCCTTATCTAAAGCGACTTACATTTATCTCCTTTATACAACTGAGCAAATTGGTTAAATGCCTTGATCATGGCCCAGCAGTGGTAGCTTAGTGGGGCTGGGAATCGAACCTCAATCCTCCATCAGCAGTCCAACACCACTGAGCTACCGCTTCCCAATACAAGCATTATTTTCTTATTAACAGTATATTATGCACTAATAATGCCTAGCTTTTTTTATATATACTTTCAGGTTCATATGGGAACTCATCTATGGAATGGTTCTCCAGCCCGCAGAGGTCGGCGGCTCTCTGTAGAAGGTCCTTATACTGTCCTTAAAACCAATCCTATGAAAATAACAGACACTACACCAAAGGAACATGCTAATGAGTCTGTCGCTTTTTGGAACCAGTATGTCACGGCACCTCTCAGTACAGGCTTAGCATTGAAAACCAATGAAATCTCTGTGATTCAAAATGCTAGTATCCCGCAAGTGTCCCTTTCTTATGGACGTGAAGGAAACTCACCAATCAGCGGACTTACAGCAAGTCTAGATAAAACACATAATATAGAAATCAAAAAAGATTTTGCTTGGATCGAGAGACTTAGTGAGAACGGGGCATGTTTTTACGTTACACCATTTATTGAGGAGAGTAAAACAGATTAATATTTCTCAAATCTGCCCCCTAAGAATAAATTGTTTGTTTCCTAATTAAATGATATATTTTATTATTTTATTCATTTCTTTTCCATCTGTTAACAGTTTTAAACTTGGACACTGGTTTGTAAGTAATTTGTTAGTACATAATCAGACACTTGCACATCAGTCAACAAGAGTACCCCTAAGTAGGGAAGTTATTTTTAAACAAAGTGCCCATGTACTTTGAGGGCACCTAGAGATCTGTTTTATTAGTAGTAGCAGTACTAGCACTAATGTTAAAGTATTGTTTGGTATAAAATGGGTGTGGTAGGGGGCCCAACTTTATATTCTGTCATAGGGCCCACTGCCACACCTTGTCGCCATTGTCATTCAGCCGTAGAGTTTTTTTTACAATAGATTAAATACATTTTGTGACTAATTTATTTTCTATATAATTCCATTCTTATGTTTGGTTATAGATATTATTTATTGTGACATTTAGAGTTTGGTTGTGCTGTTATAAGAGTTTTTAAATAGATAGGCCCTATCAGTGTTTGACACTTATTACATGTTTTTTTTTTTATTTTAATTATTTAGTACTAAACGTATTAACTGTGTTTTATTTTCTCTACAAACTGTTACACTTTGTTCTTTAATGTATAGTTTCACTGTGAACAAAATTTAATGCATTTGGTGCTACAGTAGGTTTCTGCAAACAGATTGTGTGTTTGTGTGTGTGTGAGTGATATTTAATATTATTATAGTATTACATGTCAGTAGGTAAAAACCGGTTAATCAAGTTTATTTAATATTTATGATTGCTAGGGGGGTTCTTTTCATTAAAGCCAACTTTCTGTCCATTTCCTTATAATTTGCTGTGTGTTATATGCTTTTATAATTATAACGCTTAACAGCTTTAGATTAATGCTGCCAGTGTCTCCACATGCACAGCAAAAGTTGTGCTCTTCTACTTGCAATAGAAATCTGAGTCACTTTGTCATGTGATTTTACATTTCAATAAACCGTTTAGTAATAAAACGTTGTGCTATCTGGAATTATCTTTGCCAATGTAAGGTGATAGCTTTCATGCTACTTTACCAGAATAAAAAAGGTCTATTCATTTGCAAGGTTTACTATAAGAGATCAACATCTTATGATCACAGTGTGGTAGACGATTGTACTGTTCTTGGATTTAGATTATTTAAAAAAAGTGTTCTTGAACAATGTTCTTTAGCTTGTTCTTTTGATTATACTTAAAAGAACAAACTAAAGCTCTTTCATATGAAACAATTTTTAAAAACATATATTTTTTCCAGAGATATAAACTCTGTGCTCATTTCTCCAGAGTAAATTATCTTGAAAAAAGACTTTAAGCTACAGCAAATAGAACAGAATCATCAAGGCCACTCACTCACACAGCACTAAAATCCCATATACCAAACTGCGTGTTGAATGAGTTCTGCTTGATGTACCGTCAGCCTCCATTAAGTGTTGCTCCTGGTGGCAATGGTCAGCTGACAGGGAAACCCAACACCAACCTGTGTCCATTAGCAGTATAAAATGAGCAATCAGCTAGAATGAAGCACAAGGTCTTAAGCACATAACAGATTCACTTTAATCATCAGATACATATCTGCCTCAAACAGATGGGACACCTTGCAGCAGACTGAGCTAAATTGTCTGAATAAAAAAAAAAAAAAACAGCATGGCTGGTCAGGAAGTCGGCATGATTTTGTATCTCTTTTTAAACCCTAGATTTATTTTTTTCAAAAAATATTTTTTTAATCATTTAAGTAGCGCCAAACCACGTCAATAATAATGATTATTTCACTGAATATTTTGCAATGGCAAACAAATCAAGCATTTTCCAATTATCACAAATTTCTCTTTAACACTGCTGATGTCAGCGTGGTGTTTACAATGCAATTCCTTTGTAAGCATTTTCCGCATGATCATCACACGTTTGTTATCCTGACAATGGGAATATTCAATAACAAATCTCCAGCAGGGCTTAAACCTATCCAACCCGAACCCTGCTGCTGATAACACTGTGATTATGGCTTTGTGCTGGCTGCATGTATGGCTCAGATCATATCAGTCATAGAAGCTTAGTCAGTTGTTTTATGGCTGTGGGGTTAGCCTGTGACTGCTGTAGTACGTTCCAGAGAGATGAACTCTGTTGGCTTTGTGATTTTCTATTGCAATAAAATGCCTTATAAGGCTTTTATCAAGTTAATCCACTGTTGACTCGACATATGGAGTTTCTAATGTTAAATTATTAATATTAAACAGAAGATCATGTAATGAAAACTACTTTTTGTTTCTGTATATTTGTTATTATTTGAGTAAATGATAATTATGTGTTAATAAATCCGGATTCTGTTTAAGGGCCAATACAAACTAAAACCGAATAGATAGCACAAAAAAATGTTACACATTCAGATAAAGCCTGCAACATGCTTCTGTTGCATTGTTTTCACTTTTTAACGAGTCTGCAAATATTGGGAAAAATGTTTTTGCAAAAACAAAAACACTGAAAATTTCTCACGAGTCTTTGCACACATTCTACAAATTTTTAGTTTCTATGATCATATTATGTGCGCTTTGACCCGGAGTTTGGTCGTATGTGGAGTCTTACATTTGATTTTCATTACAGTACATACAAAATTAATCTGTGGTGCAAAGAATGACAGCACAGCATGTAAAAATATATATGTAAGATATACTCTGGCTGAATTGTTCTATGGCGGGTCTTAAATGGTTTTAAATGTAGGCAAAAAAAGTTAAGTTAGAATATAGAAACTGCAGGTATAAACTATCCAAATTAAATACACTGTGAGTGTCAACCCCTAATTACAGTGACAAAGGATGTACTATTTTTAATTAGGCTAAATCATTAGATTTACAAAAGGTTTACAAAAGGTTTAGAATATATAAGATAATACAGAAATTGCATTACATTTTAGATAAGAGCAAACAGTGTGATGTAATATCTAATGATATCGATCTGCTATGAAAGACTTAGCCAACAGAAATTATTCAAGAAATACTCAGCCATTTAAACAGCTTCCTGTAAACATGCTCCTTTATTTCCTTTTCAAACTCATGGCAATATAATGACAATTTGAACCCAGTTTGACTAACATATAATTACGATAAGGACAAACAAAGGCATGTGAATGTGGAGAAAGAAAATTATCCATGTGTGTTAAATGGCCTAGCTAATAAGATTATGACAGCTGGTGCTCAGTGGGAGAGAAGGAGCTAGACATGAGAGAGAACCTCCAACTGCAGATGGCAGAACAGATACTTTCGATTCCTCTCATTAACTCATTGTTAAGCCAATTTCCTGTTGATGATGTTGTATTTTTAAGGTCCTGCAGCTTAAGATGATTGGTTGATATTTGTGCAATAATAAAAGCAATAGTAGTTAAGACGGTGGGGGTGATTAGTTCAAATCAGATCTGTTTAGTCCTTAAATTTGTGGACATAAATCATGTGATTCTACTTTTTGATTGCACTTTAATTTTTGTTTCAATAATTGACTTCTAATAAAGACTTCACTAAAGTATAAAAGTCACAAAATAACTTACCTGTAGCAAAGCTATAAGGCTGAATAAATATCACAGTGTAATCAAAGTGACAGTGTCATATCTATGCAGGTTTGCTTCTATGCCCAAGAGGGACAGTCAGGCTTCTTACCATTAACCTCTGGAGTAGATCTTAGGTCCCACCTGACAATGATAATAATACACATGGGAATGATCTGTCCTTTAGGGGACGGTGTGGTTTTCTGTCCATTTGAATAACAGTCCAGACTTTCCATCATGGTCTTATATCATACACTCACACCTGCTCTCCTCTTCTCTACGAATACAATCTTTGCCTCCATCCAGACCCTAATGATTTGCCTACAGCTAGGATTTTGACCCTGCTATGATTTAGTAGGATCCCCCACCATCTGGTCTGTTTAGGTGAGTGAAAAACTTTTTCTTTGTTTTTACACCAACTTTAACTAAATAAAAGTGATTGCTTTAAGTATTGTGAGCTTTAAAGCAGAATTGAATTATAAAGCATGGGTATTAATCATTCTAAAGATATTTGAAAATCATACACATTATAAAACATTAATATATAATATGATGAGTTTTCCTAAGGGGGAGAATGTAGCCCCTTTTTTGTGAGGCCTACAAGCCAATCCTTAAGGTTTGCCAATTCTAAGGGATGAACACACTCTCTATACGCTGTCGCTGCATAACAAGCACTATGAGACATTACCCTTTATAGAGGAAATTATTTTCCTGTCCTTTTACTTTGCCACAGCAACCCTGCTGATTCTCTTCCTCACTACATCAGAGGCTTCAGTTAAGGACAATGTCTAGTTATTCCACACAGCACTGGATATTGTCCCAAAGCAGCTTGAACACGATAGTATAAAAAGCAATCCTTTGTGGGGCAGGAAATGTACAGGAAAAAAATGTTGGAGCAGTGATGCCCACATTGCCTTTATCTGAGTGTCAGAAAGTCACCTTTAACGAACCTAAAGTACAGCAAAGCAGAGTGCTTGGGGGATGAGATCTAAATAAATAAATAAATAAATAAAACTAGGGCCATTTGACTAACCAAAGTGTTTGATGGCTCATTTTCTTGAGCTTTATATAGCTAACACAATAGTGAAATCTATGTTTAAATCTACCCCTACCACAGTGTCCCAATACACTATTCTTTTCTTAAATACACCTTTTTAACATATCAGGGATATTATGTATCAACTCCAAAATGACTGGTACAAACTGTATATTGTCACAATCTTTCTACATTATATAATTATTTTGGACTCTTATTTGTACTTGACTGTTTAACGGTCCTTGTTTTCATATCCCTTTGGCATGCTGACCTCATATTCTTGGTGATGTAATACTGAGAGAATCACTTTCAGCAAACTGTTATTTTGTGCAGCATGGCATTGTGGGATATAATGGTACACTATTGTTCTCAAATTATAGCTGGGTGAGCCGGACGGTATGATAATCTACGGACTGATGAGTCTTTGTGCAGGCTTTTCTAACATGTTCTTTATGTGTGTATGTTGCAGACAAAGAAATTGTGTGTATAAAAAAGAATGTAAAACTGATTTTAAAGTGATATTGTGCAGTAGTTAAACTGTTTACATCATGTGCTTGTGTATAGCGCTAATGTTTACTGAATATCTGTTCTATATATCTATATATCTATAGGTCAGTGATGTAATAGCAATAAAAACATCTTATTGGGTATCACCCACCAATACACCCTACAACAAGAAGACAATGTCTTTGTTCTGCTCCGGTCGAGTCAGTTAATTACTGTCATATCACCTCATCACACATCACTGGTGTCTATTTCATTTAAGGTAGCTACAAAGTCTTCTCATTTTAGGGTTTTATTTACTATCAGTATGATGCTGTTGTCTGGCTGAAAGATATGCTTTTATTTTAGGTCTGGCTAAAGATACAAAAAAATGTTTACTAAGACACTTTTTAGTCATTATTATTTATTTAGTAAAGCCAGTGAGACTAATAGAAAGTATGATTTGAAAGTAAGAAAGGAGATCATGAATCCTGTAAATTAAGAGGTTTCATTTTAAAACTGCTTTATATGGCTTTAAATTATTGACTGGATGCTAAATAAAACACATAGAATGACTGTATACTGAAGTATTTCTTTTAGGGTTAGTTCCTGATTGGGTATTATTCCTAATTTCCTAATTTCCTAATTTCCAGAATTCAATAAAGGTGCACATTCTAAGAAAATGTAATTGTTAATATGAAGAAGTCAGACTGAATACAGAATACAGTTATATGTTCGCAGACTTGCCTGCCCACATGCTAATTGTTAGCATCCCGTTGCCGTCCTGCTTACATGATTTTCCAGTTCTTGTCAAAAGCTCCAGCCTCCTGCTCCATATCCTCCTAGTACCAGAGCTAACTTTCTCCTCTGGTCCCTGCCTGCCTTCCGCACTAATAAATGAAGTAACCCGCTAGGTTTTATTATTGTCTCTTTTTCCTGTTAGTTTTTCTCTGCGATTGAGAAGATTTTACGCAGAAAAGATGACATAACAATGTTCTCGGAGTCTACACTTTAGCAGCTTTTATCACATTACCACAACAATGGAGTCACATTATTAGAAAATGCAATTTCCAAAGATTCATAGATAAAAAAAAAAACTACATAGTTTGAATGAATAGTTGATACAGAATATTTTTTTCAGGGATAACTTCTCAGCAAAACCTGCTTTATACTGACCCGCTTTTATAGAGCTTTAAGGTAAGAAACAATTTGCGCAAACATGAACGTGACATTCTGCTTCAGCGTCTAAACAACAGCAGACAGATTACATATCACGCTGAGATGCTATGCTAAAATAGCAGTGTGAAACAACAATCGGAGGAGCAGTCTTGGTCTGTGTAATGTCACAAAAACAGGCAACTGAAAACGGCTTGATTTTATAAAGATGATTTAACAGGATTAAAAAAAGGGACTGGATCCCTGTCATTATAGAGTGGTTGTGTACACACACACACTGCCAACACACATTTCAGTTCAAACATCTTGTAAAAGTCTATGTCACATTTGACGACCCTTTTAAAACAGGCCACTGGCATTATGGAATACTGGTGCTGTAATTGATGCACTTTGTTCTGCAACGTTTATTTAGTTTCTGTTGGCCTGCCTTCTTCCTATAGTGCATCCTGATGTCATCTCCAGGTAAGTGATGCACTGTAAAGAAAGAAAAACATTTGTCTGACCAGACCACCTATTTTCCTTGCTCGATGATCCAGTTCTGATGCTCACTTGCCCATAGGTGCTTCTGGAGGTGGACATAAAATTCTGAACAGCAAACTGTGTTTTCACAAATTTACAAGAACAATAAAAAGACAAAAAAAGTAACCAGAACTCTAAATTAAATTCAACTCCTTTTGTTTTGGGTGACACCGGATACTGTAGTGGGATTTATAACTAAAGAGTTTCAGGTAACTGTGTTCATTAGGTTTATAATTACATCAGCAGTTTGTAGGTACAAGTCATTAGTAATTAGATATTATAGTAATTGGTAATAATTATGGTAAAATGGAATTTTGCATATCAATAATTTATACCGTGGGTCGGAGAAATACGAGAGCAAGGTTTCCTTGATTACATTTTTCTGAAGACATTCTAACAACATAAAAACATGACATGAAATTTTTGAATTGAATTTACTAGGAAGATATGTACTATTCCTTTGCATATTAAAAAACCTACTGTACATTTCAATAACAAAATCCTATTAGCTTTTCAGCAGACGGGCCGAGTGCCACAATGAGACAGTAACACTTCTCACAGCTGGCACGGACAGAGCGCACTAACCCGGCATCTGTGGAACAAAACAGGAATTATATCCCGAACAATAGAAAATGTATCTTTTAAAACTAATAAATAAATAAATGCCAAGTACCAGGCTGCCACGGTAAACAATGGACTGAATTAAAAATAGTTGCTTGATGCCATTGTTCTCTGGGCAGCAGCGAGGTTATACATGTGCTTATGACCGTATGAATAAGAGGGGCTGAGGGAGGATCACACAGATGTGTTTGTTTCATACAGTGGTTCATGCATCCAAAACTCACAAGCATCTGACTATAATTCTTACACACTGTTAAATGTTAAACTTTTATTAACATTGATTCTATAGCGATAAAAGCAATATTTTACTTCTAGTCCTGCAGATTATTATGAGTAAAATATTGCAATTATATTACAGTTCACGGAAAAAAATTACACCTGAATAGCCAGGTGTATTTTTATTTATATTGGAAGTAGATCCAGAAGAGGCTACACACATAGCTAATATACCAGTGACTAACATCAGAGGTCACCAAACCCAGTTTACCTCCAACCCTATTTAAACACACCCCAACTAGCTAAATATACTAAACTCTGCAGGACAACGACCATCCAGGACTGAGTTTGGTGACCCCCGGACTAGGTGGACACAGAGGTGGGTAGTAAGTTTTTGGGGTAACTTTTACATTTATTGATGTGTACTTTTACTGTTACTCAAGTATATTTTTTGTGAAAAACTTTACTTTTACTTTGCTACATTTGGCATCGCTCCTCCTTTACTGTCAAATGGTAATAAATGTAAGATTTCTTAAATAATTAGTTTATATAATTGTTTGCAAGTCTCACGAGACTTTGGAGAGACTGCTTCACAAGAGGCTGCTATGAATCTCCCGCTTAAGTTTAGCACGTGTTAGCTGGAAGATGAAGCAGAGGAAGGTGTATGTGTGTGTGTGTGTGTGTGTGTGTGTGTGTGTGTGTGTGTACTTGTACTTTTACTTAAATACAGATTTTGGCTACTCTACCCACCTCTGCTATTAACTCTACCTCCTATACCAGGGGTCACTAAACTCGGTCCTGGCAGGTCAGTGTCCTGAGTTTAGCTCCAACCTTCCCCAACAGGACTGCCTGTAAGCTAGATCGGGTGTGTTTAATTATGGTTGGAGCTAAAGCCTAGACCTAGATCCTAGCCTAGAACCTAGATCGGTGACCCCATTAAACATTACAGTTCTATACCCACCATACTTTATTTTATTTTTTAGACACGGTTTGTTCAGCAGGGGTATCCCATCCAGTAATCCATGTACAATTTTTTTGCATAAATGGCATTGTTGGTCCAAGATTTTATTTAATTTAGGCAAAAGCCTCAGCTGATCATCTTGTTGGAACCAAGAGCAACTGATTATCTTAGGTGTGGATTCAACTCGATTAACATATCCCACATATCCAACAAAAAGCCTTTATGATTAGGACTTGCCAACCCTGTATTGACGGCCCCTCTATGGCAAAGAAGATTTGTAAAATATCGCCCCCTTGTGGAGAACATCACGGATTTCCACTACAACGGCTTTTTACATGAGTAATTACTGCACTTAGTAGATTCCAGTAGGGCTTTAAAGCTCTATCAGGAAACACGTCACAGACTAATACTTAAACTAGCAACAAGTGCTTAACAAATAACACAATAAACAGGTGACGCAGTATTTGTAGCTTACACTATGTCCCATGTTTGTTACTAAAAAAAATTGATAGATGTCGTTGTAAGATAAAAGAGCTGGTTTATGACATAAGGCAATAATGATATGGTTGAATAAGGTAATGGTATGAAGGACAGAGTCACTCCCACTTTTAGGTTTCAGTTCCTCATATGATAACGTTCAGCTTTCCTCTTTATTTACTGGTTCTTACAGCTCAAAGGCTAAAGAAATATTTTATTAGGTTTTAGTACAGTATTTACATGAGCATTTGCTGGAATGTAACATGTTTTAACCAGCGTTCTTCACACAGGTAACAGATTTTATGTATTACTTTGTTGAACTACTACAGACTATGAGGAAGACAGGATGGTAACTTTCCAGAGCACTTTCTCGGCTAAAATAAAACAAATAAATATTCATATATTCATATAATAAATAGAAAATGTCACTGCATATCTACAGACACCATTAAATGTGATGTTGTCAGTTGCACAGCTAATGGAAATTCTTTTAGGGTATTTTTTGTTTCTTCTACAGTGTATTAAAGTGTTTCTTTAATGTTTTTAAAATATTTTTACATTAAAATTACTTTACAAGAAGAAAAGGAGTGAATGTGGCGATGTTGTGGCCATGGATTCTGACTCTCAGCGCTCCCCTGAGGCCCGATGGCTGAAACCACACATCCTTTATCTGCTGAGAAAGTGCGGAGACATCATTGCCCAGGTCGCGTTGTGTTTTCAGATGGCTGTACGCTTGTTCATTAATCGTCTCCGTGCCAGACCCCCAATCCTCCACATAGAATGCGAGAAAGAGTATGCGAGGTAAGTAGTATTTCTGAATCTGCTAGACGTTTCTGGATGTCCTGGTACTTTTACCCAGATTCTGAAATAGGCATATGATGGACACTTTACTATCTTAAACATAACATATTGAAAATGGCAGCATGCAGTGATTTTCAAGTGATCAACATATTTTTTAATAGGCAGGAAGTACAGACTAACTCGAATGTATTAACAAGTAGTATGAGCTTTTGGATACAGTATTAGACAGCAGAAGGATAAGACTACATAGCAGATTTTATTAGCCAGGAGGGCTTCTGACCAACATGTAAAGCAATCAAATCATTTTGTTCAGCCTTATGTTTAGGGGCTGAAAATGTTTTTACAAATATTAACTTGCCTTTTGCAAAATTTGTAATTGAATAAATTTATGTTGTTTTGTATGCAGCTGCGAGTGTCGGTGCCTCCTGTCTCACAACAGCAGAGCTTCAGCAGCATTGGAGGGCAGTAAAAGATGAGATTAAATCTGTTAAACTGCTGTTTCAGATCCCATCTACTCGTACTATAGAAAACACAACATCCAGATATGTAGTAAGTGAAGCCAAGGCCCAAACAGGATCACTGTGTGTGGTTGTTTATGCCTCTAATGAGGCTACACTATGGACAAAAGTATTGGGACACCTGACCATCACATTCATCCTATTTTATTTACTTGTATATAACCTCCATACTTATAAAAATCTCTTTTTGTTAGACGTTGGGGCTAAGTGGTTTTGTCCACATGAGCATTGTCATGCTAGAAAAGTGTTTGGGCCTTTTACTTTCGGTGAAGAAGTAATGTAATGCTACATCATACAAAGACATTCTGGACAATGTGTGCTTCCAACAGCTGTGGCAGCAGCCTTATGAGGGTGTTTTGGTACATTGTCCACAAACCTTTGGCCTTATGGTGTATGTCTGTGTATTGGATGTTCCATTTTATTTACTCTGCTTTTCTTACAGGTGTATCAAATAATAGTAATCAGATCAGGAAGTTATGATTGTAAGCATGTGGCCATTGAGCGCAGATATTCTGAGTTCCTCCATCTGCACCATGAGCTCCTTCATGACTTCAGTGAGGAGCTTGAGGATGTCTCTTTGCCTAAGAAGAGGCTGATGGGCAATTTCTCAGAGGAGAATATCAATGAACGGCGTGTGACTCTTTGTGACTATCTGACCCAGCTGTACTCGGCGGGCTACATCGTCGCTCACCTGATTTAGCATTTTTCACTCAAGCTGAGCTAAAGACTGCGTACGATCTGTTGCGTGGAGGCCGCTATTCCCAAGCCCTGGAGGTTCTGCAAACTGTGCTAGTTCTCCAGGAGAAACTGTGTTCTCACAGTTCTTCCTTGCTCGTGCCAACACTGTGTGCAATGCTGGTGTGCCATCGGGACCTGGAGGATATCCATGAAGCATTCCAGACTGGAAACACAGCGCTGCCAGCTGTAAGGCGCTATGGACTGTGCAGGTATCGTAGCCCGCTGCTGGAGGCTATGGTGGATCTGGGCTAAAATTACAAACCTGTGGCTCAATGACAAGAGGAGTGATCAGAGTTCCAAACTCAACACATGGACCTGAGCACAGATGTCACTTAAACAGATTGTGGTGCAAGAGTTTACATAAAGCCATGTTTCATTCATGATGCACAATAAAATGTTTATTAATTATAAAAAATGTTATCTTTATATATATAATATATATATATATAGATATATTTATATATAATATATATATATGGCCAAGTTAATATTAAGGAAAATGTTTAGTTTATTTAATAATTGTAAACAATAAATGTTATTGCAGTCTTCATAACTTTAAAATCACATATACATGTACACCATGAGGTAATGTTACTCGTTCCTGTGTAGTTAATATTGGCTTATATTTATTCAAATATACACCCAGAAAATATATCCAAGAAATATACTTTATTTTAATACACAGTTTTAATAGATTTAATACACTTAGCAATTTACACTGTATACAGAATATGGCTGGAAATTTTTTAAAGGCAAGTGCCAGAACTTAAGTCAGTACTAATAATAAACAATAAAATATAACATTTTATACAATGTAATATACTTTATATTCTTTAGAATTCCTTTATAAGAACGACATTGGAATCAGGCCTAAGTAGCGCTGCTGCGATCGACGGCGATTAAGCGGGTCTTACGTCTTACAGTCTTGCGTCGGTTGCGCATGCGCAGTGTGTCTATTAGGAGCGCTTAAAGCATGTTTATGGCGTTTGTTGCTAGACGTTTATTGAGAAATTCAGAAAGCAAAAATAGTTTTTTGTTAGTTTAGCTTTGTTTTGTTTTAGTTTATACACGGGTATTAATTTGAAACAAGAACCTGGGAAAATGCCAAACGACAGCTCAACCAAACTGTCGAAAAACCTTTTGGGAATGAAGGTATGAATTTGTACCTTTACAGTATTTGGCAGATGCCCTTATCCAGAGCGACTTACACTTATGTTCTGTTTATTCAACTAAGCAATTAGGTGTTAAGGGCCTTTCTCAGGGGCCCACAATGGTGTTTGGTGGTGCTGGGAATCGAACCCCGGTTTTTCTGGGATCAGTCCGAAACTTTAACCACTGAGCCAGCACTTCCGCATGGTGTTGACTATAGACGTCTACAGAAATCTAAACTATTGTTATTTGGGATTTGTCGATTTGTTTTAAAACATAAATGAAACGCACACGAGTGAGAGACGTCCAACACATTTTAGCTTTAAAGTCTTGAAGTGCTTTTTTAAAATGTAACTAAGAACAGCTTTGGCTTAATAAAGCTGCCGTGGTTGCTTTTTGCTGTTTTAGCTGGTTGTTTCTTGTCCATTTGCACACTTCGCTAACTTTACTAACACTTTCTCTATGCAGTTTATGCAAAGGGGCCTGGATGCAGACGTCAGGAAACAACTTGAGGAAGAAGAGAAGAGGATAATCAACGATGAACACTGGTACTTGGACATGCCGGAACTTAAAGCAAAAGAGTAAGATTTTATAAGCTGTCTAGAGTTTCGATTACAGAAATCTGGCCGAACCTGAGCCTTAAAATAACAGTGAAAATTTGTGAACAGTGAAAAACTTTATAGTAGCTTTTTATTGGCCAAACGTGCATCTAACTGACACATAAAGCGTCCAATTACCGTTTTTGTTTATCCTCATGGAGGAGCATACATTGAAAAAAAACAGCATTTATAATATTGTCACCCCGTCTGTGCTTGTATATGGTTATGCATTTTCTTTATAATACACTGCACTGGTGTCTATTCACTGCCTTTGTTTTGTACACTTTTGGGGGAAGTGGTGGTTTGACTGATAATCGGAAGATCGGGATTCGATTCCCTGCACCACTGGGTTCCTGAGCAGGGCCCGTAACCCCCAATTGCTCAGTTGTATACATAAAATAAATGCAAGGGCATCTGTCAAAATTCCAGAAATAAAATGTACACCTGGACTCAATTGTATTGTTTGGTTTTTTTCTGTAGAAGCTTCATTGTTGAAGAAAGAAGTTATGTCCCATGTGAAGACTTGGTTTATGGAAGGATGTCGTTCAAGGGGTTTAATCCTGAGGTTGAGGTAATTTACATGAATTTTATTTTCTGTTTTAAACCATTTATGCAAATTTTCAGGTAACTTTATAGTGTCCGTGCATCTAAATCTTATAGAAGCTGATGGTTTTAATGAACGCTCCTAATGAAGAGGAGGATGAAGAAACGGAGGAGAAGGATAAGACTCGGATGGACACCGATATTACAGACGAAGAGATGGCCATTAGGTACGGATAAAATGAAAATATATATTATTGCTTTTGAACAGTTCTTTTAACATTATTTTATGGTCCCCATGCACATAGTCAGCAAAAGCTATTTGTATTTTTATAGATATGGAAGCCTGGTTGAAAGCATGAAAAGAAGATTTGCCAAAAAAAGAGAACGAACATCTCAAAGGAACGAAGATGACAATGTCAACCATAATATTGGAGAGACACAACCCAAAAAAGTGTTTTTAAAACCCCAAGACTGAGGCATTTTTATAGGCTTTATGAATTGTGCACATGGTTTTTGCTTCATTTTATTTTTTCTTGTTATGCAAATCACTCTTTAGTGTTTTAATGTCATTACAACCAGTTAATTGTTTGCTGTAAAATGACATATGTATGTTGTACATCCTTATTTTTAAATGAAAGCGTTTATGATCGTTGTTATGTTTGTTGGCTTTAATTTATTTTATACGTTTTTGTCCACCCATAAATGATAGTTTTGGTATACTAATTTTATTAATGTCACAACTTGTAATTCTGTCCAAACTTGCATACGTGTATAGGTTCAACACATCCCAAAGTTCTCAATTGGGCTAAGTTCTGGACCCCCGAGGTGACTTCCGTGTGCGACTTCCGTGTGCGACAATGGCGTCTCATAGTTTCTGAACAACACCTTTACAGTTTAAACCTGATGAATCCTGAATCTCGTCATGGAATATGCTGTTGACATCGGAGAAGAAAATTCCATTGATGGAAAAACCTGGTAGTGACCTTCTTATTTGGCCACATAACTGGCACAGCCTCCTGAATCGTAATCACTAGGCATGATGAGTGCATCACTTCACCCTTATCACTCTGCTACCCTGTAAATAGATGGACCTAATCTGACCACATGGCCTTTTTCGAACCTTTTTAAAGCCTTTTTTCGGAATAATGTCACTGATGAAGGGTTGTCAAAAGGCTACACGAGTATCTTTATAATTCTTTTAGTTCTCTTCACCATGTGTTTGTGGAAATGTTTTTAGTTTTAAACACAGCTGTGGGTTCTACTGTTGGTTAAGATTTCACAGGGTCTTTAATCAGGGTAATATATTTTTTTTTGTTTTGTATTTTTACCACATTTCCCTCCAGCTTTTTAAAAATGAATTGTGCAAAGCTTAATCTGATTTTAGTAGTTTCTAACAGTGTCCTTAGTCGTTTGCTTTATGCAGGCCAGTTTAATCGTTCTAATAAAATCTGTTTAAAGTGAGGGTGTAAAAGAGACTTGCTCTGGTTAACAAGATCACATGTGCACTAAAGTTATATTGTAGTGTGTTATATGAGTCTCCCTGCTGGGGAGAACTTGTCATATGTAAATATCTGAGCAAAAATGACATCAAATAGCCATGCTGGACAGATCCTTTGTAGGAACGGTATGGCCCAGGCGGCATGTCCTGGGTAGTAAAAGTTTTTTGGCTTTTCTGATAGTAATGCATGTTGTATATTTTCTAGAACTGGCCTAAAATCAGCACAGGATTGTAAAGTTATGTTACTCAAGCACTTCTGCATCGTGTAGATGTACTCCTTTCCATATGCATCTATTACTTCTCGGGGCTGAGTGCTGAGGATCTCCTGTTCAATTTTACTCCATTCTTCTTGATTGCCTAAAATATCTACAACACAAATGTTGTGTTTCTTTGACCAGGTTTGTTAATGTAAACCAAAAAAAAAAAAACCTTGTGCACAATAAATACAATAAATGTTTGGGTACAGGGGTGTTATGAAAAAACTCAAATATCATGGAAACATTCTAGGACATAATCTAGATTTAACAACCATAAACTAAAATATTTCAAGCCTTTTTTTGTTTTATTTAAGATAATTATGGCTCATAACCCATAAAATTTAACAATAATGTATTTTAAGATAATGATGTATACAGAAAAGTTTAACTTCTAAGCAATGTTTGTTTATTTATGGAGTTTGTTCATTGATGGACTCAGTATTTGGTTGTCAGTAGAAATGCTGTAAATGTAAGTTGAATGAATGTGATCAGCCTGTGGCAATGCTGAGGTATTATTTGAACTTTTCAATGCTTTAATAGTGGCTTTCAGCTTAGATGTATTGTGGGGTCTGATGTTTCTCAGCTTCCTTTTTTCAATACCCTGTAAATTCTCTATAGGGTTCAGGTCAGGAATCAACTGGCCAGTCAAGACCAGTAAAACCTTGGTTAGCAAACCAGTACTGAGTAGTTCTGGCACTGTGGGCAGAGGTAAAATCCTGGCGGGAAATAAAAATCAGCATCTTCATAAAGCTTATTTTCAGATAGAAAAATAAAGTGCTCTAAAATTGGTTTGACTTGAATCGGTCTGATTTGACTTTGGACTTAATAAAACACAGTAGACCAACGCCAGCAGATGACATGGCACCCCAAATCATCACTGACTAGAGACATTACGCACTGGACTTTAAGCATATTTCGATTCAAAATTGAAAAACTACCTTCATTTGAAATCAGGACTTTGGACCGGTAATGCTCTAGTTTTTCTTTTTGCAGGATGGAGTAGGACATTTTCTGTCTCTGGTTTAGTAGTGGCTTGGCACTGGAAATACAGCCCATTTTCTAAATACGTGTGTGTGTGGTGACTCACTGACTCCAGGCTCAGTCAACTCCTTGTAAAGGTCCCGACGTTCTTTACTTAGCTTTGCTTGATAATTTTCTCAAGGTTACGCAAAAAAGGTTGCTTGCGCACACTTTTTTTTTTTACCACAATTTATCGACTTTCCATGAGTATGCTTAGCTACAGCACTCTGTGAACAGCCCCCTTTAGCAATGATCTTTGGTTTAACCTCCTTATGAAGGGGGTCAGTGAGTGTATCTGTACTCAACCTGACTGGAAGATTTGATTGTTGATCTTGTTTTGAGACACGTTTTTTAATGACTTTGAGTTATAGGCCATAATTATCAAAATTGAAGTTAAAGAAGAAATTGTGAAGTAAATCGCAAAAAATATTGGACTTTTCCATGATAGTCACATTTTTTCAGCTGCACCTGTACACACTAAACTGTGAAACAATATCTGACTTACTTGTCTTGAAGGCCCCTGGCTGAAGAATGGCTACTGTTACACCCCAGTGGGACAGTTCCTGTCTCAGAGCTCCATAATAAGAAATCATAGCTGCCTTAGATGCTCCATATGCAGCAAAGCCAGGAAAGGGAACTTCTCCTAGGACAATTGCCATCAATATTTACACAAATCCATAAATATCAGGACGATTCGATTAAAGCAAAACGTATACGGTTAATGGCAGCCTGTTCGCACCTTCTACTTCCTTAGCGTAGTGAACAAAATGGGGTTCAATACAAAAGCATGACATTAAACCAAGTTTGAAATAAACTCAAACATTAAAACTCCAAACAATATCCAGTATCCTGCGCTGTGACAAACAAAGCTATTTTGTTCACCTGATCTTATCTACCATTTTATCGTTAAATTGGACCTTTACATGGACATGATGCTACAAACGTACATCAACAAACGTAGAAAATAAAGCATACCTGACATACTGGATACACACACAATCCTTCCTTGTGCTTGTCTTATCAAAGGCAGGAAAACTTTGGTCACCTCCACACTAGCAATAAAATTGACATTCATGATGTTTCTTAATATTCTCATTGGAAGAAGTTCTCCATAGCACGTATGTCCGAGCACTCCTGCATTGTTTACGAGTCCCCAAAGACCTGCCCGAGTAAAGAACTCATTCATTAGTGTATTGTTTTAGACACTCTGCAGCACCTGAATTTTAACAGTAATGTAATGCTTGGTTATCATCAGCCTTGGTGTTACTTCTCATCATTACTTCATTTTGAAACATTTTTGCCAAGAAAAAACAATCTGAAATTTGCTTTACACCTTTTATAAAAGCCAGTTATGTTAGATGTGTTGTGTGGTTAGTAGGTCAAGTGACAAAACAGGCTTTACCAGTATCACATTTTGATTCTAGGGTGTCATATGACCGCTATATTATAAAACATTTTCTGTATTTTCAAATGAAAAATCATGCTGGGCTGCACATTTTTGTGTTTTAAGTTTTCAGCTACAGGCAACTGTAATAAACCCAAGCTGTGTTTCACATTTTATTATTTTTGTCTAATAATTAATGGTATTTTATGCATTACTGTTGAAGGACAATCAGATCTTCAGGTTAGATTAGGTTGTAAAAATCACAACAAGCACTACTACAAGCTGTGATTTTTATTTATCAACTCATTCAAGTTTAAGGTATAAATATTACCTGTCTCCCCTATTTGACTCTTGATAAGCTTATGAGCTTCAGAGATTTGGTCGGTGTTTGTAATGTCCATCTGTAGAACCGTAAGCTGTGAAGATGAAATTTCCCTGAGCTCCTGTGCACCAGGTCCGAACTCCTCCAGCACTCCTGCATAAACCTTCATCCCAGCTTTGTCCAGGATTTTAGCAAGATTGTGACCAAAACCTGAGTCACAGCCTGTTACAAGCACGCACACACACACATACAGAACACACACACACAGAACATAAACTTACAAACACACAGCGTTATGCTATTTTCAACAGCAAATTTTCAATTACAAATAGGAAATAATTTTCACTGTTTAATTAAAAATCAATTTGATCATCTGCAATATGAAAAATTATAAAAACCCACATAATAAAATACTATAGTATATTTTAGGATTAACTATTTACATATAAACTGTAATAAATAATAATAATAATAATAATAATAATAGTAAAGACCCTAATACACCTTACAAGTTACTCGAGTAAATTAGAAGACTATGCTATACTGTACCGTATTATAGTACTTACTAAAGTAGTAAGATTGTTATAGCATTTAATGTTTGTTAATGTAAATGCTGAACTATAGAAATAACTATAGTGAACTGATTTAAGTTGCTCTATGGGAAATAGAGTTGCTAAAGGGAAACAGGACAGGAATGTTAATATTTTATTCGACAAATGTTTAACAATGCAGCTAAAATTAAAAATAAAAAGTTGTTGTTGGTTTTTATTCATTTTAGGGATTTTGTGTGCATTGCATTAACCTGATCTGATATTTTTGCTGTGAAGCTTCTCACACACAGTAATTGATTGTAGTAATTTGTTTATTTTACTATAGTAGCGTTATTATAACAAGTGTAGTCGAATTACCACAACAAATTACCTTCTATAATATATATATTGGAACATGTCTAAATATGTATAAATATATAACATGTATAAATCAAATTATACTAAAGCAGTGTTGAACTTACATGCAGTTCCAACTAACTACATTAAATAAACAAGTCTAGGAACTATGAAATTCTTTAACTATCACTGTTTCACCAGCACTTTAATGTATAACTTATTACCTGTAATAAGCACTGCTTTGCTTTGCACAGGCAGCGTGTCCTCTTTTCTTCCACTAAGGTGAATCACACAGCAGCCACAGATGGCACTGAGCAGTATCACTGCCACACTGCCACTCCATATCCAATTACACAACATCGTCATCACCACCACTAACCATGAAATGTGACTTCTACTCCATCCCACCATCAGCAGTGTGGCACCGCTGGCTCCAATCAACGCACACAGCCAGAGCTCCATGTCACTCGCCTCTCTGCTCACCAGCACATCTGGCCAGAAAAAAGTAACCGCCTCAAGAAGGTAAATAAAGTACAATGATCTACAGGCAGACTTCTCCTTCCTTAACCTTTTACATAGTAGTACTAGCCACACCCCACACACAGCCTAAGAAATCCCAAATCCACCATCAAGATTTGAGCAAGTTTATTCAAGTTCATTGGCTGGAACTGTTACTAGCTGCCATCTTATAAAAAACAACTCAAAAAAACCCCACACCACCAGGTTTTTTTTTCAACAAATACCCGAATGGTTAAAAGGTTTCTCATTTTAATACCAGTTTTTATATGAACCCTAGAAGTTGGTTCTTTTTAATATAGAGGAAATGCACTTTTAGGACATTTGTCTTTCGTAAGCACAATAATAGTGCAGTCCTAGTACATTTTTTAATGTGACATAATATGTGCATCATGGATAATAAAACATACACTCTAATCAACATAGCATATTCAACACACACCAGATGTCCTTTGTTTGTCTTATCAAAGGCGGGGAAAACATTGGTTACCTTCGCACCTGCAATAAAGGTCACATTCAAGGGAATATTTTCATAGGACAAATTTTTTTCTGTATTGATCAAAAGTCCTTAATGTCCTAACCAGGAATAATTGTATATCAGCAGAATGTGAGTTTTGATCAGCTTACGGATCCTTAATATTTATTTAAATATATATTAAACAACAGACTGTACCCGCAACTGAAAGTTATGTTTAATTTAGCTAACAGTTGTAGTGTTGTATGTTTGTTATGTTAGGTAAAAACTGCAACACTGGCAACATATTATATTATATAAATGTCTGAATATTCAGGTAAATAGATTTCAGCAGCTTTAAAGGTATAATTGGTGATTGTCTTTAGAAACTGCTGGAAAAAACGCTGAATGTGAATGTAGCGAAAACCAAAAAGATGATGCCATAGATGCAGTATTTCTTTTTAGATTTTAGTGTGCAGTAGTAACACACAGCTTATGTAGTTTGCGTAAGTTTACAACTAGCTCAATTCTGGCAACAGCATGTAATCAGGTGGAATTTTAATACTGTTATTAGCTGTACTATAATTTTTTTGTCAATAGTGAATGACACACGATGTGTTGTAGAAGCATCGTCCCTGGTTGTCTGGTGTGTGTTCATGCGTTCGGAGAAGTGACTTTGGATCAGAAGATGGGATGAACACTTTGAACAGACTACAGCTAGCATTTTCCAAGATGTTCCACTGTATTTTTGAGCTGTATGGACAAAGTTCTAGCTGAGGTTGATGACTAATTTTTGCAGCAGATTTCGATAAACTTGATACATAACAGCAACCCCCTCACCTTCAGTTATTCCTGTAAATGTAGTACAGAGATCAAGTTTCATGCCTCCTTTACAGAGAAAATTACTCCTCTGAGCTTCCGTGTACCATAAACAAACCTCTTCAGCACTTTCAACACCAGTTGTAACTACCATGGACTATTATTTGCTGTAGAGTTTTGACAATTCCAGTGTTGAGTCACAGATAGGGAGGCTTGTTATAACAGGTTTATATCTACCAGAGGTTATTGATATAGTTACTTGGATTGAGCATAATATAAATAAAGTGTAAGCAAGAACAAATGAGAATATGTGCTTAAAATGATTAAGTCACCCGTTAACAAAGTCATAAGATCTTTATTTTTTTTGTCTTGCTGGTTTTGACCAAGCAGATGGCTAAGCATGTAGGATGTGAAGGGTGAGAGAAAAAAATACAGCATTCTAAACCATTAGCAAGTTAGAACAGGCAAATACCTAAAGACAAATCTCACGAAACACCAAAGACCATCAAACAATGGTGACATGTAAAGTGCAATTCCAATCGAGTTAGGCTTAGACTACATCAGGGCTTTAATACGTAATCCATTAATTTCTTCAGAGAGGTTCCGCAGAAGGTCCGAAGGAGCAACTTCATGCACGATTTTTCTTGAAGAAGCCGATAAGGCCGTTGGTGGAGGAGTCGTGAGAGTGGACCTCAGAATTGTCCTGCAGCTCAGGCTCGATTTTCTTGGCCAGTTGTTTACCCAGCTCCACACTAAAGACAGATCACAGCATTCCGTTAGACTGGTAACCAGTGATGGAAATAACAGTTACTTACGGTGTTACTTATTTTAGTCATGAGCAATCAAATGATTAACAATGATTAATCAAATTACAACACTGTTACCGTTACTGACAGCTCCTTCTGTAATCGTATACTACAGTACTTAAGTACGTACTACATTTGAGCAAGTAAGTACGTCTTGACTGTTATAACATTATTTTCTTTATAACATGGTTACAGGTAGTATAAATAAAATTCAGATGTACTCAAGAATTCAGAGCCAAAAAAGTTCAAATAAAGCTTTCAGAAACTGTAAGTATGAGTACCAATTTGCCCTCGTTGACATGGAAGGCAAGACTGCTTATGTAACGAGCAGCTTATGACCAGGAAGCAAGAGTCTCTGCGCGTCGATGACAGGGAATTCTAATGTACTGCAGCACATTACATTGTCACATGCCGCCACAGCATTAAAATAGAGTAGATTAGTGTAAAATAATTTCTAATAACAATAATGATAATATATTCTATTTAGTGTCTATTTAGTGACATATTAAACATTTTTAAAAAGCTTATTTACCCTGGTTATTCGATACTTATAGTTAGTAACTATAATATCTTTTTTTAAAAGTACAATGCCCGAGACTGCTGGTATGTCTCTAAAAGAGTTTGATTGCTCACTCTAGCTCCTGATTTTTTTCATGATTAAAGTTAGAATAGTTATGAACATCATAAAACTCTTTAGAGTAAATGAAGGAACTGTCATTACTCACCCCCATTGGTCATAACTGTTGATATTCCAGATCACACCTTGCACAAAGATTTTGTGCTCATACATTGCTATAAAGCACAAAACATTTTTGGAAATACATTAAAATAAGTCTAAATGATTAAGATACAGTAAGATACCGTATATCCAAACAACAATTTTAGAATAGGATTATATACATCTTAAACTAAATAGTAGACATATTCTGTATTATATACATTATATCATCATTTCTCTCTCTGAATAGAAAAGAGAAACTGGGTTTTAAACTAAAGATGTTACTTTGTGGTGCTAAAGAGCAACTGTAAAACATAACACGTAACCATCTTTCTTTAATTTTCCTAGCATAAATAATCCTCTACACCAATATCACTACAATGGTACAAGATAACAGCACATAAGCAAACAACAGGACAACCATCACCATGTTCAGGACTTACCAACCAGAGCTCCCAGCATGAAAGGAGTCAGTTTCTTGAACATGATTGAGTTACTTGGCTTGTTTCCTTGGAATACTTTATGTGGCAGGAGTCGCTCCAGCGCATCACCACTCATGCCAGCAGCCTGCAGCTCCTTTCTGGCTTCGTCCGATGTCTTTCCTTTCATAAGAGCCTCAGTCTGAGCTAGAAAGTTGGCCATCAGGATCTAAAAACGAAAGATATTCCGGCTAGTACATGCATCGCAAAAACAGACAATGTGACTGTACTGTTTCGTCGTCTGCACAGATTTTTGTGTGACAAATATTTTCGCTCCATTTATTTCTAGATGTTTAGCACTTGACAAAGGGGTGAAAAAGCAATAAATTATGAAAAGATTCAGCTGAAAGAACATTTAGCAACTAATTTAGTTAATTGACATCGGGTCGAACGTGTTTAGCTATAAAGAGGATGACTTGAGAGCAGAGACTCTACAGCGCATAACATCAAAAGATTCAGAGAAACTGGAGAAATCTCTGGCGTTAGAAACAGGACTGGAGACCTTTGTTGGATGCTTAGACGACACTGATCACTATCAGCATAAATCTGTGATTGACATTACATAGAGGCCCTGAAATACTTCCAGAAACCACTGACAGTAAACACAATTCACTGTGTCATCTGCAGATGCCAACTAAAGCTCCATCATGCAAAAAGAAAGCCATATGTGAACATAGTCCAGAAGCGCTATTGTGTCCTGTGGGCAGGATATTTAACTGCTCAAAGTGGGAAAAAAAGTGTTCTTAGTCAGACGAATCCACATTTGAGTTTTTTTGGAAATCAGATGTCTTTAAACGTTTTGTAAAGAAGATTAGATGCTACATTATGGTAACATCCCCCGCTCTGCATTTGAGACCTGTAGCAATTTCAAATTTGAAATGAGCTCATTTTGTGGATGAAAGTATAACATTTCTTTGTTTTATTTGTTATCCATGTTTGATTGTGAATAAAACATTGGCTCATGTGATTTGACAGTTTTTCAAGGTCCCACCCATTTTTTCCGGAATTCGGATTGTAAGATGTAAGATCGAGAGTTCTCTTTACACGTACCTTGTGGTGAAGATTATCTCTGATTGATGTGAGATGAGCAGGTATGAGAAGTCAGAGGAATCATACGAGTGCCTAAAAAAAAGAGAGAAAGGGAAAATAGATGACGCATAAGAATAAAAGAAAGCTTACGTGCCCCAAAAAAATTCTACATTCAGTCTCTGTAAAAGAAGCCCTGACGGTGCAGCCAGCTGTATTCTAGTGCCAGGTTTATGTTAATATACTTTGCCTACCATTTATCTTTTCTAAGGTTTAGGGTATAGTAACTCATGGACAGTGACTGTAGGCCGATGCTAGAAATATGTGCCTTAAATTAAACAATCAGAATAAAAACAGCTTCTGATTGCATTGGACTAAACCTTCCCTAATTATCCTGAAGTTTATTTGTGCTGCAATATAAAGTATAAGAATATATGGGGAACAGAGAACCTTTATTAGAATTTAGGTTTATCTAAACATGTTCAATTAAACAGTCAGTGATTTGTGAAGGCTGTGTTAGTGCTGTTCGGCGTTGTGTGGTGCCCTGCCGCCTCTCCGTACTCGGCGGTTCTGCTGTATCTGCTCCCCCCCCTCCCCTCCGTTCCGTTGCAGCCGGCTTTTATCTTTGCCGGCACCCTCATCTCCCCAATCATCTAGTATCCCACACCCACCCCCCCCAACGCCCAGCCACGCCACCCAGTCGCCCTCATCTGCCCACAAGGTCAGTCCCGACACCGCCCCTTCCCCGTGTCCCTTCTTCCCGCCGAACAACCATGTAGCTTTACCACCCCGTTTCCCTGTCCGCTTTTTACATTCGAACTTAGTTGAGATCAGTGGCCCTCTCTGGCTCCACACTGACATGTTATTACCCAAACAGGACATACATTCCTTAATGCGAATCTTCTAGATATATGTTATTGACCGTCTCTATGTATATATCGTCTTCACCGGCTATACATTTTACTTCATTTGCACCTGCGTGATGCACCGTCATAAACAGTGAACAGCACCAATCTCCTATACAGTTTTTCATTAGCTTGCACGACACATAACGCAGGAGCCCAAAGTGCTGGTACACGAGTATTGTGTTCGGGCCAGCTTCGACCCCCTTTTTTTTCGCTTTGGCTCAATGTGACAGAGGTCCTAAGGAGTGAGCACAATTTGTGGGTATGAGCGGTGCTAGGAATCTATTCCACCGCACCGAGTTAGGTAGGCACCATTTGTAGGGAGGGAGTGTTGGTACGGTGCACACGTATGTCATCTGTAAAAATAGATGCACATAAACAAACAAACCATATATGCAAACAGAAAGTGACAATTAAAAGAAAGACTCAGTAGTACCTTGCGGGAATGAGGCTGTGAAGCGGTAGCATGAGCTAAACAATGACTGGCCGTTTGTCCCTGGTTCTCCCCATACGATTGGTCCTGTGTGGTAGTTTACACGTGTTCCATTCTTGCTGATGTACTTTCCATTAGACTCCATGTCACCCTGATCCCAAACCACCGGCGCGCTAGATCTAACCCAGTACAGGTAGACATGACAATACCCACGCCCCCGCATCCATTGTGTGAGAACGAGGCCGGTTTGTTACGCCCTTGTCGCACTCCTAGTCTGCATGTACCAAGCCCCCCTGTTGTGTTGCCGAGGTTGTTGGATCTTTGTTTAATGGTGTATCAGTACCCCTGTTGTGACCTATGCTGACAATAGACGAGCTGATTAGTGCTAGCTGTCGCGGAGCCCAACATGGCAGGTATTGGTCGTCAGCTGGACGAAGATTGACCATTGCCTATCACATAATTATCTAAGGATAACAGACTAGAGTCACTAGGAGCGCAGACTGCACAAGATACCATGTGAACGTTTCTCCAGTGGCTATGTTCCTGGAGCAGAAGCTGTTTATGCTGGGGAGACACTAAGAAGAGAAAATCAACACTCGGTGTGAACAGTTATGTACAGGGGGTGTAGTAATTTTCCTAGAAACAGATGGCATTTATTATTATTTTTCATTTATTAAGCCTATAAAATAAAAGCTAAGGCAAGTATCTGTATCCAACGAGAACAAAACCAAGACCCTGTTATTTATATGAAACTGCTGAAATTCTAAAACTTTGACACAGTGTAACTTTAGAAATATTATAAGAATTAGGATGCGTTATTGAGACATATTGGCATTATATATTGCACACAATAGCACATATTGCATATTTTTGGTATAATGTTTTACAACGTTTTTAGGTACAATTGTAAACAAAATGAATCTTGTAGTGGCTTTTCCAGAGCTTTAATTTTACTTTTCCTTTAGGCAAAAGTTAACTTGATGTCCACAGTTTAAAGGTCGACATTTTTAAAAAATTTTTAGTCAATATTAAAAAAATTACAGGATCGATCAGTCAGGTGATTAACAAGACAGGCAATTCTGTCAGCAGGGTTCATATTTATCACACACACACTACAATCCAGCATGTTGACAAGCAATCTGGACTAAACTATGACTAGATAACAGATTTGTGCATTTATAAACCCAAAAGTAAGGAGATACAGTAAAGTAAATACCATCCAGTGGGCACCGGTGAGCAGCTGCTCAAAATTGTCGAACCCTGCAGAAAGACACAAAAACACTCAGCAATGCAGGCAATTATCAAATCATCCATTGAAATAAGTCCTCATTATTTATCCATACAACATTGGAGCATCATTCTCAAGCAGACATACCTACGTGCAGAGCGATAGACAAACCAATAGCTGACCAGAGTGAATAACGGCCACCAACCCACTAAAAAGAACAAGCACACTGGTTAATAGCGTTACATTTCCTTATGATAAAGAATAAGGCATTTCGCAAGAAATCATGCAATAAACAAATTCATCACTGAGTAAATCAGTAATATCATGCCAACAAGTCAGGGGCACCGCATGCAATAAAAGTCACGCTAAGCACCATTTTGGTTAGCTGAATCAATGTAAACATTCTGTTAAGCACAGTCACTCTGAATGCTGTCTGCACTTTGCAATACAACATACTCACATCCCAGAACTCGAACATGTTTTCAGTGTCGATACCAAAGTCTCTCACTTTTGGCTGAAAGAGGAGTAAAATATGTTTTAAAAAAGTTAAAACAAGGACAAAGAAGAGAAACATAGGACTTCCAATTAATTTGGCAAAAAATGCACAACTGTGGCAATTCAAATTAATTTGCCAAAAAAAAAAAAAAAAAATTATGCATGAATGACTCACCGCATTAGTGGAAAGCGCAACGAAATGTTTGGCCACTGCAGAAGCCTAGAAAATAAAATGCATTACTGTGTCAGTTCAGAACCTCGTGGCACTAATGGGAAAGAGAATGTATTAAAGTCGGGACACTCACATCCTTGGCAGTCTTCAAGAGCCATTCCTTAGCCGTCTCAGCGTTAGTGATGGTCTCCTGAGTGGTGAAAGTCTAGAATAGCCAAACACAGACTTTAAAATCTTTAAAATGATCCATGAGCAGCAGGCTGTTTTAACAAGGCTATTAAGTGTAGTAATGCACAGTAACACACTGTGTTTGCTTTGGATTTTACCCTACATACACCCTGATACGTCTTTGTTAGGGAGCTGATAAGTAAATCGTAATAGCCTTTTTTGCCCCACAGCAGACATCCTAATAAACTATACATTTATTGGGCATGAAGTCACTTGGTTTACTAATAGCTTTTCATATGAACACTAGGTTGTTGTTTTTTTTGTTTTATAAAAAGAGAAGAAAAACCTTTATGTATGAGAAAAAAGGAAGTTTTCTGTTAGATACTTTCATGCTTTAACATCAGCGCTTACATTAGTAGCAAGTTCAGCAGCTGCTTAAAGTTTTGAAACCAGTTAGTTTGATGTAGAAACTCAAACCTCAACATTTGAGTTAGAGGTGGCGTTTGCTAATCGCGCTTGCATTTTCTAGAAACAGTAACGGCAAAAGGAAGACCTGGGTGATGAAAATCCTCTGTACGAATAGATAGCGCAGATGGCTTTTGATTAAATTAACCAAGTTTCACATTTAGTCCTGTTCTATACAACAAGGTCAGTGTATTAGGTCATTAGTTCAGTTTATCTATGCTTATATAAGGGCTGATTAATGAAACAGACAGCGTTTGCTTCATAAATAATGATATTTCATACAAGGCTACGAAACAATTTTGTCAAAAATGTTTTGTCTGTATAAATGACAGCTTATATTCACTGTGCCACATCACACTTCAAACCGCAGTGATATAATACTTTAAATCATGATGTTTCATGTTGATGCAGATAGTAAACTATTCGACACGCGAATGTTCGCTGGGACATGCGTGCGCTTAGCAAGCAAATCTTGAGAAGCGATTTAGTGCCAAAATAGAAAAAAGGACCTCAAAGATATGTCGGATTTTAGAAGAGATGAACACACTCAGACTATAAGTCTATGTAGAACACAATAAATCGAATGGCAGCGCAAAGGGGAAACATTACAGATCTTTACAATCACAAAAATCAAGCACAATTTATATCAGTTATGTTTGCCAAAAAAATCTTCCATACACGGGTGAATGTAATGGTTTTATCATTAAAACATTATTCTTGCATATTGAATATCGCATTATTAAGCATGCTATTGTATATTACATTTATCTTACAGATTGTGCAGCCCTACCCTAGTAAACCCAGGGTATAGAGATGTTAATTCCAACCTTGGATGCAATAATAAAAAGTGTTGTTTCTGCATTCAGCTGAGCCAAAGTCTTCGCCATGTGCGCCCCATCGATGTTGGACACAAACCAGACATTCGGACCACCTTTAGAATATGGCTTTAGAGCCTCGGTTACCATCAGTGGACCCTGACACACAAATATGATCTCACATTATATTATACCAAACAAAGTTTTATTATAGACGTGATCTTCACTCAGCTTCACTCACCAGGTCAGATCCACCAATGCCAATGTTTACAACATCGGTGATGGCTTTACCACTGAAGCCTTTCCACTCTCCACTGCGCACTCTCTGTAAAAACGCACAGACACCTTAACACAACTCATATTTTTGTTCTTCAGATTATGTGGAAGATTAAAGCCAGATCTTTCTTACATGGCAGAACCCCTTTATTTTCTCCAGGACTCTGTTCACTTCAGGCATCACATCTTTCCCATCCACCAGGACAGGGGTGTTACTGCGGTTCCTCAGGGCAACATGAAGAACAGCTCGACCCTACACAAACACACACAAACCTCAGGATTAACTTCTACACAATGTGCTTTGTAACATTACAACCACAGGCATTAAAAATAATCATTATATTTAAAGTAATTTTAATTTAAAAATGTGTTATATTTAAAAAGCTAGTTATTTATCTAATTATCACACTTATAATAATTATTATGATTTGTAAGTAAGGACATTGACATGCCATACTACAGTGCCTAAGGGTTTCCATGTTTGTATAATAAACATTTTGTAATACTAAACAGTTAAAAAAAGGACAGTAAACTTAGTTCCAAGTTATTCTATTATTCAAATATTATACTTATCTACAAGGACTGTAAATAAGCAAGATATTCTAGATACAAACACTGGTACATGTATTTAATGACAGAACATCTCAATGCTTTTAAAACCTTTTAAAATGTAAACCGAGAATGTGTTTTTATTATTATTATTATTATAATAAAATGCATTCTGGTTCCAGTACCTCAGTGAAGTTAATCTTTTCTCCAGCAAACATGTGATCCCTGGCTGTCTCCACTCCTAAGGACCTCGCCTAACAATGAACAGAAGCAAAGAAACTAATTTGTTTACAAATCCTATCTACTAGGCAGGCAGTTGACAAAAGAATGTGCATGGTATGAAAACCCATTATAAAATATAATGAATATATAAACTGTTTTGGAATAAGAATTTATTCACTTAAAAAATTATATGTTCATCTTATAAACAGCCTCTGGGATTTTAGAACTGAACAATCTAATTTCTTTAACAAAAAAAAAAAAAAACTGTCACTGATTGAGGTGTTAAAATGCAAAGTGCATTTTTACTAGAGAAGTGGTGGCTCATGGTTAAGGTGTTGGACTACCAACTCGAAGATTGAGTTGGTGTAAGGTATTGGACTACCAACTCGAAGATTGTGGGTTCGATTCCCACCACGCCACCACCACTGCACTCAGTTGTATAAATGAGATAAATGTAAGTCGCTCCGGATAAGGACGTCTGCCAAATGCTGTAAATGTACTGGAGTATTTCAGGAAAGTAAGCAATACCAATATTGATAAAGAATTTATTTTATAAGCAATTAATTTAGCTTTTTAGTCCTCCTAGATATAGTTGTACATATGGTTGGCAACTTAAACTCTATGTTGTGGTGTCCTACTAGCTCCATTTGATATTTGACCTCAACGCAGAAACTTAAAGGGAAGTATTATTTGTACATTTTACTTACAGGTTCCCACTTTTAGTCTGCAGGGACCTCTAAAGTTTGTACATTTGGGTTTTCCCCTAATTAAGCACATCACATGGTCTTATGACGAAATTAGGAATTAAAGCTAATGAACTGCTTTGGGCTATTTATGACGGATAGGAAAAAAAAACCACTCTGTAAATGTTTAAATGAGAATATTTCTTACATTATATGATTGTCTAGATGAAACTGGACAACACTCGTCTAGTAACTTAGCAACATATAAAGATCTGGGTTAGAATAATTCTAAAATCTGAGCAGGAGCTTCTCAACATGATCAATAGATGGGTTTAAGACCGATCAGACCTGACAGCAGTAAAATCACTTACATCATACAATGGGTCATGCCAACTCTAATTCATACAAACATTTAACATAAACAACACACATTTTAAATACATGATAGTCACATAAACAGACTTAAGACTTCACTGACTGTATAACTATTGGGATAACAGTAAAATGGACTGTACCATGTCCAGCAGCAACTTCAGAACCTCTTCATTGATGAGATTCTTTGAATAATCCAAAAGCAAGTCACCGTCATCTGTCTCAAGGGTTACGCTATTCAAAAAAAAAACAGAGCACGGAAGACTGAAAGGCATGACCTTGTTTATATTTTGGATATAAAATTATAATGACATCACCTCAAACAGAACAAAAAGAATATTATGATGCTAATATTGAATATTATCCAAATAATTTTACTAAAACATATTACATGGTGTCGGTCCTCTCTCCTGGACAGGGTTAAAGATAATAAAAGGTGAGGTGAGGAAACACATTAGATGAGATTTCATTCAGTAAGTTTCTAAAGTTTTTTTTTTTTTTTTATCGTTCGTATCGTCTCAGTCTTTTCTAGTATACAGATGTATACAGCACATAAAATGGATATATGTTTAGCATTAAACACACTTTAATTGCTTTGATTTTACAGGATGCTAAACAAAAACTGTGATTGGTTGCATTACATGCAAGTCAGATGTGTTGGTAAATTTTCCATTTCTTTAAACGTCTGCAATAGTCTAAAGGTCTGTCTATGTGAGACTGATGTCCAGGAGTTTCGATTCTGGGTCTTTTAGAGTCAATTCTGACTTCTAACTTCTGATTGATTGGCAGTGATGAATCAAACCTACATGCAGTTGCAGAATCCCGCCCACATACCCTACCGTCCAAGTATGTGATTAGCGCTTAACAAATCAAATGTCTGAAAAAATATAGAGTCGACACTGGGAGTCGATTCCGGTACGGTCCTTGAAAGAGACTCGGAGGTGAGGAATCGACTCTCTCGTATTCGACTCCACAACAAATTGTCAAATTTGCCAAACTGTTAGCACAGGGGTTTACAAACTTTTTTGTCAGCTGAACCAATTTGACACATTTGCATGTTTACTTCAAAACTTTTATTATTTATCCTTTTTATAAAAGTTTAAATCAGTAGTATTTATTGTTATCACACATTTGAACATGTATGTCTTCTTAAAAAAGCTGGTTCCTCCAGACAGATAACATTAGCACCGTCTATACATGTAAATCCATATTTGATGTAGTCTTTATTGTACTTATGGTGCTTTTCTTGCTTTAGTCATTTTTTTCTGCTGGCTTGTGTTTGGACCTTCTGGTAATTTTCTGTCCATTTTGAGGACTTTGCGTTTTCTGCTATCGTGTCCCTGTAATACACAAATAAACAACTATTAGATTTTTCCTAGTAATTTTATTATTTATATTATTATTATATGTTTATTTATTTGTAATTATAATAATTATCTTCCTATCATCCACTCACGAACCCCCGCATTCCCGTGCGTACTCCTGTGTTAGCAAAAAAGCTAAGCAGCATAAGACTCTGGAACGCCCACTTAACACCCATTTAACAGTAAATACTCACTCATAACATGTCCGCTTATCCAATTTGCATTTAGTGTATCCGTTTTCGTGGATTGTGGCTTATTGGAAAAAAAAGAAAAAAGGTATAAAAGGAGAAACTTCCAGAAAGCCAAACATTCTCCATTTATTAGTTTCATATAGCGGCCACCTTGTTCATACTCGCATTTCTGTACGTGACACGAAGCACAACCTCACCAGTGAATATGATGAAAATACTTAAAGTTATATATTTTATATATATAAATAAAACATATATAACATAATATCCGGCTGCGTGCAGTTTCACACGTAGCTCTGCTACACGCACACACGCCAACAAGCGGCGCAGTGTTACTGTATTTCCATATAAAACCTCTCAACACATTACAGTGAGGATGAAAAGCAAGTGATATTTTAATTACATTGTCAACAGTCCAATAAAAGTCTGACATTAAGATCCAAATGTTAAAAATGTTTTGTAATTAAAGTTACATCGTTTAGTCGTGACTGAGTGTTTAAAACGGCTCAGTGACCTTGTACACAGCACAGCTAGCTTAGCATAGAACATCGCTAGCAAATGCTGATTTTGTCAGTATAAATGAGGAACACACACACACACACACACACTTAGTACTACATTAGCATAGTTGTTGCAATAGGATGGCGGAATTATTAGCCGGATCTGTGATTGCACTATTGGCCGTGTGTTGCAATCCTGGCCAACGTCAATCTAATCAAAGGTGAAGTACAGCAAAAATCACATGCATATAAATGCATTTTGCATGAAATAAACACATCTTGACATCATTCGCATCCGTAGTTCAGAGATTATTTCACACTTTGTATGTATTTACCTTAATTTGGAGAACCTGTCCTTATCCGCATCAAACATCTCCCTCATGTTCAAGGTTGCAGCGTTGGATTTGTACCATTGCTCAAGTTTCTTGTAGTTTGGATCATTATTCAGCCCCATGATGATCAGATGCCGGTGCTACTAGATTGTGTGCAGAGATTTTTTTGTAAAGCCAGGCAAAAGTTAGAGGCTGCCGGAGAAATAAGTGCATGTGAAGCTTCAGTAGGAAGTAACTGATGAAGTCGCCCCAATAGTAAACTGTCATGCGACCACGCCCACTAGACCAAACAGGCTCTGATTGGATATCAGCAACACTACGTAAACTTTTATTTCTCAATTATTACATGTAGTACACTTTAAATAAAATTTAAAAAACCCTAGTACACTTGTATTAGAAAACAGGGATACATTTGAGATCAAGCCCTTTTATTTTGTATTTTAAATGATATACAGTAATAAAACATAAAGCACATTATGTCATAAACATGTAAGATGATACTATTTAAAACATTTCATACACTAATATTTTTTAAACATGGCATTTTACATCTTCAGAGAAAGAAAAGGGGCTTTCCACCTGAAACACCTGTACAGTTATCTCATCAGCCAATCACGTGAAAGCACACAGTGCAGATTATGCAGTTAGTAAAAATGGTGATACCTGTGACATTAACTATGGCCTAAATGTTAGACGCAGAGTGGAGAGGTAGTGTAATTATTTGGGAATGTTTTAGTGATTCACTTTGGAAATGGTAATAGAAACCTTTTGCTTGAATGCCATAACCTATTTGATTGATATTGAGGATCATTTTTATCTATTGATAGGCAAATTTGACCAACGTTTACTAATTTCTTCCAGTATGATCATGTACCTTGTCACACAGCAAAATTCCAGTCCTTGAATTAAAATTTTCATCAAAAATCTTTGAAATGTAAGAAAACGGATGATTCATTAAAAAACTGCATAGAAATTTCCTAATTCAAGCTCATCTACAAAGACTGGAATCTTTAAGAAGTTTTGTCTAACTGGAATGAATCTTCTGTACAGCTTAAAAGCAAAACAAAATAGACAAAGACATTTTAACAATAACGATTTGTCTGGGTTTGACTGGAAGATTATAATTATCAATATGTAATTATCATTTTTTCTACATAAAAATTAGCTTGGAAATAAGCAACCATGTCTTAGATGGCTCTGCATGTTAAAACTAAAAACTGTAAGCAGGCCTTTTGTTTAACCAAACCCTCAGTCAGACCTTTTACATTCCATTAGGGTGACAAGAAGTTGATTTTAGGGGGAAAAAAACAATACTGAATTCATGAGTTAGCAGGTAATAAGTAACAGTTTATTGTAATTTTAGTGTAAATATCCCTTTACACTGAGCTACACCTCTCATGCCTAAATGACAAAAATGTAAAGTTAAACCACATTGAGAAGTGGGATTATTCAGCGTCACGCTCAAACATTTCTGTAACAGTTTCTGCCCAACAGGCTTTTGCCATACAATTTATCACTGGCAACACCAGCATGCAGGGACTGCTTAACAGGGAATCAAAACACATGTAAATGACATTTTCGGAGTTCATAAACCTTAGATTTCTTATTGACCACTAACCAGAAATCAACAGGTTTTACAAAACAGAACCTGGCAGGAAATAAATGAGAAATATCAGATACACTGACGTTTTTTAAATGTCATCATTATACAAGGTTTTCTATGCTTTTCTATGTATTCCCGAAGAGGCCATTTCTACATCTACAGTCTGCAGCTTTTTAAGATGAAGTGAAACATCCTGAATGATAGTCTGAGTATTTCTTTACAAATGTTCACCGCAGAGTGAAACTAGGAACTGCAAACTGAAAATTTTAAAATTGGATGAGACCCAGTGCAAATGTGCTTTTTTGAATTTCGTTTGCTTAATGCAAAGCAGTTTATTCCATCAGCTACTTGGACTTTTTGTGATATCTAGCACTCAAAAATAATCAGTAAGCTTGTAAAATATCTTTTAAAAAACCCTTTAGGGAATAACTCAAGAGTAACTGCACTTGTAACAATGTGATTAAAAGAAATATCAATGGCTGCAGGGTGAAGTCTAATTTTATGGCCGGGCCACAAATCAAATGCTTACAAAAACCCAAACCCTAATTAATAAATACATCTTGTTTAAATTATAATTAGAAAAGAACAACAACTTTGAAATAAGAAAAAAAAATCCACAGATATTAATAGTGTTTGTTTGATACTACTTAGTAAAAGTTGAACTGACTAATGATGTTTTTATATAAGTAGTTTGTTGTATTTTTAAATGATTTTTCTTCCCATTTAACTATAATGTATGCATGTTTACGTGGTGGGCATAGTGCTGTATAGAGCATCGATTTCATTATAGCATTTCACCTCATCAGAAACAATACAAATGAAATGTTTTATAAGCTCAATCAAAACAGACATTAATTGTGTTATAAATACCAAATCAGAAATAACCATTTTAACATTTTAGCATCTGTGCATTTGCTTACATTTCTGAGCATTTTACCGGTTTGACGCTAAAAAGGTATAAATTTGCAAATTAAAAACCACAAAGAGGATGATAACCAGTAAGTCTTTGAGAAAGTCATACATGTAGTCAAACACGAAACAGACACAGAAATAGAACAATGAATAAGGCTCATAAACACACACACACACACACCACAGTGCAGATAGGAGCTTACATTGTGCATAAACACTCTAAACACAGTCACATTTCATTCAATGAACATGCTTTTGAAACCAGATCAAGGAATATTAATTAGCTCTATATCCGACATTATAAACACTGATCTTTTGTGGTGAAGACAGTGCATGAGGAACACAACAACTGAAGTAAACAACCTTCTGCAGCCCAGGATGGCACAAATCTTAGTGTTCTATGGTCTCTGTACATCTTTACCTGCTTGCTACACTGTTAAATAGTACAGGAAAAAACACCAACACTGCAGATTAATGTCAGAAATAAGTGCAAAATAACACACCTTTAGTGGTCATTTTTATTATAGTTACTTGCCTTACTTTACTTTAGCAACTTTACAAACGTGGCTTTACATGCTAAAGCACAGAAGGCAGTTTATCATATACACTGTTCCATCGATTAAAAGATTATATTATTGTGACATACCCTAACAAAATCGAGTGCAGAATATAAGGACTTATCTATTAGACACAGACAGTGCTATGCTTAATAATCATGGAGGTCACAGGAGCTCGTGTTTATAAATGCACCCACAGGGATATGACGGCTTATTAAAGTACAGCATCTTACGTGCCAAAATAAAAGTATAATATTTCAGTATGGACTTTAAAAATTGCAATTTGTAAGCAATGTGGCTGTGCAACGGCAAAACACTCTTTTTTAAAAGGGGAAAAATAACTCCTTACTCAACATCCAGGGTTACTAATCAAACTGATTAGAGGTTTCCTTAGGCAAAGAACCTTTTGTGAAAATAGCAAATACAGCCAAATTATATACCAGACTTGTCTGGACAATCGAGAAAAATCCAACCACATGCCAATTTAATCGAACAAATATAATTTACATATCCTACCAACAAACTTCAACAATGCAAGTAGAAAAATACAGTAAAAAGTTTAAACGAAAAAAAAAAAAAAGATCTTTAAAATAATAAAGCTATTTCAGTGATCAAAAGCATGTATATACACATTGCTCTTTTACCGCTAACTGGTTATTAAATACAAGTTTAGTACTGACGAAAAAACAAGTCGCTCTAAAATATGCTTATACAACAAATTACCCCATCAGGAAATGTTTGTCAGATTAACATTTTAAAAAACGCTGAATTATTTTTCATTGGTAGAGGATCTGGAAAAGAAATTGCATTAATATCCACTCTTCTGGTGGTCTTTACCAGTGCTGGTGACAAGTATACATCTCGTAAACTTCATTCTTTCTGTCAGAAGTAGTGATGAAATACATATACCATCCTGTGGCTCCAGCATCAATTTGAACTACGCAGCGGCTTTGTTGTCCTTCTGGGTAAAAGATAAACACAAAATCAGACCAACATGCAATATATATGACCAGATTAAAATATTTATTTAATGTGTTATTTTACTCTATATTTTTTCTACTTTATTTCTAAAAGCTTTTGACGAACACAAGATGCTATTAGACAAGGCATAGTGTCCAAACAAAAGTTTAAAAAAAAGCAGCTAACCTTTGACTTCAAATAAAGAGCATACATTACCCTGTATTCAAAACTAGAGAACTCTCTTCCCCCTTGGCCTCCTCTGTAACCCCCTCTGTATCCGCTGCCCCCTGCATGCGGTGCACCAAATGTCCCCCGACTGGCTCCACGGCCACGTCCTCCACGAAAGCCCATAGCCCCGCGGCCCCGATATCCACCTCGGTTTCTGTTATGGCGGAATGGGACCCCGAATGTCTCAGCATTCATTCGCTTCTCCTCTGCCCATGTCTGTCTCCTTTCTCTGCAAAAGACCAAACGGGATCAATCTTAAGGACCCAATTTATATCATTTAAAGTTATTTACAGTTTTTTTTACACAAACATTTTTCAAGGTTGTTAATTGTGTTTAAATACAGGAAAAAATAACTAAAATAGCAAATGTTTCAAATGTTGTGACAAAGTTTTACACTTTTACAACTGGAAAACGGAAACCAACCTAGTGTCATCGCAGGAGATGTTGTCGAAGAAAGACTTGGACTTGTCGTAGTAGCAGTTGGGTCCCAGTGGGTCTTCCTCGTCAGCGTTACCCTCGCTGTTTTGGGTATCCACTCCTGAGTCACCTTTATCTTCCCCATTCAAAGCCTTTTCTGGCTTCTCGTCTAAACACAAATTATATAAAAACTGCAATTAAAACATGACCGGCACATCATGCTATCGCTATAGTTAAAATACTAGAAAATGTTTTAATCATTATTGCACAATCAAATTTGGATGTTTGCACATATTCACAATGTGTTGTTAAGAACAGCTGTTAACAGTACAGGTATAACCCCTGTTATTTGCACTGGCTTTACCTTTAAGCTTGAGTTTGCTTTGAAACTCCTTGTCAATTTCTTCCTTGTTAAATTGGGCATTGGCGCTCTCAAAATCAAAATCTTTCTCAAATTTCATGGGTCCATCTCTTCTTACAGGGTAACGCCCTCTGCCACGATGCCCCCCACCACGACCACGGCGTAGACCAGGTGGTCCGATGGGCCCAGCAGCTGAAAGAGAGTATAAAGCAATCTTGAAATTCATAAATAGTAAGTGAGTAGTAGTAACAGCTTTAGAATGTAGGCTTCATAGTGAAATGGATAAATTTCATACACAACTTAAAAAAAGCAGTTATGAGAAACGAGGTTTCTTACGGTTGCAGATTATTTCAAGAACTCACATACCACACAACTGAAGCCACTTTTACATCAGCCCTGTTTGCATTTCATAGGTAGCACGATGGGAAATAGCTTCACTGACCTGAGGTCATTTTCCTGGCCTAATCAACTACACTACTTTTCTCTACACACTTATCAGCCTCACAGAATTGTCATTTCAGTCAGTGAACACTACACAAACAGCCAGATGTTTTTTTCTGCAAGAAGTGTTAAGAGATCTAATAGACAATCATTTATTTTATTAATGTGCTAATAAATATTTTTCTCAGAGATACATTTTCTCATATTGACATGGTGTCAAATATGAGACAGCAACTTTTTCAGCAGATTTGAGTCATGTTTGCATTTAACCAGCTGTTTGATTAGGGACCTTGTGTAAAAAACAATGTAAAAAAAAAAATAAGCTAAACATACAGGTTTATGAAAGGTTTAAAATGGATGCAACCAATACAATGTGGCATGCACTTATGGGTCTAAGCATGTCTAAGTGATTTTTATAGCTGATTAACAATAACCTGCTTGCCGCTTAGAAGCTTCTTTACTTTCACCTCTGGTTCGATCAGACTCGGGCCGGGCAGCCACTTTAGGCGCATCAATGCCTGAGAAAGTATATACACCAGCTTAGATTGTCGTTTGTTTTACTAGATTTCAAGGGTTTTTGGATACTTTTCTCATGATAGCTGTTGTAGATATCTTGCAGTTTAAAACTTAGGAAAAGGGGAAGGGGGTTTGGGGGACAGAAAAAAAAACCCCCAATAAATTATAATTTTTTGCATTACCCTTATCTGCTGACTGAAAACCTGTGTGAGCAACATGCCCTAGTCCTGGGCATGTTCTAGACCGGCCATCACCCCTTTTCTGTTCTGGGGCATCCGAAGCCTTATGGGTACCGGCTGTACCGAGTCGTGCAGTAACAGGACTCCTGCGGCGCACAGGGACAGTACCGCTGACTGATGAGGCCAAGTGTGCCGATGGCTCCACAGGAGGACTTTTTTGCAACGGGTCGAGAGCAGGACTGCTGCGCCCTACAGAGCAGGAAATAGATTAGTATAGATAGATAGTTTTAAATACAAGGTTCACTTGTAAATAAGACAAAAACATTTGTTAAGATACAAATATAGTACCACCGAGTTGCATCGGTCAGTAATCAGTATTTTTTTCTAATTGAAAACATTTCAAATCATATTATTAATTAAACAACTCTACTGTTATTTTTATTATTTAGTGCAAAATAGGTAACACAATCATTCCAAAAAACCTCAACTCTTTTGGTTAGGGTGACACTTGGAAAACATGAGCCAGTGGCAGAGACAGGGCTACCACACTGGCCATGTTGCTACCAGTGGTGGATGTTTGGAAAGTGTCACATGAGAGAGGATTGAACTGCAAGATTAAATTAGTAAGATAAAAATACAGGGGAAAACCCTTAAAAGTCAATATCACATTTTTTTAAAATTATTATTATTATTATTAGAAGGCCCACATGTTTTTCGTCTTCATTAATTTATCATGCGCTCTTTAATATATTTCTCCAAACCAAATTATTATTTGCCAGCAGGCGAGCGAGTTAAACAAAGCAAACATATTCGCCGCCTTCATTTTGGTTATACAAACACACGTGAAAGTAACTAACATCACAAAAAGACCACCTGGATTATATAAACATTAATTTAGGTAGAACAACTTGCCTCCTACAGTCCCAAAGGCAGGAGAGACTATTGGACTGGCAGTGAACTGGCTGTATGAAGACACTGGAGCTTGTTTAAACAGCCCATATGAGGTTCCACTCTGAAAAGCTGAGGATGGAGCAGCAGATCCTATTGAAGACTGAAAAGAAAGATGCAATCAGTCGCCATCTTTTACAATCTGTCAAACGTTAGATCACATGGTTGTCGAAATGTTTGATAACAATAAAGCTTAAGAATGAGGATAAATTCAGTACCTGGACAATTGCAGGGTCTTGAGGCAGAGACGGTTTGGGAGGTTCACAAACAGTCAGGTCTTTAATGTCACTTCCTCTGAAGATGATGTACTCATAGGTCTCATCCCGAGGCAGAATTGGCCTGTCAGTGGGGCGATCCTCAGTTCCAAACGAGCGCACTAAAGAAAGTTATTCACCACACAATCAAAAGTAAAAATGTAAGAAATTAGGTTTTGCAAGCAGTGTAAATTAATTATGTATTGAACTCGTTTACTCAACCCACAAGTGCACTTAAATTAAATGGATATAATAAAGTAATAAAAAAATACATGTGGTAAAAGAAAGAAATTAACCAGCCTGCTTTTTCACTAGATCGCGGTTTATATGCATCCATATTGTTTAGTAAGTCAGTAAGCAAGTGATGTTTATCTCACCATTAAGCTTTGTTTTAAAACATAAAATGGCCAAAACTAGAAAGATAAACTAATTTACCGACGCCCAAAGTGTTTATATCCAGTTTAAATAAATAGTTTAACAGTTTATATATATGTGCGTGTGTGCATTCGGTGCGTAGTTAGGCTTTTAGCAGGAGTGTTAGCATGTTAGCGTCTTACCTTTAGCGAGCGCCACAGTGGAGTTCTCGGTATCGATAGTGTAAAGAATTCCCTCATAGCGAATCTCGGCCTTGGAAATCAGGCTGATTTTACTCCCGATGTACGGCGTCCCTCCGCTCATTCTGCTACTCGGGAGGCGTTAAAGTAAAACAGTAAACAGATGTTAATTCTCCGATGTTATATTTGAACCCTTCTCTAGATTAGCGACCCAGACGGAATTTCGTCACAGTTTAGCTTTGCCACTCCAACATGGTAGCCTTCGTTTTAGACGCTGTAGCCGGAAGTGACGTTGAAAGTTGACGGAAACAAATGAATTTTCTTCGTTTACTTTTGTGGGTTTAGGGTGAAATCTAAATTAAATGTTTATACCGCCACCTACATCTTTATTATGCAGCGTTAATAAATGCTTTATTGGGTAGCAACATACAAAACTGATCCATTCAAAACGATGACGTCAATATAATAACAGTAAATAATTAAATAAAAGAAGAAAAAAAATCAACGTTACCCATTCAAAAAAATAAATTAATAAGTTAATAAAAGGTTAAATGCTTTAAAATACTAGCTAGAATTTAGTGAGACTCAGTCTAAGACGTCAGGCCCACGTTGCACAGACTGAACACTTATTGGTTGGTTTAGCTGTCAGTCAGCCGTATTCTTGCTAATAAAAGCTGCCCAGAACCTTCACCTTAGGCTAAGACGAGAACTCTATAGCAATTTTTACTCAATTATACAAAAAACAAACAAAAAAAAAAACTTGAGAATTGTATAGACGTGTTTCTGTTTTTTCTTATAATAAACTATCGAACCAATGTGTGTCAGTACCAGTTTTATTTATTACTGTAGCAAAATGAATAAATAAATAAATTTAAACAATTACAACTCTTTTATGCTATACAGAAGACCACGTAGAATATTATAATGGACATAATTGTATGAGAGAGAGAGAGAGAGAGAGAGAGAGAGAGAGAGAGAGAGAGAGAGAGAGAGAGAGAGAGAGCGGGCAGTGGTGTATATGTATGTAAAGTGAGTCATTGCTACAGTCCTAACTTAACAGAAGATGGCAGTAAAGGACTTCACAGAACTTAAACTATATCCCAGCAGCACAATCACAGACTAGAAACATTTCATACAAAAATACAATTTATGTCGTTTTACAGCTAGCAATTTCAGTGAAGTAACATCAAGCACTAACAACCTTTAAATAAGCAAACTATAAAGGCCAACAATGCAAATGTTATTTATTTTAAACAGGAGTAAAGTAGCACGGTTCTTGTTCCGATCTTTATTAGTCAGAATTAATCGCTTAGTGTATATTCCATAAGCTTATTTTTATTCATTTTTTTCTGTAACTGTAAACATGGGTCAACACTCCAGGCCACATAAGCAATCTGAAAAACAGTTCAAAACAGCTAAAGAAGTGTTTCACCTGGGGGTAGTGGTGGCTCGGTGGCTAAGTTATATACCTAAAAGATCGGGGTTCGATTCCCAGCACTACCAAGTTACCACTGTTGGGCCCCTGAGCAAGGCCCTTAACCCCCAGTTGCTCAATTGTACAGAAGAGATAAATGTAAGTCGCTCTGGATAAGGGTGTCTGCTAAAATGCTGTAAATGTAAATCCCAATCACGTGCAGGAAAAGTGGAAAACGAATGCTCAAACATATTTAGATGTTTTAGAAATTTATTGATAAATAAACATAAATATACTATTCGATTTGCTACATCATTTCTATGTTTAATTACAGATGCAAACAAGTATAAAAAAAGGTAACATTAATTTATTAAATGCTATGCAGTTTTTTTGTATTGGACAGCCAGTCACTGCTTTACACACCAGCCAGTTTCATTGAGCTGGGATCATGCAACTATACTAAACTGAATCATGAATCAAATATTGTTCAAATGATTATATATATATTTAGTCGATAAACATACAGTAGAGGCATGGCATCAATCCAACAATTCAGTGGTTTACAGTATTAAGGCAAACTCTAGATATTGTAAAAATAGCAAGTATAAAAATATGAGATAAATACAAAAGTTTCATCACTTCAATGCACATGCAAATATGATGCATGCAACAGTAATAAATATGACATAATGAAAAAGTATGTTCATTAAACAAGCAGTAGTGACATTACATTTTTTATGAGGAAAAATTAATTCAAAAAAAGTACTCATTTTCGCAGTGAGTGCTACAGTATTATAGTGATATATTTTGTGCTTTTGAGGCAAAATTATATGTCAGAAGGCCTAAATTCTAAAATAAAGTATCTCTATAATACCGAACGGCCTATTTACCGTTATTGCAATCAAACAGCAAACGACATTCCAACCTGAGCCATTTGAGTACAGTGTGTGTCGTCGCTGTTATAGTCACATTATCCATGTACTAATCCGAAGCTTCACCAAACGGACACACAACATTTCCTTTCTTTCCACATCTCATTAGTTTTTCATCTGTTCACTAATTTATTGTTTTTAATTCAAGACTTACAAGAGTTCTTTACCTTTATCTCTAAGTGACAAAAAAGATCACACCTCTATTTTTACCAAACAACAGTTTCAATAAGGATTATACATTATGTTAACCTTTACATTTGAGTGAATGTTTTTTAAAGTGGCTTTTGCTGACGTTCGAGAGCTAAAGTTCTGAGCTTCTAGACTTTGTTAACGTGGAAATCAATTATTATCCAAAGTCATTTCCGTACGTAATAAAGTTAATCATTGTATTTAAAGCTTTTATACACAGTGTCTCTTTCATTGTAAGTATATTCGTTGATGATATTAGTCAGAAAATAAAAAGGTGTATACTGATTAAGAGTAAACTGGAGCGTACAAAAATCATAAGAGAACCTGACCCGATTTAAATGAAATAAATTTTTTCCACAATCATAAAGTGCAGAACAACAAGTCTATAAGTTTTCTGACTCTACAGCATGTACGTTCCATACAGCACATTATCCTCATAACACCTTTGTGTAATAAACAGTCCACTTTAAAAAAAGTGCATGCAAAGACATGCTTCTATAACTACAGTTAATTCCTGACTAGCATTATTTATGTGTGCAAAAGCTGTTGCAGTGCTGTTGTGTTCTATTTTAACACTTTACCGTAAGTTCTATATTTGATGCTGAAGTTCTACAATAACTTAAAGGTGAAGTGGTAATTTAGTATCACAAAAACAACTTGTCAGTAACTACTAATTACCGTTATACCATCAACTACAGTGTTGACTAAGGAGTAAGGATTTAATAAGTAAAATTAAATGACTAAGCTGTTGTAAAGACAATCACTTCACTCCCCCTTCTTAACTCGTTATTACAGGAGTGTTAATTACAGATACATCAAAAATGGTTTCGTTGTTCCTTAATAATAAAGTCTTGTTTCAGTTTTCAGTTAATTACTGTTGAATGTAAAAATGAGCAGTGCTAATGAAAAGGTAAAAATTGTAATAGTCTTTTAAATCTAATAGTAATAATAATAAAATCCCATTTTAAACAGACAAACTAACTAACTAAACAAAAACACCTAAATAAAGTGTAGATCTTCACTATTACGGCAACAAAGCTGTAATAACTTGTTATCCAGTTTTTGGATTTGATACTAGTGATGACGTTTTACAGCATCAATTTTTTCGTTTGTCTGTGGGAAACAAAGTATAATAAAACAACGTATTTATTTATGAATTCTTATGACAAAGTAAGTGGATGACGCTAACCCTGGATGTAGATAACACATAAAATTATACAACTTTAAGATTTTGTCAACATCGTAATTGAATCTCAGCAAATAAACTATTACACTTTGTATGTATAAATGTTTACACAGCAATTAGGAAACACAAAAGTATAACAGTATAAATAAATATTAAAGAGCTTCCGAGGAAATGACTAGGGTTACTTATTAGCTAGGACGTTAATAACAGGCACTAATTAAGTAAACATATTGTAAAGTTTTATCAATTCAGATTAGTTCATCAGAATAAGGCCTGTCTTTCCAGCACATCTAAGACTTGTTAAGAAACACAGTGTGGCAGTGGACTGGAAGAAACCAGAATGGTTAGTAATACAAACTGTCTTTGAAGCATTCTCATAATCCTTTAAACAAAAAGTCACCACGATAACTTCTGTGGTACATAACAAAAAGTTTCCGCTTTGTCAGTATGCATGAGGTATATAATTATCTGCTTGACTAAATCACACTGTAAACATGTTTTTATAGGTTAGCCAGTCATTAGAAATAAAAGACAATGAGTTTGAGGCATACACTAATGATCGTTTTAGTAAGAAATAAACCTCTCGCCTTCTATGAAACTCAACTAAGATAAGAGCAAGGGTATAAGTTGCCATGTTCAGGGTCCAAGGTAGAAGTCTCTGTTGGCTCCCTAACTCTGTTCTGAGTTTGACCCAGACAACCTTAGATTAAGTGCAGAAACCACCATGGGCCACTTCAGATCTGTGTCTGTAAAGACTCTGCAGAGTGGGACAGGGCTGTTACTGGTTTGGAAGAGTAAGCAGACAGTGTTACGCTTGGTTTGATGCCCCTGGTTCTCATGTAGTGTAGGAACTGGTCTGGAATTTCAGCTAGGACGTCTTTGGCCAGACGGGCCATGCTGAGGATGTGATTCCCTCTTGGATCAATGTAATCTCGGAAAGGGACAAACTGAAAGATAATAAATATACATATGAAAACGCGAAGCGTAAAGAGTTTTCTATTGTCTATCAATCAATCAATCAATCAATCAATCAATCAATCAATCTATCTATCTATCTATCTATCTATCTATCTATCTATCTATCTATCTATCTATCTATCTATCTATCTATCTATCTATCTATCTATCTATCTATCTATCTATCTATCTATCTATCTATCTATCTATCTATCTATCTATCTATCTATCTATCTATCTATCTCTGCCTGTCTGTCAAAAGAAAATTGATACAACAAAAAGGATATTTATTTTCTGTATATATAGTTTATATGTCATTTATGTAATATGTGTAATTATTTTACTGCAAGAAAATCATTTTAATTAGTGCCAGTGCTGCCAGAATCTACCATGTTTCTGGGTAAATACAGTTTGTAGGGTGCTACACTTAATTAACAGGTTTATAATAACTATATCGCAACAGCAAAATCTTAACATGCCCCTAAAATCAAAATTGTGGTTCACGTCACTGATGTACCTTTCACTTAGTGTTATAACACCCATATGATTCTTTATTTGAAAAAAGTTTTTGCATTATTTTCTTTCAAAAATCTAAAATGTTTAATGATTAACTTTGCATGTCCATTTAATGACCATTTATTTCTTCTAGGGGCGGATCTTGCTCTACAGTTTTAGATTTTTAGCAGAAAACATGGTTTGGCATTGGGCTTGGTAAAATTAATGTTGTTGCATAAAAAATCATTTTGCAGAGGAAAAAGTTGTTTTACTAACTTTGGGTTAACTAACTAACTAGCCTTTCCATGTAATATGGCAATTTCTTATAATGATTAAGAAAGAAATTCCATTCCTGTACAATGTATTTTTATAATTTTTAATTCAGGAAAATAATTAATGATTCTGACTTACTTTTTAGGAAGAAAAATTCACCAACAAAATATGTATTGTTATTGTTATTATTTATTGTTAGTGTTAATTTTACATAATTACAAAGTAAAGATTAGACACTAGCAAAATAAGAGCGTTTTGTTTTTAAGCTTAATGCCATTACAGTACAGATACATAGCATAGGTAACTGGAAGAATTGTAAAATAACATCATTAATTACCATGCCAGAGCTCTACCGCCTGTTTACCAAGGTTACAGGATATCCGTTCCAAGCCCTCCTCCATCCAAAATAACTCCTGATTACAGCTGATACTAATTAATTTATCCGCCAAGTGGGCCTATCTGTAATGAAGCACTAATTACAGTCTCATTAGAATTTGATAATTAAAAAGGGCATAAAAAAGTGCTGATCTTTTTTTATTAAGATATATTAGTTTCCATAATGTACTGATTTATATTTTCTTTATGTTGTAGTGCCACTAGAGCTCAAACTGTAATAAAACAAGAAAGTATAAGAATTTGCTGAAAATATTACTGGCAGCAGAGCCCACCTGTACAATATCTCTCTCTGCAAACCTTCCTCTCGAGGAGATCCTGACTTCATCCCCATCCAATTCAACCATTTCTGTCAAACAAACAAAGTAAGAAATTGGAAAAACTGATGTCATTGTAGGTTATTGAAGTTTTATTTGACTGCCTTATAGATTCAACTAGACAATAATTCATCTAAACACTTATATTCCTATATTAAGGAACTGGGAAATTTAATACACATGCACATACACCCACATGATATATAAACTTATATCCATACTGGTATAGAATTACAAAAACATTTCATTTCACTATTCTCTCACCATCAAATTCAGCTGATCCAACTCCCACTATTATTATTGACATTGGAAGACAGGAAGCCTTTAGGCAAAAAAAAATTACAAAATTATAGTAGGAGCATTTCAAGCATAAAATGTTAAATAAAATGCAAAAACCATGTAAAAATCTTGGAAATAAAAGGTCTAATTAGATAGCATTTGGATGTATGATACACAGAGCTTTAGAGCATGTCTACACTGTGTGGTAATGATAACAGCCAAAATACAATATGAGCTCATAAAACTAAAAGGCAAGAACAGCTTTCAAACATTGCTGTAGTGATAAGGACATGCTGACACATTATAAAGGACTCAGCGCTGGAGGGGTTGAAACTGAAATCATTCTGCGCTCTGAAAATCACATTTCGGTTTCTTTATAGTCTTTTGTTTAGAGGCAATAATAAATGAATGCAATTTATATCTTTCTTGTTTTTGCTTTTGGATTTTATCCTTCAAGGCACGCAAACTCCACGAGTAGGAGTGATTTTAACCACAATTCAGCTATTCAGCAACCTCATATTTCATCTGAAATGCCATTAACTGTATTGTCCAGACAATTAAAACTTGATTATGCTTACTGTAAGCACTTTTACTGGCTTGCCAACAAAGTTATGCAGTTAGATTATTGTACAGTAGGTTTTCTCATGGGTTAACATCTAAATGTAGTGCTTCATTTTTGAGTACATACATTAACGATGGCTTCCTTGGTCTGAGCCATGTCTGAAATAACTCCATCGGATATGATCAGGAGGATAAAATATTCCGAGCCATCTTTTATTAAAGATGCATACCTGAAAGAGAAAGAAAGAGGGATAAACAAAAGTGGAATACATAATGTAAAAGAAACACAGAAATACATATAATACCGTTATTAGCAGTGGCAGGCGGTGCATTTGGTACCTGGGCCTTCAGTGGGGATTTACCTGACTGATACTCCTCTTAATACTACCACTATCACGTCGCAATTATAGTAACCATCAATACTATACAAAAATGCAATATAACATGGCGTGAAATTACAGAAAGAGAGAAATTTCACGTATTGAGGATGAAAACTATTTTATTAACGCAAGAAACCCTGTTAAGACTCCAAACCTCTGCAATACAACCACAACTGTACCACCTACATCATCTGGACAAGTTTAGAATCAATATTTATCCTAATATTAATATAACATTTCTAAAACATAAAATAAAAATTAATTAAATTTGGGGGGAAGCGGTGGCTCATGGTTAAGGTGACTACCAACCGGAAGATTGTGGGTTCAATTCCCAGCTCCACCAAGCCACAACTGCTGGGCCCCTGAGCAAGGCCCTTAAACCCTAATTGCTCAGTTGTATAAATGAGATAAATGTAAGTCACTCTGGATAAGGGTGTCTGCCAAATGCTGTACATGTAAAATATATAATACATTTAAAAGCTGTAAGTCAGTAAGATAAGTTTTGCTACTCTGGTTGTTCAGAGTAAATTCTTACAGCCTAACACAATCAGAGAATCCAAAAAAAAATTGTGTACCTGCTAGCGTGCTTGAGGAGGTGGGTTTAAAAATCTGAAACAGTCTCTAATAATATTAACCAATTAGCAATCTGCCACTACTAATATAGTTTAAGTTACATGGGCAGCACTACTGATTCTGAAGGCTTTGGGAATTTAGATTAACATGGCAGCACATAGAAACTGAAATCTAACATCCACATACACATACTGGATGCAGTGCAGCAAGAGAAACGCTACAAAATGAAGAGAATAAACTGTTTGGAATCAATTAATACAATTTAATGGAACATTAGAATCGACGTTGTAAATGTAGTTCAGCTTCTAATAGTATTTGGGCCACCAAGACGCCCACAGACTGCTCCGGCTGAGGAATGCCTCTTTACACAAAGCAATGTTAATGTTGTAGCCCCAGAATGACATGGTTTGTTTAGCTTTAAGTGGTAGAAATTGAGTGGCCTGAACAATACCCTGACCGCGACCCCACTGAACATCTTTGGGATGGACTGGAACACAGACTGAACCCCAGACTTCCTCAGTAAAAATATGTGCATTATCTCGTTAGAAAATTATTGTAGCTGAATGAACAAATATAGACAATCATGCTGCACAGTGAAAACCTTTTCTAGACCGATGACTAATCAGCAGTTTTCTGCCAATATCCATGTGTGTTGTGACTGGACTCTGTGGTCACATGCTCTGTTACCCACCTTGCAACATGATTAATAACAGGTGAAAAATACGTGGGACCATAGAGACGTACAGACTTCAGGCTCTGGTAATATGCCTCTATTACTCCTGCAATACCGCTGCAGTATGGGTTTTCCGGGTTCCCATTCTAATCACACACACACACACACACACACACATTTTCAAGAACTGTTAAAAAATTAAGATACAATAATTAGGATAATATAAATAATGTGGCAGAAAAAAGTACTTATAATACAATCTAGTAAAGAAAGTAAAGAAACCTATGCTGTCAGCTAAATTTTAAGATCAGTGATAGATGAGGACAAGGTTTTACTGGGAATGTGCTTCAGATCTTTTGTTTGTAAAAACACTACATCACTTTTCCCCTTCTTTTATTGTGAAAATCTACTGCAGAAAATCTCAGGGGACATTTAGTGACGAAAAAATGTAATATAATATAATAATGTATTTAAAAGCACACAGATAACATCTGTATAATATTTCCCAGGCGATTCTATAGAAAACAGGCATCCAATGAACTTGAAGTAAAATTCGTCTTATTATATTGTAATACATCATAGGCTATCAAAATAGGCTCTTTACTGCTTTCCATATGCTAGCTTGTATGATACATCCTTATTCAAGTCAGTCTAAATTTATAATGTGCAGCTAAGAACATATGGTGCTATGCTATGCTCAGCAAAAGCTGTATTAGCAAACCATCAGCAGCTGTGAGCCCTAGGCATGGCACCTGTTAAGAACCCATATAGAATAATAGATTCACTATATGGAATTGAGTACCATATACAGGATGCAGGTTGTTGTGTGTGTTCAGGGAAGGCAATGTACTGCAATGAAACTTCAGAATGTAGGAAACAGGATTAGACATATATTCTTTCTTTTCTAATCAACTTATCAAAGTTTTTCAATAATAATGTCTAAATGTACATTTTTAATGTATAATGTCTAAATGTTTATTATTATTTAACTTAAGCTCCAATAAGCGAAAAGCAATCATGGAACAATTTTAAAATACGATTATTGTCTTTATAAATTCGAATATGGGTCACAAGGCTCCACATTCCAGACTGAGATTTAAACACAATTCTAAAATAAGCTTTATTTTTCTATGCTTTCTGATACATCTCAGGTAAAAGGGAAAATCTGGAGCAAAATTATGGGTGAAAAATGTAAAGGTCTGTTGCATGTTTCATATTTTATATGGGATATTTTATTTTTAAAACTTTACAACCATTATGGACCCAGTAACTTGCTGTTGTTGATACTATACCTATTAATTTTCTTTTTCTTACCAGGGGAAACTCATGCGATACCCTGCCGTAAGGAGGCAGCTTTGCTCCAAACCCCAGTGCAGGAAACATCTTATCACTGTCATAGTCCTGAATGATCTCGCCCACTGCTCTTAGAGCCATGGCGTAGGCGTTAATCTGGTATGGGTTCATGTAGTGAAGAGAAGTAGGCTGAGATGGGTTTCCTGTCCACATATAGAAATAAATACAAAGAATAAAAAAAGATGGATCTGGCACTCTGAGTGATGAGCAGCTGCTTGAAAAAGAGTCAGTTGGGAAGTTTGTCTTAGTTTGCATAGGGGCACTGAACTAAGACAGAAAGAATCTAAAAACCATGATAACATGGATTCATCACATGAAAGCATTTCATTATTTAATAATCTTCTGGAAAGATAGCCTTACCATTCGATGCGGTAAAATCGATTGCCACCGTGAAATTAATCTGAGTACTGCAAAATAATACAAAGTGACAGGCTGCATGAGAACCTTTGTTCTTGATTAAAGATAATTAGCATAAATGTGTTCTGCAGTATGTGTACTTTCTACAGATATTTCAAACTAAAACGCTAAAACATTTTATAAAAAAAGTACTTTACTTAAATTACTGCTACATTTAATGAGGTACCTCAGCCACAGTGAGCTTTAAATAAGTGTGAAGACGTTTATGCAAATGGTATTCTTCGAGTGTTTGTTCTGCTGTTTAAGATCTTGTGCTAAGAATAGACCAGGTTATTTTTATCGTGGGTTGTTATGGCATCTCTAATGTAGCAAAGCCTTTTATCAGTGCAAATCTTCTGACAAGGTATGCAGAAGAAAAGCAGAAAGAAACGAAAATAACTCAGTGTAAATAATTAAAAAGACCAATTATCTAAACACATTTTAGGTAAATGAATAAAAAAAACCATAAATCTATCATGCCATGCCTCACACACACACACCCACACAGAAATACCATGCGCAAAATGTCATGCTTACCCTCCTTTAATATAGTCCAAAAATGTGACTTCCACATCTATAAGGCATGACAGCAGAGTCACCTGTTGAGACAAAAGTTTGGTAACACTTCCTAATTACAGCCCTCAACCACACCATTACACTTTCAGTAAGCAATGCACACATCATTCTTAAACTTTTCATAACTATTTATACATATAAATCATACACAATGTTTTATTTTATATATACATAGCACAGCACCAATATGTGTGTGTGTGTGTGTGTGTGTGAGAAAAATGAGATACATGGAACTTCATTTATAACATTATTATTAGCTTCACATTTACAAAACATTGTGTCACATGTACATCTTATGTATACGGCACACAAAACTGGAAACATCTCCAGATTTTAAAATGCACTCAGGATTAGTTGGATTATATATAAAGCTACTCGTGATGGTAATTGGTTGATTTAGTTATCAGTCAGGTTTGGTTAATAAAAGCTGCTATGTCCAGTAACCTGAAGGTCTTGCTCATCTTATACCACAGCTTTATGCTTCTGCAAGACAAATAAGTTCATTAATGTACTAATTTTAATAGATTTAATATTATTTCTACTGTAGTAACTAATTCACTAAAACTGTCAGGCAAATCTTTAATAATCAAACATATAATAACTTAAATGTCTGATAAAAATGTATAATCCTTGATATCGAGAATCTTTCTGTAAAGACAAGAAACTGAAGCAGTTCGAAGAATTGGAGTTAGTCTCACATGTCTACAATTTAAAACACAAATATAGAAATTGGTAGATGTGTGTTGTCATTTAATACATAATAAATTGCTATTGATAGCATAGCACAGCCCCAATTTTTATTTTCTCCATGTAGCCTAATACTAACAGCTTAAGTGTTGATGTCATTTACTAGGCACATAGAGTCCAATGCCTGTGGAAAGTAAGTTCATCTTATTAAAGTGTTGTGCATTGCTTATGAAGATGTAATGCAGGACCTACGATAAGAAGTCTTACCAATAATAACATATGTTAGAACATTGATGTGGCCTGTCTTTTTTGTCTAACCTAACAAAATTTAGTCAAAAAATTTACTCACAGTTCCTGAATTATGGTATTTCTTCTTCTTTTTCTTCTTTTTCTTCAAGTTTACTACCTGAGGAAAAAAACAGTTCCCCTTTGAAACTCCAGCTGCGTCAAGACGCCTTTTTATAACTTTTGTCCTAAAGCATGTGTGTAATCCATATAATCAAGAAGCATTACATAATGGGCAGGTGACATGATAAGCTCTTTTTCTTCAGCGAATGTGTGTGTATGTGGGAAAATACAATGCCTATGAGAAAGCAAAAGATGGTGACATACATACAGTACATGCAATACATAAAGTGTGTTTAGCGGTGCCCTAGATACAGATTAAGCTCTTGCACTGTGTTGCATGCTTGGAAGTGGAGCATACGCAGTCAGCTTTTAAGGGGGCTGGCTGCAAGCATTGTAAAAGCCCTCCAATGCGCTTGCTTTGCTCCCGCCGTTAATTGTTTGAGGACAATGGGCAAGCACTTGTGGTCCTGCTGCGGCACAGCAGAGACTAATGTCATGTAGCTCCCAGGCAGACCTAGCGGAATGGCTCCCAGGCAGACTAAGCGGTTTCTTACTCCCCAACCAGAGAGCTTTGCTCATCTTGATCTGACCCCAGACAGAGACCCAACAGCTTATATTGTCATCCTCCGAAGTGGTAAACGCTATGAGTATAGAGGGGAGTGTAAAATCACCACCATGCATTGTATGACGAGCTGTTGAATGTTGTTACCAGGGAGGCTGCTAAATTAAGCATTAAGTGGTCACCCAAAAACAGGGACATTTACATTAGGTGTAAATCAGACAAACGTTCCCTAAAAGCTAGGGTCCGATGGGGCCCTAACATGGCTTACCCAGAACAATTGATAGGTCGGTCAACCTCATCTGGTACCTGCTTGAAGGACTGGCTCACCCACAGCTGTCAGTTGGCTCCCACAAACTCAAAATCCACCTGCTGGTCTACTAGCCAATTTAAGAAAGTGAACATTTATCCAGATTTTCAGAAGCTGTTGCTTAACTTTTTGGACTGCTGTCTGGATGTTGTCGAAATTATTACTGATTCTTTTCCATAAAACACAGAATGACAACAGTAGCAGTCTGGTGCAGTGGCATGAGGGACACAACGTTTCCGTTCTCTCCATCGGGGAATGAGGGTTACCATTTTTAGAGACGTTCCCTTTTTGTTTACTCCGATGTTGTGTCAAGTGACAACACTATGCCACTGTGCCGGTATGCATACAGGGTCTTCAAAGGTAAGTGCTGACAGGAACCAGCGTGTCAAAGCACAGCCTTACATAACCTCATGACCTACCAGCGCACAGCCCCTCATCTCCTCCAACAAGGGGGAGGATATAAGATAGGCACAGATCTTCAGCAGTAGCTTTTTTTAATACTCCCCTTTTAATATCTTGCCTTACCTGAGGGAGGTCCTCATACCCCCTTGCTGGTCCCTCCTCGAGGGAGGTGAAAGCCGAGGAGCCAGTGTATCAGGATCTGGCCGAGAATGGTGCTCCCCGTGATTTCGCAACTCTTTGCATACCTCTGAGAAAGAAGGAACCGGGGGCAGGTGCGAATCAGAGTCGCGACCTGCGCCCAGGAACCAATTATCCATTTAGGGCAGGGTGGAGGACACCACTGCAACCTGATGGCTTTGGTTGCCTGGGCTGGTACGGCTGCTTAGCACTGAGCTCTGACTGATGCTCAAATCCAGAAGGACCCAGCTCAGTAGAGCCATTTACCTCGACAGAATCAAGTCCGCTCTCAGATGCTGCGATTGACATCTCATCTGGTTTACAAGCTCAACTGGGGAACCCCTCATGTTCCTCCAGCAGCCTGATCTATTTATACCCGGAAGTCTGTGGCATGACCGCCTATGCAAATTCTGTTCGTCCAATTTCATTGGCCTTTGAAACGTGACCCCTAGTGTCGTCATTCAACACAACATTAGAGTGAACGATAGAAAGAGAACCAATCCTCTCAGCAATTAGTTAAAATTTCTCTTTAAAAACCCAGAAGGCTGCCGAACTTACCCGGTCAGTTACCATGACCTGCAGCGCTTCCTTGCCAGAATATTTCTGTCATTTTTTTCCCCCAAAGAGGATGGCAAAAGCTGTTATTCTTTATAATAGATTATACAACATTCTTTTAAATAGATAATAAAACTTTGTTAGCATGGTTTAAATCATACTTATCTGGCAGCTTTTAATTTATAGCAGTGAATAAAGAGGTACAATATCACTCGCAATTACAGTATGGAGTACCCCAAGGCTCAGATTTTAGGACCGTTACTTTTTAATTATCATATTAACTTGTGTAAAACAAGAATTCCGATGGCCTCTTCAGAACAGTTTTTGTATATATTGTATTGAGAGGAAGAAAGAGACTTACCTCCCAAACACTAAACTGGGACTGGTCTATGGAAAGTTCTCTATAGCTGGTTTTGAACTCCCCAATGTAGTCATGTCTATCCAAAAACAAATGATCACACAACATTATACTTTACCTTTTGATGTGTACATTGAACATAGTGTGTAAATTTTATTCTAAAAAATATTAGTTTTCTTACCCCCCATCTCTGTCCCAGTCATATACCTCAATCTTTATTGCTCTGTGAAAACAGTCAATTTAGTTAGTACGAAATCTATAAAATTAAATCAATGTTTTATTTAATTTCTTTAAAAAAATGTGGCATTGTAAAAATGAGTAATGATTAATGAAGTATTTATGAGTATTTCCACAGGATGTAGAGTCTTGGTATCCAAATTTAAGCAGCACCAGAAGACCATGTTCTACAGGTACTTATAATTTTAAAAAATGCATGCTTATCCAAACTACAACTGCCTAAAACTATTCTTTAGAGTCTAAATAATTGTAATATTTGCCTCATTTCTGTTCTCACTGTTCAGACAATGTTCAGAATAAAGTTTTAAACCCCTTCTCCTTCGATGAAGTTACCTGTTTATGAAACATGAAATTGAGAATGATCACCCAATTCTGGGTTGCACCTCATTAATTTTAGCAATTGCATAATAAAAAAAACTTCTGCAACCTAGGCTCAGGTTCTTTCCAGTCCCAACCACTCTCTTCCTATGTCCCTCATTTGATCTCTATTTGTCCTATAAATAAGGGCAAGATGCCCAAAAATATATATAAAAAGGGGCCAAATTTGACCCATAGACAACAGGAAGGTTATATTGTGTTTCTATTGATTTTGGCATCTGTCTTTGGTTGCTGCACAATTGCTGCACACTCTGAAACATCTCTATGTTCTTTATCTTCATTACAAACTCTAACTTTGCTGCAGCAAGCAACAACCTGCTGGTTTGCCTGGCCAAAGGAGAACTGGACCCCCGACTGAGTCTGTTTTTTTTTCTCTAGTTGTCACTGATGTAGTTTTGGTTCCCTGCCGCTGTCGCCTCTGGCTTGCATAGGTGGGGAATCTTGGTTCTTACTATTGTCCTTGTATTAACACATTATTCTCTTATTTAATTTTGTAAAGCTGCTTTGACACAATCTCTGTTGTTAAAATTGCTATATAAATAAATGTAACTTGACTTGGAGACTCCATATGTCCAGTACACTTACCTGTCTGAGTCTCCGTTACACAGTGCTCTCACTGGGATTTTAAAAGCCTGCCACACAGGGTCTAGAGTGTTCTTTACCACTTCAGTCTTATGGCAAATGGTGTATCTGTTCAACAGCAGGCATTGGACATAAACATATATAAATTTATTTAAAAAAAAACCAATTTTTTTTACACTTAACTAAGCTGTAGCTCATAAAGTAGTTAATGTTAACTACAGAACAGGGACAAGTGTTAACAAGCATGGTTGTTGGTGCCAAATGAGTTTGAATAGATCTATAATCTTATGTGATTTTTACACACAAAACTGTCAAACAAAGTTTTTAGACTTTAAATATTATGCAATTTGTGGGCAAAAATGCCTTATGAACCAAAAAGGTTACAGAGAAAATGGACAAATTGAAGTGAGATGTCAGAAAGAATACAGCAACATAAATCATCACAATTTACTACTGTGCTAAGAAAAGCATCAGTGCATACACAAAATATTAAAGCTTGCATTGGATAGACAGCAGAGCAGAAGTTTATATCAGGTTTCAATCCTGTCAGTAAAACACACAAATTAAAGACTATCGTTGGCTCAGACTTACCAGAATCAGACCATCAAAGACTGAATTTTTTTTTCCTATTCTTCAGCTGTCCAGTTCAGGTAAATCTGCCCATAATAACCTTAAAAACAGTTTTTTGCTGAAAGGTTTAATGTTTTATTTATACGATGATGTGCATACTGTCACTCACTCAGTGTTTTTTCTTTATTGCCTTATTCTGTTAAAAACCCTAGCTACTGTTGTGTGTAAAATTCCCCAAGGGATCAGCAGTTTATGAAATACTTAATGCAGTCCATCTGTTACCAACAAGCATGCCTAGAATAAAGTCCCAGAGATCAGATTCTCAACTATTCTGACGCTTTATGTGAACATTAACTGAGGCTCATGACCTATATCGCCATGATTTTCTGCACTGCTCTGCTTTCACATGAATCACTAATTAGACAAAAGAATAAATACACAGGTGTACAGATGGATATTCAAAATGAAAACAAACTACACGTAAACTCAGTTTAAAAGCAGATCAGATCAGATCAGAATAGAGAATATTTTATAATATGATGTTATAATAGCGAATAATATAACACAATACACCTAATTCAGTTTAAAGTCTGTAAAACACTCACGTTCCATCTTCATTGCTGCGGGAGAAGACAAGGAATGGGTCTGACTTGCCAAAAAAGTCCTTTTTATCCAGGTTGTTTCCACAAAATTGCAGCAAAACTGATTCCTAACCAGCAACACAAATAGGTCTTGAGCATGTGTGTGCATGCGTGTGTGTGTATGTGTGTGAACATTTGAACAAATTGTATTTTAATTATTTAACAGAAATGTTTTTATAGAATGAACAGTAGCACCGAGGCAGTGTATTACAGGATTATTTGTTTAAACCATATAGCAAATAAAAAAGACAACCTACCCGACAATTCCCAAGTTCCTCTGCTTTAACAATGATTGTTCCACAGTTTTTACCAGGGATGCCTCTATAAAACAAATTTTAGTTTGTGTCAGATAGAATTCCGGTTTTGCTAAAAACATACACTATAAAACATTGGGTAATACTCTATTTACATTCATAGCATTTGCCAGACATCCTTTTTAGTGCAACTTTTATTTAACTTATTTATACCATCGAGCAGTTGACGATTAGGGGCCTTGCTCAGGAGACCAGCAGTGGCAATTCCTATTCATGGCAATGATCTTCTGATCAGTAGTCTACCACCAAAAACTATTTATTTCAAAAGGCTGCAAAACAGCTACATAAATCATTTGTGGCCATAACTATACATATACAGTACATAAACAATTACATTCATTTAAACAGGCATCTGCTGTCATAAAATCATCTGCTTTTTGTTTTGCCAAAAGTTAATAGTGTTTAATGTTGTGTCTGGGAAACTTGTATAATTTTAATTTGCATACAAATTCTGAAAACCAAGATCCAAATCCGCAGTACTAATGAACTTATGAACTTAATGATCTAGATTAAGTTAATGAAGCTAGCATTTTGGCCAATAAGACAGAGCTTATTTACCTTACAGAGCCTGTTCACATCATGTCTGACAAGTCGGAAGCTGCTTATTTCATGTATGCCAAGCCGGGGCCTGCATATTTCGTATCTGTTATGCCAGAGACCGAACGCGCCATGTCTATGTTTTTTGTTTTGTTATTTATGTATGTAGATAAACTCCATGTGGGTTCTCACAACACTTGCTAGCAGGACTAGGATTACATCTTTAGAGATAATTATGGTATGGAGGATCAGGGTTCGATTCCCAGCACTGCCAAGTTGCCACTGTTGGGCTCTTGAGTAAAGCCTGTAACCCCAAATTGCTCAGTTGTATAAACGAGATAAGCATAAGTTGCTTTAGATAAGAGTGTCTGCCAAATTCTGTAAATGTATTTATATAAAATTAATTTCAATTTAATTAATTTGTTACATCAAATGCTAAGGAATTCTATACCACATTTTAGGTTCCATATCCTGTACAGACTTGATTCACTCGAATATTCGCCCTCCACCTAGCTTATTTCCACTTATCTGTGGAAAACCCCTGAAACTCCTTTTACCAAAAAACTTCAGCTTGAACTGTTTTATTCAGATGTGTTCTGTACAAGAATATGCTGATCATTTCATTTCACAATTACTCAACACCTGGCAGTAAAAAAATTGGCATAGAATAATTTCAAACCAAGATACAACTAATGCACTTACTATGTCTCTTTAAGTGGTGGCTTTAATTTTAGTAAATGGGTTTTTACATCATCAGATAATGGAATGGGTTATAGCCAGAAATCAATGGATAAATGAAGCAAGTCTTTAATCTGTTTTGACGGCGCACTAGCTCTTTTGTTGCAGCCACTTACTGAAATTACCATACAAAACACACACTCACTGCTTTACCTCTTGAAAAAAAAAAAAGTTACCATGAGACAGAGACAGAAGAGGTAATTGAAAGCTGTGTTGTTTCATCTTGATTTTAATTGTGCCAGTGTTATAAAGTTAGTGAAGTGTGATTTTTTTCCTGTTCCTAGTTTCTTCTTATTAGATAACTTAAGAACTGCATGAGAACTTTAGTGTAGACTATGGGTTGCATTATACTTTACTCTGCTACAGAAAAATAAAATTCCATGCACAGTAGATTTTTTAATTTTGTTATACAAATATCTATCTACTATTTTCTATTCGAGCTGCCTACTGTATATATAAATATGACTACCTATTTATCCTAAGCAAATGTCTTCAGGTGGTACTATTATCTAAAAAGTCTTTACTGGTTTTTTTTTTACGTTTTAGCGTTTGATTAATAACATTACACATTTTGGTTGAACTGGCACAAATTAGAAGCACGCAGTTGAGTAGAATGTCTTAGAAGAGGGTCAAACTCTGTTTTAGCATGACAATGTCCCTGTGTACAAAGACTCTTGAGCTTCATGATGATACTGTGTTTAAGAGAGATGAATTGAATTTTCTGCACAATGCCCTGACATTTACCCCACTAGATCTTACTAGTATGTTTGTCTAAGTGTGTAAATGCTTTCCACTAAATTTTTAAGCACAGCTGTAAAGATTTTTTTGCAGTACTGCATTTGCAATATAATGTTCAAAAAACACACATAGATGTGATGATCGGGTATCCATAGACTTTTCTTTCATAAAGTGTGCCTGTCTGATCTAATGACCCTCATTGTTAGCACATATATCTGTCATTTGTATTAAACAGTTAAATGTTTAAAGGTCCAATTGCTCTTAAGTGCATAGCTATTGCATAAGAAAACTTTCAGAGCATGATATTTGAACGATGCCCCTGAAGTAGAAAGGGTTACGGTCTTGCTCAAAAACTCAACTTATTCTCTTTAATAGCTCAGAGACTAAACTACTGAGTCTGATGAATGGATGAGTGAGTTTAAATTGCTTCCTGAGGAATCTGGACACTTGAACAAAATGAAGATTATTTAGAAAAAAAAATTCTTTTCTGACACCTATTTGCAATACAAAATAGCTCTATTTTATTTAACAGATGCAGATGTTATGAATAAAAATTATGAATTAATTAATCACACCTTAGATAACTATGTGAGAAGTACTTCAATACATCATCATCTAGTGGTGCCTAGACATGTCTTTTCACACTGGGACTATAATTCTTTTATCTACATACACACATTCACTGATGCACTGATGTGTGCATGATCTATACGCAAATGAATATAGGCATGAATTATTAATAACAGAGACAAACGCAGTGTTCAAACAGTATAATAATGAGATTTGAATGTAGTCTTCAATGAATAATGTACGAGTCAAGTAGAGTGTCTCAGAGGTAGAAAGGATCTCAGGTTTGAGAGCACTGAGAAATGGAATCATGTGATATAAGAATTGAAACGCAATACTCACATGAGTGTTCTCTCCATACGGCTACCTGGCGAGCCAACCACCTCTCCAAGAGTACAATACATCTGGCCCAGAAAGTCCTGATGACACACACATACTTAATAATATGAATGTATTGCATGCCAGGATGTGTCTGTTAATTTACACTTATTAAAATACATTGACATTTAAAGCATTTGGAAGACACAACCAGAGCGACTTAACTTATACAACTGAGCATTTGAGGATTAAGGGATTTGCTCAAGGCCCAGTGGTGGCAGCTTAGTGGTCCAGGGTTCTTTAACTCACTACTGTTCATTATTGGCCCAGGGTCTTAACTAATAATTTATTACTACTACAAAGTTTGAGAAGTGTTATAAATCTGTGTCACTTTATTGGATTTAATCCCAAAGTGTGTGTTATTTCCACATGGCTAATATACCCTTGACAGCTCAACCAATTGCTTAACCAATTCCAAGCAAAAACACAAAAAACTAGGACCTAATATTGGGCAGAAGGTTTTAGGAGTAGTAATAAGCGGTAATAAGCATAACAGTTTTTGTCTTTAAATCTATTCTCAATAAACCTGTTCTAAATTTTGGCAAAGTCCAAGCCAAAAAAATTTACTTTAAAAAACATTTTAAAAACAATAATTTTAATTATACCCGAATTCAATTACATTTTAGGCATGGTTCTCAGATGTCACCTATCAGAGTTGGTACGAACGACAGTAGTACCTCCAACCTTGACACAAGAGAAGCTGCAGACTATCAGGTGTATGTCCGCACAGGCTTTCATTCATAAATTTAAAAATAAATCACGACTGAGCAATAAACATGTGTAGGTGTAAATTACAAAACACATTACTATAGTACACAGATTTAACATGCCAGAAGGCTAAATTTCTGTACTTGCTTCTGCAATTAATATTTAGTTACATGAGACACTTAGAGCCTAATGTCTTCCGTTCATCTGAATAATTATTGAAGATCATTAACTTAATCTTTCCTACAACTGATGATTCACATTAGCCTTTGATTGCAAAAGTATAACACCAGAATATGGAAACCTCGCTAATTATTTCCACTGAATCAGCTTCCTAATCCAGAGCACTTGGCCGGAGATTCGCTCGACTGAGGAAAGGAAACACAGCAGGTAAATCTGCTCTCCCCAAGGAGACACTTCTCAGAGCATGGCGAAGCAATAAGCAAGCCAGCTTCATGATTCTGCCACAGTGTAATATAGCTACAAAACCACCACATAAATTATTCAGAACAGATTTAAACACAAGGGTGTTGTTTAAGAAAGCCCAAAACAATAAAAAAACTATTTACAAACAACTATATGTCAGACTCCTTTTTGCTGACACATAATAGCTCCCTGAGCTGAGTGTGAGTAACAGTTCAGGAGGTTGCCAATTACTCAGTTCTGCAGTTTCTGTGTAAATGCATGTGGTGTGTCTTTGGAAATATTATACCCTAAATGTTGCTTTGTAATGGAAGGGTTTGAAAATGTCTCAGAGTGGTTGGGAACTGTCACTGGTGACGATATAAAGATTCTGTCAGTTCTAAATAGAGCAAAAAAAATAAATTCCCCTAAAACTATTTCTTGGAACAGTAATTTTGCCCACTCGTCCAGATTCATAATATGTGAACCTGTTTTTGACTCTGTAAATTCCAGAAAATGTTTTATTTTTATTTACAGATAATATCTACAAAAAATATGACTATGCACAAGGCATAGTGGTGTAAGGCAACTTAAAAATACCTTGGGTGTGACTAGATGTCGTGACACGAGATCTCACAAGATCCAATGTATCTTACGAAATCCGACTGGTCTCGTTAGAATGTGACGTGAATGTGACTGTGGCAACATTTCGCTTTTCCAGTGGAAATAAGTGTAACTAAGCGTTCGTCACAGATTTGCCCAAACACTTGAATTTAACAATATAAGGAACAAAAGCAGTCCCAAATGTACTGAACTGGTTATTAGATACAAACATGTATATACAACTATTTCCCCTGTCTCACCCTCTTGCGCGCATGCACTCTCGCCAAACTACGACAAGCCCAAAGGGGAAAGATGCATTCACCCAAACACACAAAATTACCACCTCCGAACCCAATAAACATTTTAGTCTGTTACATAAGAAAAGGCAAAAGAATGATAGACAAGACACAGACAATATGCAAACATTATAAAAATTAATACCGTACACCTCGACTAACACGAGGCAGGATTTGAGCCGCACATCAAAAAACCTTGCTACACAGGCTGGACTTGCAAAAACAAGTTTGTGGCAAAACATTTTGTACAGTGTTTATATGTACTTATTTACTGCATATAATTCATTAAAATAAAGTTTCATTTCATAAAGTACAAGTTGATTTTAAAATGCATTTTGTGCATTTGCATTTTTCAGTTGAATAAAACACAATTTTTTTCCCTGTATTTCATTACTGAGCTTTTCTTTAAAAAAAGTCTAAAATTGAACCCAGTCTCGTGTCTTGTCTCGTCACACCCCCCCAAAAAAAGTCTTTATAAAATATATAGAGAGACTAAAAAACTTAAATAGACTAACATCTTTTTTTAGTAGCATTATACTGCATTGTAGCTGAAAAGTTAAAGCAGAAACAAATTAATCTAAAATTTTTATACATTTTTTTATGACTTATGACTTTTATTTTATAACAATATTACAAAGAAGAAAAAAAAACAAAGCAAATCAAAACATCAATACACATCACTCAATCAAACACAACTTAATAATACAATTGATCATTTATATTAATGATAATAAAATCTATATTAAAAAGAGGTGTGGCTTAAGAAGATGATAAAAACACAATCAGTATTATATTTAGCTTATAGAGAAAAACAAAAAATGCCAAAACTAATTTTTAGTCTATGTCCAACAACGAAACATGTTCCTTGATTTATTGCTTAAAAGGTTACTAAGCTTTATCAAACTGGCTTGATGAGACTCTTATAGAATTTTTTTATTTTCTCCAGCTTTAGAAAAAAAAAGACATCCAGATGGACCAGATGCTCCTAAGTTTTATACAGTACCAAAACATATGTGCATGAGAGGCTAGGATAAACCTACAGCGATCGCAAGCAGGATCTATATTTTAGATAGTTTTAACTTTGTCTAATGTACACAATGTTCAAATTTGCACTATATAACTTTATGCCTTGCACAGATTAAAGATTTGTGTATTTTATATAAGACCTCCCAGTCCTCATCAGAAATAACTATTTCCAAGTTGTCTCTCCACAAAGCTCTTATTTATGAGAGGGACGCATAGAGTGGGGCCAAAATTGTCAAAAAGTGTTGCTATAATGCCTTCCCATCTTGACGGTTCCTCTAATAAATGATTAAATGGAGAACATGGAACATTTTACGCACAAATCATGAATTTGGAAGTAGCAGAAAAAATTATACTTAGGAACCCGAAACTGCTCGGCATCTGTTGAAATGAACAGAAAGCCCCCTTATGGTACAAGACGTTATGTTAAGTTTCCCTAATGCCTTTAGCATGCCAAGAGGCAAAAGCCCTATCAATTTATACAGGGGTTGAAGACATGATTAGAATCAATAGGAGATTTAGGGGACATAGTTTACCATCTAAAATGCTGATCTTACAAGTATGTTTTTTGTAAATGTATCACATAAAGGAAAACAGAGCATAAACTAAAACTGCTATGGAAAAAGGCAAGCATGTGGCAGATTTTATGGCTATCCATGATAGGGTATATCAGCCCCAGGATCCTCATATAACCAGAGGAGTATAGGGCAAAAGTTTGAGGCCCAATAATACTAAGTTTTTAGTAAAAAGTTTAGAGAAATTATTAGGCACACATATACGAGGGTATGTAAATGATTGGGAACGTTTAAAAGAAAGAGAAGAGGTAGAGAACTCCCAGGCAGCACATTTCACTTTTCTGTAAATTCAATTTATAGCCTTCCAAACATATATAACATTTTGAGAACATAAGGCAATGATTTAGACAGGTCAGAAATATATTACGGTCAATCCTGTCTTGTGTATAGCAGCTTGACCCAAGATATAAAGCTCACTCCAAAACCAAACAAAGAAGAGAGTGAAGAAAGTGGAATAAGTAATTCCACTCCATCGTGTCTAAATGCCTTTTTAATCAATATCTGCTCATAGCAACAGTAGAAACAGTGTCAAATAGTTTATAGTATATATAATTATTATAGGTGAAGGATTATTTATATATTGATTTTCTAACTGCAAGTACTGTCAGATCTGCCACTGACCTTCTTCATTTGTTCTTTTCAAATTACATGCACAATATAATTTGACCTCTAGTATTAGCTTTAATGTTTCCCAAATTGTACTGGGGTGGAATTCACGATGTTAGAAAAAGGCTATTTGGGAAAAAATAGTTTAAACAAAGTCCTCAATATTTAGCAGGCAAGCATTCAGTAAGAGAAGAATGGTCTGAAATGACAATTGCATTGTACGTACAATGTTGGACCATTAATAAAAGCTTGTTGTCGATTAGAAAGTAATCAATGTGGGGGAAAGTATGAGTATGTGAAAATCTGTGAGAGCATAATCAATGAAAGAAAACAATTTAGTATTTTTGCTGACATTGTGAGGGTTGTTCCTCCTTGTGAGCCTTTGTCAAGTTGGGGATTTTAAGCAAACGTTGATGATAATCGAATAGCCTGGATGTAAATTTGGCATAACAGAGAGAAGCTTAGTAAAAAATTTATCATCATCAATGTGTAACGGGAGGCCGACTCAAAACACTTCGTTAGAATCAAAGATCACTATTATTCTAGAAGTAATACAAAACTGTTGAGGCTGCAAATGTAGTACACTTAGAGTCTTTGAAATGAACGCTGAACATGAAGCATACACAAAGTCACTCTAGAGGTAACTTTTACCCGCCAGTAGCGTGAGAGGTCTGAAAGTCTCAGAAGATCTTTAAGTCCTTTGAACATGAGAACACACTTGGAAGCGCAACATGAAACACGAGAGAGAAAGTCCTACTTCCTTGGCTGAGACCAGACAGCAAACTGAGGTGAGTGACTGACTTAAATAAGGCGAGTTTGCTAATTAGAGAATATTGCGCAGATGTGTGTACTCAGTATTCCGGAGAAGGTGAGTGGCGGAGCATGGTGGAGTAGGGCGTGTCTGTGAAACAATGCTAGTTGTGTAGATATGGGATTAAAAGAAATACCGTTATAAATCAAGATAGCAACTCTACTTGCTTTACTAAAAAACTAAGGAGTGAAAAGTTTGTAAGCCCCATCTTCTCCGCAGTTTAGCGTGATCAGATATATTAAGATGCATACTTCACCAAATGCCGCTGTTTTCTTGGCCTCGCTAGCTGTTAGATTGGGAAAGATAATGACAGGTTTATAGATAGACGTGAAACCTAACAATGAGACGTTTGGGTGGATGACCGGGTTTGGGCTTAAGGAATCTATGAGCTTGGTCAAGTACCTTTTGCCTGCTTGTAGGCCACTAACCTTGTGCCAGCGTACCCTCACAAATCATCTTAAACTGAAAAAATACATGAAATTAACTTCTGGGTCTATTTGTTATTTAGTTAAAATTTCACCTGCAAGGAGCTTACTAAAAGCGTGTCTGCATCATATTCTCTCCACAGCGCCCCAAAGCCTACCACTAATTATGAAAGAATTATTTAATTTTTAGGTAGTCTGTTTTGCAACATTAATTGTTTAACCCAGAAATAGAACAGTATATTTATATGCAAAAATTGAATATCCAAATAGATTTCAATTTACATTCATCTATTCTTTAAAACAAGGTCACAGCTACAAGGTCGGGAACACCCTGGACAGTAAACAACTCATGTCTTTCTTAGTAATTCATTTTGATTAAATGTTTATAAGCCACTGTCAATCACTTACATGTTTGGACAAATTTTCACTCTTTGAGTCTAGGTCGTACCTGCAGAAAGATAAAAAACATTATTGCAGATTAAGTCAAACAAACTCTTAGCTATCTGCACACGTGTAACACAGTACAGGCTTTTACAAAAAAAAGTTAATTGGTGTTAATGTCAGGGCTTTGTGTAGAAAAACTGAAATACTCTGGACGGGTGACATAAGCAACCAGAAAGTACAAAATACAGCATCTTGCAATGATACTGTAGGTTTTGATCTGAAGCATGTATGCAGTGATGCTGGTGGTACTGCTAAGAGTCTCATTTCCTCTGAGAACCGAGGTTACATGCATAACCCAGAGACGTACCCATTCAGGAACTTGAGCTTCACTAAAACGCTATGGGCACAAGATGCGAATGCCACCATAATGCCAAATCACTGACCCGTTTGTTTGAGGCACAACCCGAACAGAAGACCCTAGTTTCTAATGTAACTGCCAGGTCTAGATTATAGGACAGACAGAATGTGTGCTGGAAAGACCAGTGCTCACAAATGTCGACCAAGTGGGGAATTCATAGCCCAGCCTTGGGGCAACCATACTTGTGAAGAAAGCATTCTGAATCGCTCGAATAGGAGGCCCGGCATTCATAAGTAAGAGCAATGGTCTCAACCACCGTGGACCATTTATGTCATTCCAGGTCAGTGTAGAGATGGCCTGACCATACCTGGTGAATGTCCAACCACTTCTGCGAAGGGAAAAGAACAACAGAGAACGTTGAAGGTTAATGGCCTTACTCCTCCGATGGTTGAAGGCGGGGCCTACAGTCTCTAGAACCACGACCAGGACCCAGTCAGTTGCCATGTCGGTATCACCCTCTTTTGCCAGGAGGAAACTGTAATGGTGGGGATTTCTCACAGAGTGGCCACCCTGTGAGGTGCGGTAAGTGATAAGACTGCCTATATATCTTTCAGTTGACGAATTAGTCCTACAGTGAAACAACTTGCAGAAACTGAACATGGGCGATTAATAGAACCATACACTAATATGAACAGACAATGCTTCATGCCCAACGGACTTCGCACTTTCTTCTTTGCAAGCTGAGTGGGGCAGGATAGCAGCAGCGTCCCTTTGGGACCCAAGTGTTCTTGGCACGACCACCTATCAAGTGCTACATCACTTTCCAGCGGTTCCACTTTACCTGAAGGCCTGACCCCTTAAGGTCAGTGGCCTTCTTGCCCTAGAAATCCTAGCAAGATGAGCAGTTCTCTGTGATCTCATGTATCAAACGATGCTCATGCATTTCTACCTTTAGTGGAGTGCAAATCCCGAAACACTTTGGAGGGTTAGTGCTGCCCTGCCTAGCAGCTTCTGTAGGCGCCAGCCAATAGCGCCACTCTCAAGCGGCCTAGAGGTTAGCCTTGGGCCTTCAGCAACACTTCAACTCGGGTGACAGATAGCTCACCAGTCTGTTCAATCCATAAAGTGTGCATGTCAATGTTTGTGATAAATACACAAAGTAGTGATAAAAACAGCACTGAAGTGGTACTTGCCCGCCAATTGCTCCATTAGAAATGATTTTGATGTTGGAATCTTTTTTTCAAACAAACATAAACACGCTGTAAAAAAGGAGGCTACTGTAGCCTTGCAGGATGCTGTGCTTTGTACATCCTGGTCGCTTACGTCAACCCGCCCATGACATGTCGCTCTCTGATTGGACCGATTTAACACATGCATCAGACCGAGGCCACAATAGGCGTTCTCATGTCATATTTTGTATGACATTCTAGACAACTATGATCGCTGTTTAAAAAAAAATCAATTGTGTTAAATGTCAAATGTTTAATATTCAAAACTAGTTTGAAAAGTTGTGTCAATAATTAAACGGCTGTGTTAAGAACATGCAAAACCTGCTTCAGTGGTACATTTATTGATTGCAAAGACTATTTTTTTCATACCACATGTCACGTACAGGTCGCAATGTTCAGCCCTGGTAAAGTAATAGTTCCAGGATTAAAAAAACAAAAAACAGTTACCTACCAGTGGATATACAGACATCTAACACAATAAAAGGCCACTGTAAATTTCTGTATTTTATACATAACTACACTTACACACAGATGGTTTATACTTACAAGTCGAATCGTAGGTTCTGCCTCTCTTCAAAGAAGTAATCGAGGATGAATTTTCGAACAAAGTCTGGGTTCAAGGTGTTACTGATGGCCTCAGTTCTCCCAAACTGCAGTGAACAAACATACACAATCCAAAAACAAAAAGCCTCTTGTTTAATAAATAATATAACTTTATTCTAGCATGTATAAAATATATAGATGTTTTAATGTATTTCAAACTGAATAAATGCTCTTATTAAATCAAGAATATATCAGACATGAACTATAGTATGAGCCACTATCTAGTAGCCTTATTACTAAAAAATAAACACCAGCTTAAGTTTAAAAAAGGATGTTTTCATTATTGTAATTTATACTTCAATGGAATCAAAATATATAGTTTTATAAATGATGTTCTGATTCTAGAACACTTTTGAATGGCTAACGTCTTCTAAATACTAGGAGTAGTAACGTTTGCCACTCGGTGAAAAAAGTTATGATAATTACAGTTAGATTCCAGATGCACACACTCACACTCACCTCTCTCCACTCCCTGCTCGCCACTGTCTGAGTGTAAAGCACGCAAACTGCAAAAACACAAAAGGAAGGAAAGAAGACAGACAGAAAAATGTCAGGAGTTTGATCCTGAGTGCAAAGGGGTGAGGCTTTTGGTGTTGGCTTGTCAGATCGATGAAGATGCCAAATACTTTTATGCAAATTAGAAAACCAGTCTGTGACAAGGGCACGTCTGCGGAGCATAAATCTAAAAGGAAAACAGTCACAAGTGCTAGTGAAAATTCACTGTAGTAGAACGAAACACTTTCCAATGTTTAACCTTTTAAGCGAAACAAACATTTCACTACACATACACACACTAGAGACTAGATGATTGGTTATTTTGTATGGTTATGTCTGAAGTACACTATATTAACAAAAGTTTGTGGACACTATACCAGCGCACCCATAAGAATGTCTTTCCCAAACAGTTACTACAAAGTTGTCCTTAATGCGACAGCAGTGTTTGATTTTAGTAATAGAATTGTGGCAGAATAAACAAATCCACACAGTCACACTTCTCAGTCTAGTGATAAGTCTTTCCAGAAAAGAAGAGCTTGTTATAGGGGCTTATTATTGTGCATAAGAAAGTGGTAACCCAGTGGTTAAGGTGTTGGACTGCTAATTTGAAGATCGGGGTTCGATTTGCTACTGCTGCGTCCCTGGGTTTTTTGGAATCTAAAATCTAAACCATGATTCTAAGGCTGCATAAAAAATAGTCCTGCAGTCCATTCACATTGGGCTTGGGGTAAATTTAGAAGTACATTTACAGCATTTGGCCAACACCTTTGGCCAACACCACTTTCCAAGTGGTGTATAGCTGGTACAGTACACTGTCAACAAATACAATGTCAAAACATGTTTTTATCAGCAAGAGTTTTTTTTAATTATCAGACATTTATCATCTTGGGAGAATTAAAGTGGAATTCAATCAGGACTTGTTTTAACATTTTAACATTATACTGGCTTTCAGTTCCAATTTTTAAGTAGATGTGATGACAACAACACAAATTTCTAAAGGCAAGAAATCGAACCCTTTAATATATCTTACTCAGCTTCTAGAAAATTCTCTCCAGTAAATTCGGTCCTGTTGAAGCTAGTTTTCCCAGTAGGGTGCTTGACAAGGGTCTGAAATAATTTAGAGCCCCTCTCTTGTTCTGTTGGGCTGTTCTTGCATCAGGGTGTTTCTAAAAACATTTCTAATTAAAAAGAGGAATTAACATCCTCTGAGTGTGGGATAATGTCTTGCCTGACTGTGCAACTGGACCCCAAAAATCTCAGGAGTTGTGCACAATGTGCTGCTTTATTAAGCTCTGGAGCAATCTTGCCTGGGAATAAGGGGGTCAAAGTGTGTGTGTGTGTGTGTGTTTGTTTGAGAGAGAGAAATCCAACCTCAGCTAAGTACCTTGCAACACGCTAACCTGAATACACACACAACGATCCTTCTACTTCCTCTTCTATTATTTGTAGACAATACATTCATGGATACACACATGTACACACCAACCACACACAGCTCCGCCTGCCCAGCATAAGAATAGAGCTATATTTAGCTTGCTGGAACCCTGAATTTTGTGTCTTTTGGTCGGAGTGTGTAGTCAGGCGCTCTAATCGTGGGCGACTGGCCCAATCACGTCAGCAAGGCTAAGACATGGAGTCAGCACAAGTGCCTGGGTGCATGGGAGCAAGACAAGACACAAAGGCTTCTACAGGCTCACCACCGCTGCAGCTAATGGCCCTGTAAATTCTACAAATGCCCAGAAGCAGGTAAAGAATATGTGTGCGCATTAAGGAAAGCAGGTATATGCAGATGTGTGTGATTTTAAGAGAGATGGGGGGGAGATGCATAAAACTAAAAAGCAAACAGTAGCTTCATCACACACTTTGCCAAACCTCCCTTAGCCAATTATCACTTAAAACCCTTTGCTTGTCATTTTTTTTTTATTGTTTTCAGAATTATGAATTTTGAAATTGGAAAACAAGTCTGTAGGTTAAACTGCTGAATGTAAGATGTATAATGGAAAGCCTCAGCTGTTTGTGCGTGTGTGTGTGTGTGAGAGAGAGAGAGAAAGAGAGAGATAGAGAGAGAGGGAGAGGGAGGGAGTGAAATCAGTCATGCTGTGTGAGAGTAATGAAAAGCCTGTAGTCACACACATCTGTATGCTCATTAAAGCTATGAGTGTAAGAGATTTGTCATCAGCTAAAACACAACAGCTGCACAAATACATACAAGCAAACACAGCAGAATGTAGTCAGAATTTTTTTAACGTCTATTGCACAAGATAAATATTGCATTTTAATCTGCACACCTTCACCCGCACTCTGAGCTAAATGCACATCCTCATATATACCCGCTACGACGTGCCAACTGCAGCTTGCCACCATACATGCAGTGCATACTGAAGATGAACTATTCAAAAACAGCTCCGAAAGAAAAATACACAACCTGCAAAATATAAATTAGATATAAATTTAGTCAAACTAGGATTAATTTTTTAAATATATATTTAAGCATTTAAATAATCTATCTATCTATCTATCTATCTATCTATCTATCTATCTATCTATCTATCTATCTATCTAAGATTTATCTATCTTCCTTTTTTACTTTTCCCATTTTGTTTAATTTTGTTCATTTTGTTTAATTCTATCTATCTATCTATCTATCTATCTATCTATCTATCTATCTATCTATCTATCTATCTATCTATCTATCTATCTATCTATCTAAGATTTATCTATCTTCTATCTTCCTTTTTTGTTTTTTCTCATTTTTCTATCATATCTATCTATCTATCTATCTATCTATCTATCTATCTATCTAAGATTTATCTATCTTCCTTTTTTACTTTTCTCATTTTGTTTAATTTTTGTGGCTCGAATAAAAGCAACTAATACCCAGAGACCCCATCAAATTAAAGAATATCTGTCACAAAACAAAGCAGACCAAACTATATTAGCATTTATATTGCAAATAAGGCAAAGAACTCTAAAACATTAAGCCCTAGGAAACTTCATCCTGACTACTCCATACAGCTACTCTGGTTTTCTGTGAATGACCTACTGTTGCTTGCCACCGTTCATATTTAAATTATTTAAAGATGCAGTAGAAAAACTTGGAAAACGCTAACTGTAGCCTGACAGCACTGAATGTGTATGTCCCACCCTCCCTGCAAATGGCAATTCAAACCCATGCCCCCTGAACGCATGAACACAGACAGACTACCAAAGACAACATTACTACAATACATCGTTTGTTATTCACCGGTAAAAAAAAAGTTATAGTACAGTTAGTAACAGTACTAAAATACTAAACATAAAAATGGTACCTGATTACATGCTGCTGCTGTTGAGTCAATTCGTAGAGGTACACAACCCACATAAGCTCAAAACAAAAACCAAAATTAAATCACACTATATTTCTACCAATACAGATAAAATACTGCAACCATGCCATCATCTTTTTGACACTTTGATTTCCGTACTCGACTCCAGCGTGAAAACCCAACACCGATATTACAGTGAGGAAAAAAACCATTTGATCCCCTGCTGATTACGTATGTTTGCCTATGGACAAATACATTATCAGGCTATAATTTGAATGGTCAGTTTATTCTAACAGAGAGAAAAAATGACAAAAAAAATACAGTTTAAAAAAGTTAATTATTAATTTACTGTAATGAGTAAAATAAGTATTAACATTTGAAAGACCCCCTTATCCAGAGCGACTTACATTTATCATATTTATACAACTAAGCAATTAGAGGTTAGGGGCCTTGCTCAGGGGCCCAACAGTGGTAGCTTTTTGAAGCTGGAATCAAACCTACAATATTCAGGTTGGTAGTCCAACACCTTAACCATAATCCACCACTTTCCCTTTGACACCTTTGCAAAACATGACTTAGTACTTGATGGCAAAAAAAAGAAAAAAAAATAAGATGTCAGACTTTTTTTGTAGTTGGCCACCAGGTTTTCACACATCTCAAGTTAATAATAATAATAATAATAATAATAATAATAATAACAATAATTAATGATTTTTAATAATACCTTTAAAAGTAAATTCTCAAAGTGCTTTACATATTAAAAGAAAGAGCTAAAAAAGAGACAGTATAAAGGAACCTTAAAAGCATGTCAAAATCACAGATAGGCAAGTTAAAAGAAGTTTTAAGAGATGATTTAAACATCCTAAATGATTCAGCATGTCTATCACTGTAGAAGAGTTCCAAAATTTAGGAGCATAAATGGAAAATTGTCACCCCAAGAGTGTAAACGGGTTGAGGGAAAACAAAAGTTCTGCTACATAATAAGGCGCCAACCCATACAAGGCTTACCCACGTAAGTATTTTAAAATCACTACGGAATCTAACAGAGAGCTAATGTGAGGATAACAGAACTAGAGTGATTTGCTCTCTCCAGCAGATCAGTCTCAATGAGTTTTTCCGCCACAGGAAAAGGACAGCATGGGGCAAATATGTGCAACAGTGGTTGACTTGCCGGTGGTGGGGCTTGAACCCAGGTGTTTCTGGTCTTCAGAGCAGCAACTCAGCACCTTAACCATTTGCCCCTATTATCGCTGTTAAGGCAAATAAAGTTTTGTAACATTTATATTTTAATCTCAGATATGCAATTTTTCAGGACAGCAGCACCTGTTGAAGTCGCCCAGCTGGGTGTAATCTGCATAAAAGTGATATCTTAGACCTAGAGATCTAAGAAGTTGACCAAGCGAAAAAAAAATATACATGCAGTATAGTAATGGACTCAGCATGGAACCCTGAGGTACTGCGAATTTGACTGTGCCAACTTTGGACTTGTAACCACCCATGAAAATAAACTGCCTGCAGTCCGAGAAATAAGAATAAAACCAATTGAATGCAAGATTGACAGGCAGACAGAGTCAGCAGCTAGTAACAGATCATTAGTAACCTTCACTAATGCTTTCTCTGTGCTATGAAACTTTTGGAAACCGGATAGAAAATGCTCAAATAAATTGTTAAGTTTAAGGTTGGCATGTAATTGATATGTCAGAATTTGTCCAATGTTTTTGGCTAAAAAGCGAAGATTAGAAATGGGCCAGTAATTGCTGAAATTGTCCCGGTAAGTGTTGGACTTTTTTACTACAGGGGTAACTGCCCCGGTTTTGAAAGCAGCAGGCACAGAGAGTCAATAACGGTACTCAACACAATAGAACAAAAACAGGCATAGCATGCTTTAAATAAACATGTCGGTATAGGAACAACAATTGAGTTAGTGGCCTTCATTAATGAAACTTTTGTTTGCTTGAAGAATTGAAATCAAGAGTGGAGAATTTTGATGGAGGCATTTTAGAGAACTGAATGTAATTAAGAGCCTGTTCAGCTGAAACTGAAGTAAAACTTTAAGCCTGATCAATCATAGAGTTGAAAAAAAAAGTGGAAGTGCTGGGCAAAATGCAGCAAATGTTTGGGATTATATTGATTATTTACAATAATCTTTGAGAAGTACTGAGATTTTACAGATGCAATCTCTTCCTTATATTCGTTTAAGTGATCCTTCTGCGCTAGGTGATGAACATTCACACCTATGTGCCATCTAATGACAAGCCGCCTACTTAAAGCGCAGCTCATCATTGTACCAAGGAGCAGAGCAAACACTGGACACAGAACAAGATTTAGTGAAAGCAAAAAAGTTTAAAGCAGTAAGCAGGGCTTTGACCTCCAAGGAGTCAGATGAGGAGAGACAGATGACTCAATAAAAGCAGAGAAATTAATAGATTTCCATTTCTGATACTTGACAGTATGGGTTGATGACATTTTTGTAAATAAAAGATCTGTGCCTCCAAACACAGCAAGTTGAGTAGATACCAAAGAACTTAATTTTGGTTTCATCTGACCACAACACTTTCACCCAGTTCTCTTGAGCAGGGGGACCTTGCGGGCACTGCAGGAATTCAAGAGCTTTTTAAAAATGCTTTTGTTATAACTCATTCTGTCTTTCTTGTTGTTGGTTTGTTTCTCACTGTTAGACTATAACTAAGGTTATATAACTATATACCGCTTACTATAATTGTTTTTTTTGTTCTTTTTTGATCCAAAATTTATTTGAATTGAAATAGTTAATTGTATACATTAATACTCATTAATACTTAATCATTGTATTGTATTGTTATAAGTCTATGATGTCTACATTTTTCTACAGAATAATATGGACAGGTCAGGATGTTGCCTTTGGCTGTGATAATATATACTATATAAATATATCTATTTGTTCCATCGAACACTACCCTGTGCTGACTCAAATTGTTGCATATATTTTTCCCAGTTCTCTGTTTCCGTTCAGTGCTTCCTTACTCGTATCGACTAAGTAATCCTCCTCAGCCGTGTGTATCTTTAATATTACATATATAGTGAAATGGCTCACTCTGTATTCTCCTTAGAAATTAGCAACACTCCCAGATATGCAGATTGTGGAATGAGATTTACTATCGCAGTCCTCTTTAATATCTTTCCATGTAATTCACTGTGTACTTGAGTCCTTGCTGGTTCTGGAGTTTCAGATAAGCATTAAATCACTAAACCAGGCACTTCTAAAAACTTTTTCAAATAAAGTTCATAAAAATACACCAGGTCATGAAAGAGAGAGCGCAAGGATATTATTTTGTTCAATGCTGTGGCCAAATAAGCATGCAGACATAGAGAACACGAGAACAAATCTTTTATATTCTGAAAAAACACTATAAGCAAATAGTAAATTGTTATGCATTTAATTTAAGATGAATTTAAACTACTGTATTCTATAAAACATAAATTTTCCTGAAAAAACCGAATTTTCATGTCTAACCTTTTACAGTTTTAAATATACCGTTTAAAGATGATTTGATTTGATATTTACATCATAGGTTGTCTAATTCTCATTCCAGTAGGGGACGAGCATAAAATATATGTATACATAGCTGTATTACATAAAGTTGTTGTTTTGAAGTGACCAGTTAACATTTTGCCTCTCATCCATCACATTTGCATATTTCCTCTTTCTACTTATATTCTGCAGACTGGCCTATGAAAGTTTGTTGAAGAGCACCATTCTTAAGTAATCATAGATTCATTTGATTACAGTTTCTGAAATTCATGAGTGTCAGAGGGTCCAAGAAAAGGCTCTGGAAGGTAGTGAAGTGCAAAGTAGTTAGAGTGTGTGGTTTCTTATTGTATGTTTCTATCCAATATATGTTTACATCCAGTCCATAAGGCCAACCGTATGACCACCCATTACTATCATGTTAATGTGGTTTTTCAATATTGTATATTGAGTCATCGATTTCTTATTTTGTAGACTGGCTTTTTGTCTCTCTCGATCTCAAGGGGAGGTTTCCTGTCGAATTTGTAAACACACTTTACATATGTTACTTATCCAGACATTAGATAAAGATGCCTTAAACTAATCTATCCAACTGGCAGTTGTGGTTGCTGCGACCCACAGTGTTGGTTTGCTGAGCAGAAGATTGTGTGTTTAATTCCCAGTACCACCAAACTGGCACAACTGGCCCCTTGAGAAAAGCCCTCCTGCTCCGTGGATACACACTAAATAAAAATACCGGTAAGTCGCTCTGACTAAGGGCCAGATGCCAGAAATATAAATGTTCTTCCAGGTTTTTAGACTGAAATTTAAACCCAACCCAGTCCACAACTCAGATTTTCATACTAAATGAGTGATCTGAAATTAAATTAAAATATCAGGTTCATTAAATTTTAATAAATTAATAAATGCTAGTCAATGTTTTAACATACTAAGAAACCACACTGCTCTTTTTAGCAATGCTCCTACAGCCTGCACTGCTCACACATGATTCATTATATTATAAATAAAAACAACAGCGGTTTGCCCATGACTGCGCTCGAAGCAAAGAAAAGTTTAGATATAATTTAGAGGTATGAATTGGTTCAAGTTTTCAGTCAGATAACCATGTATGTACAGTACAGTCTAATGCTGATTATGACATTCAACTCCGCATGTTTGACAGACAGTGAAAAATTTAATTCAGCTAAAATATTCTGTTGATAGAATCTATTTTGAAGATTTCATTCTTTAGAGATTAATACATAAAAGGAAACCGCATTAGATGCTGTTACTATTTTCACATACAAAACCTAAAGTATTACATAATTTGCCAATCTTTCAAGCGTTCGCCCTCAGGCTTGCTCTGATTGACAAAGCCCCATCGAAATGACATACTTTCATACTTTTAGTAGGTAAACTGATATGCCAGGCAATAGTTGCCACATCCTTAGCTTGCGAATACAGTATGCAAAAAGTAACTACTCGCTTCCAATTTGCATATCATACAATGTAACTGTGCTGTGTCCCATAATCCATGGTAAGATGACTCAACATATGCGGAAGTGTCGAAAGCAGCGATGCAACAACACCTTTCAGTGCTTTAAGTAGAAAATACGTTGTTCTTTTAACGTCAATCCAGTTAAACATACAATTTTAAATGTGCGCTGCTGTGATATCGTATGTCACCTGACAAATAACTGGGGTTGTAATAATAAAATTATCCTCTTACAACTTGCCTATAACTATCCTATATAATACCTTCTTAGGGAGTATGCGATTTCAGACGGAGCCAAGATATTTTACAGCGTGTGCCCTCAACAAATATGCAATTCAGCTGCAGTAAAAACTAACACATTGAATATTAAAGTCAATAAAACAATACATTGGCATTTCAGCAAAATTCCCCTGCTTTTCTTGCAAGAACACTCATAACAGCCAACTCTCACTAACGTCCTGTTAAATGCAACATTGCAATTCAGCTAATCTATAGTCACGTTGACCATAAAGAGCTAAACATAAATTTATAAAGCAATTACACACAAATTAAAAATTTTTGTCCTAAAAACAAAAAAATATTTTTCTTTAGAAATCACTATTTAAAGTTTCTTAGGTTTCAAAAGATAGAATATAGGATTAATATTAATTTATGCAATAGTATTAATATTTAGGGCTATAAAGTCAAAAATTCTATGATACTAAAATCCAGAAAATCATCTTACATTGCTCTGCGAGAGGGGTTACTTTAATCCTGTTAGATTACATAAAAAGCCCATGGTGTTATTGCTCCCAGAAAACTTTATGAAATCTTACCAATGTTTTTCTATAAAAAACAAAAAGTGTGCTTAGCTGTAGGAGTGTACGCAGTGCGACTATCGTTCCTGTTTACTTTAAAACCTTCGCATCTGATTTGTAATACTTTAACTGAAAAGAGCCTGTTTTCCACTGGGATTGTTTTCTTAAAATCACTTGCGCAACTATTAGATTGTGACAATAATGATCAATTTCAATAGACATTTTTTAGCAAAATCAAGCATGAAATAAAATCATTACAAAAAAAAACACACCCATGCAAGTGATCTTCAATTTCTGTTATGCTGTATGTCTAATGCTTGTGTGCCCTTTAAAGTAATATTATTTCGCTCCCGTGGGTAAACACAGATCTGGTTAGTTTCTTCTGTCAGTAAGATTTAGGTTAAGATAAAGCATCATTCTTTGCTGTGATAATAATAACACAGTGTAGCTGAGGTCCCTTTAAAAAACACTCATAGGGAGTATCTTTAGCATGTGTGTACTAAAATAGGCATGACGTCACAACTGTAGCTTTGGATGATTTTTTATATTTTGCTTGAGGGAGGGGATATTGTGCAATCACATTAAGATCACTCAAGCACATATAATCTGATGTTATTGGATATATGGGATATAGAAAAGATACACTTACTTTGATCCGATTTTTGAAAGTGTCTCTGTCTAAGAGTTTCTGTAAAAATATAAAAAAAAGGAAGAAGAATGGTTTAATGCATATACTTCGTTCACACGTTTTCATTTTGTCATGATGCACTGTTAGCCAGATTTCCTATATAGTTATACCTTTGATGGAATACTTTTGTTTTTTTTTTTTTAAGCTATATAGGGGCAGTGTGGCTCAATGGTTAAGGTGCTATGTTGCTGATCTGAAGGCCAGAAACCCTGGGTCAAGCCCCACCACTGCAAGTCACCACTGTTGGGTCCTTGAGCAAGACCTTAAATCTTCCTGCTCCAGGGGCTCTGTGATCATAGCTGACCCTGGCTCTCTGACCCCCAACCTACTAGAAGGATATTTGAAAAATGCATTTTATATTGGCTCTGTACCCTACCTTGCACAATGACAATGAAGTTGAATATGTATATATATATATATATATATATATATATATAAAATTAACATTAAGTGTATGACTATATACATAATTATAAATAGCTTTTCATGTACTTTACTGCGCAGGCCCCTTTACTGACACCCTGATTGGCTGTTTCAAAGGTGAGGCATTATAAAGTGGTTGCATGTTGTTTTGTAGAGTTGTTGGTAAGTAGTTGAATGTAATGGTTTTATAAGTTTCTGGTTCTTTTTTCTACCGAGTGGGTTGTGAGCACTGTAAACACGTTTGAAACTGTTGCATGTTATTTAACACAAGCGCTGGTCTGTATAGAGTAACTGTACAGAGCACTATATTTTATTTTTTTTTTTTAAACAACTGGTTAAGAACCTTGCACAGAGGCCCACAGTGGTGGCTTGGTGGTGCTGGGAATCGAACACTGGTCATTCTTTAACAGTCCAACACCTTAACCACAAGCCCCACTTTCCACAGGCTGTTAAAATATTGATACATTTAACTATATAAATTTTTTTCACGATAGTGTATCAATATTCTAACCTCTAGACAAAATATGTAAATAATATTTTAAACTATTTACGTTTTTACGTAATTTCAAATTCTTTCTTTGTTGTCTCATTGAATGCCAAACAATACAAACTTTGAAATATATATATATATTTTATACATGCATATCACCATACATATATAACATATAATATATCGTAATATATTGTTGGTGATATGCATCGTATAAAGAGACCCTAAATGAAAAATTTATGAACCTCGGTTTGAGCCTCCTATGTCACATATGAAAGATTGACCCATAATATGCATCTCTCTCTTTTCTATTTCCACAGCATCACTTAAAGCGTTAAACTTCAGGCTTTTTGATGCATTTTCAGAGTCAAGAAAAAACAATAAGATTTATTCAATTAAAGCACACCATTAAATTTTAGTAATCATGTTAAAGTTACCCTTCAAAACAATTTTGCCAATTTCTGTGGTTCTAAGAGTGATGATAGGAGTATCATCTAGAACGCATGCCTAAGAAAGCTTTTGGACAAGGATAACTGTCAGTGAATATGTGCGACTTTTCTCATCTATTACACCACTGAAACTGATAACCGTTATAGCCGGCTTCTCAGGCTAGACAGACTGTGAGTGAATGCACTATTATAAGTAATGAGACATCACTCGAAAAGGGAAGAACAGGTGCTGCAGGACACGACAGCACTACTATCATAATCTACATGCTGATTTGTAAGCACACTAAAATCATAATAAGGTTAAATTGTTATATATTTATTCTTTTTATTTAAAGTATTTGAAAAATGCTAGGCTAATTTAACAAATTTCAAACAGCATACTAAGACCACTCAGAACTGAGAGCTTTGAAAACTCCACATTTTTGCCTCTTTCAATACGTTATACATTACCTTCCAGAAACTACTGTATGTACTCAAAAGAAAGCATGTTAGATGTACTTCTTATAAAAGATTTACACTAACATATTGCTACAAAACAGCAAATCTCCATTTAAAATCCCAAAACAGCAGAATCTTGTTTAAAATACTACATTTACGCAAAATGGCAGGACACTCCACCAGCATAACAGCCAGTAAGACTGTAATGGCAGTAATACCAAACTCACCAAGTCTAAGCTTCCCAATTTATCCACCCTTTTGTGCTGCGATTATACAATAGATTTATTAACCTTAATATAACTAGTCTAAACAGAGACTCAAGTTCATAAAGCCGTCTGGATAGGAAAGAATGGTTGAGGTCAATTTTGCACATTTAAATTCTGGGAGCAACAGAAAACACTTTTACAAAGAAACTAAGGCAGCAGTAAATGTGTTTCTGAAAGGGACTGCCAAAAAAATCTGAATATTGTTTTTATTATCCTCAGACCTTTGGAGGAGAAGAAAGAATCAGCTTTGATGTTTTCTGCCATAAGAATAGTGTTTACTGTATCGAAATATATGACATGAAACTGGTATTAATGATATTAATATATATATACAGTATATACGTACTGTGGAATTAATGATATAGCCTTCTGAGCTATATAATCGGAAAATTTGTCACATTTCAGTGCAGATTTTTTTCTTTTATATTTAAAACGCCTGCAGATTATAAATAATATCTCTGGCATCTATATATATATATATAACTGCATGTTCTTCTGTGAGTTACTGGGAAAGAAAAGTCATGATTGTTGAAATGATCTATTATATTTATTAGAAGCAAGATTTACCTTCAAATACAATCTCAGACATGAAGGAGATGGAACCTATTCTTCATAAGAGTGGTTTGTTTACAGTCTGATAGATAAGGTCAACCAGCTGGGTTACATGCTGGCGGTTACTCGCAATTGCAGTCTGATAAACACAAGAATGCATTTTATTTTTCAGTCGGCTCTGTGTTGTCTTTGTTTGTCACCTGGTAAATTCTACATGTTAAAAAATGCTTTTGTTACTTATTTCAATGTAAAAAATGCTCCCAGTTATATTCCACCAGGTAAACAATTATTATACCTTAAAAAACAGAAAATAACCTTTAGTCCTGAACTAATCTATAAAGGTCTGTCACAGAGTCTAATCGGAAACAAGGTATATCCCTGCCTCATTAAGTCTGTAGGTATATATGGATTCCAATTTGGTCAGGATTTCATTAAATCCTATGCTTTTTTTACTATGTGCATCTATTATAAGACATACAGGAGTGAAACGTGTATCTTTTTATCTAAGTTATCTTTTAACTATAATTAATATCAAAACTATGTATGAAAAATGTCCGTTTTTTACTATTTTAACCATGATTTAGGTCATTTTTATTACCTTCATATATCATTTTGCTTTGAAGTAGAAGATGTTGAGGTTCTCTTTAGTAGTGATGAGGTTGGACAGGATTAGGGACGAGCACATTAGAGGGACAGCTCATGTTAGATGTTTCTGGGACACAGACTGAGCTGTGCAGAGGAAGGATAGTGGATATATTAGTAGAAGGAATTTGGAAATAAAGCTGCAGGCATAGTGCAAAGAGGAGGATAAAACAGGACATGAAATTAGTGGGTGTGAGTGAAGATGATGCGGAGGATAGGACTAGGTGGGGTCGATGGAAGAGATGATTCTCTGTGGCGACCCCTGAGGGGAACAGCCAAAAGAAAAAGAAGACAAAGAAAAATTTGTCCCTATAGAGTACAGTACAGTGTGTGGTGCAGATTCAGTCATAACATTATGTCCCTGAAGCACTGAGGGTTAAGGGCCTCGCTCAAGGGCCCAACAGTGGCATCTTAGGTAACCCAAAGTATTTAACCTATGAGTCATCAGTCAGATTAAAACATCCAGAATTCTTTTTTCATTCAAAAAGAAACACATTTGCTTGTACAATTATTAAATCATACAATATGTTAATGTGTTTGAAAGAAAAATGTATTAACTCACTCTTTCTTCACTTTCCAATAAACAAAAAAAGCAATTTAAAGAAATGCCAAAAACCTCTTAGGCCGACACGGTAACATGATTTTGCTCATTTAGGAAACAGTAATAATATCAGTGACAGGTTAGTGGAGTGCAAATCATATTAATGAGGGATAATCCACTGTCACATGCCTGTTAGAAGGCATTCTAGGACTTAGTGTAATGGAACATTATAACCAACCTGAAAGGCATGATGCTTTAACACGGTTTCTGTAAATAAATGCAGTCTATGGTGATGGTGGCATTTTTGAGATATGCTTTGCTTCAATGATAGACCTGTAGTAGGAGTAATTCATCGAGCACATTACAATATTACTTTTTGCAGTATACACAAATTAAGTCAATTAAGTTTAAACATAAGAAATAATAATAATAAACTATATTTTTTTTATAGTGCCTTTAAAAGTAGGATCTCAAAGTGCTTTACAAGAACAAGATCAAATAGATCATAAGCAAAAACGGCTTAAAAAATAAAAAAATAAAAATACTACTAAAAAAAAACCATTAGAATTTTAGATAATAAGGTTTTAAAGTAGAGGCAGTGCTGTTTTGCCTTTGCTTTTTGATGCATCTTAAAAATGTCATTCTTGGCACCTAGGTCCTTTCTGTTTGCATTCATTGATTGCACTTCCACAATGTTGCAGTCTTTAATATACTTTAACGACATGTCAATAAAGACATTCTTGCTTTTAAAGTTTTAACAGGTGAACTAAACTGTAATGATCAGCATGAGACAGAGAACATATCGTTCTGTATGTCCTTAAACAGTAACGTTGAAGTGTTACTACTAAAAAGATATCTGTTTGGAGCTATTGTAGCTGAGACCATTGTGTGTAGCATTAAATAAAGAAGACTGGATATGTCTTATACTAATACATGTATCCCATTACTTTTGTTTGGCTCGCAGCCCAAGCAATGCTATCGTTTATTAGATTCTGCAATTTTGGACATTAAGGTGGAATCAGCAATTTTTTGGCCAGAACATTTTTTTCAGATCTGGTCCCATTTTAGTAACATTCTGGTAGCTTTGCTTAAATATCTAAAACGTTAGTGTTTAGTGTTAGAGGCAGCCCAGGTTCTGTAAATAAATGTACAGATAATAGTTACCAATTAAAACAAAAATGTATGCATGTTTAAGTGGAGTAAATACGCTTTAAATACATTATGACTACATCCTTAAAACAATTACACAGTTTTTGACAACAGGGTGTCCAATTATTTTTCCAAGATCAGCCTCAGCCAGTGGACTGCAGACGATAAAGCTGTGGAAACCGATGTAGTTAACAGCTATTGAGTTATGTAAGGAACACCGCCCATGGTAGATGATCTTTCACAGAAATTCATGTTCTACTCTGTAAGAAAAAAATGGTCATTTTTAACTCATTAAACCTTTACTGCTAATTAGAAGTGACAAATGTACTCTATTAAAAATCCACATATATCAGACATAAACCAACTTAAACTGGGATCATTTCAATATATTAAAGAGACTCTGTATAATCAGCTTGTTGAGTGTTCGTAGGATACCTTATACATACATATATATATATACACACAGTCATCCTATAATTATTTGTCATTTCATTCAGGATTTTCAATCAACCCACTGATGACCGTATGATAACAACACTGTGTGAGAACAGTCTCTGATTTTAACACAAAGATGCTGATGAAAATAAATCCTGAGGCTGTGAGGAAATTGGTGAAGACTGAAAGCCCAGCCCATAAACATTTTAAATCACGTTCCCCAAACCAAAACACAACGTTGGAAAAACGTTTCCAGAACATAAGGCTTTATGGCTGGACTGCAACCTGCAACTTGTGAACGTACTAATACTAAACACACAGAGTGCAAAACACTAAACAAATCCATTACTCACTGTTTAGGTAAAAAGGACTGAGTCTTAGTTCGTGATTTAACCCTATATCACACGAAAGCGGCTAAAGAAGACACGTTCCTTCAAATGTGGTGTCGTTAAACATCTCCAACTGCAGCGGTTTAAACCTTTTTTCCCGGAAATCTGCTGCCAGATGTGCCCGCGTGCGCCCATGTAACAGACAACTAGAGCGCGGGCGCGCGTGCGCTCGTGTGTTTCACTCACCTGCACGACACCGTCAGCTCAACTTTGGTGGCGGGAATGGCAGAGATGAGCGGTTCCCAATCGCCGATACTCGCCAAATTCGGGAAACTGTTCGTCGAAGACATGGCTTCATGTGACACTAAGGAAGATTTGGCGAGAAGAGCTCTTTTCCATCCCCGGCACCGCTGGGGGTCGGCGGACACGCGCGCTACGTCACAGCCGAGGTGGTAATTTAGGCGGGAGAAAAAAGAGAGAAAGAGAGAGAGAGAGAGAGAGAGAGAGAGAGAGAGAGAGAGAGAGAGAGATTTCTCCTCATTTTCTATGATGATAACCTTCTGTACATATCTTTCACGGCTACGGATTAGTGTGACTAACTATAAATTAAACAAAAATAATATTTGATATTAACTATATAAAATATACTATCTAACTATTTAAATATAATAATAATAATAATAATAATAAAAAGGCTACACACACACCACACCTTCATTCCATTATTGTTCTCGGAAGGGAACACCAGATGTTCACTGCTGACCAGGTGATATTTGAGCTACATCTTGGCATCTGTAGTGTTCTGGTATCAGTGTATGACCTGCGTCTGACAAATCACCATCATTAGCGGCTGGTGCGAAAAAAAATTCAGGGAATGCAAAGAAACTGACAGATGAAACTGTTAGTAATGTAGGACTGTAATTAGTATCACTGTAAATGATGTATCATTACTGCTAGATAGGGTTGCCACCTATGGAATCCCTCCCACAGAGGTGGCTGAACCCCTCCAGAGACCATCTTTCATTAAATCATTGTGAACAGATACACTTAGTCTGTTAGGCTAATGTTCACACTGCAATGCCTTAGTGCTCTTTTTTTTGTATAGCTGTTTACATGGCAAATATCTGAATTTCATTGTGAACAGATCATGGTTCTAAAACTGACCCGTATGCGTGAAAAAACAAATTATACGTCTCGCACAACATCCTGCCACCCAGAAAAATGAAGACGTAAGACACTGAACACAGCATTTACACGGTGCTTACATTAATAAGGTGAAGTGCAGTGAAGCGAACAACAGCGAATTAATGAGCAAACGTTGAGGAGGAAGAAAATCAGGAGAAAAAGGGCCAAAATTTTAATAATAGTATGTTGTGGGGGGCCATGATGGGAACACTTTTAATGAAATTGACTATATTTCAACTGTTTGTAGTTATGCCTCAGTGCAAAACACACACACACACACACACACACACACCATACAAACCATTCACAAACAAGTTTTTTGAAAAAAAACCACATTTAATAATCATCGCAAAATAGCCTGGATTCAAGAATCGCTATAAATCTTTTTAACAGCAGCAGCCGCTATCACCAAGAAGACTTTTCAGATAACTGAAGGTTGCCAAATCTTAATATGTTAAAATAGCAAAATAATAAACTACTACTACTACTACTACTGATAATAATTCAGGCAGAGATGGTGGCACCCTAGACACCCGCTTAGTTTTTCTATGCCTTGAAACGATACTGGCGGTCGCATTGCAAACCATCTGAACTGTGTCGGATTTAATTCCACATAGAAAAACGGCACAAATTGAAATAAAAAAGATCAGATTCTATGGCGTTTGTTTTGTTCAGACTGTCATAAGAAAAACAGATCTGAGTCAGTCATGTGGGAAACATTTGCCTGCACTGTGAGCATAGCCTTTTTATCACTTAACAGACTTCTCTGGTGGTCATATTCTGAATACAAAAATATCATCATCATAATAATAATAAGCAAAAGTGAAAGCAAGACCACAAAAATTTGACTTTAAGGAATGATAAAAAACCATTAACTTATTAAATTATTGGGTCTATTAACTTTTTACCCATCAATTAACAATCACAATTAACACTTTGACACTCAAACAATATATACATATACAAAGATTTTAATTTTGAAGTATAATACCAGCTTTATTATTTGTTAATAAATGTATTCATGCAATTATTTATTCAGTTTTTTAATGTCCATTTTGGTAATTATATAGTATTGGAGGATGCAATTAACTAGATTAAACATATTTCAATATTACAGGTGATTGTTTTGTCCAAACGTTATGACAGGATGTCCTACCTGTAAACATATGCATGTGCATAGCTCTGTGTGCCCTGTTTAAACAGACAAGACACATCATCAGTTCGGTCACATACTGCAGGGGGAAAAGGCTAGATCAAAACCAGAGTATATGAGCAAAGTGTAGCAGAAAGAAATTCCGCTCTGCAATCATAGCCTTTTATAATGGCTCCACTCAGTGGGTCCGGATTTTCATGTCCCTGCTCTTTGCTCACCCTGTGCTTCCTCTTCACTTACACCTCGCCGTTTGCTCCATGTAAAAAATTCTAAAGCCTAATCAATGCTCCACTGTAAATATTGATTTTTACTGTATTCTGTTAGTGCAACATATGAATCAGTTCATATTCTATGCACTTGCTTTATGATTTATGACATCGATTTCCATAAATCCTGCTCCAAAACTTTAGGAGAATCATTCAGCTCCAGTCCTTGCTCTGGTCCCACTCCACTCCGCTCATATACTCTGTATAAAAGATCGAAAATTAATGAATTAAAATTAGTCTTGTCCCCACACTGGAGTCGACTACAGGAGTCAAAGGGTCTAAAAAAAATGACTCCATCGTTGCACTATTTCTTTTGGACTTGTATAAATATGGTGTGATTTGATTTTGGTGTGTTTTGCAAGTCATAGTTTATGTAGTTTGGGTACAAACTACAGTAGCAGCATGTAATTGGGTACTAGTTTTATGTTTGATATTTTAGTACTATTACTGACTGTACTACAAAGATTTAGCCACGCGGGTCACAGTGACTTCTGTACCAGTCCCAAGCATGAATAAATAGAGAGGGTTGCGTCAGGAAGGGCATCCGGTGTAAAACACTGCCAAATCTAAATATGTAAATTGTCAATCTGAATTCCATAACTGTTCAGACGAGGCCTTGACAGTTGACCTAAAGGGTGCTGGCAGAAAAAAAGTAAAGAGAAATGGGGTTAGGAGTGATTATGAAGGAAGAGTTTGTAAGGAATGTTCTGGAGGTGTAAACAGTGTCAGACAGGGTGATAAGTTTGAAGTTAAAAATTGAAGGGGTTGTTGTGAATGGTTATGCCCCGTTAAGGTTGCCAGTTAAGATAAGAAAAAGAGATACTAGAGTAAAGTTAGATACGGTTGATGGGGAGTATTTCCAGAGTTGAGAAAGTAGTGATTGTAGCAAATTTCAATGGACATGTTGATGAGAGGACCTATAGGAAAGGAAAGTTTTAAGGAGAAAGGTAGTATGCACTGGTAGACTGCATACCATGTAGACAAAGTAAATCTGAACTAGAGTCTTTGCTGTAAAATGGTAGGGGGGAGAGAGTGTAGTCAGACACATTAAATGGAGGTGTGTAAGGTGGCTAGAATGGTCTTGAAGAAGAGTTTTAAGATGTGAAAACCAATTCGTGCTAGATAAAAAAGGAAAAATGACAAGGTAGTGCTTCCAGATGACTGGGAAACTAAAGCAGACTCAATCAGGGAGACAGAAAAAATGTGCTAGGTGTGTCATCTGGAAGGAGAAAATAAGGTTGTGGAAATAAGAAGTCCAGGATAGAATACAGAGTAATACGTTAGTCAAGATGAAGTGGGACATGGAAATGATAAAAAAAAAAAAAAAAGGAGACAGGAATATACAGGAATTAACAGTGCGGTGTTAATAGAGGGGTGGCGAAGGCCAAACAGAGGTCTAAGTTAGAAACTTGAGAAAGAGAGAAGGACTTTTATAGGTTAGCAAGACAGAAAAGAAAATGGAAATGATTCTGCAGCAGGTTAGGGTTATCAAGGATAGAGATGGACAGGTGCTTACAAGTGAGGAGAATGTACAGAGAAGATGGAAGGAGAGCAGAAGAGGTGGACACTGTGAAGCAGGAAGTACAAAAGCTAAGTAATAGAGTCAGTAATAAAGTCAGAAAGGCTTTGAAGAAGATGAAAAGGGAAAAGACAGTTGGTCCTTCCGACTAGTGGAGGTACATATGTGTCTAGCAGAGACAGCAGTGATATTTCTGATATTAGCAAATTGGTGTTAGTGATTGAAACATTATTTTATCATCTGTAATCCAACACTTTAACCAGTGAGCTTCCACTTCCCTATTTAGAAAAGTACTCCTGTATCATTTTATTGCCTTACACAGACAAAATCCCAGCTGCATTAAATCAGTGTCCCACTGCAAAATGATGTTCAACAGTTCCAGATATTCAAAGATGTTCAAATGCTATGTATTTGATTTCAGTGAATTTATTTCTAAAAATGTGTAAGTATTTATAACGTATACCATCACTGTAAAAATGTGCGGAAGTTGATAACAGTCTCTTACAGAATGTTTGTCTAACCTAATGTTAACACCATCAGGCTTCAGAAATCAATGAACTCTCCCTGTACTGGTGTGGTTTTGTTTTAAAGTAAAAGATTTGCACCTTTGTATGTCTCAAGCTACTATATCTGGAAAAGTTCTTTAACTTTAAAAGGTACATAAGTGGTCCCTAACGTCTAATTATGTACCTTATACTGCCTTTTCAAGATAGAAAGATGCATAGCAAAGGCAGTGGTGTGCAGTCAGCGCCAGCAAGGCTTTCTCTGCTGCCTAAACGCTATTAGAAGCTGACCTACATTTACCACCTCAATTCTAATATTTAATATATTAAACTGTATTAATTTATTCCCAACAGTTTATTCTCTTCATTTTGTGGTGTTTCTCTTGCTGCACTGCTTCCAGTACGTGTATGTGGATGTTAGATTTTTTGTACAATCAGATTTCAGTTTCTATGTGCTGCCATGTTAATATAAAAAGTCTTCAGAATCAGTAGTGCTGCCCATGTAACCTAAACTATATTAGTAGTGGCAAATTGCTAATTGGTTAATATTATTAATGACTGTTTCATTAAACCAATCAGATTTTTTAACCCGGCCCCTGGGGCACATTAGCTGGCGCACAATGACATCAGCATTTTTCCGTCCTCTGATTGGTTGATCAGAGTAAATTTTTACAGCCTAACACAGACTAGCAAAACTTGTCTGAACAGTTAAATTAGAACTTTTATGCCCACAGCATTTTTATAGCTGACAGGAGGAGAAATAAAATGTCTCGAACATACTGTAAAATAAGTTTTTAAGGCAGACTTTTCCAGAAAATTTAGACATCGTGAAGAGAGGTAACTAGCTTGTCTTAGCCTGAAAAAGAGTTTGTTTACCACCTTCAGACCAGTTCCGCAGACCAGTAACGCTGACTTACAGTCTTTAAGTGTATTATATATTTTATATATATTTTAAATGATTTTGTTGTTATTAGATAAATATTGATTCTGCTCCAGATGATGTAGGTAGCACAGTTGCGGTTGTATTGTACAGGTTTGGCGTTTTAACATGGTTTCTTTCTTTATAAAAATGGTTTTATCCTCAATACATAAATTATCTCCCTGTCTGTAATGCTACGCCATGTTATAATGCTTTTTTGTATAGTGTAGATGTTTTCTATGATCACAACGTGATAGTGCTGGTATTAAGAGGTGTATCAGCTGGGTAAATCCCCACTGCAAAGGTATAAACCGTGGCACTATTTCCCAGCAACAAGAGACATTCTTTATTTAAAAGTATACTTTAATAAAGCTACCATGATGTAGTCTCAGAAGACATTACAGAAATGTGTACGGACTAGAGATGAGAAATCCGATTCACAAATCCCTTTAAATCACTTATTGATCGGATCAAAATTTCATGAGTCCTTTGAGTCACTTGGAGTCAATAGGAATGTTAAATGCTTTTGCCATGTCCCTAGACACTAGAAGGCACCTAGCGAATCCTTAGAATCCATCGAATCCTTGGACTAATGAATGTTACACACTGATCTATTTGTTTTACTACAAGTGACAGAGCCGAGCATCCCACAGTTCAGATGAATCAAATAAACCCAGTACCTTGCCATTTTGAGTCTCTCATGTTTCGGACACATACATGCTATTTGTTTCTACAGTTATTATCTAACGACTACATAAAACAACTGAATAGTTTAATATTTAGTTTGCATGTATCCATGTTGTCATTAGCAACTAAGATAACTTAAGACTCAACTGATCCTAGTAAATGATGTAAATTTTTATATCCCAAATCATATAAAGGAACGAGTTATTCAACCTGAATGAATCTGGATTTGTTTGTCTCTAGTACAGGGTTACAAATATATTTTGTTTGTATCTTCCTCTATCATTAATCAGTGTCGGTCATTGGATCACAGCATTTGCAGGTTGGATCTATTGGTTGTTCTCAACAGCCCTCAGGAGTGCCATAAAAACAAGGACAACAAAAAAAAATCATGATGCCATTGTCAGTGAGGCTGCTGTGTTGCAGTAACCTATTAAAATTGATTATTGGTGGTTATATAGACATTTAAGTTTACACCTCTGGCATTTCGGAAACTCCCTTATCCAGAGAAACTTACATTTTTAGCAATTGGGGGTTAAAGTCCTTGCTCAAGGACCCAGCAATAAAAAGCTAGTTTGGGACAGTATAGGCTTTACATAGCAAAGGATGGTTCTGGTCCATCAACCTAGAGCATGGAGGAAGTGCCTCACTAAAAGTTAAGGTAGAGAGAATCTACAAGCTGTGAAGCAAATAATCTTCACACCCACAAATTTTATTTTCACACAGCAGTCATATGTTGTGTATATATATATATATATACACACCCATTTTATTCTGCAATGAAAAAAAGCCATTTTTTTGCTTTTTTGCGAATACATTTTTAAATCTAGTTTGTCTCCTCATGCTGTATAAGGTCATCGTAAACGAAATAATATGCTAGGTTCTGTGATTTATCTTCAAATTCACCAGGAAGCAAGCATGTATGGGCCTCTGGCCTGCTATGCAGCAGTGCCTTCTGCTCTTTATACAAGTCTAATGATTGCATTTGATAATTAACGTTGCATGTTTTCAAATGTTAACAGCAATGCTGCTAATAGTCTCCATTGGGGAACCCGCATTTGTCGCACCAACACAAAGCCATCAGGTGACATCATCCGCACTGCACTGATGGCTTCTCGGTCTTATGAGCAGAGATTAGCTTTTTGATTTCAGTTAACTTGCAATCAGATTAGCATGGCAACCGCAATCTAAATGGTAATGAAAGATTCACTGGCAGTTTATTGAAATGTTACACAAAAACTCCAACTGAGAGTAATCAGACAAATAAGAATTGGCCTAAAATCATTTACAGATGGACTAAAGGTCCCGCATAGCTAAATTGCATGTTTTTGAGTATGCATGCTTATGTGTCCTAATGAATGACAATCAGGGAAATGCCTGTGGTCACCCAGAGGCAAGAAAAACTTGCCAGGTTTTAGGATAAAATGATTCTTTGCATACAAATGCTGAAGATTTAATAAAAGAGACAGACTCAGGCATTTTTGGTTTTTTTAATCTTTTATTTAGAACTGCAAAGGAAACTTGGAACGGTACACGCCGAAATGGCAAGAATGCACAGAAGATTAAAAAAGTGCGAAGGAGATAAGACAACTTTGAAAGCATAAAGAAACTTCTACCAGAGAAAATGACATTTATACTTTCATCATAAATAATTCTGCAATACATATGAGGAAAAGCATGTCGGGTCAGTTGCATACTGACAGAAAATAAAAAAAATATCTTCTAAGAGAATGAAGTTGTCACAAGTGCATTAAGGTGATAAATATTTCACCTCCTTCGTGATGTTCATGCTTTTGTTATAAGGATTATGCCGTAGACAAGCAGTCGGCATACAACGACGGTCTAGCCTTTTGTTCAGCCACTACACAGCTCTGAACGCAGGTGCAGTCACGTTACGATAATATTGAGTGTCAAGTGAGACCGAAGACAAGCACCTGCACATTAATGAAAAGAAAAAAAACAAAACATACAATGTCATCAAGTCTCTTCGAATATAAGCCAGACAAATGAAGAACATATTGGAGATGATAACTGTATTATATCATGTGTAAGCAACAGAGATACAAGACCTCCCTCCAGTGGACAATATGATTTTCTTACACAAAGATCACCCAAGGGTTAGGCAGAACTACACTGCAAAGCCATGGTTTGGGCAAATGCCCGCAACAGCCTGGCAGAAGCTATTTACGGTGTCCAGTGGGTCATATTTCAGTCTCTCAGATTTACGCTTACAATAGCTTACACGTGCCTGCACACACAAGCACACATAGTGGCGTGGGATTTTAACAGATACAGTTTAGGTGGCATCTGACATTTAACTTGCTAACACTTCAGTCAACTACATCCTCAGCAAAAAAACATGGAATCACAAACACATTCAGGAAACAAAACCATTTCAACACAGTTCTCTTGTTCAGAAAAAAAAAGAATACACTGCAAAAGTATTTCTAATCAGCATTTTCACATCCTGGTCTATTGTGTTTCATTATAAGCCAACAGACTTTCCTGTTTTTAAGTTAGCTGCACACTACGACATGATTGCACACTGCACTGAAGTTATCTACTGTGACTGCATACATCAAAACTGCTATATGTGTTAATGCCACAAAGAATTCAGAATAAATGGGAGAAACAGAAGCAGGCGGATGTGTACTGTACATCAGTACAGTTACCACTGTATATATTAACTTATAACTCATATATCCCACACAGTACAGAAATGACAACAGTTACCTTTATCTACTCTAATAAGGACAAAAGTTGTGGACACCTTACCAGCATGATCACATACCGTATGTGTGTCTTTCTCAAACTTTTGCGGGGATAATTAGGGACACAGTTGTGTAAAATGTCTTTGTACGTTTTGACATTTCATTACATTTACATTCACATTCACGGCATTTGACAGACGCCCTTATCCAAAGCGACTTCTATTTTTCTCTTTTATTTACTGAGCAATTAAGGGTTAAGGGTCTTGCTCAGGGGCCCAGCAGTGGCAACTTGGTGGTGCTGGGAATCGAACCCATTTGTTCAAATTAGCAGTCCAACACCTTAACCACTGCGCTACCACTCTTATTTTGTCACTGGAAATAAAAGACCTAAACACTGTTTCAGCATGAAAAAGTTCCATAAAGTGAAGATATAGCAAAGTTGGTGTGAAAGAACTCAAGTGTTCTGCATAAAGTACTGATCTCAACCCCCACTGAACACATTTTTATATGATTTAAACCCACCCCAGACCTCCTCAGCATTAGGATAGCATAGAAGCCTTTATTTTAAGTCTTTATACATATACAAACTAATGCACAGTAAAAAATTTTATATATTTTTTTTGCATATCCCATCTTAACTTGCGGGGATTGAAAGCGCAGCTGGGGTCAAAGCTCAGAGGCAGCCATAACGCATCGCCCTAAGTACAGGAAGATAGTTAAAGGTTTTGCTCAAGGGCCCAAATAGGGCAGCATGAACTTTTGTGTCGAAGCTCACAAAAACGATCATGGCCGAATTAAAAAAAAGTCATGCTTAGAAAGCCTTTCTAAATGTTTATGAAGGATATTATAGTATTAAGAGTAAGATTAAATCTGAAATATGATGTTTGAAAAAAAAACACACATATGGATGTGATGGTCGGGTGTCCCAATACTTTTGTCTATACGGTGTAGGTGTTGAAGTCTGGTGTTAACAAGAAAGCTTGAGAAAAGAGACATACTCAGCCGGACTTCTTTTATTTATATAGGCTCAGTTATGTCATTTTAATGGTTAATGAAATGCGTCTGAATTATTGTCCTAAGATATTAGCATAGATAGTTACTGCATTAACTAGAGGACCGGTGTTACAAGCTAAATTTGACAAAACACACATGATGATGTGCCTGATCAATTGATGGCGTGATTTCTCTAAAAGTTCTTGACAGTAGTTTGAGGACAGTCTGAACATACATTCCAGTTATTTCCAAGTAAACTAATCCAGCTCAAGTAAGACATGTACAAAGACAGAAGGAGAGAGAAACACACGATATCTACAAAATGCAGTATTATTAGTAGTAGTAGTAGTAGTAGACTTGTTAATAAGTTAATGATTGTAGTACAGCTGAGCTCTACATTTTGGGCACCAATGATTATTTCAGGCTCAAACATGTAGACAAATTTAAAGGCATGGTGAATCCAGTGAGTCTACTCAATGCAAAGCTACAACTATACAGTGTGTAAAGCGCTCAGTGCTTGTGCCAAGTTCAAGAAACACGAGTTTACATACAAGCTCGGAGAATCAGGCCACTATGGCCAGCTCACAACAAGTTCGGTTCTCTCTTCTCTCCTCTCAGCTAGCATGACCGTGAAACAGCAGGGTTCTCCCACTGGTTAATCAGGAGCAATGACTGAGAAGCTGCAGACACTAAAGGAGCTTCACTTTTATTTGGGCTTTATTCTTCTATGATGGTAATATACATGAGGCATCCTGTTTCAGTAAGTAAGAGCAGAGTACACAGAGCTGTTAGCCACATGTCAGTCAGTTGCTGCCGGCTTCATCTGTAACATCAGTCATGTCAGTACTGTCCAGTCCTCCTCTCGCACGCCAGATCTTCACCGTCCGATCACTACACAGGCAAAGCACAAAAAAACCCCCCCAGACTTGTTAATATATTGTATTGTATTCTGATTCCACCCCAGACGGTGCAAGCAGGCACCTCACATAAACTGGAATTGCATCACTTTCATAAGCAAAACAGTGAGACTGTAATTGTATTATAAGCAGTCAGGTTTCAATGTTGTTCTTATTTATTTGCTTTCAGCACATTTTCCTTGCTAATATTCAGTGAGATTTTGCTTTTTTTTTGGATGACTCAACATCAAAAAGTAAAAATAATTAATTTTGCCATCTTTGATATTTCTGGCTAATGTGTTTTATTTTTCATTTCAGCAACTTTCAGATACAACTCTCACTAAATTAGTGGATCCCAAACGTTTACTGCCAGGCCCCACTTTTGCACATTAAAAATAATTCAAGCTTCCTTCCATGTTTAAACATTGTAATTTATAAATGGTGAGTATTACAAATTCAGTTTGTGACAATTTGCCGAAAAAAAGTAAGGAACAAGTCACACTTCTGAGGTAAGAGGTATTGAAAGTGAAGCCTGCAGGTTCTACATTGTTTTACTATGTAACAGTATTCATGGTATTTAATAGTTTTTTTCAACAGCGCTTCTACAGGTATTCTATACATTTGTCACTGTCACTGTGTTATTTGAGCTTTTTTGTTGAACATGAGCAGTACATGAGTAAAATATTTGTATGGACCATAAGCAACTCAACAGAATGCACATTCATAGACTGGAATATTGACGGCGTGTTACACCGCTAGATGGCGCTGGCTATAGGGAGAGCGAAACCTGCTACGATGAACACGCGCTGCTGTTCAGCTGGACAGTGAGGTGAAAAATTGTATATATATATATATATATATATATATATATATATATATATATATATATATATATATATATATATATATATATATATATATTTTGGGTGACTTAACACTAGCCTCCTCCCCCCCCAGTTTGGGAACCACTGCACTAAACTCAAGCAACTTTTTGTTTAAAATTTGTAATATTTAGAAACAACTGTATAGTCTTCCTGTTCATTCATTCATCTTCTATACCCGATTATTCTCTAATTCGGGTTCACAGGAATCTGCTGGAGTCTATCCCAGCTGTCTCTGAAAGGACGAACGACAGCTGGGGTACACCCTTGACAGGTCGCCAGTCCATCACAGGGCCACACACACTCACTCACTCCTATGGGCAATTTAGCATCACCAATCAACCTAACATACATGTTTTTGGACTGTGGGACCAAACCTGAGTACCTGGAGTAAACCACGCACATGCAAACTCCACAAGAACCCGGAACCTTCTTGCCAGGTTCGATTACAATAGTAAAAGAGTGACTAACACCTGCGTGGTTAAACATGTTGCTTATTTTAATTCTTTTGTGGTCAATGTTTTCAATTCATGTAAAAACTAAAATTGATAAAACATAATAGTGAATTGGAAAAAAAGACCTAAATCACTCAATGGTGGGTATTTGCTATTTAATACATATATATTAATAAAATTGAAAGGGTATTTGAACATTTTATTCCGAAAGCCTTAGTGTGTGTGTGTGTGTGTGTGTTACTTACTCAGATGCAGTAAACAATAAGCTGCTGTTAGTGGAGATGCTGTTAATGGGGCTCTCGTGTCCCCTCAGTTCTCCGAGCGCGCTCAGTGTGTCCGTGTGCCAGAGCTTTAACACTCCTCCTCTACAGCCACTCAGCAGGGCAGGAGAACCAGGCACGACGCCCAGTGCACACACCCAGTCCCGATGAGCGTTAGGGACTTGCTGCTCAAAAAACAGCACACACACACACACACACACGTTTTTCAATCCAATACATACACTTATAGAAAGCAAGCGCTTTTAAAAACACTCAGCACTTCGATTGATTTAGCTTTCTTTTGTGCTGCAGCTTTGACAGAATTCACTTAATGCATGACTGGACAATAATCATCTCTCGATCCTGCAGCAGGTGGATGTTTTTGATTTATCGAGCTTACCTGCAGTAGGTCTTTGCGAGTCAGGTCCCATTTTTTAAGTCCATTATCTCTGGAGCCACTGAACAGACAGTCTCCCTGCACAACCACTGACTCGATTCCATCATAGTGCGGAGGCTCGAAGTTATGTGTAGGACTGATGCTGCCTAAAGCTCCATCTGTTACATCAAACATCTACATATGCACAATAGAGATCAGGAAACTTGTCATTTTCAAAGATTAGAAAAAAAGGAGTGAAAAATATAATCAGCGGTAAAATTACTGTGATAATCGGGGTTATTAAATAAATTTAAACCTTGCAACAGGATGTTAAGGGCTTTTGTAGTGGGAAAAAAGATGAATATCAGGTAGTTTGTAATTTTACACAGACGGATATTTTTGATTTATATTAAATAATCTCTTTTATGAGGGAGATGATTTATACAGTCAAAAGAAATGATAATATCATAATATTATTAGTGAGATCCTCTTTATACACAGTGGTTGATATTCTCAGTCCCAGGCTCCTTCTGGGCTGCTGGGCTCAGCTGTTTGCATAAGTTTGTACTGTATATTTGTTTTTGCACAGGTTTTTTCCACAGGAAAAACATAACCCTCTCATTATCTAAGAACAGCACTAGTAAATAATCTGTAGCGGCTGTACTGCTTCCTTGCTGAGAACTGAACCCATGTCTTGTTGGGGCAGTGGCAATTCATGGTTTAAGGTATTGGACTGTTGACCAGAAGATTGTGGGTTATATTCTCTGCACCATCAAGCTTCCACTGCTGGCCCCCTGAGCATAGCCCTCGATCTTTGACTCCTCGGTTATATAAAAAAATAAATAGATAATATGGGTGTCCACCAAATGCCAGAAATGTAAATGTTATAATGGAGAAAGTGCAGGGGATTTAGGCTGCCAGGGACCCTAAATCACTACCTATTTTCTATATACTGTAATTTTACTGCAAGAGTAACAACATTACGGCACGTTCATGGGGTGTATTAAAGCTATTTAAGTGGTTAAAAAACATCACATAACATGGCAGGACACACACCTTGATGTAGTGATCCTTGGAGCCGGTGATGACCAGATCTTGACCGTTGCCAGAATGATCCACAGTCAAACACATGACTGGACCTAAATGACCTGTAAGCTTTCCTGTGGAGACGAACCTGAAGATAACAAGAGAGTCAGCAACATAGAGGAGTTTATAAATAAATATGGAATACATGGTATAAAAGGCATCTTATTGTATTTTATTATTTTAAATGTAAACATTTAAAATAATGTCTGTAGTAGGTCTGAAAGTGTGTACCTTCTCAGGTCCCACATGCGGACAGAGTTGCCTGCTGCCACGTACATTACTGTGCCTGTCGGGTTGAGGGCGATTTGGTTGATCTGGTTTTCTCCAGAGGCTGTAGTCACTGTGCGGCTGGTGTTCGCTGAACAAGCGTCGCCTGTGCTCACCTGACCCGAGGAGCTGACAATGAAAAGATGATGCGTTATTTGTTACATCAAGAGGCCTGCATTTTTGTGCAGTTTGTGCCAAAAACCTGCTGTTTAAGCGTTACCCTTCTATAAAAAACATAACACACACTGGATTACAACATTTTCTGGGGGAAAAATTCTAAAAAATCCTATACAAATCCTGGAATAGATTTTCTATAAATAAAATTATAAAGTATGGCATCTTATAACTCACATTTTCATAAAATGATAAAACTTGTTAAAAATGTACATTGGCAGGGTCTCATGATACGATACATATCACTTTACATGGGTCACGCTTAAATATATCACGATATCTTGCAATAAAAGACATATTGAAATACGTAAAAAAAAAATTTTAAACGTAAAACAAAGGCACGGCCTTATTTTTTTCTCCACATTTTCTTCTAAGACAACTACAGAGGTGGAGAAGAAAGTCTGACACGCATTGAGGGTTTGAATGAAATATAAGCGTAAATGTAAATCAACTAAAAATACAAGATAAGGTTAGAATATTGATACACGATTATTAAAAAAAAAATTGCGATATGTAGCCGATATTTACTGGTTACTAATTAAAAAAGAAAAAAACCCCAATTGCCTTGCTCAGGGGCCCAGCAGTAGTGATTTGGCGGTGCTGTAAACTGAACCGACGATCCTCTAATCTGCAGACCTTAATCACTGAACTATTGAGCTACCACTTCCCCTTATAGTGATTGTAAATTAAATATCATTTTTCCAGAAAAGTTAAAACAATTTTATACACGATGATGTCATACACACAGAAGGTTTTATTTCCGAATTGTTCCACTTATCCAGCCCAAAATGAACATTGAGTACTAACCAGTGACACGTTGATGTCCTAAGAGCCTTTTTTACTGCAGTGTATTTAAAAACTGTCTGATATAAATCACTACATTTCTGATGATACAGTCAGTAAACCCTAAACTTCTTCAGCCTTGTTGGATTAGGATTTGTGTACTGAACGTGGTTTATGTTGGATTTACACTCTGCTTATGTGCCATGAAGGCTTTAAAGAACTCACGTTAGGGTGCGGATGCACTTTGCGGAGTCGCGGATGTCCCACACTTTAATGTAGGAGGTGGAGACGGTGAAGACCATGCTGGAGCTGTAGCGTACTGACACCACGTTGTTAGGATGACCACCAAGAGACATGATTTCCTGCCCAGTCACCAGATTCCACACCTTACATGTGCGGTCTGAGAGGAAGAACAGACCATGCACTTTTTCAAATAAAGAAACTAATGTGCAATATCAGGTCTTAATCAAGATATTCAACTTTCTTTTTGAAGCACTGCAACAAAATTAAACAATAGAACTTAAGGTAAAACAGAATCAAACAGCTTTCATTGGTTAACTAATATTTACTTACTTATATTAGTAAAAAAAAAAACTTAATTGCTTTATTTTTTAGTAGATTTTTTCTTTATACAATTTAATATACACAAGCTTTTTTTAATATACAAAGCTTCATATACATGATATGGGCAAAAGCATGGGAACACCTGACCATCACATCCATGTGTGTTTAGTAAACATTCTATTCCAGATTTAGTTTCACTCCTACCTCTGTAATAACCTCCAAATTTCTGGTAACACTGGAAACACTAGATTTTAGAGCATGGCTCTGGAAACTCATCATTCAGCTACTATAGTATTGGTGAAATCAGAGGTCACCAGTGTTGGGTGAGGCGGCCCGGGGTGCAGTCAGTGATGGAGCTCATCTTAAAAGTGGGGTTGAGGTGAGGGATCTGTGTAGGAGACTCAAGAGCTTGAATCCAACAATAACACACAACCTTTATGGAGCCCAGAAACAGTGTTTGGTCTCTTAGTTCCAGGAAAGGAATAATGTAATGCCATAACACACAAAGACGATCTAGACAAACTGTCTGCTTTCATCTTCGCTCACAATTTTTGCCTGTATAGTGTTTTTAAGCCTTCCTATTGTCTGTTAACCACCAGATTTTTGTTTCATAAAGTGTCCAGATGTAAAGCTTAAAAAATAAAATCACTACTATTTAAAATCATCACTGTGGAAGAAAGTTTGTATGAGAGTCAGAGCTGATCTGAATGTCAGCTATTAGAACCCAAGCCAGACCTTTCGATCCAGTAAAGAGGAGGTCATCGGTGGAGTCCACACACAGCACGGCCTTGCCGTGGCCCTCAGCCACATGCACACACTGCAGAGTACCACCGCGATTACCCTTCGATGCAGGCACGGGATTTATCACTCCTCTGAGAGATACACAAACACATAGTCAGTGCAGACAAAAGCAAGCTGATTTCTTCACAGCAGGTGAATCCTATTGCATGCGTTTTGTACCAAACAGCAGCCCTCATTTCATATAGTGATCCTACAAAGAGCATGCATGGAATACAGGCAGCACTATCAGCATTACAGCCAATGCTGCAACAGAACAATAAGAAACCAAAAACATACAGGTTCACAGGAAGATATGATAAAAACTAGAGATAATCTCTGTGCACTTATACGGGTGTGTGTAGGGTGTTCAATACTCTATCTTTTTACACTTTTAAAGTCTTCTGTTAATTGCTTTTGCGTAGAACACTACTTCGTTTCGTATCACTTTAAATCCCACTGCTGAGGAGAGAAAAGCAGGAAAGTTTACAGCACAAATATCCAACTGCAGAGCCGCCGGTATCATTGATTTACAGCATGTTATTGCAGGATAGGTATCAGAGTTGGGTTAATATTTGGTTTTGGGGCAAGTGAACACTAAATAGTCAAAGTACAGACTTTCAATGATCATACGTAGTAAGGGTAGATTTAGCCACCAATTGAGCCTAAAAAACAAATGTGCTATAATAACAAAACGTTGCTGCTGCCTTAAATAACAAGGCTTTTGTGATTTCAACTTCGGTGTCAGACTTTCAGCGTAGGCTTGCTCACACCAAGCAATGTAGCTCAGCAAAACAGCTGCTTCCTTAAAAGCAAAGGAACTTATTAGGGAGAATAACCGTTTAGACTGAAATTCTGCCGTGTGTACTGCTCTTATCGACCGCCAAACGGGGCAGGTCATTTTAACAAATCTAGTTCACAAGACAGAGGAGCGGGATTTGCCTTAGCACTAGGATGGGTTAGATCTTACTGTTTGATCTGTTGGACTTTAACCTGTCGGCTGCCGCTTGCCCCTTGTATAGTCTTTGACTGCGGGTGAGAGGGGAGGCTGCCGGCGCGCTTCTTTTACAGCCACAACGGAGGTTGGAGCAAAGTTTCTTGTTTTAGTTTTAATAATTATGTGAAAGACAGACACAAATATAAAACACAAGCACCTACTGAACATAAAGAACAGAAATGGGACATGAACGCTTGCATCACACAGCGCTCGTATACAAACTGTTACCTGATTAAAAAGGTTAATAATGTTGTGTTGTGCTTAAAACAATTGTTAGATGGCTAAAGTGCACAAAAAAGAAAAAAAAAAAGGACGTGTTTTTATCCATCCCTAAATGAGCAGACTTGGTGTTTAAATTTGCCTTAGGCGCAACGCTGCTGTTATGGGTTTAACTGTTGCTAAAGGTAAAACGGCTACACAATATTACATACATTCAGTAGTTCGGTCATTTGATTGTTGAATTTTACAGGATTTGAAAGACAAAAAACTCTTTCTTGTTCCAATTTTGAAGATGTGAATCATAAACTTTGTAGAGGAATAGAGAAAGTCGTCAAAGTTTATGATTCATATCAGTCTGTTTTGTAGGGATTTGACTTTACTTATGCTTATAAACATGATGCTCCACAGAGCGAAAGTTGGTTGCTTTCCTGTCAGGACGGTAATAAAAACTGTCAAAACTTGACTACGCAAAGCCCAGGGCAATTAAAAAATAAACAGCCAAACACACCATTAGAGAATGCCAGACAATACTCAAATATATTCGGTGTGGGTGTGTTTTGCTTCTGTTATTTTATTTTTTTATTTTTCTATAATCTCATTTTAGGCTACCAATATCAAATCAACATCAAATAACAGCAATTTCACCTATGAATCCCATTGGCAGATTCATGATTTGATTCAAACCGGATTTAACCATTAATGTATCTGCTGTACTCGGGCTTAATTCATGCCATGGTAAAATAAGGATGGAAACGCACTGCAAAAGCATAGATGCTCAGGAAAATTAAGCGAGCAACACATTCCTAGCACATGCATAAGATGATCGGTATGATTGCTAGCCGACTTACACGCCACCCATTCTAGAGGATACGCCAGCAGCAGCAGGGAGCATGTAGTCCCTAAAAGCATTGCTCAAAGACTCGTCCGTGCCAACTTCAGGAGTTTCAGCCAGCGGGTGGAGAGGGCTGCTAAATTCTCCAGTGGGTGCGTCAAGCCCGGGCTCCAGCTGTTTGCATAAAGCAACTACATTTGAGTAGCGGTTCTCCTACGAGCTGTGTACACAAAGCCAGATTTGTAATGGATACGGTTAGAGAAAAACGACCATGGTGGCTCACCAATGATTAAAAAAAATAAAAAATCTTTCCTAGTGATACTAATTGCCCATAGGAGTAAGTGTGAGTGTGTGTGGCCCTATGATGGACTGGTGACCTTTCCAGGGTGTACCCCTACTGCCTTTTATCTTTTTTGAGACAGCTGGAACCCCAGCAGATCCCTGTAACCCCGGATTAGAGATAAGCGGATATAGTAGATAAATGAATGAATAAATGAATAAAGTATTTATTTATGACATTATAAGACTTTTAGAAGCTCCCGGCCACCCTGTCTAAGCATAGCAATGATTTTAGCTTCATCAATGTCTTTACTACAAGCGGTGGGTAACCGGTGTTCCTCCAGGGTCACTGTCCTGCTTGTTATCTGAATATTCTCATCTTAATAAGCAGGGCAGTGACACCAGAGAAACACGGGTTGCCCACTCCTGCTATTAATGATAAACGGCAAATTATCGACTACATTAATGAGTCAAATATGATCATTTATGGCATTTGGCAGACGCCCTTATCCAGAGCGACCCAACAGTGGCAGCTTTGTTTGCTTTTTCAGATATTTTAACTAGCATTCCAACACCTTAAGCACTGCACTACCACTTCCCTCACTTACTTGATGAGCCATATTTTTAAAATAATGGTAGAAAAAATGTGGTTGATGAACATCCAAGCACAGAAAAGCGGGTGTTTCTGCTTATAAAACCACTTAAGCATGATGCTTACATATTCTGTATTTCATTGCACTAGACTGTATGTAGTTCACCTACTGTCTTTTTTTCTACTGCTAAAAGCCCTTGCACAAAAATCCTATGTACCATACAATCTGTACAAATCCCAAAGTACTCTCTTAAATCATAAATACTAGAAATTTTTGGTTAAACATTTGAATAAAATTAATTAAGAGCATTTTTTGTCCATTTTATTTCAAGACCTTTATGGTTGAAATGAATATCTGTGGGAATTACACACACAATAACACTTCCTTTTGTCTTACCTCTACGGGTTCAAGTTCAAGAAGCTTTATTGTCATTTCAACCATACATAGCAGACGCAGTACACAGTGAAATGAAACAACGTTTCTCCAGGTTCATAGTGCTACACAAAACGACACTGAATTACACAAAACAACAAAGAGCCACTTGACAGAAGACTACAAGACCACACAATGACCTAGATGATAAAAGAATTTATACAGAAATCTTACCTTATTCCTGGATTTGCTTTCTCCACAAAGCTTCATGAGGTCAGAAGCCATGGTGCTGAGAGAAGACAGAGTAAATAGGAGTTGGGGGAAATTTGAATGATGAATTTTTGTATAAGCCGTACATCAAAACAAAATCAGACAGAACCCTGACTCACTTTCCATCTGCTGCAGGACTCTGTGTTGATTCATCACTGCTACTCTCATCTTCATTCTCTGAACAGAACAAAAAAAATAAAATGCTGGTCAAAAGATGTCCGCATCTGAGTATTCTCGAGGCCACTTAAAAATGTTTTACACTATGTCTTTAGATGCGGTTACATAATTGAAGGTGGGGCTTGTTTATTACAGTTTATATTACAGAAAAAAAGCAAATGAGGCTAATATGAGCTCAGTGTTGCCATGCTTCTTGTTCTGCTTTGAACGTGGATCCATACTGTCCAGCTGGGTCGAAAAGATGTGATGGCAAGTCATAGAGAGAAAGAAAGTTTACAAATAGATGTGACCAAGGAGAATAAAAAAAGCATTCTGTGTGTTTAACAAAGGGATCTAAATGATGTTAAAGGGTTCTATTTACTCTGTGTCATAGGCCTGGGCTTTCCGCTTATACTTAGGGTTATTGTGTGATTAATTGCAAGGTTGAAGCACATGTATAAGCCAATGGCATAAGAAAGGAAGGGAGTGCAGGGATGACGTTTAGCTTCACTGCAGTACGCCTCATGCACCTGCAGATGCATCTGCTAGTCTGTGGTTAGTTTAATGTAGGAGACCCATGCTCTCCGAATGAAGGACACAGAGGATCCGCTACTTACCCACAGGCATGTTACCTAGCTCTGTTTCAATTCAGGCAATCGAGGAAACAGAAAAAAAGGCAACACACAAATCAAAACCACAATCCCTCATCTGTAATAAACACAATCCAACACAAAAAAAGCACAGAAGTCTAAGGGGCCATTCAGATATTGTGTCTTTTTGCGTGCTTAATTTCATTATTTGTAGTAGAGAGCGACACAATCGTGACACACATTTTTTTCTGGACGTGTCTGCACCACAGCAACTTTTTAGAATGCCACAAGCGCACCGTGGGTCATGTGACAAGAACCAACCAATCACCTTCTCCATCACACTAAAACCTCAGCAGAAAAATATAGGAGAGTTTTTTTTAATTTTCGCGTTTTTAGGCCTACGCGTTTTTAGGCACAATATGTGAACGGGCCCCTAATGCTTCTGAAGAGACGCTGAAGAAAAAAAACCCTAATAATGCCACATTTTAAAAACTACAAATTATTCTTCAACATATTTTTTTATTCAGCATCTATTCAGGAGTATATTTAACATTTTTATGGTCAGGTCATGCAGTGTGTTACTTTGACCAGCCCGGCTAAATTATATTACTGTATTATATTATAATGTATTGCCAAACATCAAATTTACAGTCACAGCCATCAGTTCATAAAGAAATGCATATCAAAATGTTAACATTTACATTTACATTGTCACTGCTAGCTCAGTGGTTAGAAGTTGTCAGATGGAAGATCATGGGATTAATTTCCAGCACCACCAAATTGGGTTATATAGAAAATAAGATAATTGTAATGTACTCTGCATAAGGGTGTGTGCCAAATGCCAGCAATGTAAATGAGTTTAGATATCTATGCCTACACAAAGGTGTGTATGAGTCACATCAATCACAGGGCTGGACAGCGCTGCTGAGGGATCTCTCTGAACCTTTATTATCACAGGGACTTACCTTGCAGAGCGTTCCCAAGTAGCGCGTCCAGCTCTGGATTAAATTCAGCTTTCTCCTTCAGCATATGGAACAGCAGCTGGTTCTGAGTAGCACTGTTGATCTCAGTCTGCTTAAGCCGGCCCTCCATAACCTTGATCTGAGACTCTTTCTGGGCCACCTGTAGCCCCTGAGACAGTAAATACACAGCCTTAGACTTACAGTAATTTAAATCTTAGTTTGTCCTAAACAAAAGTTGCAGATGAACATACAACCATATTAAGAGGTTTGTTTATACGATGCAAATGAACTCTAGGGTTAAAGTGTAGAGTGTGTAACGCTGTGCTCACATGGACGACTAAAAGTCAAGCATAGATAAAGGATAGCTACTGCCAAAGAATAAGTAACTAAAATACATATTTATATTGAAGAACTAAAATCTTTCATAGTATAGAATAACATGTAACCCACTACACTTGCTTGCTTGGTTAATGTAGGATAAATTTTAAGCTTAATCAGTATCAGTTCTCATCGTTTTGGCACTGCTTGAGTAAGTTCCTCCTGGAAAGACTCAGATATCACAGTCATGCATTAAGTGACCTTTACTATAAACATAATTTTACAAATACCTACAGAACCCCACCTGGACAGCAGGGTAGGTTTTGCTCTCCTAGCTAAACATAGTTGCTTCTATATCTTCACCTTTTAGCTGTTCCTTTTAGAGGTCATCACAACGACGCTTCCACCTCTGCATCCTCTTCACTCACTTCCCGGCACTAACTTTATATCCTCATTTATCACACCCACATACCTCCTTTGTGGGGCCCCCCTCTTTGCCTCCTGCCTGCAGCTCCATTTCCATCATCCTCCTACTAAAACTTTCACTATCTTTCTTCTGCGCATGTCCAAACCATCTCAATCTCTTTTTTCTCTGACTTTGTCCCCTAAACATACACAAACTGTCCTATTAATGTGCTTATTCCTAATCCTGTTTAACCTCGATGTCTTCTGTCTCTTGTCTTCTAGTGCCCTTGTCTCGAAGACATACAGCATATCTGTTCTAATCACTGTCTTGTCCACCTTCCAATTTATTCTTTCTGCTATTCTTTTGTCACACATCACCTACCAAAATGTCTTAAAATTACAGTTTTGTACCTTATTGATAGACATGGACATAAAATGATCCAGGAGGAATCGAGCCTCCGAAAGGGTGCAGGAGCTGATCACAGCTGAAACATCTATCGTCTCTCCATCCTCCTGCACACAAAAATACACAAACACACACTTTCTTATTAATATATCTTCACAATCCCTGTCCGCTTAATGGGAAAAATTTGTCTCAAAAATGTAAGATTTCTTTTTGATGATGACGATGATGTAACACACCTTCGCCTCTTCCATCTGCATGATATTGGCCTGACACTCAGCAATGCTGTCGTTAATGTAGTCAATGTTTGCCAACAAGGACTCCAATTCCTCATTTAAAGACGGAACAGCTTTTTCAGCATCAGGGCCTTCAGCGACCATCCTCTCCTTCTTCCTGCTCAGCTTGTCTCTCCGCCGCGTCAGATCCTCCCGTTGCTATAGGCACAGTCAGAGTGGACACTTTACTTCTACTTCTGCTCTAATGCTTTAAACTTGGTTTATTTTTACATTCAATCTTATAACAAAAACAGCTATATCATAATTCTTAACTAAGTATGAATTACTGAATGACTGCAAGGAAGGTGTGTGTTTTATAATATACATTTTTTCACCTTGAGAAAGCGGTTCATATCCGCCTCCATGTTGGAGATTGTCATTCGCTGCATAATGATGTCAGAGATACGACGTTCCAGACTCTGCCATTTAACTCGTGCTACACGGGTAGAATAAACCCCCACGGGTCTGCGATGGTACAGTCTGCTAAATAAATACAGCTACTATAAAGCGGCATGACCTCAAAACATCTAAAACTCATCAAAATTCTAAATACATATAAGCACACATATGCAGAATGGTAAGTCTTGCCTGGTTCCATTTGGAGCTCCTGATCCTGTGTATGTGCGTGTGCTGGGCATTCGGTGACCCGAATCCTGTACAGTTTCGGATAAAGCGACCTTCCTGGTCATCTTACCGGATATGGGTCGAACCTGCCGCCTCAGAGCAGTCACCTACAGCACACACCCACATCCAGATATTATATGTATGTGTTTGTGTGTGTGTGTGTGTACGGTTAAATAGTGGTCTCCACACTTAAAACAAAATTTAAAGACAAATGATTATCTGGTAACTAAGATTAATTATATCAATTGTATCACTTAATGATTCTAAGAAGGCTGATGAGACAAATGTTGTGTGGGTTTTTGTGGACGAGTGTAGAGAAGGGGGAAAGAGAGAGAGAGAGAGAGAGAAAAAAAGAGAGAAAGAGTGAGAGAGAAAGACAGCAAGATAGAGATTGTGAGAAAGAAAGAAAGAAAAAGATAGAGCAAGAAAGCGATAGAGCAAGAAAGAGAGGAACCGAAAGACTGACAGACAGAAAGAGACTGATTGAAAGCGAGAAAGAGAGAGAGAAAGCGAGAGTAAGACAAAAAGAGGGCGAGGTGGGGGGGAGAGAGAGACAGAAAGACGGAAAGACTAAGAGAGAGAAAAAGAAGACTGAACGAAAGAGTGAGGAAGTAAGACAGAAGGAGAGTGAAAGATTGAGTACTTCACCTCCTCAGTCTTCCTGCGCAGTATCAGCTCTTGCTGCCTTTTCTGGGCCTCGAGCAGTTTCAGCTGGTGCTGCAGTACAGAGAGGAACACAGCAGAAACCTCAATGACGACTATGTGTTTTTGTAAAGCGGCTCTGAACATGCAATTTAACTGTTAAATATCATTTCACTGTATAATCTTATTAATTAAAGCCCAAAGAAACTTTTCAGACCAGTTCTATAGTTTTATTTCCTTAAAGAATACAAGGCTCTATTAATATACATGAATATGTAAATTAGGGCCACTCTCATGTCCCACTCCAATCCCATCCTGCGCCTCTTCACTCTAACACTCCATTCGGTCATGCTGTTACCAACGACAAGATACGACATTGGATAAATGCAACGTTTTATGTTAGAATCTTAGACTAATTAAACGAGGATTATGATTATGTATTAACAGTCATTTCGAGTAAAAACACACATTTATGTGACTTCTCTGATCGGTTCCTACCCAGTCGTCCAGAATAACTTTGTATGTTGTATCGTTCTGTTATTCTTTCAAACTTTAGTGCTTCAACTCATCAATACTATTGGCTGCATGAGACATTTCCCAAAGCCATGTTTACAATTTAGTGGAAATCCCTTACCAAAGACTAATAATGGAATCGGATGTTTAAAAAAAACACATGTGATGAGATCAATAATTTTGTCAGTATAGGGTATAAACTGCACCGCTGGTCTTTGCTGTTTTATCTCTTATCCACCTGCGTTTACTTTACTGCTCTTTTAACACATAATGCAAAGCTTCGGGATTTCAGCACCCAAATATATATTTAAACTGTCATATTCAGTCTAGCCGAGCACACTACGGTACCCGCGTTTGATATCGGAGCCTTTTTCCTGAGAGTTCTTATAAAAATGAGGATCCTGACCACATGATACAGCCTCATAAATCATATATCAAATGTTGAATAAAGAAGTCTTTAGCATCTCAATGATTGACAGTCATGTATGAAGCACCTCCTGTTTTCGCTGGTCCTTCTTCAAGGTGGCAATCTCACGGTTTCTGCGAGACTCCGCCAGACGGTTTTTCTCCTGCTGCTCCTTCATTTGCTTCATCAGACGCACCTAGCAACAGCCCACACAGAAAGTCAGTGCGCACACACAGCACAAACAAGCCAGAATAAGGATTAACTGTAAGAAAGATTTTATAAATGTTTTAATTTTAACACAAATTCTGGAGATTTCTTTTCACATTTTAAAATGAGTGTTTTGTGGTGCTGTTCGGTCCTCCAAGACCTCAACCGTAGCTAGATAATATAGGGTCTAATCATTTGTTGTTTATTCTGCTCTATGTTATGTAATAAATTTGTTTTTCAACCAGAACGACGCTGTACTTTGATTTTCTTCATCTCCGCCACTTCCTGTTGGAGTTTCTTCAGCTGCTTCTCGTATTGAGACTGGTTCTTGAGCAGGCGTGCATGTTCCTTCTGGGCGGCTTGTAGTTTCTGCATTTCTTTATTCATGACGCTAAGTTTCTTCTCATACTCTGTCTTTATTTTTTTTGCCTTGTCCTCTGTACATGACTCCATGGTGCCTTAAAAATACACCCACACAGAGGTTTATGCACACACAGCATTTATAACTACAAAAGCCTATTTCAGAGATGTGATGCTTGTCCTGTGACATTCCCTACCCATGTTTTGCAGCACCCGATCTCTCTCCAGCTGTGTGTCCCGGATCTTGCTTTGCAGCATCATGAGTTTTTGTTCGTATTGCAGTTTAAGGGTGTGAAGACGTCTTTGGCTGTTTTCCAGCTCGTCGATTAGTTTCTGTTTGATGGCAATCTCACATGTGATGTTGGCCAAATCTGCCTGAAAGTTCTCTGTTTTATACACACAAAAATAGCAAAAAGTTAGTATTCATTAGAAATCCTCGCTTAAACCGGGGTCTCAGTGATTTTGATGTGTTTTATTTTCCTCTTTTGTTTTTTAATTAAGTAAGTCAGGATATAAAAAGGTATTATATTTTGTAGGTAAATTTGTAATTAAATAAATTAAACAAATTCTATGATAACAACTGTACATTATATTCCGGATCCAGCAACACTCTATCAAGAGCGACGCGATTGTGATATCAGTGGAGACTTGAGGGCAAGGGCCGTGTTAACAGTAGAAATTCATAGAGGGTGCTGACATTGAACAAAACCTTCTAATACATTTCAACATCTAACATGAGCTACCACTGGTTTACTGATTAATCGCCATAGTTTTTACGGTTAATGCTAAATATCTGTTTGTGAAAAAATGTCGATATAAATGATTGTATTATGTGTCATTTTTTCTGGTTGACGATTAAACGTGAACCTGAAAAATTACGTAACAAACATATTGAGAAAAAACTGTTTAACAGATAAAAAACTTGTTGCGAGAGAGAAACACTAACATGCAACAACAGCGTATGGAACTATATCTAAAGAGCAAAAAGTTAAATAATGATAATTGGTGTAAATGTCTGACACGTACATTTTTAATTAATTAAACAAAATAATCACACCGTATTGATAATTTAGTAACAAACAGTTACTATAAAGACTAAAGATAATATACAGCCTTTACATGACAAAAAAAAAATACAGTACGTGCACCTTTCTATCCAACTCTGAGTCTGATCATCTGAACTCTCATCAGCACCATCTCTCATCTTCCCTCCTATCCTCTCCTCCTCAGCTCCTCATGACGCTGACTTCCTGGGCTCCTGCTTGGGTAAAATAAAGTATTACAGTAATAGTAAATTATTGTTAGAAAAGATTTATAATAAAGGAGGATAAATCTGTGATGAAAAGCCGTGTCAGGTTTACCTCTCCCTCCTCATTCGCTGGCTCGAGCGGCTCTCTCTCATTCCCCTTCTCCTGCTCATTAAGGGATGTTCCTTCGAAACACTGAATACATACATGCAAGACTTTATTACCGGAAGCTTTCTATTTAGTTCACTAAACAAAGTAATGTCATGATACTCGGGATTGATGCCTTTTATTTCAAGCGTAAATATCTACTACAGGCATCCAACACCTTTTTTTTAATCCAAAATTATTCGAAATCATTCTGGCAGTATCTGCATCTATCTCAATCTGAATACAACTGTGTATGACCGTACGAGGCGGCGAATACATTTAATAATCGATTGAACTAAAGAATAATTAACAAAAAGTTCTCTGAATAACAAATACCATTAACAGAAATACCATTTATAGTTTTCCTACAGTTTATATTGTTGAAATAATTTTCTTTGGTCTAGTAAATTATCATTTAAAAGCAGATTATAGGATTTGACTTAACCTTAAACAGGTTAGCTCAGAAAATTTTGGACTAGTAATGATACGGAATATACACATGGTAATGAAAGCTGAATAAATTTGTGACTACAGGGTTGTAGTTGAGCACTGGTATGGAAATGAGATCAAAGCCAAGCGATGCAAGTGGTAAGGATCATGCACTAGTGCTTAATTGAACTAATGATCTGTACTGTTCTGGTGGGAATTAAAGGGGGTAGAAAGGGGAGAGCTAAGAGACACAGAGGTCTGTGCGGGGCAAGAGCGTTAAAGTCACGCTAGTAGTCATGCTAAAAAATAAAACGCAAGTCGGGTTTTACAAGCTTGCTTCTATGCTCCCTTCCTCTGGAGATTTATTAGACTCTGTCATTAGATGTGATGCCTACAAACCACTGGCCACACGAACCACCGACCCGGATAACACAATAAATTGGCACACTAAATTGAACAGATTGACCTGTGATTGGCTGCTTTACATGTCAATCAGACGCCCTCTGGCCTATAAAGGCTGCTATGTAGGTCAGACTTTATTGCTGTCATTCTGTCGAGACTACCCAACCAATTTATAAATACAATTACAATTTTATAAAATCGCTGAGTATCATTTATAACATTTAATAAATAGTTAATATACGTTTAATATGTACGTAAATCTAGTGCGGAAGCCGGGAACAAAAAAAAAACCTAAACTTTTCTGCATTGTAAAGGAATGCAGAATTGTTAAAAAACACAAAAATAAAAGGACTGAAAAGGTTTAAATCAAGCAGGGAAAGTTTTAAAACAAAACTAAAAAACATAACTGAAGGCGATGATCAGGTAGTTCCCAAACTACAGGTACAGTACAAAAAGAATAAATCTTATTTTTAATAAAGAAACACGTAAATACATTATATTATAGGTAAGCTGGTGTAAAAATAATACGAATGTAATAAAAAAACACTCTTTGGGCTCTATTCAAAGTGTGGCAACTACCTGCTCAAAAAGGGAGGGGTGATGTAGCCAGGGGTAAGAGGACTTTGGGTGTGAAACAACAACAACAAACCTGTCTTCCTCTACCTCCATATCCTCTTCCACTCTCCTCTCCTCCAGCAGTTGCTGGAGCCTTCACAGGTCAAAGGGCAAAATTTAGGGAGAGGAGAAGAGGAAGGAAGCCGATATAAGTAATCTAAAATTAATGATCCTTTTTATATTCTACTACACAATACCCCTGCTGTCTCTTTGAACACCAAACTCCTCAAAACTGCACACAAGCAAATGTTACTATAGTAGGCTGTCATAATAATTGTCTATAAAAAACATTCCATATGTAGTTGTACAGCTGACAGCAGCCACACACACACACTGCATCAGCTACGCAGGATGAGACATCAAGACATTAACTTAACTAAGATATACGAAGCCTCGCTGTCTTTTAATGTACCTTTTCTTTTTCTTTTTCTCTTTCCTCTTTAGTTTCTCCAGATCTTTTTTAGCTAGCTCAATGACATCAGCGGTCTCTTGCGACGGGTCAGGGCCGAGAGAAAATGCTGCAGTCCCTCCGTAGAAAGACGTCCTAGTGGACGCTCGGGACAGGTTCTTTCTTAGATTCTCATTCACTGCCTCGCTTTCCAACAGTTTTGCCCTAAAGCAATGGAAAAAACAAACGAAAAGTTATAGGTATGCATTCTTTGCCTTACTCAATAAAATAAAAAAATAACATGATTGTTTTATTGATACCATTTAGGTCAGAATTATATGGCAGTCTGGCAACAAAAATGTATCTCCAACCTGCCCTTTGGGCTATGTTATAGGATGGAAAATATATTTTAATGCTTTTGCATTTTCTCACAAATGTTAGTTGGGTAATTATGTTGTCTGTAATTTCCGGGCATAAAGGAGGCTCTATCAATACGTGGGATATTTAAATGGCGTGTGAATGCCACACGCTTTTTACTTTCACTTACAATACGCACAAACTTTGTATAGGCAGTGAAGACATTTGTCGGCGATGCTCCAGATCTGTTACTACCAACATCATTCTGCCCCTCGTTTTTATCCTCACAGGACAAATGAAATCTTGTGTATTGAGCTCAAACACGTGATGAAGCTTAAACATGTGATGAGGATACAGGCATGTGCAATGGAGAAAGCTGCATCAACTGCCGACATCTTTAATAGGATGGTCAAGTTGATTATTTTATAAATATTTTATTATGATTCTTATTTTTGTTTGAAACTGTTTTTAATTTATATTTTCCCTTTGTTCCAATATGCCACATTGAAATGGTGTTTTTTTTCGATTCTGGCTACTTACATTCAGTACCTGCCTTAAGAACTATCACTACCACTCTGACCTCTAAGCTGGCCCCAATGACGAGATTTTTAGAGGAACGACAAGACAATTGTCCTGCAAGATTTAGTTTTTTGCTAATAGAAGTTAACAATCCACCCACAGCTAAAAATCTGACTTCTATTCTAGGTTAAGAGCTCCTACGTGTTTTAGATGTTTTAGACTAGATTCCAAGCACTTCTCCTTGGGCATTAATACAAATGATAACTCACCTTAAATCTTCAATCTCTTTGATGTAATTCTGTATCATATTCCCGATTTCCTCACTGCCTTCCCCTGCACGCAAGATATACTGTCAATAAGTCCATGTACCTTGTTATATGCTTGAATTCTGAAAGATTTGTATACATCATGGATGCTGAAGCACACACAAACAGCATACCAGCTTTAGTGAGGGCCTGATTAGCCTGATCGCTGAGAATCTGAGTAAGGCGAACTCGCTGGGCATCGATGGTTTCCTGCATAGCTTTAACACGCACACGGAGGTTCTGGTTTTCCATCTGCAGCATGGAGTTCTCATGATACATGTCATTGATGCTCTCCAGTCCGTCCTCACCAACCACACGCTTGCCCTGTACACACAGCCGATTTATCAACTGAACCTGAATTTCAGCATTATAGTGAAGTAAACTTTCTACTGGAACGTTACTGAAACAACCAATCATGGGTTGCTCGGTTGAGGATCATCAGGATCAAAGTGACTTTCTAAAAAACCCTGAAAGTGTGTCCAGTTTTGTGTATCACAGGGGGAAGTGGTAGTGCAGTGGTTAAAGTGTTGGATTGCTAATTGGAACATCGGGATTCGATTTCCAGCATCTCCAAGCTGCCACTGCTGGGTCCCTGAGCAAGACCCTTAAAACCCAGCCCCCATGTAAATCTAAGTAAAATGTACGGCATTAATGAGATATTTAGTCACCAATTGTTGTCTTAGGCTGAGACTAGCAAACCTTCAATCATTACACAAAACATAGCAGATATTTTATTGGTAATTATGTGTTATGTAGAAACACTGGTGTTACATAGTATGAACCCTAATGACATGTATAAGAAATGTATTAATAAATCGTATAGGTATTAATAAACCACGTCAGTATAGCGCTCTCACTGTACGGTATTCCATGAGCTCCATCTGCAGCCGTGCAATCTCCGTCCTCAGGGCGCTGATTTGCTGACTGGCTTTGTCCTGATTTACCACCACTTTGTTTTTAATGTTACGCGCTCGGTTAGCATATTTTAGAGTGTTCAGCGTCTCCATGAAGTCTCGGTCTGATGGACTTATGCAGGCTATCATCACTGTTTGGCTGTGAGACAGACAAAAAAAATTGCATACTTCAAACCTTCAAGATTTCAAATTTGTTAAGCGTCAAAAATCAAGTTGCAATTTCACGAATGAATTACACAATTATTTTACTCGATATTGAGTAAATCTTAAATAACCTAGCCAATTTATGTGATTATACAACCTTTTTTTTATAATATTTGATGTCAAAAATTTCAATTTCAGAATAGTACTGATAGTCACACCGACCAACAAAACATAATATACCAACGTTAAGCAATTGTTACCTAAATTTAGACAACTAAACTAATTTTTATCATACCACAGTTACCTGCATTCAATTGCAATACAATTATAATTATTTTATGAAATATATACTTCCACTACTACTACAACTTCTACTACTACTACTACTATTACGGCTATTACTAATAATTATAATAATAACTATTATTATTAGGGAAAAATGTCATGCAACTAATTAGACAAGTATTTAGTAAGTATTTACCATATTACATACGGTTATATAATTCTATTAGAAATCCTCATAATCACGATAAAATAAAGAAATGTGTACGATTTTTTTTTTAGTTCAAACAAACCTGTTGCCTCCTAAAGAATCCTGCAGAAGCCGAGTAAGTTTGGAGTCCCGGTAAGGCACATGTGTGGATCGTTTGCTTCTGTCTCCTAAGGCACTGATGACATTCCCTAATGCCAACTGCATCAAAGATATGAGAATAAAAACAGTGCAAAAAGCTGCATCTACATTTACCCAGCATTTCAGAAAATCACAAACCAGTCCACAGTTGATGGAGATGCCCTCTTTGGCTCTTTCCCCCGTGGCACCGGTTCTTTTCAGACGCTCCGAACCTGCCAGATCCACAAAGTGAAACTTTGCTGTGAGTGTCTCAAACTCCTCCATGTCAGATGAGCCATTGGCCAGACGGTTATCAGTCTCATTGTCATTCTGAAAGGAAAAAAGAAAAGAGAAATAATTCAGTCAGGCTGCCTTACTGAGATATCCCTTACCAAGTTAATACATTTTTTTTTTAGAACTATACTGGACCTCAAGGCAATCAGTAACCTGTAAACAGCTTTTTTTTTGTAATAGTTTATCTGTTGATTCCTGTTTCATACAAACACTGATTATGGTACAGAATTTAAACAATGTCTAAATGTTAATATAGACCATCGTGCAAGAAACTTTCATTGTGTATTAATTATAGTGAGGGGAAAAATATTTGATGCCCTGCTGATTTTGTACATTTGCCCACTGAGTGACAGCCAGAAATGAAATCATCCAGAAATACACAGTTATAAATTGATTTGCATTTTTAATGAGTGAAATAAATATTTAACCCATTCGCAAAACATGGCGTTTCTTGTAGTTGGCCACCAGGTTTGCAGACGTCTCATAAGAGATTTTGTCCCACTCCTTTTCGTAAATCCTCTTCAATTCATTAAGGTTTCCAGCTTTACGTTTGGTAACTCGAATCATCAGCTCCTTCCACAGATTTTTCATGGGATTACTGGCTAGACCACTTCAGGACCTTAATCTCCTTTGTTGCCTTGCCAGTGTGTTTCAGTGTGTCTCATAGTCATGCTGGAATACCCACCCACAAACCGTTTTTAATGTCCTGGCCGAGGGTGGGAGGTTCTTACCCAAGATTTGACAGTAGATCATCATCATCATCTCTTTAATGCGGTGAAGTTGAATTTCTCCAGAACACCACCCCCAAACATGCTGTTTCTCATCCGACCAGAAAACTTTCACCCAGTTCTCCAATAAATCATTGAGATCATTGATAATATCCTTCTTTGTAGTTCTGGGCTGATTCCTCACCATTATCATGATCATTGAAACTTCATGAGGTGAGATCTTGCATGGAGCCCCAGACTGAGGGAGATATTTTGTGTTTCTTCTACTTTGAAATAATCACACCAACTGACCTTGTAGTCCATTCCAGCCTTGTCTGGGTTTACAATCTTGCCCCTGACATACTTGGACAGCTCTATGGTCTTTGCCATGATGGAGAGTTTAAAGTCTGATTGATTAACTGCTTCTGCTTTTTAACAGGTAATGAGAGGAAATTAGGAGCAGTCCCTTGAAGGCAGTTCCTTAAAAAAGAGTCTTTAAGAAAGTGATACAAGTTACCGGCAAAAATCTTACTGATTTATAGGAGATCAAATAATTATTTCACTAATTAAAATGCAAATTAAACGCAAAAAGGTGTTTTTCTGGATGTTATTCCGTGTCTCACAGTTAGAATAAACCTAACAAATAACACTTCTGTATATTCCATCCATATTTATTTACTCTGTATTTACTGTATTGTACAAGCACTTGTACGTATATATCCATGATGTCATTCATTGCACAGCTATAACTGTATCATAATATAAATACCCTTATAGATACCATATATACATACTATTGCACCTTCTGTACATTATTTACCCACCTCTGTAGTTATTAACCTCATATTTACCCCTTATTTATTACATTGCTATTTATTGTAAATAAGCCACTTATGCACTTTTGGTAAGATGCAAACTGCATTTCATTGGCTCTGTACATCTAATCTAAAATCTAATCTAATCATATTGTAGATCATTTCTTTGTCTTGGGCAAACGTACAAAATCAGTTAAGGACTAAATAATTTTCCCCTTAAGTGTATCACATTTTGTTTCATATGCTTAGAATAAAACTTAAACTTAGTAGCTGAAAATAAACATTAGCCTAAGAAAAAACCCGTACATTATCAGAAGGTGCGCATACTCGCACTTGGCACAGGTGGATGGTGAAGATAGCATGAGAGCGCGAGCTCTGTACGTTCATCTGAGTGCTTGCTGTGGTACGTGAGAGAGCACCCAGCTTCAAACACTGCATCATCTACAACACACAACATAAAGAATACGAATGATGTTTCATTCAACACTATAATAAGCAGTTAAAATTATACCAATGCTGAAACCAAGTATGACCAAGCGTCATAATACTCACTTCAGCCTCTGAGGAAACAGTGCGTGTGGTCACTCCCACTGTATAAATGCCTCCACTAGCATCCTCATGTATCTTAATGTGAGATTTCTGCTTTCGGGACTCAATATCGCGTGTGGAGTCAAAGAGATCCAAAACCTCTTCATTATAAAGCTACGGTTACATCACAGACACACACACATGCACACACACATGTAAGCGGCAATAAAAATAAGGTAAAACAAAAAAAAGCGTAACAAACAGAATCATATGTGAATTAGAATTTTAATGAAACAAAAAGATTCATAATTTCATTGTTAATGACGAGGATAGTGAGAATACAATATACAGCCATATTGTACATAAAAGGTTTGCTTATGCTCCTTAGGAAGTGTAATTAAAGAAGCTGCTTTAAAACAAATTGATGTAATAAACATGTGATAGTTAACTGGCTATGATTATGTGTTGTGTTGACACACACCTAGAAACTCTGGAGTAAAATATATATATATATATATATACACATATATATATTGAAGAAACATCTAAAGGGCCTCAGGCATGTGTGGTCTGTGTGTGTGTGCATGCGTGTGTATGGACTTGGGCCCTTTGGCCCTATTTTTAAACAGCTGAATGCGGCATTTGGGTAGGATTTAATTTAGGAGAAAATACAGAAGAGGTAAATGAAGAGGGGGACAGATGCAGTAAATAACCTGCATCTTCTTTAAGCAGCTCTTAAAATAGCTAAGCCACTGGACACCAAGCTAAAGGTCACTATAGTAACAGTCGAGAACAATCAAAGGCAGTCTCCATGTCATGATATCATGGTCTGTGAATATCAGCTGTATAAATTTTGCCCCTGCTTAAAGATCTGATGAGATGGATGTGGGTTTAAATCCCTGAAATAAAATGTAGAGGGTCATTAGCTGGTCTTAGTTTAGAAGACATTGTCAGACATACCTCTAGGAACTGGGCATTGATCTTGAACTCGGGTACAGGGCGTCCTTGCTCTGTCGCAGCCTGCTGTCTCTGCTCAATGCCTTTGAAAAGGTGACTGACTGCTCGTGGGATGATGCCCAACTCGTCTTCCAGTATGCTCACGTCAAAGCCAGTGCCCATCGTGTAGGTCTTCCCCGAACCAGTCTGTAACACAGACGTCTTTTTAACGTGCTGAAAATTACATATAAATACAATCTACCAGAATATTAGTGACACAGGTGAGGTTTCATTGGATTACTTGTTTTGATTCGCGTGTTGGTAACACGTTATGATAAAAATAAGATTACCACAATAAAGTCAAAGAAATATGAAATGAAAGGCGGAATATTTATTAATTAATGTTAAAATTAGAAGAATAAAGTCGTAGCTGTATGTAAATAGGCAAATGAGATAAGCTCATCACTTATTAACACACTAACAGATTAATGGCCTTTTTAACAGGAGGAGTTTGTTATGTCTTACTTTAGGGTTAAGTTTTCTACATAAATGCTGCAGTGTCTGTTTTACTAATTCCAACTTAATAACTAGCCTTTAGACTCGAAGAATTGCAACGTATTCCTGAAGAACTGCAACTATATTCTTGAGATTGCAAATTTATTCTTAAAATGTTACATTTTTTCTCGAAATTTAGAATTTATTATTGTCATTTCGTCTTCATTCCTGTACTTTTAAATTTATTCTTGTAATTTTGTCTTTATTTCTGTACTTTTAAATTTATTCTTGTAATTTTGTCTTTATTTCTGTACTTTTAAATTTATTCTTGTAATTTCGTCCTTATTTCGGTAATTTAAAATTTATTCTTGTAATTTTGTCTTTATTCCTGTAATTTAAAATTTATTCTTGTAATTTTGTCCTTATTTCGGTAATTAAAAATTTATTCTTGTAATTTCCAATTTATTCTTGTAATTTTGTCTTTATTCCGGTAATTAAAAATTTATTCTTATAATTTTGTCTTTATTCTTGTAATTTCCAATTTATTCTTGTAATTTTGTCTTTATTTCTGTACTTTTAAATTTATTCTTGTAAATTTGTCTTATGCTCGTAATTTCAAATTTATTCTTGTAATTTTGTCTTTATTGTCCTAATTTTATTGATTGAAATTTATTCTTATTTATAACTAAATAAAAGCATTACAAGTTTCTCACTGCTGGAACACAACTCAGCAATCCTGGGGTTGAGGAATCATATAGACCATATAGATCTAACCAACACCTAAAACTGAAACGCCACACATACATCTAACTTCGTTGGTTGCAGATGTAAAGCATTGTGAAAAACCTTTAATGTAGCTTCTTTCATTTAACATTAGATAAAGTTAAACACACAGTCTAAGATAAACAAACACACACACACACACACACCTGTCCATAGGCAAAGATAGTGGCATTATAGCCATCGAAGCAGCCTTCTATTAGCTTCTCAGTGCAGTTTGCATAGATGGTGTCCTGCTTGGTGTCCATGTCAAACACATGGTCAAACGTAAAGGCCTTGTCCTTTCCCAGAATGACCTGGGGCTCACCAGGAGTCACAAACGTACATATGTGACATCCCTCGATCTTTTCCCGTGCCAGCTGGGGACGGATCCTGGAGGAAAAGAAAGACAAAGAAAGAAGGAGTAAAAACAAATCAACTGATCTCTCTATTGCATGTGCACATGGAGGACTGTTCTAGAATGTTGGAGACACCGAAACAGCATAAAGACTGTGATAATTGCTTTGATTTTAAGTTGGCTAAAATTAACCATCTAATTAACAGATCTCTGCATGATAATTAAGTGTCTGGCACCCAACCAAGATCACTTACACACCAACGTCTGAACTTGATTTTGAATAAAATCAGATAAAACACTGAAACGGGCGTAACCATCAGCCAATTAAAGCAAACTGCTTTTATCTAACATATAGCCAGATTTTATTAAAAACAAAAATCACTTTCGTCTAAAAAAAATTAAAATAATTCTACGATATCCTGGCCAGATAATTAGGCTGGACTGCATATGAGTGTGTGGGGGTGTGTGTGTGTGTGTTTTACAGAGAAATCCTCACAAGAAAAAGACACCACCTTTACCTTTTTCCTTATTTTACACTCCATTTATCAGCAACCAGCACAGCAGGGGGGCAAAAACCATTAGCTTTTCATGAAATTCTACTACAGATTTTTTTTTTCGAACATAGTAATCTTCACATTTCAAGGAACCAAATTAACCAATAACATTCACGGTATGCGGAAGAGACATTATTATTTAGAGCGACTTACATTTATCTCTTTCATACAAGTGAGCAACTAGGGGTTAAGAACCTTGCCCAGGGGCCCACGGTCCAACATCTTACCCATGGAGCTGCCCCACCAATCCTACTAGTAGAATAATGCAAAACCAAATGTGATGTTTTGTTTAGCATTTGCAGGTCCACAAGGCATCCCAGGTGATGAGATTCATTTTCAGGGCTGATTTGCAGACATTTGGACTCTTGTAGCTTACAGTTGTTATATTTAGATAGAACAAACTTTAAATAATAAACTGTTTAATGTGCATTAATACATTTATATTAGTTTTTTAAATAACAGAATTTTTAAAGATTTCTTTTTCACTAACCGTATACTGAGAGAAATGAAAGAAGACTCTGCAGGTTGTGTGTGTGTGTGTGTGGTTGGTGGTGGGGGAACCTGACAGAGTGCTTGGTGCTGTCTGTATGTACAAGAGCTCTTTTGTGCAGGCTGGGTTGCTGAGGACAAAAGACTGAGGGCAGCACAGAGCTGGCTTTGTGTCTGTATGTGCTATTGGATCTGTACGCTGGAACAACCGTGCACCAGACACTGGAAAGAAAAAGACGGAGGAGAGAGTGATGGGTGGCAGGAGAGTTGTAGATGTGGACAGAATGGATAAGTTCTCATGGAAAACAGATCAAGGCGGTTTAAATTCTTGTTATAGTTTTAAATGAACTTATTCTTCCTATATAATCTTCGTCTTCTTTCGACAGTCCCATTGGGGTCACCACAGTGACCCACTTCACTCACACCCACTAACTTTATGCTTTTATTTATCACATCCCCATATTACACCCCTATTTGGCCAAACCATTTCGATCTATGTTTATTTTATAATTATACTTAAATAGTAGGGAAACTTATTCCACGGAATAATGTCTAACTACGTTTTACTAGATAGGCATATTTTAATTCTTGTGTTTATTTAGAATTAAAAATTAATTGCAAAAATGATCAGGTGTCGATTGTTTGGTTTGTACATGTACCGGCTATGCAGCATTCCAAATCTTTTAGACAGCTACCCCAAAGTGCTTAATGGGGCATAGGTGTGTGTGTGTTTGTGTGTGTGTAAAATAGAGATGGGCCTCAGCCAAGATTGGAAGCCTGTTGGCCAGAAATGCTGTGCATATTCAGTAGTACTTTAGATCCACCGATAAAGAGCCGAAACTTAATAAACTAAATTAAACTAAATAAAAGGTACAACTGCAAATTACAAATATATATAAGCAAGTCTGTGTAAGACTATTTGACTAAAATAGACTAAAAAAAGACTAAAAGACTAAAAATCAAAATAAAGAAAATTATAAATAAAAAAAATAGCCGATACACAGCCCTCTGTTCATTATCAACCCAAGATAATATGAATGGAGTAAAAATTAAACCAAATGAAGTCTAAGGCTCCCTTGCGTCCCATGCATCTGCAGCAGACAGGTTCATACCTGTCATTCTATTTCCTCTGCAGCTCCTATCCAGTGTGACATAAATCATCAAAAACAGCCAAGCAAGTGGAGAATCCCGTCTTACAGTATCACTCCTGCTGATCCACAAGAACTCTACACTCACTTCAAATCAACATCTTTAACACAAAGCGTTTATAATAAACTACATCATGTACACTCCTGGACCATGTCTGTACATCACAACAATGTTAACAACAATGAAACATACAGAAATATAGCCCAATGCTGCAACTGTCTCTAAACAAATGTCCAGTTGTGTGCATAAGTGTGGGGAGTTGCTATATTTATTTTTATACAATAGAATGAATTAAAGGCAGGGTAGGTGAATTAGTTCAAAAACCTCGTTAAGTGGTCTAAATGTTATTTTATTATCTACGGAGGGCACACAATCAAAAAAAAACAAAAACAAAACTTCATCCAATCAAAAGATTTGGTCCAAACATTATGATAGCTTTCCTACGTGCCTGCCAACAGACGGGATACCTTAATTGGCTTAGGCAGGTAGACAAAATTTGGGACCAGTCTAGCGGTAACGTGTATGTATTAATCGGTATATAGGTAATTATATAACTAATAATTTATACGTTAACTATAACTAACTGAAAATGTAGGTGTGAAAGGTGGCACAAGAAATAGTGTCAATAGTTGCCGCTCATGTCAAATGAATAAATGGACAGTTTTAACTCTACCTGGCAACACTGTCATCAGTGCATTCATTTACAGCATTTGGCAGACATCTTAATCCAGAGCGATTTACATTCATCTCATTTATACAACTGAGCAATTGGGGGTTAAGGGCCTTGCTCAGGGGCCCAGCAATAGTGCTTGGTGGAGCTGGGAATCGAACCCACAATCTTCGGGTTGGTAGTGCAACACCTTAACCATGAGCCAAACGCGAATTTCCACGCTGGATTCGACTACAAGAGTCAAATGGTCTAAAAGATGATGCTATGATTACAGTACTTCTTTTGAACAGTTAGGAATATGGTGGGATTCAATTTTGGTGTGTTCCTATAGTAACGCATAGCTTATGTAGTGTGTGTAGCTTAATTAGGTCGACTCCAGCGGCAGCGTGTAATCGGGAATTATTTTATATTTGTTATTTTCGAACTAACTACTAACACCAGTAAACGAGACATTATGTAATGTTGTCTCTAGTCAACAGAGCAATATTATTTTTCCACATAATAAAAAAGCCAAATGAAAATCTGGATTTATAACAACCCTGCAGGTGTAGCTAAAACACTGGAAGCCCCCCCCCCCCCTCACAATCTGACATCATAATCTCTTGTCCTGACTTGATTTCAATGCCTAAAAAGTAGTTTAGTCTTTAGTTTCCTATCGTCATTTTCATATAAATGGACGTTTTAATGTAAGAACTACCAGGTTAAGGGTCAACAGATATCATCCAAAGTCACTGGTTTAATACCAGTTTACCAGTTCTGTTACTGATCAGGGTAAACGTTACATTTACCGCAATAACTAATTGTTTAAAAGCATCAGAACACCTTCCTTCCGAGAACCAAATCTCCATGCTTATATAACTGCTGATTACTAACTGGATAATTTCCTGGTTCACAGATTTAATGAATGACATCTAAACTTGAGATCTAAAACCAAATAAACTATAATCCAAATATTATATTTTACATTTTATATGTGTGTTTACAAAGTTTAAATAAATACTACATCATTTACACTATTACACTATATATTCCCACGCCTAGTAGGGCTGGGCATTTCAAGCAAAAATACTACCCAAAAAACGTTGAGAATTATTCGAATATTATTCGCACCCCTCCCCCGCGTACATGCACACAAACATGTCTAGGCTACACACCCATAAACAGAGACAGAGAGGCAGAGACCATTAACGCTTTTCAGTCTGTATGATAACAACCTGTTTAATTTATTAACAACTATTATATCTTAATTATCTTAATGACTGGAACTAGCCGAAACATATTAATATAATAAACAGAACCGAATGACTGAACTCATTAACATAACAGTCCATCGATTAGCATAAATTAACCGCTCATAAGGATAGGACATTTCCATTTATAAAATGAGCATAACCATTCAAGAGCAATTAAAAAAAGGTAACAGTTTGTTAGATTCATGGGTGAAGATCAACTTAAACTATAAAGAATTATGGCTAAACCTGAACGTGGTATCATATTGTAAACATTTAAATGCCGGTCTTCATAACAATGAAAAAAAAATCAAATGTTAAGCTAGAAGCACAATATGTTCACAATTAGTCTACACATATCTACAGTGTGCGATGAGATAAAGTTTATAATGTCTTTGACAGGGCAGCAGGGTTCGGCTTAGTGGTTGGCATGGTTGCCTCACAGCAAGAGCTGTGGCAGGGGCCTTTCTGTGTGGAGTTTACTGCGGGTTCTCTGCTTTGCTCCTACAGTACAAAAACATGTATGTTAGGTTGATTGGTGATTCTAAATTGCCCATAGGAGTGAGGGTGTGGCCCTGTGATGGACTGGCGACATATCCAGGGTGTACCTCAGATGTCTTTTGCCTGTTCAGAGATGGCTGGGATAGACTTCAGCAGATCCCTGTGACCCCAAATTAGGGAATAAGTGGGTATATATGAATGAATAACTATGAATGAACAAATGAATGTCTTTTAGATGCGTTATTAGCAACCTGATCAATATTCTACAATCAAATGCTAGATGAGTAGAGGAAGTAGCTGTGTTATTGCAGCTATCTATACAAATAAAATCGGTCTTTAATAATGCAGTTTATTAATAGCGCACAGACAAACCAAACTCTAGGAATAATTCAGTAAAGACCAATAGACTATACAGGCCACTGGACTCCCGGGGTGGTCAGTGAAATTTATGGAACTCTGTCTGCCTAAATGCAGTATGGGATATATCAGTATCAGGAGAAAATAGACACTGGGTCAACTCAATTGCACTGTGGAATGCACAAGAATAAACAGAGAGTACATAGAGCATAGGTCAGACCAAAAATGGCCTGGGATGCACTAGGGCAGCTTCAAATAGACTACTTGTTCACTATTCCCATAGCAGACGATTAAAGGTTTCTTCTGTCCAGAGTAACTGTACTGGGAATGCATGTGAAGGCAAACTGGTGGCTGGAATTCAAGCGTCTCTAGCACTGAATCCGAAGGACAAAGCCAGGTAGAGTAAAGATACTGTATAAACAACTCTGTGAAGTACAGACAGTAACAGTATAGACAGCAGTACCAAGAGTACTGCAAAAGCAAGCACAGGTGTCTGAACAGAACACAATACAAAAGCAAAGCATAAATCTAAATGGCACATTACAATGAAAGGGCAAAAAACAGCCTCCAGGAAATAGCAGAAAGGTCGTCTAAATATTTCAACCGATAAAAACCGATGCAAGGGACACAATGCTCACAATGTAAAAATAACCAGAGTGTGTTTTCCTCTTTGCAAACCGGAGCACTTCCTTATGCCTCCCTGCTCCCGAGGGTTAAAGGTCAAGCGTGGCACCGCTCACCATGCCTGGGGAGCAAATGTAAACCGACCGTTCAACATTACATGGCTATAAAATGTAAACCAGATGGATTTTCCTTTTTTGCAAAATAAATAAATACAAAGTGAGGTTCAAATTATTAAATATATAATATCAGTATATACTTGTAGAGTAACTTATTCATAAAGCAAAAAAAATACAATAACTTATTATAAAGTATAATATTTTAAAACATTTTTACATTCTACATTCACGACATTTAGCAGACGCCCTTTTCCATAGCGGCTTATTTCATTGATACTACTTAAACATTTGGGGATTAAGGGCATTTCTCAGGAACCCAGCAAGGGCTACTTGGTTGTACTGGGAAATGAACCCACAATCTTTTGCCAGAAAGCTAATGCCCTGCCACTAGACTTTCAATTCTATCAGGGTATTCTGTCAAGTCATCAGGTAACGACATCAGGCATAAAAATATGTTGTGGAACTATCATGCTAGCAAACTTTAGTGATTTATTTATTTTTATAACGTTTCTTTAAAGAACATAACAGTAAAATACGAACACGTATTATACGTAATTAAACAGATGATTGTTGGTTGGTAAATTCCTTATTAATGGCAAACAATACTTATTATCGGATCTCCCTGGTCGCTTCAGCAGCCATGTTGCCGCTGTAGTATTTCTGATACCTTTATGTCTGAAGGGGTATCTATGTCTGAAGTGGTATCTAGCCCTTCCCCTACAACTTCAACCAAAAGAGAATCTGGACGCCCAGTTCCCCCAAATGCCTGAAACAGAGGGGTAGGGGAAAGGGGTGGGGCTAACGGGTAAAAATGGGATAGCGCTTACGTCTGCAATGTTCAAAAACCATGTATTAGACAGGTGATCCAATATGTTTGTCCATAAATTGTTTATTTACATTATTTAAATTTGGTTTATATATATAAGATGGGTAACAGTTTTTTTCTATAAAGAGACGTGATTAGACGGTAAATATAAATATATAAAAATTCTCCCTCAGATGTTTGTCATAGCACTACAAACAATAGTGTTCTTGAGGAACACCGTTGGTTTTGCTAACCTTTAAGAAACATGTAAGAAATGTCCATATAAAGATTGTACTGCATTCTTGAGCGTTCTTCTCTAGTCACTGCAAAGCCTGCATTTAAACAGAACGAATCCCAAAATAACCTCCAACCACTGGTAGGCAACGATACTTTAAACCATCTGGGGAATCTGGTTTTTTTTCTTTAATTTGTTTCTTTAATAGTGTGAATACTATGTAAGCGTGGACTCTTCTGACCAAATGTGCCTTTTCATTCGAGGTTCTAACACAGACTAAAGGCTAATTCTCCACTGTAACATACCTAAAAGGCTGCGTTTATATGCAGAATAGATCGGGAATAATTATATAGTCTCTTCCCTGTGCTTACCACACCCAAACTCGCCTCTTTTTTTTGTTTTATGCCCTTTTCCTTTCTAAATGCTTCTCATGCATGTTTAATTAAGTAATGTCTGTCTATTCTCAGCACAGTGAGAGGTTTTTGTGTGTACAGTCGGTAAGTCACACCTAATGAAAGCTATTAATATTAATAGTAAACCTACACACACACACACACACACCAAACATACCTGCTCATCCCCATTTTCTCCCCACCCATATTTAACTACTGCACTGATCACTTTTCTCTCTCTCTTTCTCTCACAAACACACACCCAAAGCACACATACATGCTTAGTTCATGTTAAGATTAATATCACTTCACATAACCTGATGAAGTATAACATTAGCTTTAGATGATGATTAAAAAGTTCCAGTTTTTCCCTCAGTGTATGAAGTCAGTAGTAAATGTGGTGGTTTAAAAAAACTGAAGGAATTAAAGTCTTTAATTTCTTTTTTTCTTGGTTTATGTAAGCCCTTTTTTAAAAGGTACAACAGCTGATTGTCTTCTGCTGGTTAAAATTCTCTTCACATCCCGACAGCAGTCGTTAGGTTAAGTGGTCTAAATGCATTTATATTCATTTATTTATTGTTCTGTGAAAGATAAAGGATCAAGAAAAGTTCGTTCAAACAAAAGGTTCGGTCCAAACATTATGATAGGCCGTCCTAGCCACTTGTAAACATATGTATGATTATACTTCTGCGCATCCTGTTCACGCAGACGGGATACGGCATTAGCACATTCATGTACTGCAAAAAAAAAAGCCTGGATCAAAACGGAGCAAAAACCCAAATTAATATCAGTGTTACATTTCCACATTGGAGTCAACTACAGGAGTCAAAAGATCTAAAAGATGACATCATGGTTACAGTATTTGTTATGGACAGGTGGGAATTTGGTGTTTTTTGTTAGTAACACATAACTTGTGTAGTTTATGTACCTTTACGAATTAGTCCAGCATCAGAGTGTAATCATGTACTATTTCATGTTATTAACTGTACTATAAGGGTCTCTCTTTGATGGATTACACATGATGTAATGTAATGTCGCCGCTGATCGTCCAGTCTGTGCGCACTCATGCATTCAGAGGGCGTGGCTTTAGACAGCGATCGAAGAACATATGCGTTTAGTGATATAAGGCCAGTGAAATTTTTAGTGCACCTTTAAATAATGGCACACCATTTAACAATAACATAATACTTTGTAGGTCCCACTAAAACAGCTACCAAACCTTACAGACCTCGAAATGTGCTCTGTGGTATCTGGCACCAAAAGACATTTAAGACTTGAAAGTGAGGCGAGTCCTTCATAGATTGAAATTGTTTATCCAGCATACCGAAGACTAAAGACTGATATCTGGTGAATTTCAAGGCCAAGCCAACATTTTTTGTCATGTTTTAGCAAGGGCTGTGTATTAGCAAGGGCCTTGTGATACGATACATATCACAATGCATGGGTCACTATACAAAATAACATAATATTTTGCAAATACAACACATATTGCAACCCATGAAAAAGTGTGTTTAATCTGAAGGGAGTCAAATTAAGATCCACACGCCAAATGTTTCCCAGCAGAACATGAGCATCACATTTTTCGATAATAAATCCGGCAGCCATTTTTAAAATGTATAAAGCATAATACACATAAAGGTCCAAATTAAAAAAATCCATTGTTAAGGGTTTTTTTGTAAGATCACTCTAAACACTGCAGGTCATCTATTCTAACACATAGCAAGAACAAATGACTGTTTACAAACCAACCCCATGTCTATCTTTTTTTGCTCAGCGGATGAGAGGAGGCACGGCTATTTTGTTAACACAACTGATGCTGCAGAGACAATGACATTCATGCTGCCCCCAAGATGCTGACTCACTCACTGTCTCAGTCATTACACTATAGAGATAAGTGCGCTGTCACACACACCTGCCATCTGACTACACAAGGCAAACCGACAAAAAAAAAACACGACAAAACAAACCAAACTGACCTGCCTAACAACTGGGAGAGACAGGCAGGGATGACATGCTTTTACTATAGTGATAAATAATGTTATGACAGCTTTTACGGGTTTTCATGGGTACGGCATGTGGTATGGACCAGTAAAAATTATCCCCTAATTCGGGGTCACAGGGATCTGCTGGAGTAGGATACATCCTGGACAGGTCGCCAGTCCATCACAGGGCTACACACACTCACTCCTATAGCCAATTTAGAATCACCAATCAACCTAACATACATGTTTTTGGACTGTAGGAGCAAACCAGAGTACCCGGAGTAAACCCACGCACACACAGGGAGAACATGCAAACTCCCTGCCTGGGAATCGAACCTGGGCCTTCTCTCTGTAAGGCAACAGTGATAAACACTAAGCCACCGTGCTGCCATCATATATTTAGTGACATGTAAATGACATCTAAATGAAATTAGCTCTGAGGTCTTAAATGTTCATTCTGTGTTGTTGCCTAAAATTATATAGTTCCAAAACTGAGCTGCGATCATGTGAACTAAATCACAATGAACAATCCTATATACTTGGCAGACTAATCCTTTTTATGACTAATGCATTTTAACCTAATGCCATGTTACCTTTGAACACTATTATTTTCCATAAATCTTACTTTTTAAAAGACTGGAGCTGTAAAATGGCTTATTTGTGCTGTACTATAAGCTTTGTGCAGCTGTGACTGAGAAGTATCAGCAAGTAGAAAAGTAGCCGTATCGGATGGCAAAGGGTAACAAAGCTTACCCTCCTAATCGATTTTCTTATCTCCGTCCTCAAGTCTCATCATTGTGGGTCTATTAGTCTTGCGTTATTTACACAAACTCGATAAATCGCATCTACCACATGTTCAAACTGACAGAAGCATGTGGGTAGCGCATCGACAGATACAGCGCCATAGCACTCTAAAAAAAATCCTGGCTTGTGAACTTTTTCCTGGCCCACCCCTCTTCTCTTTCACTTCATTACCTGTCTATATATTTTTAAAAAAGGGCGGAATATTTTAAAGTGATCCATTTTGCCATCTAAAAATCTGGGCCCGTATTTTATTTTTCCCCTCAAACAGTCTATAAATGTTGTTAATACAGTAGTGAGTTTCTGTTAGTGGACTAAAAGAACAAGCTTAATTTGTTGCATGTGTATGCCGGTATGTATGCATGCTTATGTGTGTGTGTGTGTGTGTGTGTGTTAATATCTCAACAGTCGTAATACCCTCATGATTAAGGCGATACCATTTTGAAAGCTCATTATCGCCTAATATTTCTAAAGCGTTTACGTTCTGAGGAGGATTGCAGGCAACAGCCATTTTAGAATCATTTGTGAATTGGAGCTCTAAATTTAGGACTGACACGCCCATGATTTTAACATTTTCTCAGAAATTGGCAAGTTATGAGCTACTTTTAGTCTTAAGATGTTTTGTAAATGCAGGCTCTGGACTGACAGCTGTCAGTTTACCTATGAGATTTTCATTTAGTGGCTAACCGTGCCCTAGCAATAAAACAACAGCTTAAAAACTCCCAGGTCATTTTGTCTATCCTATTTTCATGAAATGACTTTCATTTGATAACTCGATTCTGATGTCTGTTGACATGTTCCATTTTACTCAGGCTCTCAACGATGGCTTTTGTATGAATCGCCGTGATTTACACACCACGAGTACTGTATAAATCAAAAATCTGCCACCTGTTAACAAATCCAAATCTATTTAGATCATCAGCTAAAAATAAAGGACAGGAGGGTTTTATAAGGTGTCTTTTTCCTTCCAGTTTCTTTTAGGGATCCGACTTTCTGCCTGTAAGATGCTGTAATAAAGACTCTCTTTGGTGCTCTTAGAGGACAGAGACAGCTGTGATCTATAAGAAATTCATCGAATAACATCATACTATCAGGTGACGCATCAAAACAATGACTTATTTCAACGATAAAATTAAACCAGAGCCTGTACATTTGTAAAATATGATGTGGAATATCATAGATAAGCATTAATAACACTAAGAGACAGATTTTAAACGCTGTTCCTGGTTTGTGTGGGTTGTAACAGAACAGTCTGTCCAGAAAGCTGGACTTTCATCGACTAACCGTCCATCAACTGTGTGCTGTCGATTTCAGCCTGGATTTATAAGGATGTGGGTGGAAGTGTGTGTGTCTCCTTTGATCATGCACCTGTCTGCCCGTATCTTTACATGAACACACCACTGTGTTCTATAGCTATAACTGCGGAAATCTGTACCACAGTGATGGAACTGTGCATCCTGCAGGAATTCCCACTAAACAGGTGAAAACGCAGTGAAAATCTGATGCAGAGTGCGGGATGAGAGCTGATGTTTATATGCGTGTGATGCGTTGCAGCAGGCCTGGTTACCGGGCGGCTCCGCACGCGCTCACGGACAGGTTCAAGGAACATCATAGCGCAATTATCGTGCGACAAGCTAGAATAAAGATCGTATACAATGTCATACCTCAGCGCGACGCGAACTGAACTCTCGTCCTGTCCTGTTGACATTTTCTCCAAAACTGTATCGATCCCAAACGATCCACAAAAAAAAAAAAAAAAAAAAAAAAAAAGCAGCGGATCAACCGGAATCTCACCGCAAAGCGATTAGTAGAATGAGCGCTATCCGGAGCTCACCTCCGTCTCACCCCTGACATAATTACAAGCTATGATTTTAACTCAGCCGTGACGAAAATGTCGCCCTGGTCATGATGCATGTTAGAGGAAAAAGATTTTGGTGAACTGGATCTTGTTAGTGCCGCGGCGTCCCCAGACTCACGCGACTACTGTGGTTCAACTCCGAGCCGCAATGCGTCATCAAACCCCGCCCCCCTGACCGGCCTCCTTCAGCGGGAGGATTTAGCTCATATCTGTGCCACATTTCGTATTTATACAGTACATCCACATGCACACACACACACACACACACACACACTCTGAAGAAACTCTGTTTGAGTTCCGTTAGTATATACTGCAGATTCTACAGTGATTTTTCTCTTTCTGGCCCTTATCCTGAGCAACTAATTTGTACAAATGGACATTTTTTTATAGTGAAATGTTTTTCTTTGCATATCACACCTTGGAAGGTTGGGGTCACAGCTATGATGCAGCGCTCCTGGAGCAGAAAGGGTCAAGGGTCTTGCTTAAGAACCCAACAGTGGCCGACTCGGTGGCCTGGTCTTCCAATTAACAACTCAGCGCCTTAACTATTTAAGCCACAACTAAGAAATTGGGGGTTAAGGGCCTTGCTCACGGGCGCAGCATTGGTAGCTTGGTGATGTCAACCCTACAATCTTACGTTAGCAGTCCTAAACAATGTGTAAATTAGTCATTTCTTTATTCTTGGACCACTAGCTTGAAAAACTGCTGCGGTAAAATCAGTTTGAAACATGAGCATTGTGTCCAGATACGTGGACTGATCCAGAATGATGTGCTGTATCCTGGTAATGTGGGATTTTTAACCCAATTAGTGGTAGCTCGGTGATTAAGGTGTTGCTGATCGAACCATTGCGGGTTTTACTCTGAGCAGGGATCTCTATCTACTTAACCTGCTCTCCAATACTTTCCTACAGATCCTATTACTGCACAAGGAATCAGAGTGAAAAAGTGCACCTTCTATCACAGTAATTTACTGATTTTATTTTCCCACGACTCGTTTGCTGTGCTTATTCAAAAACAAGGTATTTAATTGCATTTTGCTAACAAAAAGTACACTGTTGAGGGGCAAATAATGAGGTGGGTGTGAGTATATGTGACTGCTGCATCCATTAACACAAGTGAAAGGTGTGTCAAGTTGATTTCTCCTCACACCCTCCAAAAAACTTTATAATATAAAAACTGTTTGAGTGTTACGTTAAAGAAAACAAACCGCAAAGAGTATGAGTTTACCTCATAGGTATGTCAACATTACTCATAAAGGATTTATTCATTATTCGTAGTCACTCCCACTCACCCCTTCTCTTAAACACACATACACACACCATCTTTGACCACCATCTTAACCACATTTGCCTGACTCAAACCTGAGCTTTGACCAATATATTACAACAAACCAGAGTGTGAAGTGCTTCAGATTGATAGACAGTCATTAAAATAAAGCTGAGTCTATGGGGTTCTTGACCTCCATCCAAATGAAGGTGTCTGGTTACCAGCTCTCAGGTTTTATTTACAGACAGAGCTACACTGTAGTGAGCGCCTGGTCACTGTGTGACTGTGGACAGTTACTAGACTAGTGAAACTGAGATACAGGGTATTAAGGACACTGCATGTTGAAGAAAGATATCTGTCTTGCCAAACTGTACGTCATTTATTACTCTAACCAAGAATCTGTATCTTCTGTCTGGCGTCAGGGCTGTAAAGGTTACAGAGCCCAAACACTCAATAGATTTTAGCAAGCCAAAAGCTTAGACACATTGTGTTATCGACAGCTGAGGGGAGAAAAAATCATTTATTTAGACAAATATTACTCAGTAGAAAAGGATACACACATCTTACAAAGTGCATGTAATAATTTAAGTAACAGGTAAACAGACTGGAATTTTTTTTTTGCTATTTTTTTGCTATTGTTTGCTATTGCTGTTTTTTTTAAATAAGGGTTTATGATGCTTATCGGTCAGTAAAGGTACTGCAGAATCATTATGAATACTACAATGTATATTAGGGTGTATCAAAAAGTTTTAAGACATCAACAGATGGCAGCACAATTTTTCATACACCTTTGTAGTATATAATTCAATTCAATGTTGTTATATTATAGTATAACACTAGTACGCTTTTATATCTTTATATTGACATGTTTTATATTATTCAGTTTATCTAAAATAAAACATACAATAATTAATATAAAAAATAGAACATTTCTTAATAAAATGAATACAGAATTGTCAGACACTTAAAGTAAACACCTTAAAGCAGGATTTTATCCATGACCCCATAGTTTATTTGTCCATGAGAACTGTAGCAAGAAAACCTTTAGTTTTAACTAGATTTAATTGAGCTCTTTGCTGGTATGTATATAGTTCCTAAAAAGTGTCAGTTCATTAATAATTATCCCAAATGTGTTGTTCATTTCCTGAAAGCAAATCCAGGAATAACGCACCATTACGCAGCTGCATAGAAATACAAATAGAGATATTAAACTGGTTGAAATATAAATTTCTTGTACAATGTATACAATTATTTTTTTTTTTAGGGACAGCTTCTAACAAAGTAGTATTTTATAGTACTTACTGATATGTAAGCAATTCCTTCCTCTGGTTCCAGTGTCCCATAATGCAACTTCCCCAAATCCAATCGAGGCTACAACATTAAAAACTGCCAAGTTAATCAGTTCGTGAAAATACGCTAATGACTATTTTGCTATTTTATTTATTAAAAATCTGTAGTAGTGGTACCAGAATTCATCCCAAGCACGCATATGCCCCATTTATACCAGCACATCCAGAGAAACCCATAAGCTCTTATCCTCTGTTGAATGCATTTTAAAACAGGAAACAAAAAAAGCTGATCTGCACCACAAATGAGAAATTATTATTTAAGACATCCAACTGTTTAAAAAAAAAATGAGATCAGAAATATAGGGCCAGAAATTTAGCCGATAATATACAATGATTCTCTGGAAAGCCATGATGACAAACTCACAGAGATCAACACCTAGAATTGAACACCAAATCGACAGAAAGAAAGTGCCCATAAAACTACTCCCCATCAGAGATGTCCTCATCTAAGAGAATGTTCCTCCTTTTACCCTGATGTAATTGCCTTTTCGCCACCCAGTGTACCGCATGTGCAAAGCCTCCTGCTAAACAAGTCTCTATGTCCTCCAACATGAGCCCCTTGGTCTCTGTATACAGCCGAGCACAAAGAAGAAGCCAAGCACAGCCAGACCGGTGTACAGGAAAAATGCACCTAGATAATGGAAGCAAATATTTTAATAAAAAAAGCAAAAAGTGTGTTATTTTAAATACATTAGAACCACAAAATCAATCAAATTAAACTTAACTGAAATAAAGTAGCTACCCATGATAAATATTTACACATATACTTAATTTACCAATAGATAGCCTTAAATAAAAGAAATATTTTAAAAACAATTCTTTTCATAATTATCCGTTTGGTGATATTATTGGTTATAAAATTAGTAATAAAAAAAATTTCAGTCCACATTTTGGCTGTTAAAGAATATTCCTACCATAATATGTGAGGTACTCATCCACATGAAGCCCATGTCAGAGACACCAGACATTAACTGGTCCAGTGACACCAGCCAGCAGGCATTGCCTGTTCTCCGATCCCACAGTGGATAGATTTCAGAATTCACTGTCCCCTGGCCTGGGCCCCATCCCTTCAATAGAGAGACAGTGCAGAGACACACGCATAAAATGTGTAGGAAGTTTTTTTATTACTATGCAGAACATTGGACAAGATTATAGTATCTGGCTCGATAATCCTGTATTGTATGTGCTTTTAAATAGTTTGTAAATCGCGTGTAGTCTTTCTATGCTGTTGCACTTTTCTAAGAATTAGTTTGGTCCTTCGAATTTGCCCATTAAAAGGTCACAGTAGCTTAGTGAGGCACGGCCTGTCAGGAGCGGAAGTCAGCCTTCCGAACCCTGATTTTAACCCCAATAAGTACTGGCACCATGTCTTTATGAAGCTTGGTTTTAAAAAGGTTATTTCTGTTATCCTGAAATACTGTCTGGGCCTCATAGTTCCAGTGAAAATAACCTAAGTTTATAAGGATATTCTGAACAATTGTGGTCTTCTAAACTTTCACTGTTTTTCAGACAGTCCACATATAGTTGGATGAACAATGTCCACATACTTTTGTCTATATCACGTTAACGTTGTTTAACATTGACTGTCCATGAATTAATAATTCTGATAAATCTACTAGCAAAGATCTATGGCGGGTTCTAACTGGAGCGAAGAAGCCCGGTAAGAATAAGACCCAGCAATACCAGCCAGAATAGGAGGTTTGGCCGTAGTTATAGGCCCATAAGCCTTGGTTTCTTTTGTACTATTGAGCACTGGATAAATCAATATATATTTACAAGAAAAATAAAATGTAGTATATATACCTTATTGTCCAGACACATAAGGTAAAGGAAAATGAACCAAAAATTGTGAACCGCCATTTCTGCTAGTCTTGTTAGCCGGATCGACTGGCTCACAGGAAGAGTCTGATATGTGTGAGCCGTTCTCATAGTAACAAAAGCCACAGTTTGGGTCCAGCATCACTGTTCACAAATCTGAAAAAAGGTTTGTGCTAATAATGAATAGCATAATTCAACCTGTATTAGTGTGCAATCAATATGACCACTGACTACCCATATTGTGCAGGTTGAGTTACCACAGTGGGGTCAGAGGGGTGTGACGTTTACTGGGGAGAGGCCCAGCTGCAAGAAGAATCCCCTAGCCAAATACACAGACTATACCAGACCTGAGAAATACAACATTTTAAATGATATGTAACATTACATATTCACTGTTAAATAACATTTGTAAAATAAAAATTAATAATAAAAATTTATTTTTTTTAAAAACAACAATACATTTGCCTAATTATTAACTTAACCAATCACAAATGTAGAAACTCACAGGCCTCTTTTTTGAGTGAAATGCAATACCAAAGAGACGCCACTGTGTGGCACTGCACTATGCAAAGAACTGTCTTTAGGCAAAATATATTTCGAGCAACTTTAAATAATCCAGAAACAGATTGAAATTTGCTGTTCTACATTGGAGGCTGCAGTTCGATGCTGTTCCAGTCATTTCAAAGGTTGTTTGAGGTCTAGGGGGGTGGGGTGGTGGGGTGGGCGCTCTGACTTTGGCAAATTTACATTTATTGCATTTGAAAATTAACATATTTTCACATTTAAAAGGTTAGAAGTCCAACAACAGCTCGGATAGACAAGTATACAAGACCCAGCAGAGGCAGCTTGGTGGTCCTGGAAATTAAGCACCTTTTAATTAGCACCTTGACCACTGAGCTGCCAGGTGACGTGGATTAATTCACGAGAATAATCATGTCTAGGACAAATCTATCAGTGCTCAATGAGATATTCTGAGCTATTTTGTAGACATACATGTGTATAAATGTGTACTTTGTGGTGAGAGACGTGTCCGTACCAAAAATGCTGCCCAGGGTCAGTTTTCGTCGCCCAACCCGCTCCACCAGCCAAACGCCCACCAGGGTAAACAGGAAATTGGTGAAAGCTGTAGCAGCAGAAAGCCAGATGGCTGTCTTATCATCCCGCACTCCGGCCATCTGCAAAATTGTGGCACTATAGTACCTAGGAAACAGGAGGAGACGTTGTAACTTCTCATGATTAGACCATGCAAACTTTTAACTTTCCCTAATAATTATGTCACAACATGAGCCTGTGTGGGTTTTTTAAAAATAAAACCACTACTATTACAATTACCCTACAACAAAACAGTCTCAAAGCTGCTGTCCCAGACTAAACAATTCATTTCTTTTCCTTTGGTTTTGGAACGCAAGTGTAACGGAAACTTAATCATTTGAATAAACAAATATGGAGCTTAATTTGAGACATTCTGGCACATGCAAATATGGGCTGATGTGTGAAACCACAGACAAACAATTCAGCATAATTTGCTGAGAGCAGTGAACTTTGATCTTTGCTGCCTTGTGACTTCAGCTATAAAACATATTTATTTTCTTCCTTAATTTAAAAAAAACCCCGCATCACGCTACATAACCAGGATTACTTTGACCTAATGCAAGACTCGCAGTGTTACCACTTACAGTATGATAGATATAAAGATCTGATTTGTTGCAGCTACTGTGCAGTGGTGCACAAAGATTTTCAATCCCAAAGCCCATGAGTACGACCTATTTTTCTATAGCTCATAGGTGACCCTGAACTGCTAAGAAGACTCCATCTTCTTTATAAGATGGCATATGCAACCTCCGTTTTATACTTTACACATCACATTAAAAGCATCGTATGCTGTTTTCAGATATGAAACAGAGAAGTGCATGGGGGGAGAAGAAATTCACTAAAGAAATATTGAATAAACTCTAACTATAGCTTAAAGAAAACATTGTTATATTAAGAATATAACGTGTTTGTACTCTACACTGCTTTTGCGCGAAAGGTTACAGGAAAGGACTGGAAAAGGTCAAATGTAGACAAAAATCTTTACTCCTATAAACTCGATTCTGTGCAGCTTATATTGTTACAGCAACATTCAACATGTTTTCTACAAAAGCCTGGCCACGTTTTTCAGCAGTGTAAATCTTACATTACAGTGTTAATTCCAGAGAGCTGCTGGAACATCTGAAGGCCACATCCGACAATAAGTGCTCTCCGAGCAGGAGCACAGGCCAGGATACGGCACAGAACCGGTCCACCTGACAAACAATCCAACAAACGCAACATATTAGAACTCTGAGTTATAATATTCTCAAATTGTAGCACATGGTTCCACTATGGGGCTCTGGGTAATACCTAAATCCTGCTTACCTCCTGCCTCCTTTTCTTCCTCTTCAATAATGCACTTGATACTTTCATACTCATTGTTCACACTCTCTGTGGCCCGTATCTGTGTAAGCACCGCTAGCGCCTTCTGAGAATCACCTTTCTGTAGGAGCCAGCGGGGACTCTCAGGCAAAAAGAAGAAGAATCCCCCAAACTGCAGCACGGCAGGGACTATGGACAGACCCAGCATATACCTAAAGAGCATTTTAATAGATACACACACAGTGTTGCTGTATTTACTATCTGGGTTACACTGCTCTACAAATACATTATTTGACACAAAATAATGATTGAAAAAAAAAAAGCAAGATTTAGCCTTACAGTAACATTACATGGATTTAATTCAGTGTACTCCAGATGGAGCTGTCTTATTTATGTGAATACCCAACTAAGCACTACTGTCATTTATAAATGGCCTGAATTTAGCAATACCAATTTAATAAATTTAATTTAACTAATTTTAATTTAATTAAATTAATATTATTGCTAATATTCCACTGTGAAATGTAGCACATGATGCTATAGATTAAGCACGATTACTTCATTCTGCTTAATTATCAATATTTGTCAATATTTTTCCCCCTAGCCAATTATTTTCTTCTCTAACTCTGTTTGCTTTAAGAATTTTATACCTCCAGCCATCGTGCTCCATGTAACTGAAGCCTCCATCCACCACGCTGGCTATGAACTGACCCCCTGTGATAAAGAGGGTGTTTATGGTGACCAGCTGACCCCGGAGCTGAGGAGGAGACACTTCAGCTATGTAGACAGGCACGGTCATTGATGCAAGTCCTGTGGGGGTACGCCAACACTACCTTAAGGTGTACTTTATTATTTTATACTGATACAGTTCTTACATTGCTTTTATTTGCCAGAAGTTTAATTTTTATCTTACCTATGCCGAGACCAACAGTAAGCCTGCCGATAAGGAGAACCACTTTATCAGGTGCCACAGCCAAAATGATCCCCCCCACAGTAAAAATGAAGCTGGCCAGCATGATGCACTTCCGGCGGCCGTACCGTCCGTTAAGGTATCCGCCCGCTAGAGCTGAGAGTGCTGCAGCGCCGACAGTGCTGGAGACCAACAACTCCTGCCACAAGGCGCTCAGGTTCATCTCTTTCTTGAGCAAAAGCATGGCCCCGGACACCACCCCGGTGTCATAACCAAAGAGGAAGCCGCCCAGAGCTGAGAAAAAGGCGAGGATGTAGACAAACCTCGATGAGCCATCCTGGTTTTCTGTGCTTTCCACAGGCTGAGCTGCAGTAGTGCGAGCTTTGATCAGACTGCGCTCATCCTCCACTCTCCTCCCACTGTCCATCACCTGGTCCATGATCGGCTTATAACCATCCTGAATCACACAGCATCAAGACACACGTGTCATAACAGTAACATGCATTTCTACACACATGGCCGGGTTTGCTTTTAACACATACCTTTAAAATGGGAATCATTTGACAGCAGAAAAAAAATATTTGAGAAGTAATCAACTATAAATAAACTACAAATGATGTTTGCACTTAAACTTGCAAGAAAGCGGCCGACTATAAGCGATTTTTAAGAACGAACGCCTAAATTCTGCACTAATCAGAGTTTTATCATCTTTAATTTTACATCGTAGGGTTCCATGTTAAATCATTTTGACAGAAAAGAGGGCGGGGTCACGTTACCTTACGTCAACGAGGGGCGTGTTCTCGACGTAAAACAAACTTTAGCTTATTATTTTCAGAAAGATAATAATAATAACTAAAACCAAACACTAAAATTAAAATCGTTAAACTATTAAAGTAAAGTACATACAAATATAAATAACTTCTGTTACAACTAAATTATTAATCCCTTATCCACATTTAAGTAGATGCCCCATGAATTATAACTAATTGTTTAAATAATCATAGAATCCTGTGCTGAATGTAAATTTCTTTATCAGTTATAATAATAATAATAACAATAACCACACCATATTTCTAAAGTTGTTTTGTGGAGCTGCGATTGTCTAGATTCCCTTGAACTGCACCCGATGACGCATGAACGCGCTGTTTACATTAAAGGTTCTTAGGTCGATACAACAGTGTTGAAGGTGTCAACACCACCGACACTTTCAGATTCTCAACACAAGCTTACCTGCAGCAGAAACCATCACCGTCAGTCCTTCTTGGTTGCTTTAGTTCTTCTCCGGCGCGTTTCTTTAAACTTCCGGGTTTGAAGTCAGATCAGTGGTCATATGACTTCTACCACCGCAAGTCACGCCTGCCTGTGGCTCCCGGAGCGACTCCCAAAAATAATCGGGAAGCTTTTGGAACTATGCAGTTTGCGATCCGTTTACAAACTTTTGTCGGCTTTAGGAAACTGCAATTGGAGTCGGCGTACAATTGCGCATCACCTCAGCACGCTGTCAACTGTATCATGTAATAACGCACGTGTCTAACGTAACGAAAGCACGTTAGAGAACACCATGGTGAACAGGGAGGATCTGGAAAAAAACCTGAAGAAGCTCCTGGTGAGGCTGAAGAACAATTTAGAAGAGGGAAAGCAGTTAGGCACCATGCTCCAGATCATCCAGGATCTTCTGTTCTTGGCACATACAGACGAGTGTGGTAAGCGCCCACCAATATAAATAAACATGAAATACTCTGAATTATGCGCCACATGTAGCCATCACACTGATCTATTTTTGACCAGACTTTGGTGGGTGTCAGAGATATTTCAGGAGCTAAAAATTTCCCTCTATCGTTTCTGTAGAAGAGCTGTTTACAGACAAAGATGTCCACGAGCCACTGATGCGGCTGCTCTCATCTTGCAGCAACAGCAAACTTCAGCAGGTAAATGTCCCAGAGATCCTAAACTGCATTTTAGTTTAGTTTTAAACACATATTTACTGGTTGATCGATTTTTATTTTGATCTTACCTGTAGGTGGGGTGGTCCCTTCTGTGTCGGTTGATGGAGATCTGTCCCACCACCCTGGACAAGCTGGTTAAATCAGGGCGAGCGGGTCAAGGGCTGCACCAGTAAGTGCCCTGGGGTGTTTGTTTAGATCATAGGTAGCACTTACATCGAACTGCAGCATGAAGAAAGAAAGTGAAAGTAGTCTTATCTCACCTGAAAAATTTATTCCATGCTGATTTTGCCCACTGACAAAAAAATGATTAGTTTATAATTTTAATAGTAGGTTTGTTCTAACAGTAAAAAAAATATCCAAAATAACACATTCTACAATTTAATCAGCTTTTTGGTCTTGGCCATGATAAAGTGTTTGGAATCTGATTGATTGATTAATGCTTTTGGACAGGTATCTTTAATACAGGTAACAAGCTGAGATTAGGAGCACTTCCTTAAGGAAAGTCCCTTTATGATATGTATAAAAGACACCTGAGAGACAGAAATCTTCCTAATTGATAAGGAATCAAATACTTATTTTACTCATTATAATGCTAACTCTTTTCAAAATGCATTTTTTTGGATGTTTATGTTGTTATTCTGTTTCTCACAGTTAGAATAAACCTACTATTAATATTGTAGACCGATTATTTTTTGTCAGAGGGCAAACATACAGAATCAGCAGGGGATCAAATCATGAGTACACTTTAGTCGTCCATTTGATTTAAATTCATCTAATATGTATTTGCAGTCTTGTTTATCTGTGCTTGTCTGTGTGTGTGTTTTCCAGACAGATTCTACTAATGCTGACTTGGCATCAAAAAGATCTAAAAATGATAATGGTAGGGCTGCGAGCTCTAGCCTTGTTGCTGAAGTCAGGTATGCTGGCTGTTTCCAGCCCCTATTGTTACCTCCTCACATTGTTCAAGCTTAACCTAGTGTTCATGCAAAGGACTGTGAATAATCTTGTCCAATTTGACGGACTACAGTCTGATCCTAGTTTTAGTGTCAGTGCCAGTATAAATTGTATTTATGCTGTGAGTCTGACAATCAAAGAAATGTAAAATAGCTTGTGAACAACCACTATTGATGGAGACCACTACTGACACTGCGTAGACTGATATAGTAATAATTTCTATCTGACGGAAGAAAGGCACTGCTGCAGTTACTTTATTTCGATTCAATTGAATTTTATTTGTATAGCGCTTTTTACAATGGTCACTGTCACAAAGCAGCTTTACACAACTTTACACTTCCTCTATTCTATTTTAGATACAGCTGTTGTCCAGGTACAGCAAAGTCACAGGTTACAGTAACATTAATGAAAATGTGACCTGCATTTAATAGGTTATGCTAATTTTATAGATTTTATTGTCTTATAGATATTGTTATTGTTTTTACTAAATATAATGTATTTGGATTTGGAATGTAATATTCGAAAGTCCAGTATTATATTGGTTATGACTTGATGTATGTTTTGTTTATATGGTACACTTCATTGACATTATAGTTTGCTTTTAATTTATCTTTAGGCGCAGTAATTAAGTATTTATTAACTACTGTAATTTTTTCAGTGAATACACTAAAACTAGTGGACAATATATGTTATCACATTATATTGTTGTATTTTTGTATTTTTTTTAAAAATTATTTTTATTTGATAGTTTATTTATTTGCAGCATTTGGCGGACGCCCTTATCCAGAGCGACTTACATTTATCTCATTTATACAACTGAGCAATTGAGGGTTAAGGGCCTCGAACCCACAATCTTCACATTGGTAATCCAATACCTTAACCATGAGCCACCACTTCCCCACCTATTCCCACCATATTCCACCACAAACCACATTATATGTAAATAAGTTTCAGCGAGTGTAAGAGAAAAGAATCCCTATTTGTGTTGTTCTGCATTTATATTATCTATTTTTTAGTTTTATCACACTGTCTATTGTGTAATTTTGGGAAAGTGGTAGCGCAGTGGTTAAGATGTTGGACTTCTAATTGAAAGATTAGGGGTTCAATTCTCAGAACCATCATGTTGGCATTGCTGGGCCCCTGAGCAAGACCCTTAACCCCCCAATTGCTCAGTTGTTTAAAAAAGAGATGCAAGTAAGTCGCTCGAGATAAGGACGTCTACCAAATGCTTTAAATGTATCTGAAATGTACATAATTTATAGAACATGCAGCACATATGAACAACCAAAATCTGCAGTTTGTGAGTATATTGTTTGTGTGTGTGTGTGTGTGTGGCAGATGAGCTGACATTGCTGGTTTTAGACGCAGAGATAGATGTGTTCGAGCTGGTGCTGGAGGCCATGAAGACTTCTCCTCACAGTGAAGAGCTGCAGCTTCAGGGCTGTTCTGCTCTTAGCCTGTTGTTGGAGAGAGGTGCCGTTTACACACAGTGCTGGTTAATTATTTATCACTGCTGACTACAGAGCGAAACAGCATAACTCGTGAACTGTTCAGTAACTCTTAGGATTATTTTTTAATTCTGTCTATTATTATTATTATTATTATTATTATACACTATGTTCAATAACACCTAGTCAGCACACCTAATAGTGTCTTGGTGGTCAGCCACGTTTGTTTTAAATTTACACACTATGACAGGTAAAGAGTTCTGGGGTGCAGTCGGGGTTCCAGATTATTTCAAAGATGTTTAGTGGGATTAGGGTCAATGCTCTGTGCTAGACACCTAGGTTCTTCCACCTTAACTATATTCCACATCTTTATGGAGCATAAAGGGTTCATTTACAGGGACATTGTCATGCTGGAACAGTGTTTAGTCATCTTAGTATCAGTGAAGGGATATGAAAATGCTACAACATGGAAACATGTTGAAACAGATGTGCTGGTAAAGTGTCCACAAACTTTTGGTCGTAAGGTGTCACTTTATTGCACTGCTTTTCTGGTTTTGTGTGTTTCCTACCCAGTTTCACAGGAACATCGAGTAGAGTTTACTGAGAAAAAAGATCATCTTGTGGTTTTGAATTTGCTTGAGACGTTCAAGGACAGCGACATGGTAGTGTTGTCTGCACTTCAGGTTCTTATACCACTGGCCGAGCCTGGTAAGGCAGGCTGCATCCAGTTTATCTGCTTTAACTCAGTTTACTGATTATTTATTTCGATATTCTTTTCTGTTGAAGTTATAAATATAAATCAATGGAAGTATTTACACAAAAGGCACATGTAAAGCCTTTATTTTCATTAGTGGCTTAAGGCTTGGTTGATGTAATTAAACCTCCACTATCAATTCAGTAAAATTAGAACCTATCTGAAAAAAAAACAGCATTGCATGTGATGAAACGAATCACACTTTATCGTTTAACGGTTTTTTTTCGCTGGATTCCAGCAAGCAATGTGGAGATTCTGATGTCCAAGACTGAAAAATGCTACAGTCTGGTATGTCAAGCAGTGGAGTCATTCTCACAATCCGAGGCTATACAGGAGGCAGGCTGCTGCCTGTTGTGGAAATTTACATCAGGTGGGCACGAGTCAAGCACAGAAAACAACACAACCTGCTTCCTCTGTAAATCTTTGATTTATTCCGGCATTTTTTTATGTCTCGAATAAAAAAAATAATTTTACTTTCTACATTTCAGAAAGTTACTTTAATATCCTGGTACTAAACGGTGTTCACAGAGTGGCATTAAAAGCATGTCTCTCCTATCCTGACAATGGCAAGATCCAGGCTACTGCTCTGTCCTGTCTGTCTGCACTCAGTAAGGAAGATCTAACGATTATTTATACCAACAATAATTTCATCAAAAAATAGTATTTTCAGTACTATTTGGCAACAATTCTCTAATTATTTCTCTTTTCATTTTGTTAACATTCTGCACATGTCTTTAGTGTAACAATTTATGGTTTTAAGTATATAACCAATATACGGTTAATAACTTACTTATAAATTATTATATAAGGGATAACAAATAATAAACTATAGTATAATAATTACTTGAAAAACCTTGAAACTAAATAAGTTCTTTACTGTAGAAGCTTTGCTGTTTAAGCAGTAGAATTGTGGGAATCAGTATACCTGTTTTCTGCTCTGACAGTAAAGACAATCCTGGAGAATAAAGATCTCAAGCAGACATGCAGTGAGGAAAGGGATGAAGGAGGGAAAGACAACACTGAGGACAGTAATGATGAGGACATTCTGGTTTTAAGAGAGGCCTGCTGCACAGCTTTAGAGAGACACAGTGACAGTGCTGAAGTGCAGGTCAGTGATGTGGTCGTGTGCTCTTTCTTTATCTCCATTTCATCTCTGTTCATTGTATGGGATGCAAATTAATATTTTTGTTGTCTTCTTCTTTTTTTTTTTTTTATAATCAGGAGGCTGCTTGCTGGACATTGAACAGCTTGCTGCTCTACGGCAGTGCACGTAATATATATGAGGAACCTAAAGAAAGGTTAGCAAAGAAATGATGACACATTCATTAAATATTGTATATCCAATTTAATCCTGTCCAAATAGTTATGTAATAAAACACAGTATTACCTTCTGTTTTAAGGACTATAACAAATAAAAATAAAGATTCCAAGCTTTGATCTGTCCAAATCTCAGAAAAACATCCCTGTGTTAAATTGTCCCTTGGTGTGACATCACAGTATTCTCAGTACAGATGGCTCAGGATTCATTGCAATACTAGCCGTCACACCCATAAACCTAAACATCCAATGCAAAACTTTCAGAATACTTGTTTGTTTTCCAGGAGACGTGTGTCTCACCTTTATTAACGCTTATGAACATCAGCCAATTACTTCTTTAAATGTTAGTCAGATGCCCTCCTGGCCAATAAAATCTGCTATGTGTTCCATACCTTCTGTTGTCAATCTAAATGCTCTGGCTGTGTAACAATACTGTACCAATAACCAGGATAACATTGGCAATCTCTGATACTATTTCCTTTTTTCTGTTGTTAGGCCTCCTGTGTATATACAGGTAATGACTGTGATGCTTGTGCATTCCTCAAGTTTCAGTGTGTTTCAGGCTGCTTCCTCCACCTTGACTACACTTATACGCCGACACAGTAAGTTCGCATTGAATCACATCAGTACTATACTTAATATAGTGTGATATTTGCCTGCTAGTGTTGTTTTGTAGTTGGGCATTAATCCATTAAAAATGGATTTAAAAGAATTTTTGCAATTAATAAAATAAATGTGTATACTAGTATTGGGCAGGCTAATCTGAGTTTTGTGTGTGTGTGTGTTTTTGTGTGTGCGCCCTAAGGTAAAATGAGGTCTCGGGCTCCTGGCAAGTGGCATTCACTACAACACTGTGGATCTAATGAAGAGATACGCCAACTCCAGTGAAGTGTGTGAGAGTGCTTGCAGGCTTCTATACACGCTCTTCCAGGGAGGGTAGGATACTTTATACACTGCAGTACCCACTAGAATTTCTGATGTTCTCTTCACATTATATAATTTTATTTTACCTTTTTATTTTTAAAGATTTTAACTAATGCTGTATAACCTGGGATGCTAGGGTCATGATTGAGCAACCTGAAGCAGGAATGGGTTAAAAGCCTTGGTTAAAAGCTAACCACTGCTGGGCTTGAACCCTGGTCTTCCTATTAACATCCCAGAGCCTTAACTGTTAGTTATTACGGTCTCCCCCAAAGAGGGGCGGAAAATCCCAGTAACTTAACAAAAACTTTTTATCTGAACATTATCTTGGGAATTTTAACAGAAATTTGTGCAAACTTACATAAATTTACAAGACTTTATTTGAATTATTTGAAAAATTTAGGGGAATTTATGCAATTATGCTAATTCCCATATATTCCGGTTAATTCATATCAAAATTCCCAGTCTTTAAATGTTTAAGAATTTTGCACTTCCTTAAGTGACTGCCATCTGACTGTGTTTTTATTAGTCTTAATAATCTCACTGAACACTTTAAGATTCTCTACCATTTTTATAGATAATTTATATTTATGGCAATACCTCCAGACAGCACTGTATACATCTGCATTTCTGTGTCCCCGTGTGTGGCAGGAGTGTGAGTCTAGACGAAGGGAGCATGGCTGTGGGTCAGATCTTAATCGCCATGAAAGATCATAAATTCCAGCCTGAGGTACAGTTGGAAGGGCTGAGAGCCAGCCTGGTTCTAATCAACCCGGGTAAGAGTACCAATAGTAGCCTTAGCCTGAGCTAATAAATACTGTATATAAGAATTTTAAATTCTATTATATTATACCATAATCTGACATTATCTGTTATTCTTGTATGCTAGATTTTTTTTCTTAATTATGTAGCATTAAATGTGCATAAGTCAGCTCATAAGAGCTGTATTGTTAGCATTGTAAGCCCTGCTCATCAAATGTTGTCAGTTTGATGATCGGGTCCTGTATTTAGCTTGTGTAAAAGACTAAAAAAATTGTACTGTGTTATAACAATCAACACATAATACATTAGTACAGCAAACAGCAGAACGTGAGTACGCTGGAAAATAAACACAATAAACTAAACTGAACAGCTGAAAAGTGTTGTGAAATTAACATAACTGCAATATTTTCTGTACAAGTTGTAAAAATGAATGATTTCACCTTTAAAACAACCATTATTCTTTATTATTATTATTCTTTATTCTAACATTTTTATTAGAATGGTATATTGGGTATGAAAAATAAAATGAATAAAATTTATTTTTGGCATGAAACAACTAGCAAGTATTAAATATAGTGTGTGTGTGTGTGTGTGTGTGTGTGTGTGTGTGCGCATGTGGAAGCAGACCGCAGTTTAAGGGAACATGGTGTATCTGTAGCAGACCCAGACATGTCTGATGTGTCTCTCAGAGTGCTGAAAAATCAATGTGTGGTAGAGGAAGCTCATACCGTCTACCTTCAAGCTTTGAACAGGGTAAGAGTCTTCCAAGTATTCCTACAAGTTTCTTTTCTACTGTGGAAACATTAATTTAAATGTCTCAGATTTGCTTGTAGCAGCAATCGTGTTGTTTCGGAATTTATTGGTTGTTATTTGTGACAAATGGTTAATATTTGCATCAGATAGTTTCGTCTTTCTCTTTCTCTTATCTCTGCTTTACACCCCCCCCTAATTTTAGTGATTTATCTACTACACAAATATGACCAACATATAACTTCACAGTGGAACGCAGTAAAACCAGTTTGTCCACCAAATATGCACACATCAAACTTTATAATTCACTTCAGTTCATTTCAGTTTTATTTGTACAACACTTTTTTTCACATATACAGACAGAAATACTATAAATGCAGATTAACGTACATTTGGGATATGTATGATTAATTAACCTCAAAAGAACAAGCTACAGAAAAAGAAATTTGGGGGAACCCAGACTCATCATTGGATAGTGAATAATAAAAAGTGCTACATGGTTACAAAGTTGCATTATGTGTAACCTGTGTATATGTGTAGTTTATCAGCAGTGAGGACATTCAGGAGTGTGGACTTGCTGTTCTATCTGCACTGGCTGATTGTTCTGGAGCGGTTGATGTGATGTGCCAACAGGGGGCGATAGACACGGCTCTGCACACACTACAAATGTTTCCTCAAAAAAGCAGTAAGTCTATGATTTCTACTGTAACTTGCTTGTCAGCTCAGCTTTCAAGTGGGTTTGGATATGTTAGTATAACTCTTAAAACTCTTAGAAGAGTTAACTCTTCTAACATCAGGACCAATTATACTCTCCTTGTTATTTCTATTAATCTTTTAAATGAAGTGCAAACATTAAATTTTTTTCTGCGTAGGGATTCATTACTGGGGTTTGAGCTTCCTGTTTCAGCTCATCTCAAAAAAGAAGCTGTCGCACATGATGGTACCCGTGCTGGTGTCGGTTCTCGTCACTTCTGTGAGGCAGCACAAGGGGAGCGCAGAGATACAATTAAAAGTGAGACACTGGAACTGAAATAAGATTTTCTACATTCACTGTCGAATTTTAACCAAATTCAATTTTTTTTTATTGTTTGGGTGTGAAGGGTTTTCAGGTGATATGGAAACTGTTAGAGACCTGCTCAGAAGCAGCAGCCGAGCTGGAGAGAGAAGGCTTTGAGAAAGAGCTCTTTCAACAACTGAGGGAAAGCGCTCCTAATCATAAATATGAAATAGTAAGTCAATGCTAGTTTTTCAGGTTAGCATATGATTGCAGAAAAAAATTGTATTGTGTTACCTTTCTAAAAAAGTAACAGTGAAAAGGTAATAATAAAAAGTCGGTATTGTAGTAGTTACGTATGTGTTTAGTTAGAAATTGCAATTTTTTAAATCGAAATATTTTAATAGCACAGAAAAAACATGAAATAATTTTTTTTGTGTTAATACATTAATTTATGTGATATTTTTAGATATCAAAAACCTACATATGGTGTAACATTTCATATCTTACACATTGTTTTTTGTCATGTACAGAAGCTAAGCTGTCTGTGCCTGTCAAAGATGGTGGCGGACAGTGAGATCCGCTACCGCATGCTGGAGAGGGCGTGCGAGGATGGCGACGTCGTCATGGCCGAGTGTCTTATACAGCTGGGAACGGACATCAATAAGAAAACTAAAACAGAGTCTCTGATTTATCAGGTGACCTTTAGACGGTGTCTATTTACCTCTGAGCCTCTTACTTCTTTTTACCCCAAAATTGGGTAAAAATTGAGACTAGTTCACATTATTTGTAAAATATTATTAAATAAAAGTATATATGTTTTGCTTAAAGTATTTGTTTAAAATAAAAAGGGCCTAGTATATGTGGTAGTATTGCACATACTGTAGATTTGGCTTTAAATAGCAGGAAATTTTTATTTTTAAACATAATTTTTATTTTAAGAATTGTATTCAGGTTATTAATAGTTTAAAAATAGACACCCTTCTTTTATAAATAACAGAAATATAATTATACAGTTATTTTAAACGCTTAACACACCTATACAAAAGTTTATAAGTCTGTTCTTTTGAATAAGATTTTAATTTTTAATAGCAAGTAGTAATTATAACAGGGGTAAAATAATGTGCTAAACACGTGTCTCGCTGCACCCTTTTACATAGTATATGTATATGTATAGACCGTGTATCCATGTGCATAACTCTGTGTGTGCAGGTATGTGAGCGTGGCGGCCCGCTGGCTCTGGTGGAGGTGCTGGTCAGCAGCGGTGTGCATGAGCAGCAGTTGCGTGGGGCTCTTGGTGTGTGTGTAAGAAGGAGAGACGGTCCTGCTGTCGTCCTCCTGCTGGCTCGTCTCGGTTTGGACCCTACCAACAGTGCCCTCTGCTTAGGCGGCTTCAGGCTTGGGCATCTTGAGGCAACATGGCTTAATGCCCTGCTCTCTGAACACAGAGGGCCCCCTAGTGCACAAAAGAAGAACAGTGAGTAAAGTTTAAAATATAAGGGTTTTACTTTCTGGGTAATGTGATGTCTGAATCAGTTTTTTAAATAAAAATTATAGGTATACTTTTGTGAAACTAGTGTAAATTTGCCATATAAAATATAAACACAATTTATTTTACAAAGGGGTAACAAAAAGAACAATCTGTTGGCATGCAATCAAATTTTTTTGATCCCCCCCCTTATAGATCTCCATCAGTCCCCCCCCAAAAAAAGTGTTTACTACTGGTTTATTACTAATGTGGATCACAGGCCTATTTAAGTTCCCATAAAACAATGCTGGTTCTTATGGTGGCCATTTTGAATTTAGAAAAAGACAAAAAGATAGATAAAGCCAATTCAAAAAACATATATGTAAGGAAAAGGTCAACTACAGAGGACATGAGTCAATGGGCGGGGTCTTAGAAGGTGATATAAAAAAACTGCAAAATTATTTGTTTACTGACATGAATATACTAAAAAAAAAGTCATATAATTTTGAGCAGAATCCTGCAAAAAGAAATCCCAGCATTAGCTGTTTAACCAATACCGCTTAATATGATTCCATCTTAAAATTATGCTTATTGACCATGATTATAATTTAACATAACTTATCTACTGAGCACTGTATTTATTTTAGATATTTCATGATTTGCTTCAATCAAAAATCTACCTTCAAAAAAAAAACATTATTGATTATTGATATTGATTGTTTTACAGTAAATAAAAATTTGAATGCTGTGTTAATCACTGATTCAGTGATAAACAGATTAAAAGTTACTGTCTATGTTTTTCCCTTGATATAACTATTACTCTGCTCCTATTTAAATGTCTAAATATCAGCCCTGATACTGTAATACTGTGTTTAAGAAAAGTTTAACTCAATGTAAATGTGAAGCAGCGACTATCAGTATCAGTAGAGCAAACTGGTCTGCGCTAAAAAGAACCCTCTTCCAATTATTTATCATGTATTTATTAATCAGATATTTACCAGTGGATACATCCACACACGAAAACTCTTTTCAGACTGATTTTGTATGTAAATGGTGCCACCAACTGAAACATAAAATATCTGCTGGTGACTTCCTGGTAAAGCAACTGGGCTACTTAAATATTTCATCTGTGTTAAGTTAGTTTTTTTTTTTTTTTTATTAATAATCCTGTGTGTTTAGGTAAAGGGCAGTGGCTGGCAAGACTGATACAGTCCCTGCAGACGGAGAGGGGTCAGAGTGGTGTTTTGGATCCGTACGCTGGTGTGCACACTTCAGAATATTTCTCTGATGATGAGAGTTCTGAGTCTTTTTACACGTCTTTGGATGGCAGTGTGTTTTTTACCTTTGATGACATAGAGAGTGATGGTAAAAATCCTGTTTTTTACTTTGTTTATTGGGATGACATTTTTTATAGAGTTATAGCTGACTCATATGCACGTCATTATCCTTCACTCCTGCCTCTTACTGAAGTGACAGCTCTGTTTCAGCGAGGAATAGCCGTGATTCACCGGAGGAATTAAAGGGGCGTTCTAATGTAAGAGATCCAGACAGAGCTAAATTTGAAGATTAGGGTCAATAAAAAAAATGAAATATTAAATACATTATTTCAATACTTTTTTCAACCTATTGTAGGGAAGCAACAGTGACTCTGATCTCAATCATTCCCTTAGAAAGGAACTGGCAAGCAGAAAAGGCAAAACCCAACGAGGTACCATGCTGGATAATTTTAAATTGCTTGTGATGGATATTGATAATGCAGTACTGTATCTGTGACCTTTTAATCCACAGGACGACGTTTTCTGGAGTTCGTCCCCTGAGGATTACTGTCAAATGGGGACAGAGACATATCCGACTGCTCGCTCTGTCCGGCAATGAGCTGGACTCTCTCTCATGCTTGATGGATAATGGGACTGTCCAACAACAGCTTGAGCATCTGCTGCGGCTAGATTTGAGCAGTAACAGTCTAACAGAGTTTCCCAGTGCTCTGTGTCAGGTATCCATGACAAGGGGGTTTAGTTATAATAACATTTTTATGATGCATATTTAAAGGATAAACTGTGCATATTTATTTAAAAAATGAATTAATTAAATTTTAATCTTGACACACTAATGAACCTTACTAACACACCAAACACCAATATAGGCTAATGAGATAATTTTTAACGTTAATTGTTTATTTTGTGTTTAATTTTACTTTGTTCACATTCTATTCTTTTTATATCCAAGAAGCGTATGATTAAATTAGTTATAATAAAGATTTTATTTATTTATTTATTCTGTATTGTCTCAAATCCAATCTGTAGAGAACTTTTAAATTTCAGGAATTTTATGTGAATTTGAACGACAGAAATTGCGACACATTGCAGTTTGTTTTTAAATATTTTAGAGCTTGCGAAGCCTCACTCGTCTGGATCTTCAAGGCAACCACCTGCAATCACTTCCTGCTGAACTGATGAGCCTACCTTCATTAAGCATGCTAAATGTGTCAAGAAACAATGTCGGTCCTGAGCTGCGTTGGACCATTGTGCACTGTCCAACGCTCCGGCAGCTGACCTGTCCTTCAACCCTATACTGTTTGCCCATACATTTCTCAGCCAAATCATGGAAAATCTGAGAACTCTTACTAGAGTGGTATAAATACAAAATAGGTTTAATTACCTAACTTAGATGTACTGATTTCCTCATTGTTAATGATTGTTGTTATTTCATCCATTATCAGTGTTTTTATTCTCTCTTTTCTGTTGTCCTCAGGAATCAAATTTCAGAACTCTCCCTTCCTCTCTGTCTTGCTAAAATGAAGTTGTTAGATGTTTCAAAGAATAAATTAACACATCTCCGATGGCTTTTTGTCTGCCTGCACCAATCTGGAAACATTTGTTCCTCAGTTAACCATCTTAGGAAGTACTTATTATAAAGCATTTTAAACATTTTAGTCCGCTTCCGATGTTGGTGTTAACCATGTTTCTTTAGGTTGTTTGTCGCAACTCCCCAAAAATAACAACTTAAAATTATCCCAGAACAACTTTCAAAGTGTTTCAGAATCAATTATCAATCTACCACAGTGAGTGTTTTTAGAATGTTTTGTCCTATTTTAATTTATTTTTGTATTATCGGTGTGTGGACATACTTGTCTGATTCTCTTGTTTACAGCTTGCGGTTGCTTGCATGAGGCGTAACGTATCAAGGTTCTGCCGTGTCCATCTGCCTGGGCCATTTCTAACTTAAGAGAGCTGATATTTAGGAAAAAACCAGATCTCTCTGTTGGACCTTGGAGAACCTTGTTTACGTGGCTTCGACGGAGCAACTTCATCTGAGTGATAACCACCTCACTAAGGTACTAGGACAGCCAGTTTGTTTTCTAAATTCTCTAATTGAGAATTTAGAATATATACAAATAATATAGTTTATCATATAAGAAGTGACAAAACTTTCTTTTAAATCACTTGTTACTGTAAACAGATCTTTTGGTGGCCCCCAAATTGCATGGGCCATTGAATCCTCCCGTATGTATGGTTTGCAGTTATATCTGTGATGTGTTCCAGATGTTCTAACATCAGTAAACATCTTTCTATCCTTGCCATTTTGTTTCTAGCTTCTTCTAAATTGGTACTGCTGTATGAGTTCCCACCTCTCTGTATGTGAGCGTAACTCTGGTCTTCACTCTTTTCCTGATGAATTGGGTAAGCTGGTTCGACTGTGAGATTTGCCCTTGGAATACTCAGCTACACTGGACCTCAAACACATCGGCAATAAACCAAAGACATTGTCAGGTCAATCTCGAGTGTGTCGTCCTTGTCCAATATAATATTTATCTCTTAGTAAACATATAACATACTTATGTTTTTAACCCATGTCTTGTTCTGTGTTTCACAATGGGGCGTTTAAATTTGGCTTCTTTTGATTTGGGTTCATCTTCTTGCCCTTCTCTTGATTAGAAGACCCTTCAGCATCTCGAAGAAGGCTGTTCCATATTTTCGGATGAAGCTTATAGTGGTGGGAATGCAGGCAGTGGGAAAACCACCCTGATTCACAGCTGATGAAGCTCAAGCGTTCGCAGTGTACTGTGACACACATTCTACCAGCATACTGTCAGAGACTGGAGCACAGATACGTGTAGTATAAACTGGTCCTAAATGTGTGGGACTTTTCAGGTTTCTCAGGTTTTTTAGGTGTAAAACTCTTACTAACATTATAAAACTAGAAACTTCTTATTTTCTGTGGTGTGCAGGTGTAGAGGAGTACAATAACTCCTATTTCCACTTTATGATTCCAGACGCTCTATTTGGTGCTGTATTACCTAATAAAGGAGTCAATGAGCTGCACACCATTAACCCTGGCTGTGTAATATCCAAGTAAGTCGATATTAAAAATCCTGGTCTGTCTGGCACTAGTTCCCTTTCTCTCTCTCTGTCTCTCTGTCTCTCTGTATATACATCCTGTTATATACATTAAAGTTAAGTGGTCCAATACAGTTGACGTGCTGTAAAATAACAAAAATTTAAAAACTCTAAATTGCAGAACATTTTTATCTTAAAAGAGTAGAAACACGAAAAACAAAAAAAGACACGTAACCCTATGTAATTAATTTAAGTTAAGTTTAAGGTTTTCTGTACACATTTATGTCAACTGAGATATAGGTCCATTAACAGATTTGAGGTGTATAGTTTGTCCTCACATAGGCACTCGCACCTGTCTTCCTGTCATTCGGTCGACTTTTGACCTCTGTGGTACAATCTGGTTCAGGATTTTGCAGTTAAGTTCATGAAGAGGTGTCGTCCCAGTCACTTTTCCCAACTATCAGGAGGGCACATCTTTGTGCTGTGAGGACTCGGATTCATCACAGACTGCGCAGGCCATTGTTAGAGAGGCCAGCAACTTTACGGGATTAACAAGTCACTCAAGCTGAAATATTTTATTACATTTATATAAATATTATATATTATCAGAAGTTTAATATTTTTTATATAATAATGTTTTTTTTACATAAGACCTATTAGACATTTTCTGATATATTAGTTCTACATGTAAAAGACTTGTACCCTCTGTGCAGATCCAGGGGCAACCGGTGATGGGGCAGCTGGTCCCAGATTGTTATGTTGAGCTGGAGCGGAGGCTTTTGCAGGAGCGGACCTTTGCCTGTGAGTTCCCGTACTCAGACAACACACCTTCTAAGTCTTATTGAAGAGAGCCAGCTGCAGCTGGAGAGGGGAACTCGCTCACGCCATTCGATTTCTCAGGACTCTGGTAAAGGACTTACTGAATCTGCCTGTGTCTGTTTCTAAATGTAATATTTGTTTTGTATATTGCATTATGATGTCCTGTCTAACTGCATTAATATAGACCTAGGAATATTGTATTTTATTAAAAACAGTCATAATGGTTGTCATAAATAATTAATTACATTTACATTTATGGCATTTGGTAGTCGCCCTTATACAGAGCAACTTACATTTATCTCTTTTATACAATGAGCATTGAGGTTAGGTGCCATGCTCAGGGGCCCAGCAGTGGCACTTGGTAGTGCGAGATTAACCCCCAATCTTTCAATTAACATTCCAACTTAACCACTAAGCTACCCCTTCAATAATTAAATCATATGATTAAATCACCTGGTGCTTACCACATGAATCTGAGTTTATTCAGGATCTAACCTTAAACACACAGTCCAACAAACCTTGTGTTGTGTAAATTTTCACAAAAGGCAGCCCACCAAATATGTTTTTTATACAGGTGATCAACCTATTCACCCATTTGGGCTTTTGATATTAATACATGTTTATAGAATTATTTCTGTATGAAGTGGATAAATCAAAAGTCATTAGGTCATCTGGTTTCTTCTGATGAATCAGTATGACCTGAATCCGCTTTTACTGTTCTGGTTTAATCCTCTGCTCTATAAGTAGTGTTTGTATGAAATCCCAGGTGTTCTTCTGCATTTCGATGACCCTGCGCTACAACTCAGAGACTTGTATTTCATTGATCCTCAGTGGCTCTGCAACACCATCTCACAGGTTACACACAGATGCATCAAATACACACGATTAATCAGGTGCATCCACTTCAGTAGAGAGATCTTTCTGTTGTTATTTGCGTGCAGATGCTGACTCCGAAAACCCTGTGTGAAAACTCTAGAGGGGTGATGCAGCGCTCAGCTTGGAAAAAATTCTAACTGAGAGCTGGTGCTTTCCAAAAGACATCTCAAGCACTACTTAAACTGCTGGAAAAGTTTCAAATCGCCTTGCCTTTGGGAGACGAGCAGCTTTTAGTACACTGCAGGTATGTTTTATGTACGTCAGTGGATATTCTAGCAGTTGGAACTACATCCAGAGATCTAAAAATGCATATTATATGGATTATGACTGATTTTCTGCATATTTTATTAAGATGTAGTAGAAATGTGTGGATGTGTAGAATTAGCTTCAGTAATAAAATACTAAATCTTTATATGTTAAAACAATCTTGTCTATAATTAGGAATACCATCTACCTAAGTTGTCTTGCTGACTAAAAAGAGGATATACCAAAACTTACGCATCATAACACCCCTCTTGAGGCATAATATTACTTGATGTTGGTTGGGCAATATGGGCCAATAATGTATGTTTTTTTTTTTCATGGGAGGGAATTGTAAAATTCTTAAAGAAATATACTGTCGCTAGGTTTATACTGAAGCACATATAGCTTATAAAAACTGCTTAGAAATTTCTCCCGTCCGTTCTGTACAGTTTGTCTGACCTTAAGCCAGCGATCGAGATTCCGCATTGTGAAAATTCCGAGATCATCGTGAGGGTCTATGAAATGCCTTATTTCCTATGGGCTTCTGGTCCAGACTGATTAGCGGCTTTTGGAAGTCTCTACTTTTATGTTTCGGGTAAAGTAAGACTGTCAGGATAAATTCTCATATAGAACAAAACAGAAAAATTACATTACTTTGAGGGTCACTCAAAAATTCTAAGAACAGCAATAGCAAATTCGCAAGTCAAATTCAGGATGATCAGTTTCATGCAATTCATGAGTATACAGTATCTGTCTTGTTACCATGATCAACTCTATCCGTTTCTGTGTTTGCCTCCAAAGAATCCATTGAAGCCAAATCGAATTTACTGGAGGACGGGAATGTATCTAAACTGGTCTACGGCGGCGTACTACTTAGTGGAATCCTTTTCAGTCGTGGACACTCCTGCCAGCTATGTTAGGATCACTGTGCCCTGTTCCCGTAAAGGTGCAGTTGTAAAAAGTGTTATAGAGAGCTTTAACCGTGCAACCATGTTATAAAAGTACTTTTTTCCTAATTTACCTTTCTTTTTCTATTTCTGTGTTTCTTGTAGTAATTAATTAATGTTTGCTGCTGAAATACTCTGATTTTAATGTGTTTTTTCTTTTGTTGTTTTTTGAAGTAAGTAAGGTTTTTGATGCGGTAGACTGTCTTGAATTAGTGCGGTCTGTAAAGAAAGTTACCAGCTGTGAGGTATACGTTCTGTTTTATAGTGAAATTCAACAAAAAGCAAAGCTTTCCTAGATGTCTTATACCTCTAATAGCATTTAACAGCATTCAGTCCAACATTTACAGTATTTATATGTCAAATACTGTAGAGTAAATTATGAAACATTTGACATAAATACTAACTCCAGCATTTTAAATATGTAATTGACAGTCAATATTTAAATTTATTGCTGGACTATAAGTGGCCAATTTTTTATTCAAATAAGCACATGTGATTACCTGTGGTTGGTATTTTAACTGTTTACTAAGCAAAAACTATTAACGAAATTTAAAGAAATCATAACAAAAAGCCCAGAATAAAATATACTGAATGTGTATTGTTAAAGGATTCTTCTGCATTGAGCTGTCTGTTGTTTGTGTAGGTCATGTATTGTTAGGTCAGGTGGTTGATCATATTGACTCTGTGCTGGAGGAGTGGTTTCCTGGACTCCTTAACACCGATGTACAAGGTGATGGGGAGACGCTGCTGAAGAGTTGGGCATTGTACAGCTTTGACGACAAACAGGACTGGAACCAGATGTTGCTGCAGGATGTGCTTAAACACACTGATAAAAGTATTCCCACCATACTCATCCTAACATGTTCGTTGCTTGTACTGTGTAGAACCGAACTTCATTTATGTGATATTTCTGACGTTTTCAGATGGTCTGTTGGTGAACCCAGAGGACCATCACCTGACAATCCCCACCTCCCAAATCTGTCCTGACCTCATGCTGAGTGACCAGCCAGCTAGTATCATGTTGAACCCAGAGGAACTAGAAATGGATCCTTCTGACGAATACCTGCTTGGTCAGTGGATACCATTTCTATAAAAATGTCCTTTACAGGATATAATTATTTACACTGTAGTTAAATAGACTTGTTTTATTCCAGCTGGAAGAGCGACTCTGACGTTGTGCTGTATTCATTTGATTACAGGAAATGGAGGCTTTGGCTCAGTGTACAGGGCAATATACAAAAATGAAGATGTTGCTGTAAAGATTTTCAATAAACATGCATCCGAGCTCTATGTTCATAGATTAGTAAGACAGGTAATATACATTTTTTGAATTTGTAAGACACCAAAACGACTCACATTTATCACATTTATCCAACGGGCTGTTAGGGTTAAAAGCTTTGCTGAGGGGCCAGCAGTGGTGTTGGTGGAGGTTGTTGGATCTTGAAACCGCATTCACCAACGCCGTAACCACGTAGCTATCACTGGGTCCTAATTGGACTGCAATAATAGTTTCATTGGGCTGATTTATAGCTCTACCTACACAGCTTTGCCTCTCAGATTATCTTGTGTACATAACAAAACACAATAAGTCTTCAATTTCTATTCTATTAGTGATTCATCTATCTATCTATCTATCTATCTATCTATCTATCTATCTATCTATCTATCTATCTATCTATCTATCTATGTTGGTGGGAAAGAACATATATACATTTAATATAAAACAATCCTCACTTGTATATTGGTTATAGTGTTGTCATGATTTTGCAGGAGTTGGCTGTATTAGGCAGACTAAACCATCCCAGTGTTGTGGACCTGCTGGCTGTAGGAAGCTCCCCCTATGTGCTGGTAATGGAACTGGCTCCATGCGGTTCTCTCGACTCACTGTTTGAACATGAGAAAGGCAGCCTGAATCGCAAACTTCAGCACAGGATCGCACTACAGGTGGCTGATGGACTCAGGTAACCTTACAACAAACACCAACGTGTGTACAAAAAGTATGCACTGATTACTGCAGTAAGGGGATTTTAACATGCAGCGTTTGATTTGTTTCTCTGTTTCTGATCCAGATTTTTGCACTCTTCAATGATAATCTACCGAGATCTAAAACCTCACAACGTGCTGCTTTTCAATCTTAAGACTGACTCCGAGATGATAGCTAAGCTCACTGACTATGGCATCGCTCAATACTGCTGCAGTATGGGAGTCAAAAGCTCTGAAGGCACTCCAGGTACCACTTCACATGCATAAATGTAGAAAACTCTCTAATGACTAAAAACTAAACAGCCTTGCCAATTGTATTAAATAGTTTAGATGCAGAATTAAAGGTTTACATCCAGGCTGATTAAATGGTGATACATTTAGTGCATTTTTGCTGTTTCTGTTCAATGTGTGTGTACTATGGGTAATAATCAAATGTTTTGCTGATCTGTTATTGCATCTATTATATCTGTAATGTAGTTATTGCTTAATTAGTCACTCTGTGGTTCCTTGCAGGGTTCCGAGCACCAGAGGTTGCACGTGGTAACGTGATCTATAACGTTCAGGCTGATGTTTATTCATTTGGTCTGCTGCTGTATGATCTTTTAACCTGCGGAGAAAGAATATCAGATGGTCTAAAGTTCCCCAGCGAATTTGATGAAATAGCTGTGCAGGGGAAGCTACTTGGTAATGTCAGATATTACATTTTTATGTATAAAGTGTGTATTTTTATGATGTCACATTTTTATGTATAAAGTGTGAACTCTTAACTTGACACCTATATACACTATATTACCAAAAATTTGTGGACACCTGTTAAGCGCCACTCTTCTAGTAGGACTTTCCACTACTATTTGGAGCTCAATTGTAAGATTTGTGGTTATTCAGCTTCAGTATGATTTATTGAGAGCAGGCATCAATGTCGAGTAAGGATGTTCCAGTTAATCCCCAAGGTTTTCTGTGTTGTTACGATCAGAGCTTTGTGCAAAAACACTCACGTTTTTCTACTCTAATTATAAAACACTAGGTCTTAATAAAATTATGTAATGCTACAACATACAAAGACATTCTTGACAACTGTGTTATTCCAAATTTGTAACAACATTTCAAACCACATATGAATCTAATGGTAAGGTGTCCAACTTTTAGCAGAATGGTGTGTACATATAGTTTTACTAGATTTTAAAGGCTTTTAGGATTTTTTTTATTCAGGCACAATATTATTAGTGAGTTCAGTAACTAATGTTAGGTGGGGATGGCCGGTTTTTCTTCAGTGTTCTAGTTTATCTCAAAAGTCAGGGCTCTTTCACACCATGTCCTCTTGGAGTTCAGGAGCTTTGTGCACAGGGGTCTTGTCATGCTGGAACACTGTTTTGGTCTCTTGGTTCCAGTAAAAGAATTTTGCAATACTTTTGCAAGACATTTTAGACATTTTTGTTTTTGTTTTTGCTATTTCAGACCCAGTTACCCACTACAAATGTCCACCCTGGCCAGGGATTCAAAATCTAATGAGACAGTGTCTGAGAGAGAACCCAGAGAGCAGACCTACATCTGCACAGGTGATCCACTGAGAATCCTACATTGCTCCAGTTCTGATAATGGTTTCTTGGTATGTATGTGACATCTGGTCATCTATCTTCCTTTGTAGGTTTTTGACTGTCTAAACTCAGGAAAGATTCTGTGTCTAATAAGTGAGCTGACACTTCCTGGGCAGTCATGTGAATGCTTCACTGTCTCCTGCTGCAGTGGAGGTTCAAGTGGTGTTGATGGCGGTGCTGGAGCTCAAGTGTGGCTAGGAGGTGGCAGTAGCAGCCAGAAGCTTGGCTTTGTCACATGTGTAAATGTAGAGACAGAAAAAAGGACCATGAAGGTAATGAGGACCAGTAATGTAGTATAGCTTTTGATGAGCACCATATTAGTAGCCTATTATATTACACTTATTCAGCATTCTAACTAATTATTAAGACTAGCCATGGTTTTATGAGTTCATAAAATGAGTTCAATTCCCATCACCACCAAGCTCAGTTGTCAAACAATTTTAATAAATATGTAGCTCTGGATAAGGGTGTCTGCCAAAGGTCAAAAATGTAAACTTTTATCAGCTAAACCCAGTCTTACGCTGTGTGATTTTTAATAGTCTTTTAAGATTGTTTATTTATATATCACACTTTATACACAGTGGTAATACACAGTGCTTTACATATGATAGAAAAAAAATTATCATAAAAAAATAACTACAACAGTAAAAAATATAATTTTTTTCTTGATGTAACATCCTTTGGATTTGTTTCACTACATTCCTGAAATGGTTTAAAGCTGTTGCTCTAATTGCATCCTTAGGCTCTAAACTCCTATTGGTTCTTGGTTTAATACCAGTCTTAGTAGAAATCACACTTCAGGAAGAGTGTTTGCAATCAATTTATTTCGTCAATGAAATTCTGACAGTGTCAAAAAAATCAATTAATCGGCTGTGTGATCATGTCAAACTAGCCTCAGTTTTTGCGTAGGATTTATAGAATTTTAAAATTTCTCTCAGATGGACCAAATCGTAGCTAAAAAGAAACAGCGTGAGCCCAGCTTAAGTCTTGTTTTATAAAGTTTTCATGTGTATTTGTGTTTTAGGAGGTTGACCAAAGCCCTGTCCTCTGCCTGGTTACTGTCAGAGTTCCTGGAGAAGTCCATGACTGGTTAGTTGCAGGAACACAGAGTGGCTCACTGGTGGTTATGGACACAAGGAACAATACTGTTTTGCACTGTTTACAGAGCGCGACGGATGCAGTGACCTCACTGTTCTTTCACACACCTCCTCAGCGCAGGTGCAGGATTACATCTGCTGTCAGGGGGTGGGGTTGGGATATGATTAAACATTTTTATTGAAACATTACTACAGCCTAATACATGTAATTTTATGCTTTTTTCCATATCAGTTGCTTAAAGAACTACCTATTAGTTGGAACAGCAGATGGGATGCTTATCATTTATGAAGACTCAGCTATAAAGGTATTTTGTCTTTTACCCAAAGCTCACTTTCATCCCCCTGCTATGAAAATACAACCCAAGCAATATGCCTGTGGTATTATTTTTAAGATTGTTGGATGCATTTATGTTGTAGCCTTTAACATCTCTATTTTTCTTGTTATTTACAACCCAGTGTGCTGATGGTGCTCCTGTGAAGCTTGTGCAGGTTGGGAATGTGAACACGCCTTTAATGTGTCTGGCTCCGTCTGGCCACTATCAGGACCATACCACTCTATGGGCAGGCTGTGGCACCAGGGTGCTCTCTCTAACTGTGGACTATGACATCTCTAAGAGTATAGACACCCGGCCCACATTTTATCAGTAAGTATCCATACGGCTTCTGTAATTGCAGGAAATGACTGTGTCTCTTTTATGTTACTTGCTTACTGGTGGATTTATTATTTTATTTAGTGATTCTCAAAGATCTAAAGCTCAGCTATTTCATGTTGTTCTTTTTTTGCAGTCGGCAGCGTTTGGCCAGCAGTGAAGCATGTATCTCTCGACTGGTTGTTGAGAAGGTTGTGTATCTGAGCAAATTTGGAGGACACAGTGTGGAAGTGTGGGATAAGAAGAGCGGCAAGATGATTGACTTTATCGACTGTATGCAGTTACTCAGGTCAGATTGTACACATGTGCAACAATTTAATTGCTTAATGCTTTTCACACTAGGCACATTTAACTATGGTCCAAATTTGAGTGCCTTGCACTGTAAGATTGTTCAGAGTCTTAGTGTTTGCATTTATCTAACATCATTTTAAACACAAATACAAAATGAGAATATTTTTATACATTCTCTTATCAGCGTTTTTATTATTTCGCTGCTTTTACGCACAGCAGGCTACCTTACTCTTCTGTGTCCCACAATGTCCCCATGCTATGTGTCTTTTTGGAAACCAATAGGCCCTGTCCTGAATTAGCATACTTCCATACTCTATAGTAGTTGAAAGTTACTATGCAAGGTGAGTAGTATGTCCAGATCTTTAATATGCGTAATACAGTTTCTGAAAAGTTCCTGCGTGACCTACTCCGACCCTCCCAGATTTTGAAGTACATTTTACTTTCTGCGGAAAAGTTGTACTGATCATAAGCGAAAGTTAAAACATTGTTCTTTGTGGTTCAATTGCACTCGTTTAACATCAGTCAAGTTAAACAACATTCGACTTTATATTCGCGCTGCTGTGACATCATATGTCGTGTCAATATAAAAATGGTGAATGTAGAACGTCGGAATTTTTATCCGTACTAACTATTACTATAATATATAAAACAGTGGGGAAGTACTTACTTACTTAAATGTAGTACATACTTAAGTAAGTATGTGATTTTGGTTGGAGCCGCTGTGTCAACAAAAGTGTGCACGGATTTCTTTATTTCCTGAACAAATATGAACTCAAGTGCGAGCTGTGTTCACATAGGAATCGTAGGACTCTCCAATCTAAAGCCGTCTAAGTAATATGTGGTTTATAGTGAACTTATAGTAAGTTAGTAGTAAGTTAGTAGTATAGTCGTAGTATAGTAGTATAGTAAGTTGTTGTATAACAAGGAATATTGTATGTCGCTCTGGATAAGAGCGTCTGCCAAATTCTGCAAATGTAAATGTAAACTTATAGTAAATATGATCTGTCATTCTGTAGAAAATTATTAAGTAATGAATGAATTGTCTTATGTGCCAAACAGAAAAGTTAAAGCTGCGAGTGCTGATCATTCAAAAGACACTGAACTGTTGTCGGCCCATGTGAAGGCGCTGCTGGTACAGCATAATGGTGCCCTGTGGATAGGCACTGCATCAGGACACATCCTGCTGGTGGATCTGTCCACACGTCAGCTACAGCAGGTTATCGACTCAGGCTGTCATTCAGTTCGCACCATGGCCTCTGTTCTGATCGGTACTTGTATTTGATGTCTATTATTTATTTATTTATTTAATGTTTCTACCAAACCTACTAAAATTTTATGATACAAATTATCTTCTACTTTTTTTAAAGAAACACAAGGCCAAAAAAGTTTGATTCTGATGTTGGGAAGACGTTTTCACATGTCTCCAGAAAAAATCAAGTCTCAATCAGGTAAAAACATTGCAGCATTCAGTTATTATTATTTCTTTTCTTCTTTTCACTCTTATTTTATTTAAGTATGTAAGATTCTAAAGGGTTTTTTTTTTTTTAACCTTATTCTTTGTGCGTATGTGACAGATACGGAAGCTGTGTTAATGATGTGGAGTAATGCTCTTTCTCAGGAAGTAAAGGATCTGAACAGACAATGTCAGCTAAGAGAGCAAATAGCACACAAAATGCAAGAACGGGCCCATGACTAAACTTTATCCGTATTCTCTCATCTGACAACTTTAACACTAATATAAATCATCAACTCCATAATAATGAATTGTGTATGAAACTGAAAAAGAGAGTTATGTGTTTTTTACTCTGTAAAATGTTGCATTATTAAGAAAAACACTATTTAAATCTTTAATGCCCCTTTTTTAGATACCCTTTGGTTGGTCTATATTCTCTTGTCTAAAAGCTACAGAATCATTTTGCTTTATATTTTATGATGTTCATTACAAACACTTAAAATGGTATCTAAATATGCATGATGTTGTTTTTGTAATTTTCTTTTATAATCTCATGGATCAGGCTGCTAGCGAATTGTGATCATAGTATACCCTGGTCACACTGTCATAAAGGCTTTTAGTCCTTGTGCAATCACATTAGTAATCTCTAAGCTTACCAGCAGTTTGTTGGTTAGATTTTACACACTACAGATTAAATGACTGTGGGAAGAGTTTGCAGGAGTGCAATAGAATGTTTGATTTTTTTTCATTTATTATAACATTTGATTAGCGAATGATTATCGAAAATGCTACTATACAAATACAAATATGTTTTTGTATATATTTTTGAATATATTTCATGCCAGGCAAAATGTTTATCTCTAATGTGTTGACAGGTTTATTGCGCCCTCCACTTAGTTCCCTAAAATTTCCTCTTTTTATAATTCCACCTTTAGACGCATACCCAGTGGGGCAAGCTGCCCCCCCCCATTAAAGAGTACACACATTGACATGAATGTTGGCACAGATTACTTAGCAAAGGGATAATAATGATTGCACTTTAAAGAACTGGAACACACACCAAAGATTTTATAGCTTTGTACAATTTATTGCATATATGTTTTTTTTTTTTTGTATCGTTATTTTTACCGTTATTTTATTCGTTTGTTTTTGTTTTTTGGTTAAGAAAAAAAATATATGACTTCATTTTTGTCATTAAAAATCATGTCTCATTTATATATTAATTTCATTAATGCAAGGAAGTTACAGCTGTCTTTGTGGATCAACATACATGTATGCAATATATAACAGAAACTTTTCTTGGGTTATGTGGAATCTGGTTCTGGCTTTACGATTCTTGTGTCAAAAAGCAGAGCTAACCCACATAAGCTATGCGTTACTATCAAAATAAAAACAATTTTTTTATGCTCTTTCTAATTATTTTGCTTTTAACAAGTTCTTGAACGAGTGTTAGGGGATACGTTAAGCTGTGTGAATTCTGTCATGTACATGGGTGTGTATAATACTCTCTGTTCATCATGCAGCATTGACCTCATACAGCAACTGAAGGTAGATTGGGATCCAGAAGATTTTTGTTCTCTTTTATTTCAAGAAGCCAGAGACACTGGTCGAACAAATTAAATATATGTTCCTGATCCCCTGATCACAGTAACTGTAATTGATCTCCAGCTGTTTGTGTGATGCATTGATACCCTGTCTAACACCTGTGCTGTCAGCATGTATTCTGCCCAGGCATGACAAGCCCTGGCATTTCCACTGTATCCTGTGTACGCTACATACCCAGACATGTCTGGACACAGTAAAAAACCAAACAAACATAAAATCATTTGCGTTGTTGGGGATATTTCATTGTGAAATAAAACACTGTTCTTACAACATTCCCAAATGCACAACTAAGAGTAAATTAACACAATTAAGATAAAGAACATTTGTGAAAACTTGTTCAAGCAGTGCAGACAGGACAGTACTCTACATAATACACAAACTAGCACCAATCAGTATTGTGTAGTTTTAGTAAATATATGAAAATTTAAATTGAATAGTTTTGTGCCAATATTGCAGTTTGAGTGCAGTGATGAATGTGTTTGTGTGTGTTAGAGGTCGACCAGTTAGAGATTGACCAATCATTATTGGGTTTACCAATATTTTTCCTGAAAGTTAAGCTTTTTTACTTAAAACTATTCGTAAACTATCCTTAAACTATCCGTTACTTTAAACTATCCGCATTATTAGATCCACTGCCACCTTTTCGGCGTTTTTAGAATGCACTAGGACATGAGGGAGGTCTAGGGTGATTGTCTTACTATTGGACAGGGTCTGTAGTACATAATCATAGAAATAATTTTTTAACCAATATGGTTCCATTTCCTGTCTTAGTCGTTACGCTTTTTTGGCTAAAATTTGCAGGCTTGCCTTCTGGATGCTTTGAAGTACATAAATTCCTCCAACATGAAAAGAGACAAGGACGCTCAGTTTGCTACATTAATCGACTGCAAGCTATAAGCCGAATTAAAATAGCAAAGCCTTTTTTAATTTAAAATTTTATTTAATGAAAAAAAAAGGAAATTAAATATATTTGAATCGGCAAATATATTTGAGTTGGAGTGTTGGCTTGGGAAAGAAACTTTTACACAGACTGGTTGTGATGGCCTACATAAGCTGTTGATTGCTTCTCCCAACTTATTTGTTCAGGGGAGCAGTTATATTTAAAGCTATATATATATATATATCTATATCTAATATATATATATATAGATATATATTATATAATAATTTATTTATTTTTTAAGTAAAGTATTTGTGTATGTATCATATTATCAACAGGACTATAGGGAGCCTCCGATGGGGGCGCTATGATGCGAAGTCTTGTGTCGTTCCAAAAACAAGGGAAGAAGAAACGCAGCCCAGTTCTGTTGATCGAAAGCGGAAAAAAACAGTTCTTTTTACTCAGAAAGATTTCAGCGGTTACGTAACCTTTCCTCTTGCTGGGGGAAACAACAGTTTAATTGAGTGAAGTTTTAACTTTTCAGTATATTAAAAGCGCCATGTTATATTTCAGAAACTGCACAAGTCCTTTTTTATTGTAGCTTTATTTTTGTGTAGCTCAGCGCAAGCCGCTAGAAGAAAGCTGTCATTAGCAGTATCCGGTTGATGTGAGCCAGGAATTTTTTTTTTTTTTGAATTTAGTAAGTCAGTCGTTATAGTTATAATTTAACTATGTTTTAATAATATTTCGCAGGTACAGTAGAAACACTAAGTTAATGTTTTCTAGCTGTTTGACTTTCGGTGTTGGCTGTTGCCTGCTGTTTTGACAACAGCTCGTGTTTTTCCCCTTTAGGCTTCTCGGCCTTCGCCTCTTCAGTTGTTACTGCTCAGATTAGTTGCATAAATATTTAAGATGCTTAAACACGAGGAAAAATGTGTTGAAGTGTAAATTTCTGCTCACAAATTTGACGCTTTTATAGTTTTTGTTTTTTAGCATCTTTACCCAGAAGATGTCTTCCTGTACATGCAGATTGTGCGAGGCGAATCTTTAGTTCGGTTCACAAAGTGAGTCTATCCCATCAAACCCCATCCTTTAATAAACACACTTATTCAGAGCAACTTACATTTATAAAACTGAAGTTGTGTGTTAGGGGTCTTGCTTAAGGGCCCAACAGTGGCAGCTTGGTGATCTTGGGATTTAAACTTACACCCTTCTGATCAGAAACCCAACACTTGTATGCAGTATCGTTATAGAGCTATTTATAGCCATTAAATAAATAAAATCACATTTGAACAGATCACTTCCTGATGTATACATGCTACACAGGCTGTAAAATATCATTCAGTATACTGTATAAATGTTCATTTCTTAGTCTTTCAAAAGTGATTGTTGAGCGTTCATGGCAGGCAAGAATGCCTAGATGTGTGAACACTCTATCAGAATCCTACCTCGACGGAAGTTAAGGGTTTATCCAGCACCACCTTTAACTCTAATGTCCAACTGGAACACAGACTGCACCCCAGAAAAATAAAAAAAAACACTTGCTGTGATGGTCAGGTGTTCCAATTGTTCTGTTCATATGGTGTATCTATATTTTATCCGTGCTAGGAACAAGGTCCTCGCCTTACCTTACAGTTTTTTTTTGTGATATATGGTATGTGATTAAGGTTGAGTATTGTTTGGGGTTTAAGGATACTGTGCCATGTCGTACTTGCGTTTTAGAAAATCGTGTTTCATTAAAAATATTTAAAAAAAAAGTTATATTACAAGTTTAAAACCTACAGAAATACTTGCTTTATACAAACTGCAACCTGATGTCTGCTCCGTTTTTAACCTAATCCCATGTGTCCCTAGATGTTTTCTTACCCTTGAAGTGTTTCTCCTTTTACATAAAATTGCTGAAAGACATTTAAAGTCATTCCATGTCACAGTGTCAGAATCTTTTGTTGTGAAATACAGCTTCATCTTAGAATGTTTACCTTCAGGCATTTTACTCTAGCGTGTTTAGCTTAGCTAGGTAAAAGGTAGACTAGCTGCTGCCGCCGGAGCAAGTGTGTAAATGAGATATAAGTTAGATATAAGTAAGGCGCTTTTGATAGATGCCAGAAATGTAAATGTATTTTCTTGGGGCTTATCTGAACATTTATTAATGCTCCAGTTGTCTGTGCTTGCAGGATTTTCAAAGTCGCACAATAAGTTCTATGCTCTCAGCAGACCAGCGAATCATGTCTATCTACCTCGTGCAGTGCAGCTCAGATTGTTTTCCGAGAGTGCCGTGTGTTTTGCCTCGAAGGAGAACACTCCAAAAGACGGCTCTGGTGATGGGGGAAAGGTACTCGTTTAATCTAGCACAGCACCTAATATCACCAACATGGATTAACATAAAAATTTGGGTGGAAATTTCCAAGTGTTTATTTTCATTTGATTGTAGTTAATTTTATTAAAAAACATAACCTTGAATATTTTTTGAATTTGGATATGTACACACAAACCTTTAATGAATCTATTTTGTCTGACAGAAAAGTGCAACAGATACAATTGGGAAGAGATCTGCGGGATCGGGCGGATCAGGAAAAGGAGGAAGTCAGCTTCGTTGTCCCAGATGTGGGGACACATGCACACACTTGGAGACATTTGTGTGTAAGCGTGATGTGTATTTTTATTAAAAAAAAAAAAAAAAGATCATGTAATGTAAACTTTAATGTGTAACATGACACTGGGTGCATTTTTCTTGTCTGTCTTTTCCTAATCAGCATTTACACGTTTTGTAAAATGTGAAAAATGTCATCACTTCTTTGTGGTGCTTTCTGAAAGCGACTCCAAAAAGGGCCTAAATAAAGAGCAGGAATCTACTGCCGACGCTGTTAAACTGGCCTTTGCTCAGAAACCTCCCCCACCCCCTAAAAAGGTATGAACCAAATAATGACAAATAAAGTGTTTGTTAACCCCAGAAACAGGTTTTCTGTGACAATAATGTGAACTAGAGAGCTGTAAGGGTAAAATGCTAAGCTATGCATGTGTGCTCTTTCTCTGCAGATCTATGCCTACCTTGATAATTATGTTGTTGGTCAGTCCTATGCGAAAAAGGTGCTGTCGGTTGCAGTGTATAACCACTACAAACGGATCTACAGCAACCTTTCAGCATCAGGCGGGCAGCAAGCGACGACAGAGAAGCTGAGTACTCTCACTCCTCAGGGTTGGTGCAGCAGCCATCTTGGTTCTATTAAATAATATTTGATGAACTTTTTGAGGTCACATTAAAAGCAAGCTTAATACACAGTCGAATAGTGCTACAGCTGCCAACACTCATTTCTTTGACTGTTTTACCAGCAGCTTGGACAAATTTCAGTTTATATAGCAGGCTGTTACTGCTTAGTCCATTCACCCACTCTTACGCATGGCTACCACTGTGCGAAGTTTTTTGCTATCGTTGTTTGTCAGACTGTTCGAACATGGTTCCCGTACAACACTCTATGACCTTAGTTGTCAACATGTCAGACTGTATGACAGTCAAGACGTGTCAAAAACGGACCCACACAAAAATTGTCCAGAGATTTACACCCAATCTGTGACTTACTTTCTTTTGCTTAATTCTTTTCCCTCCATAACCCAATACTATTGGTTGTTGGTTTGACATTCATGGTAGGAGAATTCGCACTGCAGGTCTGAAATCTTCGGACACTGTAAGAATTTTATCTGACGTAAAAAAACATTAACAGGCTGTCTGTGAAATTTTAATTTTTTGTCTCAGACGACCGAATCTTGGCCAGAATCGCACAGTGTGAGCCCGGCTTTAGTATGGTAGGGTTTGTTTTTTTTTGTTTTTTTTACAGTAGATAAATAGTAATCTAATTTTATTACTGTGTTTAGAGTTAGAGATCAGAAGACGGGAAGATGAATACAGATTTGCAAGTGAGTTCCTTTCCTTATCCAGTAATAAGAGGGGTCATCATTAACTAAACCAAAATAACAAGACACATTTTTAACAAAATATCTGTATATTTTAAAGTTAAAATGGGTTAAAAAAAAAAAAAGATTACTTACAATAATTCCGAATTCATGGTATTGCTTGTAATTTTTTTTTATTTTAATTGTTTTATTTGAGTTGCAATTGATTTAAGACAACACACACATCCTGCTGTGACCCGTGGCAGATTTTGGGATTAGATCTGTGGGTATAATTTTGCTTATATACCGAAAACTCTGCCAATGCCTTTTTTATACAATGGATTGCTTATTTATTTGTTATTTATTCTTATAGCAAAGTGGAAATTCGATAGTTTTCTTTCGATGATCTGTTTTTAATTATTTTGTTTGTGAGGACAGTCCTCCATGGCTCAGACACAGTAATGCTTCTACAGTTTTGTTATTTTCTGTTTAATCTGCTGTTTTTTATTAACAGAGCTACTTCAGATCACTGGGATCAGTCCACATGGCAACGCTCTCGGCGCATCTGTTCAGCAACAGGCCACTCAACGAGCTGCAGCGGAGAAAAGGGGTGGCGACGTGCTAAACTCTACCCAGACTACCATCAAACTGGAGAAGAGTAACATTGTGCTGCTAGGCCCTACTGGATCTGGTATGAACTAGTTCCTCTTCCTTTTCCTCTTGAGTTTAGCATATTAAAAGTTTTTCTGTTTACGTAGTTGTATTTAAAACAGATTTACTGTAATCAGTGATGTAAAAAAAATCTGTCCTTTACCACTGCAAAAAGTCGAAACTCCTTTTCAAAATAACCAAAGGTCACCCTGCCACTTTGCTCTATTCCTTGACTCAGACTTCACTCCAACATCCCACTTCCTGATTATTTATTATATACTGTTTGTAAGCAGGTTGTGCACCTGCAACAAATAATTGCCAAAAGTTAATCACACTTTATGACTGAAGATCTGCTAATAATTCGTTTTTTTTAATTCTTTTTTTGCTAATCACACAGAACACCAATCATTTGTGGAAATTTGAAATAATCTGCTGTTCTCAAAGGCACAGAAATATTAATTCATTTTTGTTGGGTTGCAGGGCTTTGTGGTATTACATGAAATGAACAACCCGATAGAGCTGCCAAGGCTTTCTTTATTTCAAAATATTCTTATTTCTACCATCAGACCTATTTTAAACACTTACATTTGTTAGGAACAGCAAGCTGAGTGACATTAATCATTCCTGTGGTTGGTATAAAACGTCTCCACTTTAAAAAAATCGCTGAGATTATATTATCTACATGATATTTGAGTGCCTTGAATATGTCTAACCCATATGTTTCTGTTCTCCTCCAACGGGTGAAGAGCCTTCATGTTCCTTGTGCCGGAATCTATTGTTACTGAAACATATTTTAATGAACTGTATGAGTTTAAAATCTGACAGGGTTTTTTATTTTTCTGCCAGATTTTATGGAAAAATATTTCATGAAGTGAGGCCAGATTTAGTTTTAAAATTTTTATGTAACATTTTACATTTTAAAAACGAATTTATTTATCAATTAAACTCACCATGTTTATAGCCCAGGCAGCTCTCACGGCATTAAATCATAACTAACTAACTAATCACACCTGGCCATTATAGAGTTATAGAAGCATTTTGTAATCATTTCTTCCCCCTTTAGAGTGTTGAATGTTAGGAAGTGAGAATTGTTTAGCAAAAAGACCTTGGTTACAGTTGTCCTTAGCAGCCTTAAGTGTGTAAGATGTTATCAAATACCAGACTTTTGAATCCATTCTATAAATGGATTCTATTAACTCTCACCTTTTAGGATGTGCGTTTGTGTGAGCAGCTTTCCATCATGGGAAATTATTAAAAAAAAAAATAAACACATTTTTCTTTACCTAAAATATTGCCAATGTTTGACTCTCCAGGTAAAACACTTTTAGCGCAGACTTTGGCTCGGTGTTTAGATGTTCCCTTTGCCATCTGTGACTGTACAACGCTGACCCAGGCCGGGTATGTAGGTGAGGATATTGAGTCGGTCATTGCCAAGCTACTGCAGGATGCCAACTACTCAGTGGAAAAAGCCCAGCAAGGTGAGTTATTTTAAACAGAACACTTTATTTCATATGCTAATTTCGATTTTCAGTTTATTTTAATGATAATAAGCTTTGCTGTAAATTTGCACTGTGAACTGTGTTCCACTGTTTCTAACGGTTGAATTAACTCCATTATATTTAAAAATATTTAGTTAATATTCTGCACCTAGTCCTTCTTACTTTTGCACTTTTACACCCCACAGGAATAGTGTTCCTGGATGAAGTGGATAAGATTGGTAGTGTTCCAGGAATACACCAGCTCAGAGATGTAGGAGGAGAAGGCGTCCAGCAGGTGCGTTTGAAGACACATTTGCTTTGTTTTATTTACTGCAATAGTTAATCTTTAGGGTTTTCAGTTACTTGTTTGTAGTGCACAGAAAAAGTCACTGAAAATCTGTTTTGTATGCTGTGGTAAAATATAAGTGTGCATTGTATTTTTTTGGAATTTTCAAGTTCCAGTAACTGAAACACTCTGATCAATTAATGAGTAATGTGGTACTTATCCAACTATAAGGTGATGTAAACACTCTATTCCAGTGTTGTTATATGTAAGCCAGGCTTTTAAGTCCTAAGGTCCAGCTCACACTAATGGATGTAAATAGATTATTATCCTTTCAAAGCATTTTTTTCTGTCCAGGGGGATATTGTTCCCCAATTCTAATATCACAGCAAAGAAAATTCTATTTAGGTTAAATAATGCGTAGTCTGTGTTAAAATGTACAGTCATTAGCTGTCTAGTGGCAAAGCTCCCAGCTGATATTTTGCTGTTACTGGTGCATAGGGTTTGTTGAAACTCCTGGAGGGCACTGTCGTGAATGTTCCAGAAAGAAACAGCAGGAAGTTGCGAGGTGAATCGGTGCAGGTGGACACAACCAACATCCTGTTGTGGCATCAGGAGCTTTCAACGGGCTAGACCGTATCATAAGTCGCAGGAAGAATGAAAAGGTGAAGGAGACCTGGCAGTGCTATGTAGCAGTACACAGTCACAGCAGTGGCCCTCACTTTACCCTTGTTTGTGACTTTCTGTGTGCAGTACCTTGGATTTGGCTCACCCTCTAGTTTGGGCAAGGGCCGACGTGCAGCAGCAGCAGCTGATTTGGCTAATACATCAGGTAGTGAGCTGGATGCGGTGGCTGAGATGGAGGAGAAAGATCAACTTTTAAGACACGTAGAGGCACGTGACCTCATTGAGTTCGGCATGATTCCTGAGTTTGTAGGGCGTCTGCCCGTTATCGTGCCTCTGCACAGCCTGGACGAGCAAACACTAGTGCGCATTCTCACTGAGCCACGGAACGCTGTGGTGCCTCAGTACCAGGCTCTGTTCAACATGGATAAGGTGAACTCTCTTTCTGCTCATCTTTTATTATTATTAATTCCTGTCACCTCTTTAAAACATTAGCCCCCTCTGTCGTGTCAACAGACCAATTAGCATCCGCATATCGGCATTAGCCCAACCGCTGTGAGACTGTTGATTCAGAGTATGTAAATGACTGGCTCAGCTGCTAGTTATTGAACTTCTACTTCGTACAATTCCCAGAAGCCAATGTGCCTTTGTTGTGGATAAGTGCATCACAGACCCCACCAGGCAGAACAGGCTTTAAACACATGCTGTTTATTCTCTGTAGTCAAAATAAAATTTTCACCAATACAGGGAACAAAAGGTAATTAAAAGGCACTGTAGCACTGTTTGAGCTTGCTGCTTTTTAAAAGGCCAGGTTAAGCACAGTGCATCCTCCTAACAAATGTATTAACAGCTTAATGGCTTATTTGCAATCACATGATTTGGATGATGCAAGAAATCCATAACGCAAGGCTGGAAACACATTAAAAAACCCAATGGAAGACATAGAGTTCATATTGTAGATGTCAATTAACCTAGCAACAAACATTCAACTCTCAAAAATCAGCTAAAATGTAACTAAAGGAATGGATTATCATAAAACTAGATCGAGAAGTCATGCAGCTTATTATAATACGGCAGGGTAACTTATTTATGGTTGCCTGTATTTTGTAAAACTTTTTGTAAAAAATTATAGTGTGGCGTCGCTATTCGTAACTATTGTTTTAAATATAATAATACATTAGCATTTAATAGTGACACTAAATATATGCGGCAGTGTTCAGCGTGCAGGTTTTACTCTCCCTGTGACACTACTGAGCTTTTAACTTTACAAAGTATGGAAATTCTTATATACTTTATATAAACATAAAGATGTAAGTAGAAAATGTGGTATTAAATCGGTATCTGCATTTATTCAACTTTATTATATCAGTATCAATATCATACATAAAAGTTGAAATAAAATAAAAATATAAATATGTAAACGATTAGAAAAACAAACAAAGAGGACTTGGTTTTTTTCCTCCATGTTTTTAAAACCAAATATTTTTCAGCCCTGATTATGCCATACGATTGCCTGATTAAATAAGGGTAGCAGTGTGTACAGGTGTATTAAAGTGTACAGGTCATAATCTGCCCACGAGTAACAATGTTAGCAAATATGTAGCTACACCACTTCTATCTCTATATGCTGTTATTCTAAACGAGGTAGATTTTAATCTAAGCACCAGTTCTCTTTGCTGTCTCTGTGGTCTGTTATATAATCTGTGATCTAACCCTGTGTTTCAGTGTGAGCTGAATGTGACTCCAGATGCACTCAGGGCCATTGCCAGACTGGCTCTCGAGAGGAAGACTGGAGCCAGAGGCCTCCGATCCATCATGGTACACACCGCACACACATTCTGGTTTTCTCTTTTATTGCAGCTGCTTTTAGTTGGAACTTTAGATCTTCCATGTTGTCTTCTTTAGGAGAAGCTCCTGTTGGAGCCAATGTTTGAGGTGCCCCAGTCAGATATCGTGTCCGTAGAGCTAAATGAAGACGTAATCATGGGCAAGACTGAACCACGCTATATCAGGTAAACAGATAAACGGATGTGTTTGTAAATTCAGCATACACTAGTTTACCAAACTAAAAAAAAACCCCGATTCTTTGTATGGTAGAATGTGTATTAATATATTAAAGTGTGTTGTTGGACATGATTGTACTGGCTCCAAAAATGCAACCACATTTGCAGTGTAGTCTAGTTTAACATTTTATAATTTAGAAGGAACATTAGCATTTGTGTTGCTGGCGCTGGCACTATATTGAATAACTGTGGAACGATTTTAGCTGTAGGAAAAATGTTTTTGTGTGTGTGCCTCTGTGCAGAGCCTCAACTAAAGAGACCACAGAGGAGGAGTATGACAGTGGCATCGAAGAAGACAACTGGCTAAGACAGGCAGATGCAGCCAAAAACTAGTTTTGCATCTTTAACCTAAATTCCAACAAGAAGGAAAAATATACACATGATGGAGAAAGGACCACATGATCACCTCCTAATCCTGTATCCCTTGTAGAAATGTACAGCAAGTGACTACACACAATCAAACTGGCCTTAATGACTGTCTCTGTGTATAGCTAAGTAATTGCTAATAGTTTTATGTATCCAAAAGAATTCTATTTTTATTGAGTGGGTTTTAATGAATGTGGAAAGATTCGTCTGAAATGGAAATGTGAAAATATTCAGTATAACCCTAGGTATGATTTATTGTAGTATTTTTGGTACATACACCAACTAATCCATTCTTTCTTTCGTAAGAGTATTTCAGCTTTGTTATAATAGCAGGGCTGGTTTCTCTACCTCTTTTTTTTAAACAGTTACAAATGTGACGCTGCTCAATACTAGTATCTGTTTTAAACTACGTAGAAATGAATCAGGAAAACTGCTCTGAAGACTTATTTGTGAAATATCACGTGCCATTGCAAGAACTGCACAAATCACCATTTTTAAAAATGTGTTCATCGTTTTCCTAGCAGATGCACTGTTTTGTATAACAACATGAAACACACGAATCCCAGTGCTACTGATAGTTTATAAAAAGGCCATCTGTTTACACACCATTGTGTTTAAGAAATAACACCAATAATGACATACTTGCACACATAAGTGATGTCATATATGCTTTTATTGAAATAAGATTCCTAACACTTCACATTTCAGCAAGCTACCACAAAGGTCAATTGATTTGAAATTTATATGTCATTATTTAAAGTATAAATAAAATATTATATATGTACTTTTTTCTGTTTTCTGTTTATTTATGCACAATTGATCAAAACGGGGAATTTCTCAACACTTATAATGAATTGGATTTGTGAAGTGTAAATGTTGACCCTTAAGAGGGCAGTACACACCAAGTTCCCTAATTCACAGGGAGACATTTAACTGCTGTTAACAGGTCATTTCACTCACAATGCAAAAACCTTCCAAAAACATCATCTCACACTGTCTATAATTTCTTTAAAATACATTTTCATTTCTATGGTTAAGTACAGACAAAATCAAAAAGCAAAACACACACCTTATGCCTTAAAAATGCCCTAGAAGAAGTGTATGTGAAGTCCCTGAGGACAACTACAAGGAAGAAAAGTCCTGCCTCTGTGGTCATCATGCAGCCAGGAGCTCTAGGAATCCTCTCTCAGTGATATTTTTTCTCTGCTGAAATCCTTCTCAGCACCTCACCACTGAACTGGTATGTCAGTTTCTTCTTGACTTTTTTGACCTCGCCTGTCTTGCCGTAGTTGCGCAGTGCTCTAGCCATCTTCTGATAGGTCATTCTCTTGCGGTTGCCCTTCTGCATCCCCCAGCGGCTGGCCAGGTCCTCCTTGTGTTTGGAAGAAAACTGAAAGGTGCCTCTCTCTCGGTCTACCCACCAAATGCAGTCTTTCATATCCCCGTCTCGGAGCAGCTCCAGAAGGAACTGATAGAGGCGCATTTTTCTTTTGTTACCTGGAGAATCAGAAAAAAGACATGTTATCTCTGTGTCTGGGATAGGGGGCAAGTTTTACCTGGACAACAGAAGTTGACAAATATCACTGGTATTTTTTTTATATTTTTAGGAGAAAATAGCCCGATTCATTGTTAAAATTAATTTCTATACACAATTGGGACAGAATAATGTCTCCAAGTCAAGAAAATGACATCAATGTCATCACCCCTGTTTTAATCAGTTTACAAACACTTGTCATCAAATCTCGCATTAATTATAACATACTACTACTGACGTATAAAGCACTTAATCCTCTCCCGTCTCAGTATCTAAGTAAACTTCTGTGCTATTATGATCCTCCACGCCTACTTAGATCAAAAGGTGCAGGCTATTTATTGGTCCCTCAATTATTGACAGCAAAATTGATGACAGCAGGGGGCAGAGCTTTCTTTTAAATGCCCCACAGTTATGGAAGAATCTTCCAATCAGTGTTGGGGACTCAGACCCAGTCTCTGTGTTCAAGTCGAGGCTACAAACACATTTATTTAGCCAGGAGCCAGGAGTGGAAGAGGAAAACTGAAGAGAACATGGATATTGAGTGTTTGGTAAACTGGGATATTTGTATGTAGTCGTTTCTCCGCTCTTACACGTTCACTCAGGTTTATTGATGGTGGTGTGGTGGGCCAGTTTTTATCCCAGGGATTCCTCATGTCTGTGTTACCTTCTGGCTCTCCCTTTTCAGATATGCTGCCATAGCTAGTCTTGCTGATGTCCCCAACTAAACAGTGTCTTTAACTTTTACACAACAGTACGAATAACTTCTCTCTCTCTCTCTCTCTCTCTCTCTCTCTCTCTCTCTCTCTCTCTCTCTCTCTCTCTCTCTCTCTCTCTCTCTCTCTCTCTCTCTCTCTCTCTTTCAGGAGTGGGTTAAACATGCCAATTGACCAGTTTCCTGGCCCTTATCTTAAGTTTGCCTGATCATGCCACACAGGATCTTTAAGGATGAAATGGGACTCATTCTTCTCCACTAACCCAAGGCTACAGTTTACATTGCATTTGATCACCATCACTGCACACCTTAACATTGTTTAGTTGCAATAAACGGACATTCTTTGTCACACAGATGAGGATAGGTTCCCTCATGAGTCTGGTTGCTCCTAATGTTTTTCCTTGCCGCAGTTGCCGTTGGCTTGTTCATTAGAGACATACTTACAATTATAAAGAACCATTTTTCTTATTCTTACTTTATTATCTGTGTAATTATCTGCTTTGGGACAATGTCCACTGTTAAAAGGGTTATACAAATAAAAATAAAATAAATTGAATATAAAATTGTGTGTATGTACAGAGAGATGATTACATGTCTTGTTGGAGTGCTTTTAAGTCCAACACAGTGAGAGAAATTAGCATTTTTATGTCAGGAAACTATGCCAGGTGACCTTTCTACATTCTTCTATTGATCTTACAGCTAATCTTGGATGCTAAAACTATATACGACTTCTCCACTGTTTCCTCACTGTCATTAACTTGTTACTGCTCTGTATTAGTCAGGTTCTTACTAATTTCACTAAGCCGCCGGTTATGTTATTAAATGGAGTTATGCAAGGACTGAGAAAACTGCGTGAAAGAACAGTTTTCATTTTCCAAAAGACGAGTCAGGTCATGTTGTGCATAACTGCCAGACGTCATACATTACTACGTCCAGAAATGTTGAGCCTAAGAACAAAATGTCTTTGTACAACTTTTAGAAACTTTACAGTAACAGAAGAAATTTGCTTGGGATCAGCGTCTATGATGCAGAAGTGTATTTAAACTGCAGTATAATACTGTAGTAAGAGCATCTGTTTCATTATTAATCGTATAATTAATAGTCTAATTAATTTTTTCGGTACATCAGACAGTTAGAAAGATGGGATGCTTATCAGCACTCCAGAGTCTTAACCACTGAGCCACAGCAGCTTCTGTCAAGATGATACAGCAGCAGGATTAGAGCCCTCTGGGATCTAGGTTAAGTCTGTTTTTCTTCAAAATGCCATAGAAAAGCCAGATTGAGAGCCACAGAGCAATGCTACCTTTTTTTAAGATAGCTCTCTTTCTCTCACCTGCTATGCTAGTGGACATGCTAGCACGGTGTGATTCATGGTTCTCTTCTCCCTTAGACACTTCAAACGGTGGACTGCGTGCGCCTGCATCCTCATCGTCTGTGCTGCAGAGGGCAGGAGGAGAGCGCTGGTATACCGGGTGATGGACATATGCAAACTGTGTACCAGAACAATATTTACTGATTGCTTTTTGTTAATCTGAGTTTGAGTTAAAGCAGAAATCATAAAACAAGTACTGAGCAAAATATTTTTAGCATAGACTCCCAATATACAAACAGTGTGTGAAGGTAAAGCTGGGGTCAGGATTAGTTTGAAACGTGAACATTGGATCCAGTATGGACTAATCCAGCATGATGTGACGTATCCTGGTGAGGTGGGATTTGGATGTTATTAAACGTGGTTACTTGGAAAAATTAGTTACTCAGTGGTTAATTTGTGTTACTACTCATTGTTCAGTTCCCAGCATTACCAATTTGCCACTACTGGGCCCCTGATCAAGGCCCCTAATAATATTGTCCTGCTCAGCTTTAAAAAAGGAACTATGTATTTATGTATGTAAATCGCTCTAATAAAGAAATCTACTAAATAAGAACTGGATGTAAATCCATGCTGCTGGGTTGTTGTTTTTTACTCGACTGAGGGCAAAAATGACTACACATCTTATAGCAGCAATAAGCGTAAGTCAGAGGTGTTTTTTTAAATTAAAACCATTTACGTTCTCGTAAAAGTCTGTATCTGAAAAGTGTAAAGTCATTTTTTATCAGGTAGAATTAATGTTAGTAGCACAAGTGCTGCCATCTGTTGGTGTGTCTGAAAACTTTTTGATACCCTCTCATATATGAGAAATCAATGAAAAAGAGGACCAAAAAGGTTAAAGGTAAATATTTTCTATATTTATATACAATTTAAATAATTTATTTCATTTACTTATTTATTAACACTATATAATTTTAACCATATTTTTAAAAACAATGTCAGTATGCTGTGTGTCAACAACTGGACCTGAATAACAGTTACTGTCTACGTAAAACATAATGCTAAATGATGCTACATAATACAGTTATATTATTGTATATTAAAAAATAAGTGGAATTACAGCTCTAGAAAATGGTCTGGTTCTGGCTTTTTCTGGTTCAGTTTCCCGGCTTGCAGCTGTCTCTACATGCACAATAGGAAAACTCCAGAGAAAAAATCCTAATGCAATCAGTTTATTCTCCTTCACTTTTTCCCAATTCCCAATTTAGCTGGATGGGTTGCTCATCATCACTGACCAAATGTGCTAAACCCAATGGAGTTGTTGATAATTCTACTAAATATATATTAGGCTAATTATTATTTTGCCAGTTTTATTGTGCTATGGACAAAAAAAACATGCTAAGTTGACACTTGGGAAACAGCAGAATTACCTTATAATGAAAGAGGAACTGCTGAAGCTATTGTGTCAGGGGGAAAAGCCAGTGAGAAATCTTCTATTTACTTTATTGACAAGTATTTTTTTCCTTTTAATTTCATTCCTGCCTTTTATAAGTTTTAAGTTCTTTTTGTTAGTAGGGGTTTTCTTTGCTACAGTAGTAATTTGTTTAAAAGAAAAGTTTAAATTGTTAGTTTTTGGTACAATATATGGTTTTTGGTTTGAATATATGTCTCTATTAAAATCAAGGCTCTTTCTATACAATGATTGTATTGTGCAGATTTTATGTCTTTTAATTAATAGGAAATTAATAGAATCTGTGTTGTGTCCCTGATTTAGTTGTGGCAATGGCCACAGTCTTCAGTCAGGAAAAGACAGTGTTGAGCAATCAGTCTGTGCGTTTGCAGTGGTTCGGTAATTCTCAGTGCAGATGGTCTCTGTGACATCCTGCTTCATGCTCATCCCCTCAAGCTATATTATGTTTATTCACCCTTTTTATTAAACTTTAGTGTAACTTTCATACCGAACATTTAGTGTTCAAAACATTACAGTATTTCCAACAGCAGGAATTGCAAAGGAAAAATTTTTAGTAAACTGATCTATGACAGCAAATTAGTATTCATGTTTAAAACATAGCACTACTTTTAACTACTAACTTTAAGATTATTCTTACACAGTAAAGCCCTGTTTTATCATTCCCTACAGATCAAAATATAAATAATTTATGTAGCTGTATTTGATTTGCTAACAACTAGAACAATGTACTTTCTGAATGTCAAACATTTTACAGCATTTACACTTCCCTTAATCCTCATCTCTTCTTCCCATCAACCATTCAACTTTTGGTCCTCTGATTCTTTTGGATCTGGGTTACTTTGAAATAGGTCAAATTAAAATAAAACTATCTGTCTAACATAAAAAACTTCTAAAATAGGTCAAACTTGATTTGAGGACATCCTTTTCCAATCATTTACATTGTACTAAAAAAAGGATTACATTTATCCTGAAAAAGTGATATTTTGGTGAATTCTGTTACTAGTCAACTAAATCACATGTTTTTGAGGCGGGAAATCACCAGACCGCTAAACTCTGATTATCCAGAATTAGGAGTTTTTTGGATTCATCTGACCTATAATGTATGTGTATATAAACAAACATCGTATAAGGAACCACTGATTCATCAGAAACTGTTAATGAACTAACCTGAGGTGTGACCACAGGCACAAAAGCCCCCAAGCTTGAATCCAGAGGTGGGTGGTATGACTCCATATCCCCATAGAAATAGGTGGCAGGATGTAGTTCAGTAAAGTGACTACTGGAAGGGACCTCCAGCTCACTCTGGTGAGTGTGATCAGTGTGATAGTCCCATCCACTCTCTGAAAAAAGGAGTGAAAATTGAGAGAATAGATACATAGATACATAGTTGGACAGACAGACAGACAGACAGACAGACAGACAGACAGACAGACAGACAGACAGACAGATAGATAGATAGATAGATAGATAGATAGATAGATAGATAGATAGATAGATAGATAGATAGTTTTATACAGACAACAGAACACATTTGTAAAAAACACTTCCAATTAGGAAAAAACTAAGTAATAAAAAAGAATAAGAATTGAGGTAAAATGTTAAGCATTTAAAAGGCATTGATATTTTATTAGATTATCAACAGCATCCTAACTGACTGTTTTTTCTGATAAAGGCTCTTGCCTTTAGTTTTAATTTGTAGAGTGAGACATCAGAAGGGTCCGGTTTTAAGGCAGGTTGGCTGTACGTTTTATTACTAAATTCAGATCATATCCCAGAGATGTATGTTCTCCATGTTGCTGTAAATAGCTCTATGTTTGTAGGCAACCATAGGCTGTTCAGACAATGAAGAGATTGTTGCCATTAGGAAATCTAATATCTAGCAGATGCATAAGTTGCTTAAGATTTCATAAACAGCTACTGAGGATGTAAAATCTATTTGGAATTTACACTCAATTTAGTATATCAACTTATTGCTTTGGTTGAAAAAAAATGATACTGTAGCTGTGAGTTTGCACAACAGCCAAATGCAAACACAGATTCTGGCTCATTGTTATCCTAAAACATCCATTTAAAATTCTATTTTTATTGTGGTTAGAGTACTGACTAAAATCAATACAGTTGGCTTGCTACCTACGAAACAGGACTCAGATCAGATTGCAGTGATACAGATAGAGCACAGAGCGAACATGCGCAAAGCGGGGACATTTTTCTCAAAGACACCATTTTTATATTCTGTTATTTGCCAGATTTTTTCCATGAAATAAAATTAATAATCTTTTGAATCTTTAGAATCTTTTATTAAAAGATATTTGATCCTTTCGTTACTTTTTGTGCTCTATTTCTATATTTGATCCCTTTGTTACTTTTTGTATAATCAATCGATCAAAAAAAAGTCACTAAAAAACTTTTACAAAGCTGATTATAATTAATTTTATAGACTTACCCATATGCCCATCTGGATCACTGGTTATATACGGGAAAAAATCATACTGTGGTCGGAAAACTTGATCATATGTAACAATTTCATCAGATGACTAAAGATTTGAGAAAATAGAAGCATGAAATGAAGGCAATGTATTGTCAAAATATTTTACAGTACATTTACTTTTTATTTTATTACTATTAATATTTTTAATAAAAATAATAATAATCACATGAGAACCAGATTTTCTTTGCACTGTAAATGACATCTATTATATTAGCATTCAGGATTAAGTACAGAGTGTCACAGATTTCTTAATAAAACATCTACTTACTGATGAAATGACACAACCCTCCATACTATAATGTGAAATCTTCTTGGACATAAATCTCAAACTACACTTCTCTCTTTTACAGAAAGAACAAAACTAAAAAAAAAAAAACTTTTTTCTTTTTCCCTTTGTTTGTTTTTTTTTCTTTTACACTAAACTGTAAAGGAAAAATAGAAACGGTGACGAATGTCTCTCGAGATCTGCACTTTATTCCCCTTCACTGACTGTGCTGTCTGTGCTGCCAGTTCCTGATTGTGTTCAGGTCAGAAGGATGGAGTCTATGAAGAATAGTAGTTCACTTTTGTAGTTCTGTGACTTCACCGCAAACAGTTCTGTTATGTTTTTGAGATTTGATTCCACTTTTCTGAATTATTTTAACATAAATTATGTGTAGCTTTAGAGGATATTTGAAAGTCATATTATTTTAAATTATATTAAGTTTTAATGTTATTCTTATTTCCACAATTTGTTTTTCCTTTCCAAAGTTTGCCTTGAGTATTAAATGTACTTGAATTACCTACAAAAAAGTAGTGGCTTGTAAAAAGTTTAACATTAGGACTATTAACTTCTCTCTCATAACAATTCACATTTTGAAAAATATCTGCGAAAAAGGACAAATATTGAATTTAGAAATAATTTCCATTTTTTTGCATGCCGCATTTCACATAGTTACAAGTAATAATTCTTAAGAAAAGGGGTAAAATTACATCCTCCTATTTTTCATACATCGAATCATCAATGCGAGGGAATTTTATTCTGTTACAGATAATTCAATGTATGAGTTTAAGAGTGCCACAAACATTAGGGTTAACCATAGTGAAGTTCCAAAAGATTCTTGTTCCTTTTTTAATCAAAGCGTCCCAATGTTGTCGGTAGATTTGAGGAAGTAACTCCTGTTGCAGCACATAAGAGCATTCCGTAATGGGGATTTCATAGAGCTCAGTTTAGCTGCTTCTATTGTTCTAGAGATGGAGTTTTTATTTTCGCGATTTGTGATAGTGTTCAAACAGAAGTAGTGTTTAAAATGAAGAATAAATAAAAATAAACTTAAAACGATATTAATTTAAATTGTGTTCCTCATTTACATCATATACAGAACTAATGAGTGTTACTGGGTCTAAGATTTTAAATGAAAATCCTATTCTATTGTATTAAAGTAAAACTACAGTACATGGAAATAACATGTACAGTAATATGGAAAAACAATATTCGCGTCTTATTAGCTTTTAAAAGAAACAACTGTTCATTTAATGTACTTTTTCTAACTCTCTCTCTCTCTCTCTCTCTCTCTCTCTTAAACACCAGCATACACTCATATGTGGTAAAAATGGAGAAGTTACAAGCTTTCAGATTCATTTCCCTCTGGTCAGCATGTATGCGTGAATTTGTGTTGTGGATATTTTCCATATATGAGCTCTTTTAGCCATAACCACCAAAAATAAATATGCTTTCAAAAAATATCAGCAAACTGTTTATATGTGTATGCTTTATAAATATATAATCACATTAAGGGTCATGTGAGAATAAAATAGCAGTATATGGCTAGGTGTCTGACTAACTAACGGAATATATAAATGTCATGTGTGTGTGTGTGTGTGTGTGTGTGTGTGTGTTCTTGTGTTCATGTGTGAGTGTATGCTCTTTTTTTCCCAACAGAGTGTTGCAGGGTATTTTTTTGGCACCACAGGAAGTCCGTTACATCTGCTCACACTGACTGTCTCTGTTGCACAATAGACCAAAAGAGCTTCATCCTCACTGTAACTGTTTTCTTAGTTTAACTCGTCTAGCAACACAAAACAGCTCATACATCCCCTCATCCACCTGCCCACACACACACACACACACACACACACACTGCATTAGAATCTCTCCTTAGACAGAATGTGACCTCACCAAAATTTAAGGCCTGGGACATGACTGACAGATGTCCTTTTCTTTATCTCAGTAGACAAACTTCCTGTTAGCTCAGAGTTTGTGACCAACTGTAACCACACAGAGCTATAACACACAGCTTCAGGTAGAAGTTTATCATGTCTTAACATCTCTCTCTCTCTCTCCCTTACTCTTCCTCCCTCTTTTTGCTCCAAGTATGCCTAAATAATAATGTCTAGATAACGACCACTGTTTCCTCCAACATTCCATTTTATAGGAGTCCCAGGACCACAAGAAAACATTGTATAGTTGTGTATTAAGTGTTTATTGTGTATCAGGTGTGATTTCTGCTGTGCATTCTTATAAAGGTTTTGACTTCATCTCACCTAAGCACATCTATCTATTTTGATAAAGGTCAGGTGTGCTGCCTTTTGATGGTTGCTTTTAGGTAGAAAGTCATACTTCTTGTACCATTCTGGAATCATGCATGTTGTAATGGAGCTAGAGGAGTCTCTGTGATTCTAGACTAATCTAAAAGCTATGATGTTTCGGGGTTTTGTTGGTTTGACTTTGATTTGTCTGTGGTGATGAATGCAATTACAATAATACAATAATACAATAGCCAAAAATTAGTCAATAATGCTTCAAATTGAATTTCACACTATTTGGTCAACAAATATTTTTTTACAAAATTCTTAGCCAGTAAAAAGCTAAGAGATTTTACATGTTAAAAATGTGGCAGGGGCATTATCACATGGAACATAATTAAAGAGATGAATGCTTTTGTCTGTCTCTGTATACATCTGTCTGGAGTCTGATCTGTCTCCACCCGCTGGTCAGATAAGGAACCCAACAGCATTTCAAATTTGTTTTTCCACTGTACAATTAATAATTTAGGTAAAGGTCGTAGTCAAAACGATGGCATAGTTGTTTCTAATCCTTTCTTTAATCGTTTCTTTCTTTTTAATCTTTAAAGGTATTATAATATATACCTGTATTTTATATGTAACAATAAAAAATATATAAATACGGGAGAACAGAAAGCGCCAAAGCCCACAGATTACGCCTTGGGGAATCCCTCAATCCCCCACTCCATCTGCTCATATGACGCAGAATATAATGATTTAATTACAATATGGTGTTGCAGGTCTTAATGACGCGTATAATAAGCCATGTGTGCAATTTATTCCTCAGCTATCTTACAAATAAATGGAAGCTAGGGGAAAGCTGCAGGACATCAGATCAGCTGTAAATATAAAGAGAATTTTATTAAAATATGGATAAAATCAAAAATATGTATTTATATATTTGATCCAAAACAGATTTCTATCATAATTTATCACTTGCAAACTGTAGTATAGAATAAATGAGAATAATTTAGACAGAGGAAATCGTGGTGTTTGTGTGTGCACTGAACGTCCTGATGCACGGACGAATCGCGTGCGCTTTCATCAGCAGTCTCCACTCGCCGCATTGGCTCTCTCTCCAATCCTGATTCCCAAACATCAAGCAGAGAAGGAAAAACAACATGTCTGTCTAGACCTGCAGGGACTGTGAGTACAGAGGCTTGACTTTTCCTGCTATGGCTGGTTTAAGATGATATGGGCTACGCTGGCCTCGGTCGTGGGCGCGCTGCTGAAGATGATGCTCGGTGGATTTTAAGCATCTCCCCAGGAAACATGGCGACCATGCGGGTGCTGACGGTGTGCGGGCTGCTGCTGGCCTTTTGCGCGCTGGCGCTGCTCGCCATAGCAATGAGCACAGACTACTGGTACGAGACGGACGCCCGCCGCCACCGCGAGCGCTGCAAGAAATACGCTGGCAAGCGAACTGACCCAGGATACATCTATATTTCCAGTCAGAACCTGCCGCTCCGCATGCTGCCCCAGAGGCCCGAGCGTGGCGGCGCGGTACTGAGAGAAAGGCGCGATTTGCTGCCGCTTTCTTCAGCTATGGAGTCGCGCTGCAGTCGTAGGTTCAACTCGACGGCCACGGGCCTGTGGCGGAAATGCCTTAGAGAAGGCTTCGATCAGGAGAACGAGGAGCTCATCTTTAAAGGTGAGACCTGCTGGGACGGGTACTGCAGGCATCAGTTCATATGACAGTGCATCAGAGACCAAGCAGCTCATTCACATTGTGTGGGGGGAAAACACAACCATAAGAGGGGATACAGTTGCACCAGCAAAAGCTCAAGTGTTGAAAGAACGCCTGCAGAGTTTACATAAGCTGAACATGGCAAACCTGTGTCAAACAAAGTAGGTGTTGGTTTAACAGTACAGCTGTGTTGGTGTTTATTCCACACTGGCTTTTTGCTGCGGTAAGAGAAACAGATGAGGTCTTCGATGCTTTACAGATCTCCGGTGCTATCCAAGGTGCTGATCCATGCACTTACAGCAAACAAAGCTTCTTACGGATACTCACAATTCTTCATTCCAATGGCTGTGCAATGTTTTCAAACTAATTTAAATCCAACTAGGTAAAGACCACAGATGATTGCACTGCTTATTGAGCTTACACTGTTTAAGCTTGGAAGGATTTATAAATCACACACTTTTAAATCTGTAAGACATTTCATCAGCATGTACTGTAAATGGGCTATTACTTCTGAGCGAGTAAATGTTCCGTCCTTTTGATTTCCTTTTATCATTAATGCAGCTAAATATTAGGCTTACCATATTATTTAATTATTTAAAGTCATTTACAGTCTAAAATAAGATACATAGTCAACATACACATTGTCTTACAGGACTGAGTTTGTCAACAGTTTAAAACTCTCAGAAAGTCAAGACTTACTAAAGTCACCAAAACCAGTCTACCTTGGATGCACAAAATGATAGAAAGATAGGAAGAAGGATACATTAGTCGAGTCTTTGACTCGTTACGTTCATAGCAATAATTTCTAACCAATAAAAACACTTTATTATTTATAATCTGTCATATCTGAGGTAATCCATATTTTACTAAGTACAATAAATGTAATTAGGAATTAAAAATTGAAAGTGTAATTTAAAAGAAGCTCAAAACACCTTCCTATACTCCTGCTTCTGTTAGGGCTCAATACTAATACATAGTTTCTAAAATGAATATGTTTTTGTCCACAGGTTTGCTTCAGCGCTGTACACCAGTGAAATATTATTATTCCTCCACGAATATTCCTCGCAATCTCCCTGTAAATGTTACGAAGACAATACGGCAGGATGAGTGGCACGCTCTCCGTAAGTTATCTCCCATGGCATTCGGGTGATTGTCTAGGCCAGAGCCAGCTAATGCAGTCATATAAATCAGAAGAACAGCTGACTGGGAACTCTTGGGTATTCTGAAATGGAGGAGAAGAAGCGAATTCCCACTACTTCTGCAAACAACAGCCATTCACAGTGATTATTCCTCCTAACTGATTTCACGCTTTCTCAAGCACAGACAATTGAGGAATTTAAAATGGGGCCATAGAAAAAGAGACAATTTTACTTTTTGCCAAAAAGTGAATTGCTCTGTTGTGATACTGGCAACAGATTATACACAGCTGTTTTAATGAATTTGCACTACATTTTTGAAAATCTTTTGTCTGTTCTCATTTATCCTTTAGAGTAAAATAACCAGATAGATTTGAAAAGCTTTGATGTAAAAGCATTTTTGCTGAACTTTCCCCTGTGAATGTGTCAATGCAGATTTGCAGAGGATGACTGCAGGGTTTATAGGCATGGCTGTGGCCATCATCCTGTTCGGCTTGATCATTGGCGTGCTAGGCTGCTGTAAGCACAACGAGCTGATGCAGTATGTAGCAGGCCTGCTCTTTTTAATGGGAGGTGAGTACATGCACCAATCCATTGCTCCACTAGGTGGCAGAACAATACCAGGAAGAGAAAATAAGCAGCGCAAACCACTACAGGACAGATAATGTACATAGAAGACTGTTAGTACTTCACAAGCCCATTCTGAATAGCAGTAAATAAGTAAATATGGTAAATTAGGATATTTTGTTTATTGGTTAAAATTATATAGACAGCATGAAGTATTGTGTTTTCTATTTTTTTTAAATACATCATTCTACTTCTAAGGTTAAGTTTTAGGCTGTTAAGCTTACTCACACTCACACCTGCTACCAACACGACTATCAAAAGCATCATGAAATCCAAATAACTTTTTGTTTAATCTCTAAAGGTTTTGAATAAATTGGAAAGATATATTTTAAGAGATATTTTATGTAGAATTCTGGTAAAAACCTGGCTCAATGGGACACCATAACGCATAATTTTGTATTGTAGACTAAATAACAGAATAAATGCTTATCCTATGTTCTGTCTTTGACCTTTTAGGAACCTGCTGCATCATCTCTCTCTGCACATGTGTGGCTGGGATTAATTTTGAGCTGTCTCGTTACCCTCGCCAACTGTACAGGCTGCCTGAAGACATCAGTCATGGCTATGGCTGGTCCATGTTTAGTGCTTGGGGTGGCTTGGGCCTCACATTGCTAGCCGGATTTCTCTGCACTTTGGCTCCATCACTTCACAGCCCTCAGACCACCACTGTACACAAACCGCGGCAGGAGAATGGCATGGTGTGACGTTATTAACAAGCGTCCGCACCGAAAAGTACATAAACCCACAGAAATTCATACCACAGGCTGCCAGAGACCATCTATACAATCATGTGCACGTATGTCATGAAAAGACAGACTGAAGGATTTAATTTCATAGAAGCACACACACACACACACACACACACACACACACACACACATTCAAACGTGCTTGCACATGCACATACTTTTACAGAGCATACTTCCTGTATGAGTCACTTCAGGCTCCTGTGCACCTCTTCAAATCATAACAGCCTGAGAAAGTTTATAAAAATGATGAGCAGTAAAAATAAACAAAGGGAAAAATTATGGAAGCATTAAAAATGGAATCTGCCATGTGTTCGAGAAATGAACAAAACAAAGAGCACAAATTGAGAACAATATCCAGTCCCAAAATTTGACTGGGACTGTCTTTTATTCTAAATGGTTTTTTTTGTTTACATGGTAATCACTCTCTTTCTCTCCCACCCTTCCCTAATTTGTTTTCTCTTCATCTGTCTCTTGCTCCTCTGTGTCTGTTGTTTCTGCCCTTCTTTTCACTGCTGCCTTTCTTATTCCTAATCGTTAAAAAAATACCTTTTAGTTAGATAAAATGTGTCTGGCGTGGAAAAAATGAGGGAAAGAAACCAACAAACAAAAGAAACACTATTTCAAGTGTCTTCCTGTACATGTTATTTCTGCACATTTGTGACTGCAACAACTTGATGAAAAAGCAAGAGCACAAAACACAGAGGAAAATATGCTTTGTGGAGGTGAACCTCACCCTAGTTTATGACACAGACTTAAAATCGGTTGTATAAAGAACATTTAAAGGAAAACAAGGCAGTATTATAAGAGTTAAAAAAGATGAGAATGGTTTTGACAAAATTAATCGACTTTTATTTGATAAAAATGGTTGGAACTATCCATTTGTATTCTAGCAGATCTATCCTAAAAACATGCATCAAGGGAGTTAACAAACAGACCATATGAATATGAAACGATATGAAACTATAAAACTTTCTTTAAGGGGGGATTCAATAAAATTGAAAAAAAAATGTGACAGAAAAATGGGAGTGACATTTACGTGGTGAATAAACTTTATGGCCTATGGAGACCTGCTTTGTTTCTAATGGGTCTACAAGGCTTTCAAATAGTTTGGACAACAAAGTCTGCTTTTCTATTTTTGTTTTACTGTAAAACAAATTTCACATGTGCTCCCTGTCAAACAGCTGCAGGGTGGCACCCGTTTCACTGAGGCAGAATTTTAACTCAGATTGGAACCCTGACAAGAGTGTGTGATCCATGACCTGACACGTTCCAGCGACCACATCTTACACCTGAACCAAACATCATAATGAATTGTCTGGATTGGGGGGGGGGGGGGGGGGTTGTTTGCCTCTTTATTTTCGGGCCAAAATAAATACTTTTAGAGACTTCTATTTCTTGAAGTCAGTTTTCAATAGATAAAACTAATTCATACCATTTACCAAGTTTTAATTAGGGCTTTGTTTTGGCAAGGGTCACACGATATGATACATATCATGATACATGGGTCACGATACAGTATATCATGACATATTGCAATACAATAAATATATTCCAACGCATTGCAATACTTAAAAAAACTAAAAATAGCTTAAGATACAACAAATAGCTAAAAGTACAACAAAGTCAAAGTCAGAGACGCCCTTATTTTTTCCGCCATGCTTATTTCTGAGACAATAGCAGATTGTGTTAGCTATGGTTCACCTTTATTTCTATTGACACATCACCAAAACCTCATACTGTACAAGATACTCACTTTTAGTAACCGCTATATCCTTGTGAGGGTTGCAGTGGATCCCAAATTTCAGGAATGAGATGGATACGCACTAGATGTGATGCTAGTTTGTTGCAGGGCACCATGTCCACACACACACACACACACACACAATTAATTAAATATCTTTTTCCTCCTGGGTTTGTTTTTTTATTCTATTTTTTGTCTTCACATGGTAATTTCTCTCTCTTCCCCCTATTCTTTCTGTTCTGTCTTGTCTTTTTAATATTTCTATCTCCTCTGTATTAGTTTCTTTAATATTCCTAAAATTTTCAAGTCTTGATGTGTCCTGGCATTACCTGCTGCATAATACATGAAAATACAAGAAAAGAAACAACCAACAAATGTAACACATGTACATGCTATTTCAGTAGTGGGTTTAGAAACTTTTATTTTAAAGGGGGCATTTACACCTGGGGCAAATTAGGGTAGTCAAACCATATGTTTTGGCCATAGAGTAGGAAATAGAAGAGGCCAGAGAAAAGCCACACAATTATGGGGAGGGCATGTGAAAACCTTACAGTAAAAGTAAAGCTACATGCTACACCACAGTGCAACACACAAACACAACATTTGTATTCTTATTTTGTTTTCACATTTGTCTGTTAGTTTAGAATGCAATTCAGTTCATCAATTGGTTTACATTGGTTATTCTTTAGATTTTTACATTTAGATTTTGAAATAGTAGGTCTATCAGGCAGTTCAATAACAAAAGCATTTAGTTTTCATAATGTGTAAGAATATTTTAGATATTTAGTCTTAGTAACACTCCACACACAAAGAGATTGTGACTGTCATGTTCACTTAAAATACAACATAATAAAATATTGTTCACATCCTACACACATAGCTGGAAAGCTCAACAACTGTCTTTAATGCCACATAAAAAAACTGATTGAGTGACCATGTTGTTATAGGAACCATTACAACACCCCCGACAGGTCACATGGCAGATTAACACATGGTAGTGGGGTGAAAAAAGCATAAGCATAGAAATCAGATGGGCAGCCAATCAGAGCAGCACACACAACTCCTTATTGTCAGTGAGAAGAAAATAACATGAGGCCCGTTATTTCCGAGACGCTGGATTTAATTTAGCTTGTTTATAGGTCTTTCAGTCTTCTGCTTTACAGCGCTACTGACCGGAATTAAAGCAAACCCAGAGGTCTTCTTCACTTCACTTCATCCTGTGGACAGAGCAGCTGAGAAGTGTTAGCGTAGTGGTTAAAGTCTCGACACCCCCAAGCTGACATGGCTTATGTTGAATTTAAGTTTAAGTTGGATAAATAAATAAGATGAATGTAAATTTCTCTGGATAAGGTTTATACACTAAATGACATAAATATAAGACACTCCTGGTGGTATTACTAACCTGGTGGTCTACCTGATCTTGGTTAGTTTCATCATAATCTTTTTCCAGCCTTCCAGCTCTGCAATGACTGCCTGTGATGAGTATTTAACAGCTACAGGTTGTCATGACCTTCAGCAGAAAGACTAAACCGTTACATACTGTAGCTATGTAATTCTTCTTCTTCTACATATTCCAGATACACTAAAAGGCTGAGCAAAAAAAATTAAGATAAGCGCAAGATTTATGTTTCTCTCCTTTCCGTTCGTGGTTTGGTTCTAGCCTTTAATTATCACAAGTAAAATCCGCTCCATCCCTATATTTAGATCAGTAGTTTCTATTGTGCTGAAGGAAGTACTGGAAATGTAAACACGATTTTGGCATTGTGACATAGCGAAGTTTTGAACTATAATGTTTCCATAAACAGAGTTTTTGTTACACAGAGTGATTTTGTCTGATATGGAAAAAGTGGTCGCATTTTTTTTTTCGACCCACTGTAACACAAAGCAAACCAGAATGTTTCAGAAAGCCAACACAGCCTTTCCTTATTTGCCCTGGTCAACGGTCATAAATAACCCTGATACTTTATTAGTGTTCAGATTTAAATAAATACTGTGTGTGGACACTCTCACACATTCAGACTTTTATTTTCTCTGGCTTCTCTTCTGGCTCTGAGACCTCAGAGCACAAATCCATTTGTTAAAGTACAACGGAATGTTTGTATACTTTATTTGTCCCTCTTCACTTGAAATTACAGTTAAAAATGCCATTCAACATTTAAATTCCAGTGTTGAATCATAGGTCCAGACCTTTGGTGACATTTAGCAGTCATGTGAGTGTGTGAGTGTTGGGAATAGTGGTGATAGATGTGTGGATGGGGGTTGTTTAGAGCTAGAAGAAGGAGCTGGAGTGTGTTTAAATTGGGGGTCCTCTAGGGGATAAAGGCTTTGGGGTGAGGTAGACATGGGACAAGAAGAAACCCTTATCACACTTCTGTATAAATAAGATTTCTTCACAAGCTTACTTTTGTCTTTTATGCTTATATTCAGCTGAGTTCTGTTTTTCCCACTCACTCACTATCAAAAGTTGTATTTTTCTCTCTAGCTAACAATTCCTCTTCTGTTACAGTGTGATTTGCCTTTTTTATGTGGGAGGTGCTAGGCCATTATTTTTTCTTCTAGTGTGCATTTTTAGCTTTATCCCTTCAGGCCCAAGTCCCAGACTGTGGTCTATACAGAGACTAAGCTCAATGGCACTCGCATGCACAGGAAGCTCTCTCACTTCTCTGTATAAAAGAGCAGCAAAGGCCCCAGTGATTCCACTAAACTGTCATGCCTTACAGAGGACTACATTTGGTTGTATGCTAGGAAAAATTCAGCGTGAAAGTATCTACATCAGCAGTTATTACTTCTGGCATGAACTGGCCAGTATATGGAGGATTATTTTACAAAAAAACAGATCGACCCTATAGAAATAAATGACATATGGCAGTACCAATCTTTAATTAGCCCACAGATGTTTAGAAGCTTGATGGATACGTTTTAGAAGTTAATATGGAAAGATATAAAGAGGAAAGTAAAACTAACTGAGCAGTTCATTTTGAGGTCACTGGAGTTGATTGCTGTGAATGTGTGTTAGTATGTGTTTATAAAGGCATTGTGGGTCTGTAATGATGAGCACCAGCTGCTGGTTAAAAAAGCAAGATTTTAAGATTGCTGATTGTATCTCTTTCACTTTCTCTCTCTCTCTCTCTTTCTTTCTCTCTCTCTCTCTCTCTCTCTCTCTCTCTCTTTCTTTCACACACAGACACACACACACACTCATACATACACCTAAGCTAATTTAGGTAATTTTACTCTTGTTGCATTTCAGAAATCAAGTCTAGATGTTTTCTAGATGATTTTTTAAAAATATTATAACATCCGACATATAAAATAATTGTAACTCAATCAAAAGCGGCTGTTCCTTTTTGTTTTTAAGTATTAGACCACATTGTAGGTGTCTGTTACCTTTTCTCTGCTAAAGGTTGTGCCAGGTAAAAAGCCCTTAACCAGCCAAATGACCCTTCAGCAACATTTTAAAAGAATATATATAATACTGTCATTTGCATTTTCTTGTTTTTTTTTTTTAATTATGTAAACTTATATAACGTGTTTAGCTACCAGAAATCACCTTCAGATAAACATATCTTTTTCTGCAATTTTATGGTTCTTTCAGACCAGAATTTCAGAGAATAACCAAACAGGAAAGTCTTTGGCATTTCCCAAGAGAACAGAGAAAGGTACAAAGACATGTGCATATAATTACGGTGTTTAGACTAGAGTGAATGTGAGGTTGTGGTTCAAGGGAAAAATTAGAAATAAAAGCACTGTGTTAGTAGAGATTATGTCGGCAGATTAAATATCCAATAGTGGAGACGTTTTACTGGAGCGAATTGTCTAGACTATGCTAAGTTAAAAGAAATGAAAAAACAGATCATTTTCTTTACATTACCCACTTGATTATTCTTCCATGTGGTGTAAGGGGAGAAGGTACACATACTTCTATATGGCACAGGAAATACCTTCTCTCCACACCAGCTTCCTGAGCACCACCAGTTCTGCTTCTTATTTCAGAGTCGAATTGATCTCGGAAAATAAATTCCTACTGACCTCTTCCAGTTAAATAAACACATATGGTATAGAAATTGGGCGAAAGTTTGTCTTTAAACAACAGTAGGTTTTGTCTGATAAAGATGTTTAAGGGCTTACAAATAAGGTGAGTTATAAGTACAAAATATGACAAATTCGTATTAAGTAAAAAATATTTGAAATAGCAGTTAATCTGTATCAAGCAAAGACATCAATGCGGCTGTAAAGTCAACCACAATGTATTTCAGAATCAACATTTCAAGATGACTTACATAGTAACTGTGAATTATTTACAGAGTTCAGATGCATTGTTTTCCTGAGATGTCTTATGGAAACATCCTTCCAGTCCATATATATTCAAAAAGACACATTTGTACTTTAACCCAGTCTAAAGTAGTTTTCTCGGCCCACTATATATTCAGGTACTCGTGTTTAAGTCGGTTTAACCTTGTACCATGGCTACGGATGATAAGTGAGATGAGCTCATGTTTGTCCTTCAGGCCGTAGGAGATGTCCACTGTCTCCTGTAATGAGCTCCTTACACTTTGCATGGGCTTCATCAGCGTTTTCGTAAGCTCAATCTCCTCTCTCTCCTCCGACTCCTGACTTTGCTTAAATTTTACTTCGAGCTCAATAAGCGATTTCTCGACGCCGGAAAAAGCCTCAGTTATTTGATCGATTTCTTTCCTCAGATATTTACTGTATGTGTCCTCTCCATCCAGATCGTAGGAGATACTTTTCCCGAGACTTTCCAGCACTCGCGCCGAGTCCTCGACTTGTTGCTTGATGCTGATGAAGTCGTTGCGGATAACCGAGTCCCGGTCCTCTTCTGCTAAACACGGTGACCGGTCCAGCCACCGAAACAACATCTGGCATTTCTCCGGGTCCTCCGTTTCATCGTAGTCGCCATCTGGAACAAAATAGTGATGAAAGGTGCCGTTTGATATCTCAGGCTGTAGAGGACCCGTGTACACCGCGTTATAGACAGGAATAGAAAGCAGGGTTACAGCGAGAAACTGGAAAAAAGACAGCATCTTTGCCGTATTCAGCAGCGAATTCAGCAGGAAGGGATGACGGCGTGTGGAGGAGAAGCGAACCACAGCGCCTTTTCAATCTCTCTCTCTCTCTCTCTCTCTCTCTCTCTCTCTCTCTCTCTCTCTCTCTCTCTCTCTCTCTCTCTCTCTCCACTCTCTCTCTCTCTCTCTCTCTCTCTCTCTCTCTCTCTCTCTCTCTCTCTCTCTCTCTCTCTCTCTCTCTCTCTCTCTCTCTGATAAAGGCTTTCACTCTACTGCCACAAATATTCATGTCCTTACACAACGAGTCCACTTCTTAGTACATTTAAGGCACTGGACATGAATAGAATGCTAACCTAACTCCATTTTTTAAAAGTATTTATTAGAAATACTGTGATTAATTAATGGTAATTAACACTAATTATTGTGTGACAATTTGTCACAAGTCACACATTTGAGGTAGAGGTATTGAAAGTAAAGCCTGCAGCTTCTAGGTTGTTTTACTATGTAACAGTGTTCATAGTATTCAATAGATTTCTCAACAGTGCTTCTACAAACAGGAACAAGTATTCTAGAAATTTCCTGTCACAGTGTTATTTGAGCAGACTTTGATTTTTTTTTTTGTTGAACGTCAAGTATCGAGTATCAAGAAGCTTTATTGTCATTTTAATAATATATAGCAGATTTCCCAGGACCATGGGTCTACATAAAACAACACAGAGATAACGACTAGAGAATAAAAGAAAAACAATATGAGTAATACATGAGTTAAGTGTAGAGGGGAGCGGGAGCATCACCCCGTGCAGTGACAACAACTAGGTTGAGCAATAGAAACTTAGAATAGGAACTTACTGCTACTAATGTAAAGCTATCAGGCATTAAAATTAAATAAAAAAAAATTACTGAATAATTCCCCACAGTACAAATAGTGTGTATAGTGTATAATACAAAACCTTATTGGTTTAGAGCCAATGAAAGGCTTAAAAACATTCAAAGGTCACTAATAAACATTACCAATTAATTAGAAAGTAAGAACAACATTAAACCATATACTCCACTGACTATATGCAAACAGATTATTTAAGACCAGAATTTACAGCATTCTGTTCTGCATAGTCACCAGCGTAGCTGTAGATACAGTTACTGCAATTCTTTAATTAATATTAAAGTAAATTCATTTGATTTGAGCAGTCAGCAATACTGGGACACAGAGAAATAGAAAAGTTAATGTTTAATATATTCCTTAATGGCATCCGCACTTTGATGTCTGAGGTACATGATCCTTCCAATCATTTACACAGGGATCATAGTGTATATGACAGTCACAGACAGACAGCAAGGCTTCTTGACTTGATATTTTAATAGTGTGTAAAATTGATAACATTCAATGGAAAATCCAAATGGTACAGTGGGAATGTTCCAAGTATGGGATTATGTGGTGTTTGCTGGCCTGTTTGTGGTATCTTCTGGTATTGGAATCTTTTTTGCTATAAAAGAGAGAAAAAAGGTTTCCTCAAAAGAATTCTTAGTTGGTGGACGGCAGATGACCTGTGGTCCAGTGGCACTCTCTCTCACAGCCAGCTTTATGTCAGCAGTGACTGTTATTGGCACTCCGTCAGATGTCTACCGCTTTGGGGCCTCATTTATTATCTTCGCCATTGCTTATACACTCATGGTGACCTTCACCGCAGAGCTTTTTCTTCCTGTATTCTACCGGTCAGGCATCACCAGCACATATGAGGTGGGTAAGGTTTTACAACATACCAGGCATACTATGATATGGAATAGTGTAAAAGATAACAGAACAAGTATATACTGTATATAAGTATATAGTGTATGTGTAGCTGAAAGGTGATGGCTTAGTGGTTAAGATGTTGGACTAATACCTAAAAGACTGGGGTTTGATTCCCAGCACCACCAAGCCACCACTAAACAAGGCCCTTAACCCCTAATTGGCCAGTTGTATAAGAGTGATAAATGTAGGTCGCTCTGGCGAATACCAAATGCCGTTAATGTATAATATACTGTGTGTTTTGTAAAAAATTTAAGATCACATTAAAATGCTAAATAATGTTCACATTTTTAATAAAATTTTTTATTTTAAATATTCAAAACAAAGACAGAAAATATTTAGTAATGTGTAATATGGTTTTGCACAAACTTGTAGAATTCATGTTAGCTTAAGTGCACACTGTGATTTAAACAAAAAATGCAAATTAGAACCTTTTTATTATAAATAGTCTTTATCAAGACACAGATGAAATCTAAAAAGATTTGTATGCTTTCTGTTTACAGTATCTTGAGCTACGTTTTTCTAAGACAGTCCGTATAGCTGCTACTCTTATTTACACAGTGCAAACGGTGAGCGGAAAACGGTTGCCTAAAAGTAGCCTAAAGTAACAGTAATTTATTTTATTTCAAGTTTAGATTTAAAAGCATAGTTTTTGACACCTTACAGATTTTGTACACGGGAGTTGTAGTGTTTACTCCAGCTCTAGCTCTTAATCAAGGTAAGATAGTGTGGAAAGCACTAATAATATCATTTAAAATGACATTTATGTCATTTTCTGTTTGTATAATACCATAATGATTAGCCCAATCCTAATGTTATTTCCTCTACCTATAACATGCTACTCATAGTGACAGGGTTTAATCTCTGGGCGTCCATATTTGCTACCGGAATTGTCTGCACCTTCTACTGTACATTGGTGAGTAGCTAAAACTGGTAGTTACTTTATTATGTTTGTTTAAGTTATTTAATTAGATAAACTTGTCTAATTAGATAAACCTGTCCATCTTTCTGTCTGTATACGATACAGGGAGGGCTAAAGGCTGTGGTTTGGTCAGATGCCTTTCAGATGGTGGTGATGGTGGGTGGATTTTTCACTGTGCTGGTACAGGGCACAAATAGATGTGGAGGAATCAGTGCAGTATGGGAGACAGCACAAGCTGGACAGAGACTAAACGTGTTTGAGTATGTACTGTATTATCTAACCTTATATGCAAGCCATGATGCCAGTAATAAAATAGATTTAATTATAAAATAAATAAATAAATAACACATCTTAGTTTATGATTATATGTTAAAGATATTTGTCAGCCCTAATGTGTGCATATTTATTTTCTAGCTTTGACCCTAGCCCACTGAGACGTCACACATTCTGGACAGTCACTGTTGGGGGCATGTTCACATGGCTGGGCATTTATAGTGTAAACCAGTCCACCATTCAGAGGTGTATTTCCTGCAAGACAGAGACCCATGCTCGCTGGTCAGTTTCTCTAGAGCACAATCTTTAAAGTGAAGAAACAATTAAAAATGTTGCATTTGGCTTCACATAACTTTGCATGAAGCACATGATCTTAACCTTCCTCTTTGGTAGCTGATGTATGAAGATGACAAGTGAAGTCAGAATTGCACAGGGATAAATAAGGAAAAACAGATCACTATCAAGTCTTTTTTTATTTGTCCCCATCAGTGCTCTGTATCTGAATTTGCTGGGTCTCTTGATGATTCTCTTTTGTGGTGTGGTCTCAGGACTCATTCTGTACACTTTCTATTCTGGATGTGACCCCTGGACAGCTGGCTATGTGTCAGCTCCTGACCAGGTGACACTGTTATGTCTCTTTTTTGCATGAGCTGCATTTAAATTATCCCTGACTGTACCAGCTTGAAGTTGTAAGCATAACTGTAAACATCTTTTCAGCTGATGCCATATTTTGTACTAGAAATATTGGGCAACTTTCCAGGGCTTCCTGGGCTATATGTTGCTTGTGCCTTCAGTGGGACCCTCAGGTATTAAAAAACATTTATGTCTTTTTATATAGAAATTTCTACCTACAGTTTATATACAGGTTTAGCTGTATATAGATTGAACAAAGATCTTTGGCATATTATCTCTATTTTAACATTGGTAATTTTGAAAAAAGTAATGAGTTCCTGCTGTTTGTTGGTTTCAGCACAGTTGCTTCAAGTATCAACGCTCTGGCCACAGTTACGTATGAGGACTTAGTGAGCCAGTGCTTCAGGAACCTCTCCAACAAAGCAGCTATATGGATTAGCAAAGCCCTGTGTAATTACAATCATTACTTTTAAAAAGGGATGCACCGATACCAATACTGGTATAAGTATCAGGCCAGATATAAGGCTCACAAATTTGTAATTAGAAAAACACTCTGATACCAAAGTCCAAAACATCTTGTGATGTTATTGACAAAACATTCGGTGCACAGAGACTCCGGCAGCAGAATGTCTGGCTCAGTGGTCTTTAAATTAATGTTGTCAATCCACACATGCCAGATTGCAAAATTTGTTCTAAAAAGTATTAAGGTACAAAAATGAGTACTTATAATACAAGTAATCAGATAAACATCTGAAATTAAACTAAAACGCAAAATGAGAGAAAATGGCAAGAGATAATCATTTTCTCTTTTTTTTAAACCATGCACCAAGAGCTGATAGTTATGCGTAGTAATACCTATAGGTCATAAAATAGTTCACAGTGGAGCACTTTGATATTTTTATCTACATATAAATAATATAAAACTGCATGGGTTACAACTGCATAATCTTTTTTGAACAAGCAATTGAAATATCGGAGAAAAGTCAGTAGGTTTAACCCTTATGAAAATGATTGTGTTACTCTCTCCAGGTGTGATTTTTGGAGTGATCTGTACTAGCATGGCAGTGGCGGCATCAAAAATGGGTACAGTTGTGCAGGTGAAAATCTTTACTAAACAAATTCACTGTCATATTTATATCAACCCCATTTACATTTAAATATATTATGAATTTTGTGTATTAGGATTACAGTCTGAGAAATATTTTAATATGGATAAGGTGTAGCTGCATTAATATCAGATTTTATTCGGACATAACCCTAAATCTAATTCTGATTTATTGTGCATTTGAAGTGACCTAGCGAATGAAAACATGTCTCGTGCGACATTAATCAGCAATAGATTTTGCAAAATGACGTTTTTGGTTACAGACTGTGATGAATACATTCACAGAAAAACAAAAATAAATTGGTGGGATGGTGTTCTCAAAAGTATATCATAGTACCTTTAATATGTATTGTTAATCTGGAAATGTGGAAAAAGTATTTTTTGAAAGTGGTTTAAGGTGCATACTATAAATAGACCATGACTACTTTGTGCATGATTTTTAGGGTGATTTTATAAGGGGAAAGCTATACAGTATTAGTACAATATGCACCAAGGAAAGGTATCTTTTGTCAATCACACAGCTGTAACTGAAAAACAAAACAAAACCTGCACTTGTTTAAAATTTAGATACAAAACCACAAACACAGACTAAGAGTAAGCAGACAGAAAGCTTGTTTATTTAATGTCATAATCAGAGTAACATTTGTTTTCTGTGTACTAGGCTGCTCTCAGTATTCACGGCATGTGTGGAGGTCCAACGCTTGGTCTCTTCTCTTTGGGAATTTTCTTCCCCTTTACAAACACTTTGGTCAGTGCAAATCCCCAGCCAAAACAATGCACATCCATCTTTTTAAAGGCTTTAAAATTGTGAAATTGTGAAATTGTATGGCTATATTGACTTTACATTAATCAAAGCCTTTCTTCCTTCCTCATTTGTCATTTTTGAAAAGATGTTTAAAAGAGGTACAGGATAATTGTAGCACATCAGTAGCTAAATATAACACTCTGTGTTGTGTGCTCTGTCCTCAGGGGGCTATAGGAGGCCTGATAATGGGCATTTCTGTGACCTTCTGGGTGGGAGTGGGAGCCTTTATCCACGGTGCTTCTCCTAATAACACTCATCCTCTGCCACTGAGCACAGCAAGCTGTAACTAGTGAACACTACAGCTACAGCAGTTACTCACACTGCCAGCTCATTTACAGGGTAGTTAGTTCACAACGCATATACTTTTTTATAGGGTGTCTATATACAGTTATATATATATATCTACTATATATATATATTATATATATTATATATATATATATATATATAAACAAAGATTAATCATTTCTTTTAAAAGCCTTACCTTAATTCACAATTCTCGTCTATTTTAATCCAAAACATTCTTTTGTGATGTGCTTGTAAAGTTTCTCTTCACCTTATAACAGGTTTACTTATTGAGCCTTGACAATGATTCCAATGGTTTTTAGATATAATATAATAATATAATAATGTAGAGTAATTAATAAATACGCTATCAAAGCCCATTAAATGAATACCCTGCCATTTTCTGCTGTCCCTTTGCCAATAATCTCCAATAATTTCCCTATACTAAGAAAACAGAAAACTCATTTTCAGTAATCTCTGTCAGTTATTATGTAAATGGTGGAATTAAATTTGGTCAATTAAGGTACACTCTAAGATTATGTATGTGTCGCTGCGTCACATGGCTATACGCCAGCATCCCTGTCTATGCACTTGTGAGATGCGTATGACTTGTCTCTGGGAACTGAGGTAACATATACCCCACAGACTTTTCAGAAAGAAAAGAATTTTGGTGGCTTGAAAACTGCAAGACCTTCAGTAAATACTGAGATTGTTGCCTGTGTAAAATGACATTTTACTCTATGACCTTAGTGTTGGAGAGTTAAATAAAGTTACATTAGAACAGATTTGGTAGAAGATTATCATAAGTCTGTTGTATTGTAATGGTTTGTTTTTATTTTACTTTACATAGTCACTTATTTTAAATGCTATTGTTATCATGCATAAACCCCTGAGCACTGGGTAAAGATTATTATAGATGGGCAACGTTTCACAAGTATGTTTAAAATATGCTCGGATAAGTAAAAAACTATGGAAATAATGTAAATACAAGAGTCGCTGTTAATATCAGTAATATGTTTAATTAAGCTTATTTGCTGTCCTACGCCACGTGCAGATCTGTGCTGGCTGACTCCTGGTACTCCATGTCCTATCTGTACTATAGTGCAGTGGGTTTTCTGACCACAGTTATAGGAGGCCTGCTCATTACAGTGATAACAGGTGAGATGGGATGAATGCTAGAATATGTATATTTCATAATTATCAATGGAATGGAAGATAAAGTGGTTTACTACTGTTCATATTTTCTTATTATATGTAACATGATGAAAACAATAACTATTAAAATTACGTTTTTATCATTAACATTTAACAGTAATGACGTAACGCTATCAAATGTAGCAAAGTAAAAGTAAAGTAAACCTATTCTTAAAATCACATAAAACTATTCAAGTAAATCTATTAAAGTAAATGTAATTCAATACAACATGTTACTACCCACCTCTGGACTTGAGACTTTCTCACTATTATGTCTGCATCAGATCTTCTACAATTTTTACTACAAGTGTCTGTTGTCTGTTTGCAGGACCCACTAAGCCACAAGAAGTAAAATCTGGGCTGATTCGGCCAGTGTGTGATCTGTTCTGCTTCTTCTCAGAGAAATACAGGGTCATGTGCTGGTGTGGTGTCAACCATGCAGAGGACAAAGTGAGATGCCTTATGTACACTGATTAAAGAAAACACAATATGCTCATTTCAAAGATCTGCCCAGGTCACCCTTTTTTTCACCTTATTTTTTAGTTGGATGCTGCGGATTTTGGAACAGCGTGGGAGAATCAGGAGCATCAGGATGTTAAAAGTGTGACAAATAGAAGTCATCTGAGTAATAGGATGCAGACTGAGGCTAATGTTAATGCAGCTTTTGAGCCAGACAGAGGTGGCTATGTTCTGTCAAAACAGCTATAACCTTGAAAAATTTGTATGAAAAATAATCTCATACCAGACTTGTCCAACCCTATTCGTAAAGTGGCCAGTGTGGGTGGAGTTTTCCTCCTAATCAAGCAAAAACCACAGCAGATTCCACCAGTTAATCTGTTGATATTGGCTGTCAGTAGACTCAAACGTGACTTCTGCTTGATTAAAAAGAGAACCTGCAGCCACACCATCTCTTAACTTACGTCTTTACTCTTAACTTAAACCTTACAACAAGACACATGCCATTTTTACCAAATAACAAAATACTTCCCAACAATGTTAGTTGAAATATACAGTCAATGATTTATTACAGAAAGGTGCGATATTCAAATTTATTCTATAGATGTTTTGTATATTTTCTTCATAGTTCCTTTTTTTTTTGTTACATGTAAACAGGGATGTCAACAGAACACGCTGTTGATATTGTATATGCCACCATAATCATCAGGTACAAATCAGATTGCACAGAATGTGCTATTGTTCTGAAACATTTTGCATGATACACAGCGCTTTTCTTACAGGTCATTACAAGCTCATTCGATGGGGTCAGCGGGTAGTTCGAAATCTAACCCTATTATCTCACTGAGTGAGCACATATTGCCCTTTTAACATTATACCCAATAAAAGTCATTGCGACTGTGCATATTTTACTACCGTGTAACGGATATAAAATGCTTTTATAATAAATCTTTTGAATTATTTTAACTAAGAAAAGCAAATTAAACTTTTATTTAATATGAACTTTTTTTAAAATACACCCTAATTTGAAAAAAAATTACACTCCACTTTTGTTCATTTAAATAAAGTTTGTGTCTTATTAACAAGTGCTCTTGTTCCTAAAGTAATAAATCAGTTTTAAACATAGACCCTTAAGATTTATTGCATGCTTTATTTACTATGTTAGGAATTAATATTGGCTTTGTTTTGTGTTGTTTCATCATATACCAAAATACAATATTTCATTGACAACTCCGCTGCATTAAAGCAGTGATTTATATCATGACCAGGCTGCTGAAAAAAAAATCATTTTTTAAAGGAAAAGTTTAACTTCAGTATATTTTAGTCTAATTAAGAGTGAACATGATTGACAGCTGTGCACTTTTACTACAAACTGATCACAGATCAGATAATTTTGAGCTAAGCAATGCAACCCATGCAGACTCCACAGTGAAATTGCACCAGAACACATACACACACACACACACACACACGTGTTTTTCAATAAAACACCAGACAGATGTAGCCGTCATGGCTAAGATCATGCATAGATTACAAAAAACGGTATGGCTAAAGAACGGCATGTTACAATTCTCACGCTGCATTGGAGGCAAAGCTACCAGAAACAGTAAGTCACCTGAAATTCACAACTCTCTACATTCTGTTATATCTAATCACAAATAAAATAAATAAATAAATAAGAACATAAACATATTTAATAATGACATATGTATTATTCCTTTACTGCAGCGACTTCCTCGTTATCTCACTCTTGTGCTGTTTGTTGAGGTACAGAGAAACAACCATGCTTCTAAAGTGCTCCATTCGTCTGATTGATGTATGGTTCTGCCTTATACAGTATGATCATGCAAAAGTGCACGGGAATTAACTTTAACTAGGAAACGTTTGAGATACGTTACAGCAGCATTCATTATAAGACACTTTCTTATTTTCTCTCACATACTTACATATAATCATTCACATACACCTACTGTGCACTTCATGAGCAAAGCAAAAATAAATTCCCCATTGTGTTCTGTGTAATCTGATGTGACTGCTAATGAGACATAGAAGAAAGGAAATTGATAGTAACCTGACCTTTTTTTTAGTCTACCTTTTTTTAGGACACAGGGACAGAGGGAGATGAATTTTCTCAGTTTTTCATGTTCTAAGATAAAAATGTTTTCAGACTTCCTTTTAGAAAAAAAATATATATATAAAATCAAACTAGGGCATTTAACATATAGCAAATGTAAGGTTTAACTTAAATAATAAACATTAAGTGTCAATCCAAAAACTGTCATGGAATTAAACATTTCCAATCTGTTAAGCTTATGTAACTTTTAACCAAATTCTACACCTTCTGTTGTTCATCTGTCTATACTTTCTACATGCTTGAGGAAAGCATGTCCCTGACTTTTAACTCTTAAACAAAACCTATCAAAAAATCCTTTAATCTACCCCATGTTACACTAACGATCCGGCCTGTGGAAATACACTTAGTTAATTGAATCATGTACAAACAGTGTCTTGAACAAAAGCCTTCTGAATCACCATCAGCACACAGCAAAATACAGTTCCAATCAGTCAAAAGCCCATGAAATGCAGGCATCTGCTTATCAGAAAACACAGAACTGATAAAGAACAAGGGACATTTAAATCATTTAAAATAACTCTACAAAATATCAAAACAATAACAGTAAACACAAATCTGTTTTGGGATTGGATGTTGAATCTGCAGGCTATGCTCAGATTTTTCTTATAGGTTTGCTGTACTTTTGCATAAATTGGTATCCACATCACCTTAAGCATCACTATTTTATACAGAATAATCAAGAAAAAGCAAGCATGAACAAAGGCCAACCTGTGCTTGACTCAAAGAGAGAGAGATTCAGAAAGAATGTGGTTGAATAGTGGTTTGTTAGCTGCCAGAGAAAAAAAATAGTCAGCAAGAGAGACAGGAGCTATGGAGTTTGATGAAGGAAGGGAGTGAGTATACATCAGGAACAAACTCCGAAGCCCTTCTTCTGCATAGTAAACAATACAAATGCATTCTGTTTCTATTTGACCAAACAAACGACAGACAGTTCAGAAAAGAGCAAAGCCAGCAAAGGCAAAAGACAGCAGGAATAGTGTAGGAGGGAATAAAAGCAAAATCCCCAAATTGATGATAGAGAGGCATCAGGCAAGAGTTATGGAAGAAGAAGCTCTTTGGTGCAGAGCAGGACTGTCCACTCAAAAGCGACTGAGCCTCAGTACTGGACTACCAGCAAAGAAGCCCACCAAAAAGGGTAGCGTGTGTTTAGTCAGTAAAGCTTAGCCATTCAAAGCTGTGGCATGGACATGCATGAGTAAATGCAAACGATTTTGCGGTTCCTACATGGTAATCCATTGTAACTGTTTTGTATTGTTTGTGTTCTCACATTTGTTACTCATTTCTTGGTAGGCGCATGGATGTGCGTATGATAAGTCCATCTGTTAGGCATAGCTAAGGCCACTCATGGTGATAACGCTTGCCATTTTTTTTCCTCTCCTTCTGTAGGTGCTCCAGCTCTGCTTCATACATCATCTCCTGCATGAGGTACTTCTCCCTGCGCATGCGTTCACACAGGTCTTTGGGCATGTCCGGGATAAGATGGGCAATGAAGGTCTTAATGCCAAACACTAGGTGCTGAATACAACAAGAAGACATCAAGCAGAAATGTACTTACATAAAATACAAAGTTCTGTTAATGATTGTTATTTGCCTCACCTCGAAGACAATGATGAAGGCCAGTCTGGCAGCGAGCACATGCCAGAACTGCAGGGTAAACTCATAGGGCTGTGAGCTCCATGGGGGAGCTCTGTAGTCCCGATACCTGTGGAGATGAACAGGAAGCATTGATCCCCAGCTGTACACACGGATGAATTCCAGTCTTTCATGTATCCAATCAGCACTTATATATATTTGTACCTGCAGTATCGTGTTTCATACTGACTTCCGTTCTTCAGCTCTCCCATGTCAAACACAGACAGACTACTGTTCATATATCCTCTCAGGCATCTGCACACACGTAAATGTAAAATTAAAAAAAAAAAATCTTTACTTTGGAAGTGATCTGTAATTACAAAATATGTTACATGCAAACAAACAAACTAAGTTCTCCTTACTGTTCATGCTGGTAGCCCTTGTCCACACAGGGCCCGTATTTAAAGGCATAGACAAATCGAGGAATGTAGTCAGATGTGATGGCAATAACAAATGCATTAGTAATGACAGCCACCACACCTATTCCCTCTAGGATCCCATGCCAGATTCCTGAGCAGAGAGAATTGTTCAGCAAAAGTCTAAATACATCATCATGAACTTAGAATTTAGTTTTGAAAATATACGTTTTTCTCTACACACTCCTACTTTAATGAGTAATACTCATTAAAGGTTAAACGATAAATGACGCGGTAAAAAGATTGTAGAGACTGACCAATATCAGTGGCTCTGGCTGGCATGGGTCTCCTCCACTGTGTCACAAATTTGTATGCATCCAGTCTGATCTCGATGATGTTGTTGAGCAGAGCCAGCAACGGGGCCAGAGGAAATGCAGCCACAAAGATAGTGGTGAAACCAAACTGGAGCACTGCACAGAGATGCCATGTGATTATAGCAGTACTCGGGGTTTATTAATCAAGCTCAATGTTAACAAATTGATTTCTTTTAAAATATCTACAACAGACATGCTGTATTTATGAGAACCCCTTTTAATTTTAAAAGCTTTGTCATGTGACCAATAAGTGTCTAATATGTATCAACCTACAATGTGCTGCGTAATGCATGCCGTCTTGAGCATATGCCATCTTTAGTGTCAATCACCTGGGTACAGTGTGGATATGTCACAACAGGTGGTTTCCTGTGAAACCTAACAAAAACCTAATTAACATCTCCTGAATCTGCTGATGCCTTTTAGCTACTTCATCACAACTGGTTCATTTTGGTGCAGACATGAAGCAAAATAACCACTACTTTTGCCTATGAATTATTTTCTTTTTTCTGATTTGTGTTTATTTTTTAATGCTTTTCTCTTTGTAAGATTTTTCTTTCACAAAAGCCTCTAAGCTGCAATGTACACTTGCCCTTTACTTTATCAGTAATTGCTACTTCACCAGTGAGGTTTATAATGTTTCACTTAAGCTGTTAATAGCTTATCTATGGATGAGGACTGTCTGAAACAACAGGAAGTCATGCTTTTCTGCAGCACTCACCCATCTCAAGGTACTCATCCACCAGACCGTGAGCATTCATGGGCTGCAGGTTCCAGTCTTTGTCCCACTGAGGCAGCTGCTCTTTGCTTTCTACATTATTTTGTTCTCCCGCTCGCCTCATCTTCCGCCGAGACCACCAGTTCTGCAACAGTCTAAAGTAATGAGTGTATACAGTAAATGTAAATAAATGCATTGCAATAATTGCTACAAATAAACATGTAACACTTAAAGATAATCACTATAATGCAAAAAAATGTAACTATGTAGATCTATTTTATAAGCAGTGAAAGTATTAGCCGTAATGTAACTTTTTTTTATTTTATAGGCCGCAAAATTGCTAGCGGTGCCCCTGCTATGCATTGTAGGTCAGAAAAATAAGACAGAAAAATAAGACTCAGAAAAATATTAAAACATTTCTTTGATTGATTCCAACAGAATTAAAAACAAACCCCTTCAAAAGGTTTTTGTTTAAATTGTAATAAACTAACAAAATGCACTTTTAAAAGATTTTCTTAATGCATTAACACCTTCAAAAACATTTAAGTACATCACTACTTTTAATTATAATTTTATTTTGATATTTTTGGCATCTACACTCACTGCAGCTAGTTAGAAAAAAAAATTACAAGCAACAACATCTTTTAATATTTGCTACATTTATATCGCATGTAAGTCGCCTGCAACTACGATCCCTATAGATTAGATTGTATGTCTATTGTAAAGCTTTTTGTCTGGTTTTTAGTTAAGCTATACAGCTGCCAGTCAGTTATTCAGGGGACAACAAAGTAAAAGACAAATAATTTATGGATTACCGATGAATATGTGTTCTATAAATCCTATGAAATTATTTTTAACATTGTTTCTAATGTTAGTCATTTCTGTACCCTCTCGAGGAAGGACACAGCAGGATAGCTGTGCTGTAGTTTGACTGTATGTGATGACGTGGCTGTTAGTTTTAGAACTGCAGCGAAAAGCAGTATTCATTCAACCATAAAACCTCGAACTGAAAGCGCAATCCTGTCCTTCATCCTATCACTGCTAAGACACACTCCGCCTGTGCCAAGAGAAACTCAGCTCAACCTTAAAAAACAAACAAAAAGTCTGTTCTATTTAAATAAGTCTAAATTCTAAATAATTGCATTTTTAACAAAAACAAAATGTCCACACAACAATACTCACGGGTAGCCCAGCTCCATGAAGTTATTCCAAATCTGTTTTAACACCATAATCACTCCCATTTGCAGGCATAAATCAATCAGACAGCCACTAGGATGGCACTAGGAATGAAACACAAAATAAACAGTATAAACCAGTTCATCATTAGCACAACATTGTCATGTAACACGCCTGCAGTGAAACAGTCCCAGAGATTTTACAATAGGTGGCTAATTCCTGAAACAATAATAATTATTTATGCTCTTGGACAGTTCACTAGGTTGTCATTTAAGCAAGAGGAAATCAAAGAAATTACATTTAATCCAATTAAAAGGCCACTGCTGGCCAGAATCTCTATGAATCTATATGATCTCTAATGAAGCGGCTATTATCTTTTGTTTATGGGAGCTCGCGTTCATTTATGTTGATTATGAAGAAGTCTGATTTAATAAAGTGCATCAGCATTTCAATCTAGCAACCAGCACTCAGCTGACAATGATGCAGTGGTGTTATGTGAGGATGCTGATAGTGCTGCAATGTGGGAAATCTATCGGAAACGGTTCGGCAAATCCTCACTCACCTCCTCCATTCTCCAGCGATTAAACAGCTTATTATAATCTCCAGGCCTGCCCGCAAACCTGTGAAAACACACACAAACACACACACACGCACACACACACAGATATATCTCTGAAATTTAATCAGCCGCACTCAATATCATTCCATGGAAAAAGCTCTCACATTTCACATTAAAACTGAATCATAATGCTACATAATAACAGTGACCAAACAAAGAACACACTGTTCTCTGTTTATTCGAATAGGTGTTTAACATAAAAGTCACTTGAAAAAAAAAATAGATTAAAAGGCTTATCAAAAAATCACCCCAGCAACTAATTATTTACGGAGAACTACTTCAGGCTCACTGAAGGGTATCAGCTGCTTAAAATGCCTCAGATATACCCGGTAGTTCAGGCTATTCACCTTCCTAGGAAGAAAGCAATGTAGAAGGTGGAGCTGTTTAAATTGACAAACTGGAAGAGAAACATCTTGAGGGCAAAGCTGTTCTCCCATTCAGATTCGGTCCGTGGGTGTTCTGTAACACAAACCAGAGAACCTTGACTTTTTTTGTGAGTTTTTTAGCTGGTATATGCAAGACATTAAAGAAACCCCCACCCTGAACAGGATCTGAAGCTAAAATCAACACGTCTGAGTGAAAATGCCTTTCAGGAATTCAAGCCCCCCCTTCCTTTAACCTTGTGGATTACCATTCCATTAACAGGAAAGTCTCAAACTTTCTGACATTTCAGACTTACCAAGATTTGTTAGCAGATAGGCCACTTTCTCGTAAACCTGCCAAAGCACACGGAATTAGTTCAAAACCATTAGGAGGAATAAATTCTCTAAAATATCTCAATTAGAACTAATGGGAAAACCAGCATTCTAAAAAAAAAAATAGCAGCAAATTATTGTCTACATGATTTATTGCTCTCTATAACAGAGTGCAAAAGTTTGCTCACCCTTAGAAGAGGCAGAAGGTAAAGACAATTAATACTTTACAAAACATAACTTGTTGTGTCATACATGTATTTAGTGTATTTAATTGCTCTTGTTGTGGGAAATTAATAATTTTTAGCATTTTGAATTAATATTGTGTGTGTGTGTGTGGGGGGGGCATTATATTCTTATTGTTTTACCCTGAAAGATTACCTTTTATACAGCTGTGTGACTTTATTACAAGTAGCTACCTGAATAACATACGATTAAACGAACATATTTTTTTATAATTACTGCGTAAATTGTCTTTGAAACATAAGTACATTCCAAATAATAAACACATTGCGAAAGGAAACAGCAAATACAACCAAACTAATCAGAATTTGCTTTTTAAATTTGCACAAATCTATTTATCTGCTGTTACAGTGAAGTTTTCAGAGTTCTGAAAGAGTTTCCAGTTTCAGTAACAGACATAGAAGTGCTCTAGTCAGCTTTTGGTTACAGAAAAATTTCCAGGACTTTGCGGATTCAATCCATATTTCTTATGAACTTCAACAGAGCACAAAATAGGGTTAGGGTTTTAAAAACACAAAAAAAATAGCATGATAGTTGTTGCCTGCTTGACAGAAACTTGTCTCTATTCTCTTTCACTAAATATAAAAATCCCAGATGGACAGGATTTCTTTACAATATTATCACTTACATAATTTAATCCATTACTTAAAGCACACAACCAAATTTATATAATATAATTATCATTTAAAGATGATTTTTTTCTTTCCTGCTGACACATTTATTTTGGTAAAATCTATTTAAAAAAAAGAAAGGATGAGCTTTTTGCACAGTACTATATGTATTATTTAGAGTTCCAAACAAATGTCAACGGAGTTGTTATGACTGGGTTCTATCTGGTATTGCATATATAACACTAGGTTAAAAAAAGGCTGACCACATTGAGAGACATGATAATCATGAAGTTGATGCAGACTCCTGTGCCAGAGGTGGCAAACTGCCAGTTCTTCTTTACAAACTCCCACTGGAAGGAGGCAAACTTCTCCATGGCAATGAGTCGGAACACCACCACAGCAAACACTGCTGTCAGCACCAGGGAGATCTAAAATATAGAGACAATTAGGTGATAAGATTTATTTCATTAATATAATGAGAGCATTGGAAAGAAAGAGGAATTAGAGGGGAATGCTTTCTAGACGAATATTTACCTAATAAATCATAAATTTTATGGTAGACATAATTCTTTTCCTTGAGAATCCTTTTAAATAACATACAACAGCCAGCAGGGGGAGACAGTCACCTGTGGCCTTGAAAATATTGCTGGTATCGTCACTAGGGTAATGCGCTAACAGTCAACTAGGAAATATAGTTTAACATAACATCAGGTGTTATTCTATAATTTAATAAGTTAGATCAAAATATTACAAACTACTTCGGTGCAGAGGCATGGGGTAGTATAAAAACTAGTTAAAGGGGAAAAAAGGATTCTGGGTCACACAAGAGGTTTTTTGACTAAAGAAAATGGCTTACCATAAAGAAGATCCCCGACACCGAGACCATGAGGCGGCTGAGTTTGTCACTAAATGGCTGGAAAGGTTCTGGTTTGCCTGAGATGGGGTTCACTCTCTCCTTTCGCGAGTACTTTGCTTCAAACTGGGGCCTAAGTTCCTCCTTCTCAACACACATGTTATATGTTAAGATATTGTCTCTGAGATATTTAATTCCTCTACCAAATACACAATGCATTGTTATTCCACATACAGACAGCTGGCATCATCATTTATTTTCAATGGATCTGAAAAGTTAAGTTAATGATGATGATGAGGCTCTTAAGTTATTTATATAAGGAGCCTTTTTGTTGTCGTTGGCTCTGAGTATATTGCTAAAAGTTTGATTCAGTAATACGACAATCAAACATCTTTGACGACACCAACAACAACGAGGGAGGATCTGTCTCAAGTAAACACAGCGCAGAAGAGTCTTCACTATAGACATAAATATGACAAACCAAAAAGACTAATATTAATATAGAATATAGAGCGATCGTGGACTTAATAGCTGCTGTACTGCTAATCAACTGCATCTGCATAAATAAATAAAAACATAACACAACAGGGTCATGTTCACTGTCAGCAAAATTATGTAAAAATGTGTTTTTACAGCACGACATTTAATGAATTAATGCTTCCTTTTACTGTTTTTGTAATTGTACTGAGTGAAAAAAGCAAAAAAAAAAAAAAAAGCTAAGTTAGCTGAAAATATTCTCCACAAATATCTACGGTTTTAGGTACTCTTATGGCCAGAAAGTATTTATGAGTACACTAGGGTAATTAACAAGGTAAAAATACAGTATATATTAAAAAGATTTGTTTCGACATAATCAGATGAGCTTGGTGTAAAGCTTTCATACATTTGATGACAATTACTAAAGTGATGTCATCAATAACGCATGCTTTGTTAATTAAAAAAGACTCTAATAAGTCGAAAGGCTTACATCCGACACCGATTCTGTACAAATAATGTCGACACATAGTGTATGAAAGAATGTCCAACAGCAAACAACACTTTCACATGCAGTAAATAAATGCTCAACGTGTTGTTATCTCAGCAAACAGCACAGCATGCACTGAGCATGACATGATATCGATAGGAAGCACACTCACTGAACACACCATGACACGGGATTTACACTAAAGGAAACACAACAAATAGCACACATATTGGCCACACACTTGGGCTGTTCATGTTGATTAGTTATTGTCAGTCAACTCAGAAAAGCGTGTGTTCGTAATACTGTTTTCTGGTGGAAAAAAAAATGCCTTGTCTTATACTAGCCTCTGCAAATGAAGCTGAGTGTTTGTAAATAAAGCACAGATTAAGAATCACAGCTTGAGGTGACTTGTTTCTCCGAGGAGTCTCACCTCTTCCTCCTCCCAGTCAATTAAATCCCAGTCATATGTCAGTTCTGCTCTTCGTCTTTTCCAGAACTCAAGGAAGACAGTTGCTATAGGAGCAGACAGAATAATCAAGAGAACTAGCTATGCATTTTGAAATTTATGCTCAACTTGTTCTGTGTTTATTCTTAAATAACAAAATATACATACACACACTATATGGCGAAAACTTTGTGGACACCTTACCAGCAAACCAAGTGTGTCTTACCAAGTGTTCTGCATTGAGCCCTGACCTCAATTACAATGTCTCTGCAACTGCATCGCAGACCTGGACTTGAGGTTATTGAGTTTTGGAGATCATGGTCGTCGTAGAGCATCATCAAATAAAAAATAAATGTCCTCTATAGGTAAAACATTTGAGCTGCATACAGGCCAGTTTAGCACCCAGACTCTTCTACTATGAAGCCATGCTGTTGTAATAGCTGCGGTATGTGCTTTTGCATTGTCCTGCTGAAAAACAGGCCTTTCCAGAAATAGACGTTGTCTGAAGGAAAGCATATGTTGCTCAAAAACCTTTATATAACTTTCAACATTCATAGTAGTGCCTTTCAAAACATGCAAGCTGCCCATACCATATGCACTTATGCACCTCCATACCATCAGAGATGTTGGCTTTTGAACTGAACACGCTGATAACATGCTGAAAGATCTTCCTCCTCTTTAGCCCTGAGGACTATGCTTCCGTGATTTAGCACCCAGACTCTACTACTACAAAGCCATGCTGTTGTAATAGCTGCAGTATGTGGAACGTTGTTTTTATAGTATTCTTGTATATTTTTACACGTTATTTTACAGATTGGAGAGCTCTGTCTATCTTTACTTTTTAAGAGACTCTGCCCCGCTAAAACATCCCTTTTATAGATAATCATGTTACAGACCCCGTGTCAATTAACTTAATTAGTTGCTAAATTTTCTTCCAGCTAAATCTTTTCAAAATGTATTGCCTTTTTAGCCTTTTGTTTCCCCTGTGCCACATTTTTTGAGACCTGTAGCATTTAAATTTAGCTCATTTAGTAAATAAAAGCGTAAAATTTACTATTTTAAACATTTATATTACCCATGTTCTATTATAAATAAAATATTAGCTTATGTGATCTGAAAGTCTTTCAGTTTTCATTTTAATTAAATTTAAAAACATCCCAACTTCAGGAATTTAGGTTGTAATATGAAATATTTTTTGTTGGCTGCACATATCTCATCCCTGACCCCTGCTGCTTGTAATACAAAGGATCCTATTCTAGACATCCAGACTAAAGTACACTTCCTACTCTCAAGCTGTCCTGCAAACCGTATCTTCATCAGCTTCCTGCATAGAACTCCTACATACTACACCAAAGCGTGGGTCCCTTAAACACCCACTGACTGCAGAACAGGAGCCGACTCATGTTTAAAGTGTTATACAATATTGCAGAAGCACCATGGCACTACTACTGATTGTACACTTTACACAGCTAAATACTTTAGACTGTACAAGCTTGATCTTAATAATGCTTAAAAATTGTATTTCTCCATACACTGTGTGCTGTTCAAAACTAGGCATTATTCTTCTTTTCATCTATATTTACTTTACATTTAATTGGTATAATTTACAATAAAATGTCTAGTTACTGGCATTTATGTATTATTACAGAATTGCACATAAATGATGTACTAATTTGGTTTGGGTATGGACATAATATATAAATCTAGATTAATATATATTTATGTTAAGTCAATGCCATTTAAGCAGTCACACTACAAAGCAGAAGTGATAACTATTGGCTGAAGTGACAGACAGACCGACCGACCACTTGCTTACTGCATAGTGTGTAAGTATATCTAAACCAGCAAGAGTGAGACAGGGTTGGAAAGATATATACAAATTATTAGGGCTAGGTGATACAGCAAAAATGTAATCTCAATCATTTCTTTCTATGTTGATCCATAGTAACCTACATTTCGATATATCAATTGTTTATGCTGCTAGTTTTAAAAGAGTATCTGAACAATGACTGAAGCTACAAAAATTAAAAGGTTTATTAATTATGATTTACAGAATAGGTTATTAACAAAAACAGATTTGGCCTTAAAAAATAAGACAACTTACTAAAACAAACATAATACAATATTACCACCTGTGCTAAAAGTTGTCTGTTAGTTGTAATGAGTCGGTACTTTTATTTTGAAAACAGTATCTAAACGCCACACGAGTCAAGTGCAGCTGCCATTTTGTTTGTTTTGGGTAGCGTTTGCCTTGTGTTAGCACAGGAGTCATGATTCAGACTCACATTTTGAGCTCAGTTTCTGCTACATTTGTAAATCTTTATCAACATCTAAATTTGCCTGTACTACATATTTATTTACCAAGTAATTTTATGGATTAATGGCTTCATAGGTTTTATATATGCATGTTTGAATGATGGCAGTCTAACAAAGACATCGATTAGACCAAATGTTTATTGTATATTAAAATAGTTTGCATCATTCAATCACAGGAATCTCAGTTTTCCAAAAATATGTAACAAGGTTATTTTGTGTTCTATACAACAGAAAGATTTCACTGATGGAACGCGTCGTCCCACCGGGAGGAATATTAACTGGTTTTAATTTATATCAAGTAAAAATATTTAGATCTTATCATCATTATTTACACAATGTGATTCAATATAATATGGTTTATCAGCCCAGTGCTACAAAGTATAGTGTTGCAGAGCCTTTAAGTTTTCCTACAGTGGATGTTATAAACTGACAGCTTTCTAACACCTCAGGGTGTTTTTAACAACTCAGTTGCTTAATTTATTTCTCCAGGGAGGCATTGCATTAGCGTAAGCCAGTCAATTACACTTAATACTGAGTCAACAATAAGATAATGTATAATGAGACTGGGACACTAAAATTGATCCTGCCATTGACATCCATTAATGCAAATAAACTCATTCAAGCTCACTGATTTTTAACCAAAGAGGTGCCATCAAAGTTTATTTACCTTAAATGTGCTAATGACAAAGGCAAAACTCTAGCATTACTTCTGACCACCTAAAAAAGAAAAAAAAGCTAAACTCACCCCATATTGCCATGAAAATGGCAAAGAAGACTGTCCCACCATTGTCAAACAGATGAGTCACCTATAGATTATGTAAAATATAAAAATGCGCAAAATCATGAATAATAATAACTCAGTTAACAACTTAATATTTTACTGGTTGTAACAAAAGTTTCAACAAATTATTTCACCAAATTATCTCTCAGAAAAGATTTAATATAACAGCAATAAAATAATTGATTATATATATAACTAAAGTGAACCCCCACAAACGTTCATTATATAATCATTATATGCTAGTAAGAGTCAATGATTTACATTAATAAAACAGTAAGTATAAATAAATAGATCGTTCCGCGACCGAGCTCGTAACTCCAAAGAATTGTATGTCAAATCAATTTTTCGCATTGAATTTAATTGAAACGCTATTAATACATTCCAAGTCCCCCAAAAAACACTGTAATTATTTGGTTATGTTTTTAATTACAATATAATGTACTGCAATAAACTGGTTTTATTATATATAATGTACAGCATTAACCTTGGAGATCAGACGACTCCACTTGCTAACACACTTGTTAACGCACATGTCTGACCACTACTTCGAGTGCGACACAGGATGCTGAGCAGATTTTACAGTGTTTTGACGTGTATTTGCAGTTGACAAGCCAACTTATGGTGTATTACTGAAACCAACTGGACTGGGAGTGTGAAGCATTGACGGACAGGAGGAAGAAAAGAGAAGCACTGTGGCGTTCGCTATGCCAACTAGTGGTTGAGTGTCTGAATCTGGCTCGAAACCGAATTACAGCTCGCAACTCAAAGCAAAAAATTGTCTGAAAGACGGCTCGTTTCGAAAAACTTGTTACTTGGAAACTCGTAAGTCAAGGTACCACTGTATAGTTATTATTAATGCCTAAGTTCTCTTTATTGTCTGGTTGTTCATAACCAATTTAATTTGGGTGTCAGATATGACTATACTTATACCTTTGCATAGACACAGCTATCACTGAGTTTCCAGGCGCTGCAGTTCACTTCACACATGGGGCACATGATGGTGTTGTTGGCCTCACAGATCTCTCTACTGTATTTACAAAGAAAACATTTTTTAGCACAATAATGGCACAGAAATGGTCTTTAAGTGATTAAAAATGCTTTACATAAAGAGTTTCTAAACTTTTTAGGAATTGAATTTAAACCTAATGGATATGGCAATTTGAGAGGGGGGTTGGAGGACTGACCTCACTTGACTAGAGTCCATGGTAAAAAGGCCATAGAGGAAGACAAAAAGACCAACCAGCGCTGCGGGGATCAACATACCCGTGTACCAACCCAGCCATGCAAAATACAGGCCAATCTTTTCCCCAAAGTAGCGCCTGTGAGACAGTGTGAGAGACAGAGAGGGAGGAAGAGAGAGAGAGAGAGAGAGAGAGAGAGGGAGAGAGAAAGAGAGAGAGAGAGACAGTAGCGCACATTGCTACATTTACAGAGTAAGTAGCATCCCCAAATGGCACAACAGAAATCTTTCCCTACTGTCAAAAGATCACAAATTGTTATGTGCATATGTTGGCCTTCACTCTTTTTTTCTTGGTATCTGTAATTATGTGAGAGCAGGCTGGTGGGTGGGTGGTAACTGGCAGGAGACTGAAATAAATCATTATTTAAATAAAAAATTTAAATGTATTACTTGATATTAAGTCAGAACATAGTGATTGACCTTTAGTGGTGTAACTAAGTCTGGAAAAACCTTTAAAAAAAGAGGGTGAGGTGAGTGTAGGAATCAAAGACTTCTTTCCGAAGTTACAATGCTCTATACGAGTGTTTGTATTAGTAGTTAATCTCAGCAGTTTATGTCTGTCAATTAAATATGCTGAGAACTTCAATAGCAGCATGATATGGTTTACCGAATGAGATCCAGTGGCTGGTATTTGTACCAGATACCCCAGCGTGCCCATCTCTCATACAGCAGGTGCCTATGGTTCTGAGCCCCATGCGTCTTTATTGAATGTCTGCTTTTGTAGCTGCCCTAAAACAAAACAGTGCTTAAAATGAGCCCAGAAATATGTACCACTATATAATATAATACAATAAAAAACAATGTGTTAAAGATATGATAAACTCACTTCATGAGGGGGAAATGCAGCCTCGTATGTGCTATTGCCAAGTAACCGATTGATACCTTATTAAAGAGACAAAGGCATGAATTAATCTGCAGCAACATATTTCATAAAGATAAGCATTCGTTTGTTGAAACATAATACATTAAAACAATAAAAGCTGTTACCAAATACAAGCATGTTTGATAATGCATTTATTACTCAGCAAGGCCTCACAGATGTGGCATCTACAGGAATATGATTTTTAAATCAACTTATGACACTAAAAAACTTAACGTAAGCAGCACACGTAATGGGCATTAAGTGTGGTGATACATGTTAGAAAAATACTTGGACATAGGTTTTTTAAGCCATTGTACATACACGTATTGAATACAGTTCAATCTACTAAAGCATCATGATGGGATCGATGTGGTACTGATCAAAACAACCAGATTTTGCACATAAACAGAAGCACTAAATACAATATTCACAGACACTAAGTGTACCGCCAGAAATTTATAGGTATACTTCTGCAATTTTAAAAATAACTTTAAGAAGCCTTGCTAATGAAGATCACTGATCACACAGGTGAAACAAAAAGTTTTAGGGGGGGGAATAAATTAAAATAGTTCAAGGTAAATTTAACAAAAAGTATTTACGTCTTTCAAATAGTTTCTCAAGTTCTTGCCTGACATAACACGCCTTCCCTAAACAGTCTTTTTTTTTTAAGATTTGTGATAGATTAATACTAACATTTAGAACAATTTTCACCTTCAACAAATGTTAAGGGTAAGAGATAGACTCTCTAAACTCTACGTTAAACATCAGTTCTGGCTAAAGTTTGATGCAAATTAAAAAACTGTATTTTTAACCTTTGAGGGACATTCTTTCTTATCTTAACTATTGATTTTAATTTCATGGAAAAACAAGTTTGGTGAAATGAGAGGAGTCTGAGAGGATATTGAGATTTTACAGATCCAGGGTCTCTGGGAAAAACATACAGGAGTGAACACACCTTCCCCTGTACCCCCATAATGTGCAATTAGCAATCAGCGGTTCATGCTGTTCATAACAATTAAAGACAGACAGAGAACACCATAGACAACACCCTGGCTGTAAAGAAATGGACATTATGTGACCAGCTAAAATAATATTTTTATATGTGGATTTTTGCTTTTTACTTTTAGGGAAACTATTAGGGATAAGAGTTTTATCTTTACATCAGATTTTAATTTTTATTGGTGCCTCATATGGGATTAAAAGACATATATACAATTTACCCTCATCTAGTAGTTTACTTGTTAATATATTTCCTAATGAGTCTGAAAAAAAAGGAACCAGAATAAATAAAAAAATTATAATTATACAATTGGGCCACTAATCCACCCACTAGCATGTTTTCTAAACTCATGTTTTCTAAACACTTTCTCAAAGAAAAATTAATATTTTACATAGCTTTTGCTGAAACTCTTATTTCACACTGCTCCTGATGATTACTATGTGTGTGCAATATTTATCAAAGCTGTTTTATCTAAATATAATAGCTCTATATTTTTTATATAATGTTCATAAAATCTGGCAGGGCAGAATATGCATTATGTGATTTATACATGGAACATAAAACCGCAAGGATTTATATAGGATTTACAGAGCTTAGTTCAATCTGTTCTAGTTTTAGCAAAGTATGTTTAAATATTAAAGACAATCCAAGGGTAATATCCTTGGACATTTTGAAAATACAATAAAATAGCAAAGCATGTGGAAATATATGATGCAAAGGACAAGGCAAGTAATGTTTTAGTTGTGAGTTAAATAACTAAAAAGCTGTACAAAGAAAAGAACTAAATAAATCAAAAACATATATAAACATTATTATAGCTTTGTTACTAGCTAATATTTTAGTGTACATGATTATGAAAATCAGGAAAAAAACAGGAAAATCAGGAAAAAAACACATTTTGGTAGAATACCAACGATTAGAGAAAACCTGCTGATACACAGAAGAAGAGAATGGTGCAGTGAAGGTTAATGAGTGCAATCTACACAGATCTGTGGGAAGATGATATCTGTGACTCACCCATCTTTGACTTGCCGTCCTCATACTTGGTGCGCTGTAAGACGTGGTGCACTATTCTGCTTCTGGTGGAGTTGGAGAAGAAGGAATCTCTGTTGTTGATGGTAAAACTGCAATAATAACATAGAAATGCAAATCAATTTAGCTACAGTAATTTAGCTCCTAAGCCCCAAAACAAGATGTTATAAAGAAGTGCTTTTTTGGGCTCCTAATAAAAACAAAAGATGTTTAATTTACATATTATTGCAGGAAATCTTTTAATAATGGAATTTTATTATGCCTCCAACCAGCAACGTATACTGATATAACAAAAGGAATATTTAGTAGAAAAACACACTGATCTTAGAAATGAATTTAAAAAAAATACAACTGAGAATACAACACAAACATGCAATCTAGACAAAACATGGGACATTAATATAAATGTAACATCTCATCCTTGAGGGGAAAAAGGAAGAATCTATTTTACGCTTTACTCGAAGAAAAACAGAGAGCAAAACAGAGAAATAAAATGTGACATCTGTTGAAGGAGGAAGGTTCAAGTTTTTCCAAACGTTTTTTTTTACTCCTATTTTCTACACATCCCATACGAAGGCACACATGATTGGTATTTATTTTGAAATTGTTGTGTGTAATATATATATATATATAAAATTCTAATCCCTTAAATATAATAACTAAGTTAACACCAATAACCAATGCATTGAACCAAGGAAATGTGCAGAATTCCTAATAGAAGATTGAAACAGCTTTAAGAAAGCAAAAAGACAACAACAGATTAAACACAGTAACTTCTACAGCAAAGTTATTAGCTTAGTATACTTCATGCCTAAATAGCACTTGAAGAATAATCAGTTTAAATTTATTAATATTACTAAAACCATCTTCATATAACTGCTGAAATACCACTACTTAAGATAAAACATGCCAGTGGACTTGTAGCCACACATATTTATGGCATTTGACAGACTCTATTATCCTGATAATGGGCCTTGCTCAGGTGCGCAACTGTGTCACTTGTGTGCGGTAATTTAACCCCGATCTTCCAGTACCAGTCCAACATCTTAACCACCGGGATACCACTTTACAAAACATTACTGTGGACACTCTGAATGCTGTACAGTATCCTTATGCATACATACTCATGTAAAGGTAACATTCTACAGTAACTGTACTAGTACTACTGCACTAATACCTAAACAAATCTTGCCTAAATTATTGGTAATGATAGTTACGGCATGTAGTAATCATAAATAGTTAACCTAATGATCATGTAAGTCTTAATAATTGTGTGAATAATGATTACCTCAAATATGCTAGTAGACGTTCATTTCATACATCGTATTACCTTTTTATTTGTTTGTGATTAGTACATGACTTATTTTCTCATTATCCATGTTTTTGATTAAGGTTTCAAGTGTGATTCACATAGCAATATATGTAAAATAACAGAAATTGAAAGCGTACGAACATAACGCTGGATAACAGTGCTTGAGTTTATTAGCTTATCACTCTGTGTCAGTGCATTTACATTACTTCACGGTATTGCATCCTGAGGACACAAAAGTGCTTTAAGTCTTTATCCTGAATACATCAATACTATTTAATCGGTCACATATTCAGAAAACCATCACTGCCTAAAGCACATAACAGCGGCCTGACTAGACCACTTATTACTATTGGCATCCACTCTCAGGCTCCACTCAGGCCTCTATCAGGCCCTAAATGTTTTTTATTACAACAGAAATAAGGTAATTTAAGCACCCATCCCACTTACTGCCCAGGGGATCCATGCATTAGGATGAGGGATTTCAAAGAAATGATGCCATACAGATTCTGATAAGTGCTGTCACTAAATGGAAAGAGAATGATTTCGACAGCTCTCATTTCATGCGATATATCTGCGTGGTTTGAAGCACTTCGGATATTACAATGGTCAAGTTACCACCTTTTAGATATTCTCTGTGAAAACCCCATGCCAATGCAACAGTTACATATGTCTCAGAAATGTTAAGAGTATACTGGACACTAGGCCTGCCCTTGATTGAGCTCCACTTAAAGTAAGCACAGAGAGGTTTTAAATAAAAATGATAAGGTCTAAGGGCTGCACAAGAAGCTCACTGATGCATCTGGCCCTGCTGAAGGGGGCAGTGTCGCATCTGTTTCCTCCAGCTCATGCAAAGCCTCCTTATCCAGCTTCATCGGGTTCCAGCACCACTCTTAATTGATGGCATCTTAAATAAAGAGACTAGGGAAAGAGATAGAGATAAAAGACAAGGGAGAGTAAGACAAAGAATCAGAGTAGTAGAGAAAAGGATTCCATATTTAGTTAAAAAATAAATAAACTGGATCCAAGAAAAGGACAGTAGACGTAAATTCAAATTCTGTGTATGATTTTGAAAAACTGCCTAAAAGCTTACTCGGGTGGAGTTCAAGTCTATTAACCTCTAAAGCTTTCAGTGTTTTTACTTTACAGCCTTTTCGATGTTTTACTTTTTAGCATCTGAAGCTTAAAGTAAAAAAAAACCTATTTACTGGTTTCAATAGAAGACCTGAAATCCCTTTCACACTAGACTGTTAACTTATTGGTGACCCAGTACTGAAAAACAAGCCCATTCCAGTAAGAAGTAATTTAACTTCATCATTTTTCACCGGCACAATCCGCTTGCAGGAAATGTGTGATACAGAATTACACTCTTCAATACGCAATTTTGAATAAACAGTTTGGTTTAGAGCCAAAAATACCTTCCTATTGTTTTCTTTTCCAGTCTGATAAGTAGCACTTTTTTCTATAAAACAAAGAAAAAATGAGAATTAGGCAAAAATTCTGAACCAGTGTCAAAGAAAAAGAAGAGAAATATTAAAGTCCTCTGACCTGTACCTGAAAGGATCTGATGTTCATCTGCTCTGCATATTTACACAGGTTTCCCATGGAGCATGTATCTTTACAAACATTATGTCTTGTTGGTTAAAGAGGGCTAAAAGAAAAGGAACACATTTATTTTAAACCCACCAATAGGAAACAATGTTAGAATAGTAATTACACAATGAAGACTTTTGATATAATTTACCACTAAAGTCACTATAAAAATGAAAATAATTCTATTATATTATAGTATATATTATATTATATATATTTATATATAATGCCTGCTCCTGCTTAGATTTCTAACAAAAGATCTTTGATAAGCATCTCCAAGTTCCGACTGAAATGATACAATCAACATTATTTTCATAAATATTAACATAACCACAGTGATATATTTGTCTAGACGTGAGAAGATTTAAACCAAATTTGCATACAGTGTTCTGGTACTGTGTGTTTAGAAAACAATTGAATAAAATTTTAATCCAGGTGATGTGCGATATTCAGGATAAGAGGTTTATCCTCTGCTTTTTTTACTCACGAAGGGGAACCCAGATTTCTGCAGGTGTTTTCCTACTGTTTATCTCAGTGAACTACAGGTGAATTGTAGTGGTGTACCCCGCTTGTTATTAATATGACCAGAAACAAGGACAAAGGCTATAGGATTCTTATACAGACTGATGAGATGATATACAGTAAAAATATGATTTATTCATTCATGTAGAATAGACCGACTTTTTGTCAATGTCTATCAGGTGTTCATGAACTGCAGATTATTACTAATTTCTTTTTATTATCCTAGTAAATTTACTGTTATTATATTTGCTTGGTAATTTTAATGAAGTTTTATGTTTCGTCGCAACTACTTCATTTTTATCAAGCTTTTAAGCAAAATACAACACCCTTTAATTTTTAGCAAATTTCTATCAACATTCCTGGCTTGTGCCCATTATTATTTTCTTTTAAAAAGAAAGAAAAGTATCCTCTTGTTGCACACTGTACTTAATGTTCTATGTCACATTATGTAATTGAGCTTTTGTATTTTGTCAAATTGAGCTGCCTTGTATTTAATTATTATTTAATGATAAAAATAAAAAGATATATGTACCTCTTTCTCCAGCATTAGTCCCTCTGCACGAAGGTTCCTTTCAAACGTGCATCTCTTTTCAACCTGAGGACTGGACTTTTTATACACCAGAATATAGTCAATTCGTTTCTTGCCATCTCGAAACAAAAGTCCTTTAAAATTTGTTGGATTAGTTCCCTGAAACACACATGAATATAGGAATATCAGTCTTTATTAAGACTTCAGGGGGTGGTGTTATGAGATAAAATGAATAATAACACAAATCCACTGTTCTGCAGTGGTGTGCAGTCAGGGCCAGCAAGGCCTTGTATGTTGTTCTAAACACTATCAGAAGCTGACCTACATTTACAACCTCAATTCTAATATTTGTTTCAATTAATTGTATTGATTTAGGGAAGTTAAGAACAAACCAGTTCTGACATTTGGCCACGCTGTTAAAATTATACAATGATAAATTCTAGACAAAATCTTAAAAACTGTATCAGTGACAGATGGCTGGACTTATAGGTAGAGGGATAGATTGACAACTCAAATAGTGCTGGAGGCTCTATTATAAAACTATTTATAAACCTGGAAAAAACACATAATTACAAAACATTTTTCTTGCCATTAAAGTTATAAATAGCATTAAATGTTTTTAGCTAGCTGTTTTTTTTCTTATTAACCTATTCACAAAGCTGCTGAGACAAACTTTTACTAAGGAATAGATGTCCTAAGCTAAGTCCTGAAATTATGTCTGCTAACTTTGCACACAGTGATTGGCTGATCAGGGAGGAGTCTCTGTCAGAGATTCATTCATAGAAGTATTATAGAGCGCAATATTATGTTGTCATACTTGAATAAAATTTAAAATGCAGGCTAAGTATTACTAATTGAATTAATATATGTTTAGCTAATTGTCAGACTCTCACACGTGTGCTCCTTGTAAACAATTAGTGGATCTGCATATAAACAGCCTTTTCATTAACAGAGTAGAATAATCATGGCTGATTTGTTTGTGAAGTGACTACATTCCTGACAAGTGGAAGAGGGTTGGCATAAATGTAACATTGGCATCTCACAGCGGCGAATTCCGGCTGCATCTCCAGGTGCCACGGTCTGTCCCGGCAGCTGCCACTGCAGCAGCATCTCCAGCAGTCAGGGACTACTACATTTCAACAAAATGTTGTTACTACATAGTGAGTTTCTGATTGCGGCACGTATCTATGTGCATGTGTGTTAATATCTTCAAATTCTTTAACAGTCATAATACTCTCGTGATTAAGGCTATACCTTTAAAAAGCATATTATTGAGAAATGTTTCTAAAATGTTTATGTTCTGAAGCAGATTGCAGGCAACAGCCATTTTAGGATAGTTTGTGACTTTGTATTAGTGTTTCACATAACTAGGAGCTAATGTTGGTGTTAATACGCTTTGTGAAATAGTTATAGAGCAAAAAATTAGCTTGGGAAGCCCATGCTATCCATCACAATTGTCACTTTCTCAAAAGAAGAAGAAACCCTTATCCAATTAAGCGACTATGTTAGAGTTTACTCTTTGGTATTATAGATATTACAATATCCTAATGTGTGTGCAGTCTGAACATTTAAATTTATGGCATTTGGCAGACGTCTTTATCGAGAGCAACTTACATTTATCACTTTTATACAACTAAGAACTTGGGGGTTAAGGGCCTTGCTTAGGGACCCAACAGTGGCATCTTGCTGGTGCTGGGAATCGAACCCTGATCTTCCAGTTAGCAGTTATGAGGTTATGTTGTTAGATGAGGTACACTTTTCTTGCAGGACAGTCTGAAGTATAGAAAGAGGAAGAGTACTATACCCGTATAGAGTCCGTACGAGCCTCCAGCTTGCCCCTCGATGCAGGTGTCTGCTGGATAAGCAGTGACTCATCTGTTCTAGACTCATACACCGCTGTCTCCATCTCCTCTACATGCTGGTTATTACTGATGTCTTCTAAAAAAGAAAAACAGAGAAAAAGAGAGCGAGAGAGAGACATAGAAAAACATCTATTAGCAACAATCTATTATTATATGGTATAGCTTTACTTAGAGATGACCTCAATGTTTAGCATTTGTCTAATTAACTAATTACAGTATGTGCCACTGCAGATGACACGATAAAGCAGAAGCCACAGCATTTAAACTGAACTTAGGCATAAACACATACTGATCATCTTTTTGTTCTCAATGCCCCCAAATATTGTTTTTTTCTTCACTTTCAGGGCTAACAGAGATCACATTATCTTAAATATACCATAACAGTCACAGACATCCCTATGTCTGCAACTGAGCATGGTAAAATCTCCTGAAATAAATGATATGAATGCTACAATGATCCTTAATTTAATTATAAATAAAATAATAGTGAAGGCGTAGGTGATGAAGATTATAATATTATATACATTACTGGTGTATATTCTTTTAACAATGCCTATTAAAGTGTTTATTGAAATGTATTAGCTCTAGTTTATTCTTTTTATTTAGTTTATTTTAATTTAAAGCAGGAGACTAATGTGTTGTAAAGCCGCCAACATCCTCTAAATAGTGTCGACGCAACGGGTTGATTATTAAGTGCCTTGGCAGCACGCTATGCACAACCAATTTAATCAATTTGTTACTCTACATGGATTAACTACACCAATAGACTTCTCACAGTCAACTTTATAATCTCTATACAGTTCAAACATTTCCTCAGTAATGAACACATAATAAAAATGATATAACTAACAGTACATTTTGTTAGACAAAATTGTTTTGTTAGACAAAATTTCCTACTACAGCTCCAAAACAATTAAATGTCTTACTTTGTTTTACTCTTTTTACAAGGACTTTTATTGACAAGTTGGTAAATGAAAAATTTCAATGCTAATGATTTCCTCATTCGCACTATTAAAAGTGTTAAGATAAATGAGGAAAGATTCCAGAATAAATAGTAAAAAGGGTGTATTTAGATTTGACTGAAGAGAAGTTACTCGTATTAAGAGATATTTTACACACATACTGCATAAACAAGTCGAAATAAAATGGCTGAGACAAGGTGTTACAATAGCGACTGGGTGACTGTTGTTGACACCAGCACTTTACTTTACAGCCAAGAAACTCACAAATGCACAATCAGGAAGAAAACTGTCATATTACTGTCTAATGTAATCGAAAATTTGCTGAATTTAAAGCTGGCAAGCTTTGTGAAATCATTCAATAGAAATATATTATAATATATATTAATCTGTGAATATTTGCTTTGAGTTAACAATTGGTTGATCTTGTTTAGTATTATGTAGCTTATAGTGCATTCTGTTATTTATCATATTGTGCACTGACAGTCACACTATGACTGTGTGCAACCGTATACATACAGGCTTCAGGAATCAGATATCATGACATCACACTTGTACTATGGATCAATAGCTATGATGCTGTAAGCTGCAGCGTAGCCGTTCTGTGTTTCCAACTATGTGATGATATGGAATCCTTTACACATGGGTGCTTTCTATTTTTAGACTGTCTAATGCTCAGACTTACATCTGGGAATAAAATAATCCTGATGTGCATGATGGTAAGGGTATCAAATTCTGTTTGATCAGGATTACTAGTGAATAGTCACTGCACCAGACTGATAAATTAGTCTTCCCCGCTCTTGTTGATTAATAATGTTAACTAGTGAGTTATTATATTTGAGCTGTTGTTCCAAAATTTTATTAAATGGTTAAAATAATTATCATAGTGGAATTACACTACATCATTTCATCATTTATAGCACTTCCAGTGTTATAATTATATATTTACATTTACAGCATTTGGCAGACACCATTGTCCAGAGCGACTTACATTTGGCTCATCTATACAACTAAGCAATTGGAGGTTAACGGCCTTGTTCAGGGGCCCAGCCGTGGTACGGACCACAAAAACTTTGCTGCATTTTGGAATAACCTGCGGGTTTGTCTGGTCAGGGGAGAATAGCCCAATCCTCAACTGAATCTGGTTTCTCCCAAGGTTTTTTTTCTACATTTTGTCACTGATGGAGTTTTGACTCCTTGCTGCTGTTGTCTCTGGCTTAGTTAGAGACAATTAATTTACTCTTAATTTACAAACATGAGTTAAACTGAACTGAGTGTTTTAGTGAGTGTTCAACTGACTTATTTGATTTGATTCTGTAAAGCTTCTTTGACACAATTTGTATTGTTAAAAGCGTTATATAAACAAAGGGGACCATAGGTTGGTAGTCCAACGCTTTAACCACTGGACCATTTATATTATTATTAGTAACAACACATTTATCCAATTATCCACATTTATCCCCTTTTACAGAAAGGCAAAATGATTAAAAAAATTGTTAAAATAAAAATGGAATGCATGGCCAACAGGCTAATGCATTCTGGTTAAAGAGCAGTGTCTGTGTGTGTGTGTGTGTGTGTGTGTGTGTGTGTGTGAGAGAGAGAGAGAGAGAGAGAGAGATAACAGAGCAGGAGCACAGTGCTATAATGGAATGTGGGCATTTATTGATGATGCTGTAAAAAGGGCATTTCTTTGTATCAGGAGAGACAAAAAAAATTTCTAGCAAGTGTATTTATAGTTGTTACGTGTCAATCAAACTGCATTGTGGAAAATAAATAAATAACACTTTTTCTGAAGGAGATATACTCAAACAAGGATTGTGTTTAGCTGCGGATGGTGGGTGGTGCAGGATTGAAAATTATTAAAGACTTTTGCTTTCCTGTCCTAAACAAACCATCAGTAACATTTAGCATCCCTGAAGTCACCGAGGTGATTAAGGCCTGTGGGTCAACATGTGCATACATTGGTGTGTACTTATTGTCACATATTTTGAAGAGTGAAGCTTTAATCTGCCGATTAGACAGTCTGAAGGTTTCACATCTAGGTCACATGGTCACATGGTCACAGATTTTAAGGCTCTGCTTTCTCTCCCTATGTTTCTCTTTCTTTCCAAGCCCCCCCCCCCATTCTTTCCTTTTCAGGTAACATTTTACATACTTATATTTAACCATCCTTCATTTAATTTGTAACACATTCAAGTGTGACCATAACAAAACAGTAAATCATTTCAATTAGGAATTATGTGCTAATTAGTCTTGACTCAACATGAACATTTACATGCTACCACTCAATATCAATAGCAATATAGTCACTTAATAGCATAGCTTTCCCACAAATTTAGCTATTTTAACTGCGTTGGTATAAGTGGCAGCTGATAAGGTTTCTTCAGTCCTTCGGCAATCCTACAGCCTGAACCATTGTAGGCAAACCACCCTTACAGTGCTAATGATGCAACCAAAAAAAATGTGTGTGTGCATGTATATGTTGGGTAATATACAGTATGTCAAGAGAAACACATAACAGCACCTGTGGATGGAGGGGTAGTGTGTGTACAGGAGGTCTGCACACTATAGGTGTTGGAGTTTGCTTTGGGTTCCGGATTCAGAGGCACAGACAGGAAGTGGCTGAGGTTGTCTGGATGTGTCTGGCTCTGAGCTAGACAGGGCAGACTGCGGCGAGATGGCTTCAGACTCTTCTCCTTCAGGATCTCGCTGATACTAGTGTGCATGCCTGCAGAGATAAATACAAAAGGAGTTGGCAGTCAATTCCAGCTCTGACTATTCCAGAAGATATTTATTGCAAATGGTAACTTTGTGATTAAATAAAGCGTCTGGCACTTTCTATTTTTCACTGTGGCTGCGAAAAACAAGTTTATAGCTTGATATATATGTGGTGTGTAAATTTGAGTCTTCCTGTTTAGAATGTTTAGATAATAAAGATGTTGTGGAAAAGCACTGATTACTGAGCAAACCCCTTATGTGTTGCTTAACTCCAGAGAGAACGGGGAAGCATCTGCAAGCTGGTGTCCCAACTGACAAAATGATGAAAATCTAATGGCACCGGATGCAATTAAAAATTAATCCACAACACAACAAGCAGAAGACTCCAAACAACCTTCAAGGTCATTCTGACAGGAAAGGATTAAGCAGAAGGCGTTTTTGTCCTCGGTAACAGATTTTGCATGTTCAGATTTTATAATTAGTGTTATTAATATACAGTATGCTTTTATACAAGAGAGTCATGAAGCGTGGATTAAGATTAACGATGATAATGATGACGACTTTGTTGCTGTGCAATAAACCAATACAATTTCCTCTGCCTGGCTTCACCTACGTTTTAGCTGCATCGATTTCTTTCCCATTATTATTTCCTGCAGACGCTTTTTTTCTCTGCCTCTGTCTTCCTGCATTTCTGTCTCTTCCTCCTCCCTTCCATTTACTAACTGGGGAAAGCCTTATGGAAACCCCTGCTATATAAAAAGAGGTATAATTACTAAAAGATACAAGGAGGAGGACTAGAGGAAAGAGAGTGCGAAAAAAGAGCGTGAGAGCGTGAGAGAGAAAAAAAGCAATATAGAGAGAGAGAGAAAGAGAGAGAGAGATCACTGGGGAAGTTTTTCAATTATAAAACAACTAACACAGTTGCTTAGAGTAAATATCAAATGATTGGAGCGTGTAAACTATTGTGATATTTTTACAGAAAATATTATATTGTCATGGCCTATAACATCTTGTAATCTATGAAAATGAGTAACACATTTTTACAGTCATTAAAAATAGAACTATTTAAAAAAGGGGGAAAAATAATAGCTTTGGAAACCAAATGTAAGTGCAATTATAGATTTACCTATAAAACTGGTATCAATGTATTGAACAGGGTTGTATGCAAAAAAATCAGGCTGCATCCGTAAAATACTTTCATGGTTAATTTTTAAACAATAAGATTAAAAATGTACAGTTCTATTAGCAGTCTGCTTAAAATGTATTTAACTATAATGTGTTACGGTGAAAGCATTTGCAGAGTACACTTGAGAACATCTCACTAAGAGAAAAATTAGGTCAGTGGGTTCCACTTATATAACCTTGTCTTGATCACTCTCCAGGCTTAACACCATTCATCTGTCTTCTTTTAGAGACACCAGCCCTTTTACACATTTGTGTCATTAACGGGAATGTCTTACAGACAAAAACAGACAGAGACAGAGCGAGAGACTGAGAGAGAAATGTTGCAGGAAGCTTTTTTTATAGTGTCACAAAAGTAAAAACAAACGCAATCGAATCTGAAAACAATGTATGTTATTCTCTGTGGTTGTCACGCTCACATCCAGCTCCTCCACAAACCAGCTTACCCGATCACCAGTCTCTCCTGTGTCTCCTGTGTTATAATGGGTGCTAAAACAGAATGTGTGAAAAACAGACCAGTTGTTTAAAAATGGAAAAATTAAAAAAATTATGACTTTGTTTCAAAAAAAAAAAAAAAAAAAGTGAAAGTTTGTAAAAGTTTATATGCACTCTTATCACAACTAATTATATTTACCATATTGTATCTAACCCAACTGAGCAGCTGAGTAGCCTTGCTCAGGGGCCCAGCAGTGGTAGATTGGAAGTTCTGGGTATTAAACCCCATGATCTTTTAATCAGCAGTTTAACATCTTAACCACTGAGCTACCACTTTTCCGCTAAGAGTATCACATATAAAATATAATGCAATGCTTATAATCAAGAAACATAACACCAGCAACCAATTGCTAAAATATTATCTTGCTAAAATATGAAATCACTAATAGAGAATTAAACACGTTAAATTAAAATGTAAGGTACAGGCTTTCTAAAAAAATACTGTACTACCAAATAACACAATAACTAAAACAGTTATGACAAGAACAAGAAATATGTGTCATCATCTCGTTTGAGTTTTGAGGCAGCACACAGCATCCTCACGGTCCGACACAAAATATGTAAAAATATGGTTTGTTAAAATCAGTGCCACAATAGTTTTGTATAATGGAAGGCAAACAATTTTTGTCAGCAAAGCAAACTTAATTAAGATATACCTGACACATGAAGACCTTTCTCGATCTGGGTAAATTGAAATCTTTTACCCGAGGGACATAGTTATTTGCATAAATTTCTGGTTGAAAAAAAAATGCTCTGCCTTGCTCACAGCATGAAATCCTAGAGATGTGTGGCAGTGAGGTAATTACTGTGCTAATTATGTATTTCTCTCAGTCTTGCTATCTTTTTTTTCCTTTTAGCCATTTCTGTCTCCACAATTGTATCTATATTTACTAAATCTCTTTATATTTGTTTTTACAGACTACAATAGATTTTACACCACTATTTGCAGAATTATATATCCTTTCCTTGTATGATTTGACTTGATAACACTGATGGATGCTCTTATAGAGTAATGCTTCTCCAAGCAGTTTTCTATGTGTAGATTGGAATGCAATAACCAAGTGAAGGGATGGGTGATGACAACTGTCAATCATGTGCTGCTTAAATATCTGTGGTAGAAAATGGTACCAGATGGTATCATCTCTATGCCAAAGTACATCATGGAGTCACTCTCATCTGCCTCTGTCTTACTGCTGCATTAATGAAACAGATTAAAAGATCCTTCCTCTATGTTCACCCTCCTGACATAGGTTCTTTTATCTTTTCTCCTCTCATTTTGCCCTTCTCTATTTGGGTCGAACATCCTGACATATAATGCTTAGTCTTATTCTGTTTTTCTGCAGTTTCCCCTTCCTGTTTCATTCTGTGATCTCTCAGTTGCTATTTATGATTCTTTTCATCCTGGTTCATCCCTGATTGCTTTAAAGAAGAACAAAACAAGCCGACACACAGAACACAGGACAGAATTTGCTTAATACTGATGTTCTTACCTCAAAAGAATTAAATGTATAATTGAATAAAATCATACATCTGATAAAACCAAAGGAACTACTAAATATACTAGATCATTAATATAATTAGAATAATAACCAATTATTTTAGATATATCACGAGTATTTAAGTCGTTGCTTTTATTGATATATACAGAGCATATTGCCATTCCTCTGCAAAACATTAATAAAAAACAACTGGAGAAAAGTAAGAAAAAGGATAGTTATTAACTTGACTTTTAGAACTTGCAGCTTTTTCAGTCAGATGACTTGCTATGTTTTGTCGAGATTATATAGAGATTTATTTTGCTTGCCAGACTGTGTTCATTTGATGCTAATATTTTATAGAAAACATAAACCTTGAAAAGTAAAAATCATTCCTCGTTACTAAAGACAATGCCATAATCAGCAGAACACACACTGTAACTAATGGTAAACAGAATAATGGTTATCTTTGTGTCGAAACCTGCACATAGCAAGGCTTTCCTTGGGTTGCTCAGATCATTAGTATCCAATATCGGGCATCTGCTAGCAAACGTAAACAAACTAGGACTGTTAGAGTTTCTTCCCAAGCTAAAATATTATAGTGGCTTCTAATAAAAGACAACAACTATTGCTCTTCTCGTTACAAAGAAAAATCTTAAGGCCGTATCATGAATCATTCCTGAAGAAGTTAGTAAATTAGCAAGTAATTCTTGCATGTCATTATCATCTACCCCATGTGACCTCTAAGCCTGGTTAAAAAAACCCAGACGGATTGCCCTCTTTCATCTTTTCGTTCAATATTCGGACATGTCTCCTCTGATCATAGCTAATACTTAGCCCCATCTGTCTGTTATGTAAGCGGACAGGTGGCTTTGCTGTGATTGAGGCAGTGCTGTTGAGCACACATATGCACATGCACGCACGGAAGCGTTTTATAATTCTGCGCAGAAATTAAACTAATTTTGCCTGACACTTATAATACAGTAGCCAGTCATAACAGTTTGGCTCTTCTGGCTGATTCCATTTTATTATTTCTTTGCAGAGTTTATGAAGAAAAAATATTTTGGAAAAACATTTCTCTGAGGACCGCCAAGTTGAGCGAAAAACAATAGGTAATTTCCTTTGAATTTTTTACAGAGGTCGTGTGAGAAAAATATAGACATGGCAAAAGCTGTTGTTGTAGAGGATAAATTGGAAGGATTGTGTCAAGTTAGCAACTGTTTTTTGTCCATGATCATCCCAAGGTTCCAAGCAGTGGTCAAAGGGGAAATTAGCATGTTGTCCATCATGATATGGACTATCTAATATTCTTAAACCTGCTGCATATACACAGATGTTGCTTTTTTATGTCCAGAGTAATCCCTAGAGTCCTAACAATCTGGCTTCAAAGCGCTACTCTACAGGTACTGACTAGGTTTACTACAATAGTCAGTGTTATCTATGTCAGTGGTGCTAAGGTGCAAGACCAGCTATTTCGCCTTTTGACACAACGTGCCAGGCGACAGTCACATTACATCACAGATCAGTAGCATGAGTCAAATCTCATTTATCAAGTGAAAGTGTGACTTAAAATTTTGTGCCTAGTAAGTGAGTTTGTTGCCAAATTGCCAGTGCTTATAATGTTCCATAGCTTCCGGTATTGTCAATTATTCAGTGGGAACACTCACCGATAATCACAACTCAACCACTGACCTTATGGTTTGCCACTACATCAGTCAGACTATCATTTGTTTTTATTGTCCCTGACCTCTCTGAACCCCTTGACAAATTTAACCACAAGATTCCCCTGACCATTCTTATGAGTCATCCACTGCATGGAACAACTCATTATTCCTGTTCCACAAGGCTCAGTATTCGGTCTTCTTTAATTCTACTTCTGCATCAGGAAGGTCATATCCTTACATTTGTCCTTATGCATTATGGCTGACACCTAACTTATTGTCCAACTTATCAACTCATTGCCAAATCTCATCTCAGCATGCCTGGTAAACATTATGTCATTGATGGCGACTCATCCAGCTGTAACACCTGAGACCCAGCTCTTGTTCATCTCTAAAGATGCCTTACCTTGTTAATCACCCTAGAGAACTCTCAAATACACCACCTCTCACCATCCCTCAAAACAATTATTAGCATATTTCTTTCTATCCAGACATACAGGTGGTAGAATTAACCTCTAATCAGCTGGATCACTGGCAGTCAGCAGGCAAAACAATTTAAAAAAAGCAAAGAAAAACCTAATATTAATTACTATTATCATTATTATTATTATTATTGTTTATCTTAATGTTATAATTAGTAACACTGAACTCCAATCACATATTGATGTAATTCACAATTGAGGTTCTTATGACAGTAGAGTGGAACTAAATCTCAAATGCCCATAAATTTACAAATAATGTAATATAGTCCAAATATTACTTAAATTTAAATAGAAAAAAAATTACACACAAGCAAAAAAGACATCTGAATCCTAGTTTCTCCTTCACTGTTCCTAGGTTCTAAGATCAAATGGGTTCTGTGCTTATAACATTATTTCTTATAGACGTTGATTGATGATTGTATGAGAAAAACAGACAATGGCTCACTACTAACCAATTTCCTGCCTTTCCTATTAAATCATTAAATGTTAGCAGGTCAGCATGTACGACACTCCTCTTCAGTCAGAAAGATAACTGTACAAGCAGCTGTCCAATACCTCATAACTTATTAGCTCTCTATTTCGAAACCACATCTCTGTTTAATCAAACTAAAGACAGGAGTATTCATTTAAGAACATCTAATACGCTATTACAGCCTCTTCTAACTCCTATGCATTTATCATTTCGCAATATAAACATGACTAGAGTGCATATTATTCCTCATTAAGTAGCAGCTGTCAGAAAAAAATTGCCTTCACAGCTACAGCTTCACTTATTGTCTGTATTTTACAGTGCTTTACCTTGGCAAAGATCTAAATAATTAATCACAGGGTCAGCAGTTCACACAAAAAGCCCTGTACACTAAAACAAAGTTTTCAATAAGTACTTTAGCCAATTAATCATTTGTCTGTCAGTTCAGTTTTACTCTTATTTTAATTTATTTTTTTAAGTAATATTTTTTCATTCAAAGCACTGTTAAATATGAATAAAGAGCTCAACTGAGACATATTTATTTTAATAAATGAACAATTTTAAAGTTAAACAAGGTATGTAGGTATTAAACACAATCACGACCAGCTACCACTCACAATCATCAGTCCCCGAGTGCAAACGGAAGGACGCTGGTACTCATTTATATGTTTTTAGGTGCGTAAAATATTTCCAAATACTCTGCTCGAATATTAATGCTGAATGTTTTAATGTTGTCTTAAAGTAGATGTTTTGCACTTGGGCTGAGATAAAAGTGTATCACCCCTGCCTGCAGTAGTAATGGTGTTGAGAGACCCAGTGTTGGGATGAATTGACGTTTGGAATACGTTTCTCTGCTTTTTATTACAGGTTTTGTACTGTCAATAGCTACAATGAAGTGATCCATCCGATGCACAATCTGAATTATTCGTTCTGTTTCTAGTGATTTGTCTTGGTGCATTATCATTTTGATACTCTAAACGTTGTGTAAGTAGATATTTCGTGAAATTTGAATATTAACATGTCACATTAAATTCTTTCGGCTTAAAGTCTGCTGCAAGACTACAAAACGTATGAATAAATCACATTTGGAATGAAGGTTTTTGTTTTTTACCTTATTGGAATCTTATTCGAAATAGATAAGAATAAATTTCAACAATTCTACGTCACGTAAGAAGTGAACTTTCTATTGTGTATGTGAGCGGGAGGTTAGAGGGTAATAAGGTGAACAGGTTAATCTAGCATCTCAAAATGGTAAAGATGAAGAGATACAGCTCTTATACTGGAATGTCCTGTACGATGCATTGTGAAACAGTTAAAAAGCATACAATATGGGACGATTCAAATAAAGCTCTTATTTCCTGTCTCGCACTCTGAATTTAGTACTGACATGTGATTGTGTGGAAGAATGTGTATAAGTTAATAAATATCATTCGATCAGATTAAATAGTAGGTAACGTTCCTTAATGTAATCATGTTTTTAAAATTCAAATTTTTAGTTTGTTTACAACAAATTTTTCTATTAGGTTGTATTTAAAAAAAAAAAAGAAATCTATTTCATTGGAGACCAAAAATGGTAAATGAGATTTGTTGTTTAATTAAACTATTTTTTTGGGTTAGCTCAAAAATAAAATTTAATTAATTGGGTTTTTTTTTACAAGAACCATGTATTTGTTCCAGGTAATATAAAATATTTTTTCTTAAAGAATCTTATTTAGGGCAAGTTATATATTTTCATAGGCTCAAGTTAAAAATGAAGACATACATGCCTTTATTGCCATTGTCGGTGTGGAGGAATATTGCACTGGGACAGCAAGTGTAGAGCGCGACTATAAAGTCATGCCCGTGTTGCCACTGCTGTTGATCATAAAACTAGGTAGCTCAAAGCAGTGTGATGGAACAACAGACAGCATAGAATTCACTAGATCACGATCTTGCTCGGATTTATGCTCTACTTTGGTTGCTTGAACAGCTGAGAAAGAGAGAGCATCAGCCTAGATAAGATGTGGGGTTCTGTGAATCCAGTTTGTATAGCTAAAGTGTTCACAGACTTCTTATAGAAGAATAGCTATTTACGCACTATTCATAGGCAAAAGTTCAGTATTCTACATGCTGAGTATGCGGTGTGTTTAGTTTTATAATTGCCAGCTACCCTCTTGATTTTGCTGCTACATTACAATTTTTGGCCTTTTTATCAGTTTTTGGTGCTCATCTAATGTAGCTTACATTTATCACATTTTTCAAGGTTCAAATAAAAGGTTATTTAGAGGCTTAGCAGTGAAAGCTTCGTGGTGCAGGGATTAACCCACAATTAATTGATCATTCATCTAGTGTAATAATGCAAGAATTGGACATTTATATTGGTGTTATGTACAAGCGGAGTAATACAGGAAATGTCCCGGGTTACATTAAAGAATTTTTGACAGCATAAATGATTACATTTAAAAAATTGCATCGTAAAAACTGTTTTTAACCCGTCATCAGAATACCAACAACTCATGCCTATAGCATGTACTCTTTTATATTTCTAGTTAAACTGTTCAGACTGCGTCCACAAAGAAGTGAGGGGCAATTTCTCTCATAACCTTTCTCACCAATTATTTCAAATTAGCTACACAAAACCATTTGTAACGCAAAGAACACATATGATACATACTTGGCTAGTGTTGAACAGTGGCAGTCAACTGATTTGTGAAGATTTCAGTAGATTTTGTCCTAATTTTGGACTTTGTGACCCCCCCCAACAATAACTAGCCCGTCCAAAGTTTTGGTCAAGTGTTACTGTGTAGTCGCTCTTTATTGGGCATTTTAACAAATATGTTCTTAGATTATTAAACAGGAACAATGCTTATGGAACTGTAATGTCGCATTATGAGAAAATTGTTTCTATGATATTAAAAAGCATTTTCCAAAATTGATAACTGGGTATATTAATATTGTACATATAGTGGGGAAATAAATACAGATTCGTATTGACAATGTATCTGTAAACTTTTGGAATACCAAATTAAAACGGTAATCACTAATTTTATTTTCATTGTTATATCAACCCACTCAGTTCTTTTATGCAAATTACGTATCATAAGGGACACATTTTATTATGTAAAAGGATGTAGTGTAGTTTATGGTACACATTTTTTCAGCGTCGAATTATGTTCGTAAATTATTTCGAGCAAGCCATTTGGGTGATTCCCACTTTACCCCAGGTTCCCAGCTGGATAAGCTCTGGATCCACTGCTTCTCGGCGCAGGATAATGATTAAACATAAGAATGGTACCACCTAGATAGTACCACTCTGCAGCACTGATGTACAGATTTTTTTTTCTGGAATGTCATTTTTACACGTGTAGCAGAAAGACAGGGATCTGTAAATATTTTATAAAGAACTTAAGGCCCAATCTCACACACCGATACTGCACCAGTCCACTTAGGTTTCTGAGCGCAGAGGAATGCTCTCATGAAAAACACAAGCACTATCAAAACCACACACAGACACACACATCCCAGTTATGAGGCTCTAAACTGGGTTCATACAGCAATCCCTTTTTTGGTTTCCACATGCGTCTATCGATTCTATATCACGTCTAATAAACCAAAACTGCAGTGTGATTTGACTCCTCAGTTAAACACAACGGCGTCACAAACGACAGAGAGTTCACACGCTCAATTCCACAGCGCCTTCTCAAAGTAGAGCTGTCTACCCGCCTAGGACACACGCGCGCGTATAAAACATACACACAGAAAGCGCCAAGTCCACTATTCGACCCTTTGCTGCTGAAGGATGTATCGATCGGAATGATGCCCATCGTGGCGTTTCGTTGAGTTCCCCGGGGTTAGACAAAGTCGCATTGTAAAAAGAAGGAGAGCATACATCGGGATGAAGGAATGATGGTTGGGATATGCCGTGGGTGTTTCCGCCTCCCCCTCGCGCGTAACGCGAAACGAGCGCACCCCTTCACGCACCAAACTCCCTTGAGCCGTGGCTGTTGTCATAGAACGCAAGGAGGAAAAAAGCGGCACGGTTCGCGATATCCACTTGAAAGGGTGAGACAGGATGAGTTTTTTGCTTGGTAAACGATACAAGTGAGGGTTCATCTTTCCTGGCCTGTCCTGTCCTGTCCTGTCCTCCTATTTGACAGTGTCAGGAAAAAATGAGAGCGGATGTAAGGGACACTAAAGCTATTTAAGTCAATGATGTTCTCTAAGCTTGGCTTCAGCTTCGTAATGAGTCTCTGTAGTGTTTACAGCAAGGGATCCAGTGTTTCCACTCCCAACAAATATTTCAGTTCATTTCCATCAATCTTTCCACACTCTGATAGTGCTGTAGCTTACTCTACACGAATTACCAGATCTTTTTCTCCATGGTCTGAGCCTTAGGTAAGAGTAACAGTCAAATAAGTTATATTTTTGAAAAAATGTGCTACATAGCAGTAGTTTGAATGCAAAAAGTTGACCGTTGTGGCATTACCGCTTGCTTTAGTGATGTGAGTTTTTTCGCTTTGGTGATTTGAGTGGCACTTATTGGTGGCACACCACTATAATCAATAAAAGTCAGTTTCCCATACTGTTTCAGAACATCAGCGGTGTGGGTTTAATCGTATAAATGACAAAAATGATATTGACATCAGCATAGCCATTGAGGACATCAACCCCACTGCTGCAGTCAAGAAAGGGTTGTACTAGTACAGCGTTTTTTTCTGATTGCTGATCAGATGTTACACGTCACCGCTGGAGTCCTCCTGTAATTACAGCTGACTGTTTTGACTTATGGGTTTGTCTTGTCAGGGGATAGCAAGACCTTTTTATATTGAGATTGCCGCAGTTTGTCACAGAGTACATATTTAACCATGCAGAATTTTGCCGTACTACAATGTCACAAATCATACACATACTTATTCATCTAAAAAAAAAATTAACCTTAAGCTACATAAATGATCAAGCGTTGCTGACCCTAATGACAGGACGAGCTTCTGCTCCAAAGTCGAAGTCAAATGAAAAACATAAAAAGAGAATGAAGCAAGACCAGAAAAGAACTATACATAGAAGAAATACATAGAAGAAATACACAGTATAATGATTCAAATATAACATATACGTCTGATATAGATGAGCATTATTAAATACAAACAGAAACCTAATGTTGTAAGTCACAGTTTCATGCCTACCTATCATAAAGCACTAAATAAGGACTCCAACTTTTTTTAAACATATTATATTTTTATTTGCATAAATGACCTTTTGACTGATCATATAATCATATAATGATAAAATCGTAATTATTGTATATACAGTACATATGTTTTGTTGTTTCTCTTACCAGCACTCCTTGAAATATGCAGTCATATATTATTTGATAAAAACAAATGTATTATCAAGGAGAACATTTCGATGTTGATGTTTTGCACTTGCTATGCAACGAAAAGTTCAGTCTATAATTTTGATGGTAGATTTATTCTAACAGTGAGAACAGAATAACAAAAAACATCCAGCAAAACGTATTTTATAAATTCTAACTGATTGTCATTTCAATGAGGAAATAAGTATTGACCCTCACAAAAGTGCTTGGTGGCAAAACCTTGCTGGCAATCAAGAGGTCAGACATGTCTTGTCATTGTATCAGGTTTGATTTTGGGTCATTGTCATCTGAAAAAACCATCCACAACCCTGGTGAGGGAAAAAGGTTTTACCGAACCTCACCTGTTAGTGTCCTTTGATGCGGTGAAGAGTGAAGCCTGTCGCCTTAGCAGCAAAACACCCCCAAAGCATAATGTTTCCGCCTAATGTATGACGGTGGGGATGTGTTCCTGGGGTCATAGGCAGCATTTCTCTACAAACATAGCGAGTTAGTTGATGCCAAAGAGCTTGATTTTAGTTTCATTTGACCACAACACTCTATTACCCAGTTTTTTGTGAATGGTCAGCTGCCTTGTAATAATAATTTGCGACTAATAGCCTGAAATGTGTTGTTGGCGATGGTCTTGTAGCGCATTAGTCTTGTGTTGGTCTACAATCTTGTCCTTGGTCTTTGTCATAAAGATCGTTTGGAATCTGCTTCTGTGGACAGATGGTAGTATTTGATTTTTTCATCAAATAACCCTCACTGTATATATTTATTGTAAAGGACCTCAATAAGACAAGTTATGTACCTGCGTATGTTACTCTTTTAGATGAGATTCAAACTTTCCTTAAAAGCTTTTCTGCCTTGAAGTCTTTTCTGTGGCCAAAAAAAATATGACTGTTACAAATCACTCGAACCCTTATAGCAACAGTAGTTTTTTAGAAGACATGTTTATCCGTGTCATTTATGTCCCAGCAAATTACTAAAGAACAATAAAATCTTAATTCCATTATTTTTGCATCTTCACTCAGTTCAGGGCAGATTTTCATATACTTGTAAGTATAATTGGACACAAAATAAAGTTTAACACAAATCCTTGTATATTTTACTGGAAATATATAAAGAAAAGAAATATTGACTCTCCTCTGGTTAAGTCTGTATCGATTATATCTTAACGCAAAGCTTCATTAAAATGAGTTTTAACGGTCTTGTTTTTGTGTACCAATGTGAATTGCATGACAAATTATAACACGAGAATGATGAAACAACAAAATGGGGTGAGTAACAGTAAAGACCGTCACAGAGGATGGGCAGTTGAGAATGAAAGGAAGGTCAGAGACAAACATGGTTCAATGTAGAGAATTGATAAAGCATGACAACACAGTAAAACATACAGTACTATACTCACCACACTATCAGCCAGACTTAGAATGGACAGTTATTAGCTTAATCATGTAGGCAAGCAGCACCAAACAACCAGTCTACTATTATCCACAGAAGGGGGGTGGCGAACATAGGAAGGAGGTGAGAGGGTGAAGGATAGTGTTTGAGATAGAAAAGGATGTGATATAGCTGAGTAATCCATGCCAAGTAGTATATTTAACTATTATTGTGTAGCAAGAGCTATATTTACTCTCTCTTCTTTCCTTGTTCTCTACTTTGATGTCCACAACCTAAATACCATCTGTTTCTCCTCCACATGACACCTTTTCCGTCTCCTGCTGTCCCCTCGATTACAGAACTCCAAAAGGAGAAGACGTGTTGCTAAATGCCATACATTTCACCATAACATGCACAGTTAAACGTTTTTGATCATGCAGGTTGTTTTGACATGGAGGTCGGTTGAATTTTATGCAGTTGCTGTATGTCACCAGATGCTACTGCCACCTTGTGTTGAGATACAACCACTACTTTGCATCCAGGGATCCTTGCATCAACTTATGTCGACTTAGGCCTGCACCCTTTGAAGGTTTACTCAGGTATCACCTGATTTATCAGTTTCAAGGAAAACGGTCTTTTAATTATCTGAACTGTGATATATTAAATCTAAAGTATACTTTTTCAAATGCCTGTTAACATGAAATTGCATAAGCTGGTCAAAGGGCTATTTCAGTACATGAATAAGGCATCCCATGACACACTTGCATCTTCTGAGACGACGACCACTCGAGAGTAACCGCTACATCCGAGAGGACTAGGAGAGACATATATACCTGCGTGTCATTATCAACCACTTTGAAAATCAATATATAAGAAGAGAAAATCCCCTGGTCCTAACATAAGTCAGCATTTAGGTGCCAGTTTGAACATTACTTCCCGATGGAAGCTATAAAAAAAAACAGATTGGCAGGTAATTAGCAGTGCTTCCTTGTTCTAACTGGGTGGATGATTTCCAAGTCTGAAATGCTGCCAGGACCAAAGATTGTCCTATGATTATATAACTATTGGAACATCAAGTGTTGTAATAAAGACTTAATTATTACATACCAATATTTAAAAAATCATTGTAGTCTTAAAAGACTTCTTAATAATGCTCCAGAAAACCATTTTTCTAAAGCAGAGAGGAAGATCAAATTATACGGTCAGTGATTCTTTAAAGCTAGTACCCGTTACAAGCTCATCTATGTTTAATACGGAAAAGGATCTCCTTCTCCGTCTGTAAGTGACCTAATGGAGTAGAGAAGGCACCCTGCTTTAATTTAACAACATTTCTTGATCATTCACTGATTACATGCATTAATAAAGCACAGGATTATTTTCCACTACTGAATTATTTACAGATGGTTATATTTCCATGACAACCAAACATCCGCATAGACACGTTAAAAGCTTGTCTAAGTCTAAGGCCAGATTGTTTATGAATAGTAGAGCAAAATTGGTTCAAAGCCCTCGGGAAAAGTAAAAACAATTAATTTTTTTTTTGTTTGTTTCATGAATCACTAAATTACTTTAGCTAATCATAATCAATATTAATAAAAACTATTTCAATGCTTTGCACATCTTTATGGCATGTATTATTCACATACTGCAGAATATCACAAGAAAATAAAAACATGCCATATGGTATTCATCCTGCTGTCGGCTCATCTATGGCATAAAGAGAGTGGCCTTTAAATTAATCTCTAACTAGTCTCCCTAACAATTAATAGATACATAGTGTTAAAATAAAAATCAGCAGTACAGTGACACATCATACCCATAACTGAGTATGAGTATGCAAATGAGATCTATTTAGATAGTATCCACCTTACTCCTGCTTCCAGTGTTCCGTGACAGTACAGCAAATGCAGGCACAGCCAGAAAAAGTAGTTACCAAAGAGGGAGAAATGAATGAATGAATGAATAAACAAAAAAAAAAACCAATTTAACAAAGCAAGTGCTATTAATCTTGCACCTGGCGGAAATTGAATATTTAATCCTCCTCTGTGGTACATGTGATGAATGTTCAGTGCGCACATTATGATAAAACAGCACATCATGGTAACTGCAGCAAAGCATGATATAAAACGATTAGGATCTGGCTAAAGATAAAAGTTGCTTCCTTATATGCTTAAAAAAAGATGCAAACTTGTATTATTCGCCACTTTCATTTTAGATTTCCCTAATTAGACAATCTTATAAATAAACAATCATAACCAACAAGTTTAAGACACTAAGTTTAGTCTCTCCACAAAAGCACATAAGTGTGTATGTATAATTAGACCACGTCATAACATGTCATAGTGAAAGGATCAGCTGAACCCTGATTTTTCTCAAACTGATGGAAGTAAAGGAACAATTTTAAATATTTACTCTAAATTTAGCCATGATTGCAATTTAAAATCAACTGTATCCGTAGGTGCAAATACGTTTGACTGAAATTCTATGAAAGTACAGAATGTGGGAAAATATTAGCATCTCTTCTTATGAGTAAGTGCTAAAACAGACTATATATAAACATTATAGTATCTGAAAAAAACATTAAATAAATTACCAGAAAGTTGCGGGCTTGTGAATTGCCCAAGGTGCAGTCCATCTCGCGCATGTGTGCTGGCTTTTGCGGGTCAGAACGCCGCGACTGCACGCGGCTTGAGCCTTTCCAGCGGTGCATGACGTAGAGAAATGAAGCACAGCTGTATAGCAGTACTACAGAAACAAGCTCTGCCAAATTCATCTTCATTTCCATTCGAATTTTGTCCGGAATTACGGCTTAATCTATCAGACAGTGAGGACACACTCGCGGTATGTAGCCTGTGATTGTGGGGCAATTATTCCCTGCGGACTGGATATACTAATCAATACAAAGTGTTGACATTGATATTAACTGCATGTTGTAGGGATTGTACTGCTTGACGGTTGCATTTTATCTGTGCTTAGAATAAAATGAAAATCCTGTAAAACTTTTGTAAAATACTATAGTAAAGTCTAAATTTACTTATAATCTTTTCAACAATGTATTAGATACACAGCTATTTGGCACATGGCCGGAAGCCCTAACCCCTGTCAGACCCTTACTAATCATATTTAACATGGGTTATCTCAGAGGTGTTAAAGAACCAAACACCCTAATGACATACTGTCAGTAATTGCAATTCCCCATAACAACAATAAGAACCAACATTATGACTAATTAAGTCGTGGCTTAGTGGTTAAGGTGTTGGCCTGCTACAAAAAAAACCTGTGTTTGATTCCCAGCACCAGAAAGACCAGGGTTTAAGTTCCACCACCACCAAGCCACCACTTTGGTCCCCTGAGCATAGCCCTTAACCCCCAATTGTAAATGTAATTCGTTCCAGAATAGTTTTGTTTACTCTCTAAAACAAAGATGAATATTTTCATGTAGTGCTGTGATCAAGGGTCTGCCAGAAGATAGATGCAGAAATATAATGCACATCACGGTGTCCCTGTTCTAAACTTTCCCAGCTTTCCAGTTCAGCATAATCTTACATGATAAATAAAGTAACCAAACCCAATGCAAAACAAACCAGTGAAATAATTAGTAAAAAGAAAGGCTCTTGTTGATAACAATGACATCATAAATGATGAATGAAAGCGAATGAACCAGAAACACAGGAACAATGGTAAATGGTAAGGCAAGTGTTTGTGCAAATACCGCTTTTGATAAGACATGCTGTATATTTAAGAGAGTTGGCAAGAAAAAGACTTTCAAACACAAGTAAAGAACTAAGTGATCAAATTTAGCCCTAAAATCCTTTTACTCTTGGCGGGAACGTAACAATTAGAATAAAAATATAGCAGTAAAACAAGAAAAAATGCATACACACAAATACATTTTGCTAGCTAGATGATTATAACTTATCATCACACCATAATGTTTGTGTGAAAAGCAAGCTTGCAATTATACCTGCATAAAATATGATAAACTATTATTTACTCTGAAAGTATGACCTGGTGTGAATGATCCTTTTAAACAATTAAAAGTTTAAATACATTTTAACATCAGCACAGATCAAATAAAAACTGCCAAATTACATCACCCAAAAAGGTCTATGTTAGTCCGAGAGAATTGCAAACATGATCTGACACTTTGATTTGATTTGCCTCAACTTATTCAGGCTCTGGTTTACTGTTTATTTAAGAATATTTTATTAATGTTACGTTTAAGATTGTTAAAAATGGTATATTGAAAATTATGTCATGTCTGTCAGCTGCTGAAACAAACGAGCTACACAACCAGCACAGCTACTTAACACCTTTATCCGTTTTTCACAAAATGCATCTTCATTTTCAAAACATTCTTTACATGACGGCTACTTCTTTGTAAAACATACACAATGGCATCATTTCAAACTTTGGCTTCCAGTTTGGCAGCGGTGTCTCCAGTCCACACAACCTTGTGACAGCTTCCCAATCCGGCCCTGAACATGATTTTAACATGTTTTTTTTAAATGGATGGCATTTTCCCCAGACTCCCAAGCAACACACATTTATTTCATTTACACAACTGAGACGTTAAGGGTTTAGGTGGGGGCTTAATCAAAAACTCAGCAATGGCAGCTTGGTGGCCCTAGGATTTGATGATCAAGCTCAGTAGTCAAACAAACAAGCCACTGAGCTCCGTTCTTCTATTAAAGGTGTTTTTAAAAGCCATCTGGTGCTATAAGTATCGAGTTTCGGGACACTGTGCAGTTTAATGTTAATTACTGTGAGAAAAATGTACATTTTTCATCTGCATGAGAAAGAATATAACACTATAATGATGTGGGTTTGTGCATCAGCATGTGTTGCACAAATAAATTTGAGCTGTAAGTTGCAGCTAAAAAATTGTATTTGCACACTTAAAATGTTATGTTATATAGTTGTATAATCTATTTTTTTGAATGGCTCCGAAAATGATGACAGATGACTTTTCCTACTTTTGCAATATACAATGAGAAAACTGTCAATGTAGATCTTTTTCCCCCCATATCAATATTAATTTAAATTTTTTCAATAAAAAGATAAACACAAACATTAATTAAATACTTATTACCCCTTAATGTATCTGTGCAAAACCCTTTTGGCATTATAAACTGAATATTGTACTACTTTTCTGTTGTAGACTGCATGGCTCATTCAGTAGTCCGTGTTACAGTTAACGGGTGTGTTTACCAAGTATTTGCTGGGATGCATTTTTTTCTGATGCTGATGCAGGTTGTCTTTAATCTTAAATGCTCTGCCGCAGTCGGAGCACATGTAGGGCCTGGCTTCCGAGTGGACGACGACATGTTTGGCGAGCGTGCGACTGTGACTAAAACCTTTCCTGCATACTGGGCACTGGAAGGGTCTCTCGCCGGTGTGGATGTTGCGGTGCTCCTGTAGCCCTCGTTCCTGAGCAAATGCAGAGCCACAGTCGGTGCAGATATGAGGCCGCTCGCCTACCAAAAGGAGACAAATGTTAGTTTAAACGCTGACAGTTTTTACATGCATTTAGCATGTATTATGCTGTTTATTTTATAGTTACTTTTAAGTTTAAAGTCACACTCAGAGCAGCATGAAAAAAAAAAAAAGAGTAGGTTGAGGTTTGACCCCCTTACTACAGAATCATGGACTGATCTCTAATGGGAAGTGGGAGCGCAGTCATTAATGCGTTGGGCTACTGACCTAAAAGTTGTGAGTTCGAATCTCAGGATCACCAAGCTGTTCCTGCTGGGCCCTTAAGCAAGGCCCTTAACCATTAAAACATAACTGTATGTTGCAAAGGATAAGGGTGCTTTTCATAAATAGTTAAAAAATTTCCTGTTAGTAAGGTACACCGACACCTTTACTTCAAGGAAAAAAATGCCAATGAACCCAGAAAGTGTTTTTACATTATATTCTAAATTTGCTTTGCTGTTACTGCATTTAGTCCTTTGGTGTCTGAGATCAAATGTTGTAGCCTAAACTTCGATAGTCAAAGGGGGATCAGGCATTCTCAGCTGCTAAAATGTGTAATAATCTCCATACATACATATACATATACATATACATATACATATATATATATATAGATATATATATATATCTGATCTATACTATATATATATATATTTTATACACACATGGAAGAAATAATCATGAAAATGGAATGCTATTAGGATTAACGAATGATTTAGTCTGTATTACGTCTCTAGCATACCTGTGTGTGTGCGCTGGTGGCAGCGGAGGTTAAAGCGGTCTCTGAAAGCCTTGTTGCACTCAGGACAGTGTAACATTTTGCGATGTACACGCAGGTGGTTGGTTAACTGAGAGAGTGAGGGAAAGCGTAGATCGCAGTGTTGGCACCCCAGACTTTGCCCAGGGACACAAATGTGCTTTCTTAGGTAATCAAATCTCTTAAACTTGCTACCACAGTCCGGACACTCGAGTACACGTTTGAATTTTGTACCTGCGGCTTTGTTACCGTTCTTAATAAATTGCCTGGCTGGAGATTTAACTGATTCACCACTAAAGCAGGGTCCATGAAGCAGAACTTCAGAATCATTTTGAATAGAAAGTGTGTCTTCAGTGTTTAGGATGGGCTTTATGTCAGTCATAGGTGAGGAAAGTACAGCTTCAGAAAACTGTTCCTGTTCAAAATGCTCATCTCCGACAGTTACTGTCAGGCTGTGGCTTTCAGATGGGAAGACCGGCTCAGAGTCCAGCTTCTTCAACACATTTGAGTTGATATAATTCCTAAAATGAAAATGTTAAATAAATAACAATCAGGTTTAAATACATAACTACTTTTACCTTAGACACACAGACATACGTAACATGCGTGCGCATACACAAGATTACCAAACACACCAGCGAGTTTCCCACTCTTCATTTCTTCTATTGAAATTTAATTTCATCACGAATAAAAAATATAAAATCACATATTTATGTCCTAAAGTAATATATTCCTCTCTCCAGAAGTTATAAAAGAAGTACAGATTATGGCTATGACTTATCAAGCTTTAGCAAGAGTTCTTACCTTCACCAGGCATTCTGCTCACATTAATCCTCCACTGCAAGATCTTTACTGGCTACCTGTGGCATCACGTATTCACTTTAAGATATAACTTCTAAAATTTAAGACATGGTTTTGCACCTCTATATCTGTCTAATATTCATATTCTCCCGGTCCCTCTGATCATCTGAGCTTGGTCTTTTGTCTGATGTCCATTATAGTTTAGGTTGTAGGTCATTTGACGTTAATGCTCCTAAATTATGGAATGCACTACACCTTACAAATTGAAATATATCATCTTTGTCTTATTGGCCTTATGTGTTGTATTATCTGAGCGGGTAATCACTATGTTAAGTGATCTTGAGCAATGGAAAGGCACTATATATAAATAAAACTGCTTCTTTAACACTAAAATCAAATACACACACACAAGCTTTTGATGATAAACCCCCCAAATGCAGTCTCTTTAAAATAAAAAAAACCAAGGCATATAGTCTGCAAAAAGCAACCGTCCCAAACCGACTAAACGACATACAAATTCCTTGAAAAACGTCTGGATCACAGGTGAGCTATGATCCTTTCAACCTCTATTAAAAAGGGTTTACTACAGTCTGGCCAGATAATGTTGTGAAAACATTCAAGCACTTCAATTCTAGCACCTGCAACCACCAACCACCAAGTCAGTGTCACTATGTCACACTAAGACTGCTCGGCATCTCTGAACACAGAGCTTTTGGTTACTAACAATAACTGTCTCAGACAATTTATAAAACTGTCCTCTGATGACCAACAACATTTAAAAAAATTATTTAATACTATTTTTTCTTACTCTTTCTTTTTGTTTCCCCGAACAGCGTTTTTTACTTAACATTAATTCAGCTCCAAAACTATCTGTGGTTATGAGATAATGGCTAGTAACAGGGAGCATAGTTGCCAAACATGAGGCTAAAGCAAGCACATAAATCAATAATAAAAGATTAAACCAAAAAGAAAATAAAGCTAATTAAAAGGTAAATACACTGTACGAGAATACAGTACAGTACTTTCCAAGGGTTCTACTGAGCATGAGGCACAACGAGTTGATTGATTTACTATCTGCCAATGCTCACAATCAAAACGTATCCAAACACTTAGATTGAATAGCTAAATCTCAAACTGTGTTGTTAGTAATGATAATGATTATAGCTGCACCTTGTGTATTGACTGTATGATGTCAGAAGCAATGCAGAATTATACAGGGATGTGGAAAATAGCATCAATTTAATGTACTTATATAAAGAAAAAAATGCCAGCAAAAGGACATTTAAAAGTAGAGATAAACTTTAGCAGGAAGTGGATAATTTACTGTAGTGCTGTTCTGTAATATGCAATATAGAGGTTGTCTAGCCTGAGTTACGACTTGAGTGACTTTACGACTGCTTTTTGCTAATCGATGCTCTGCACTATGTTCAGCCCCACCCAGGGGTGCTGCTAAAGTGGGGGAAGTTAGGATGATCCTAAGGGCTCACGCACTTGGGGGGCCCTGAAGAGCTGTCTTTTTAGTGGTTCAGCTACTAATATTAGTGGCCCAAATTTATATTCTTTCATAGGGCCCAAAATTGCTGGCGGGGCCCCTGACCTCACCTATACATTTCAGCTTAGTATGCTTGATATCGTGCTAATAGAATAAACACGTTTATCACAGGTAGTTATTTATGGTTACAAAGCAAAAAAAAAAAAGCAATGAGCTTTCTGTTACCATATGCTGTAACACACTGTCTGTTCGAAATGTGTCTTACCCTGAGAAAGTGTCATCAGTCTGTGCCTCATCATGTTGTCTCTCCCTGTTATGGTTCCATTCAGCACTGTGATTTCCCAGGACGGATGCCGCTATGACGGCAGCCTCCTCCATGTTCCGCGGCTGCTCTTTGCTCGTCTCGTCAATCGCATCTGGCGGGAGAAGCGAGAGGAATTTCTGCAGGGCCACTTTTCTCACCACTTCCTCAGCACTGCACCTTTCAGGCTGGAGCCACTTTTTTGCTGCTTCCTCTATCCCGACCTTCAGCTCCCGCACCCCCTTATGAGGATCATACTGGACCTTGTTAAAGTCCCTCCACCTCTGATACTCCAAGGAGCATGCCTGCTTTCTGACATCCGACTTTACAGCTTCATAACTCAACTCAGGGTCATCCTCATCTGATGTCTTCACAGAGAGGAGTTGTGCCAGTCTCAAACCCCACTGTTTCACTGGAAGTTTGCTGTCATCCAGAGCTCGTTCGAAGACAGAGAGAGAAAGCTCCAGATCATCTCCGGTTAAGTCCAGCTGTGGCTGAGGTAGCTGCCGGCGGCTTGTGTTGTCTGGATGTAAAAGCTCAGCAAAAAACTGAGCCTGGATTTCTCCCTGAAGGGCTACAGCTCTCTGCAGCTGAACGTGGAGGTCCAGGAGAGAGCGCAAACACCGGATCACATCCATAACCTCTGCAGTCAAATTCAGACGAAGACAAAAAATAAAAGAATTAACATGGCAAAACGAATGTGCATTGATTCTTATAGATTGGGTTTAATTTGCCATATGGGAAAAGAGACAGGACACTTGACATAAATCTAAGGGTGCGAATTGCACTGTTTTAGACTTGTTGTGGATGAAAAAAGTGTCAAATGTGCAGGAGAAATTATTCAGGAAAACGGAATAGTGTTCAGACGCTGGAATATTTTCCTGAAAAACAGCATCGTTTTCTTGCTCAGGACAAACAAGTGACTTAAAAAAAAGAACTATTAAAAAACATGCAAGCATTCATTCATCCAGGTAACAACATGCATTATAAAGCATCAAGTGTGAACATTTTAAAAATCAGTGAATAAATGTAGATTTGATGTTCATCTGTTACATAAAGATGATTATTCGAGGCAGAAAGAACTAAAAACAACAAACCGCAATTTTATAGTCTTTTTCTTTTTTTTATTATTTGCATTATAAAATAATTCTGCAAGGCAGCTTATAACCTCAAGTGTGTGTGTGTGTGTGTGTATATGTGTATATAATATATATCTATATATTATTAATATCTATTAATTATTATTATTATGTTACGCTAGCACTTATGTTGATCGTAAAAGAAAATAATGTTGATAATTGTGTGTGAATTTAAAAAAATTGTGTTTTTGACACATGACCAAAAAAGTAGGACATAAAATGACAGAAATTTTTGGCTAAAGCTAATCTAAAGTAATTTAACTGAAGTCGACCTACCACAGTCCAAGACCAAAAAAAAAGAACCTGTCTGCAATCCACCCCGGTTTTATGAAAAGATCTCCGTCAATTTCTCTTGATTATATTTATTCTAGCAGCAGCATAAGATCCAACACCTTGGATTAGCTTTGTCGAGGAATCAACGCAAGCCTCTTGGCTTCCTCGTTGGCGGTTTTTTTTTATATCAAAAGCTGCTCTCGCCCCCTAGTGACCATTTTGTGAACTTTATGTAATGCAATGATATTGTATGAGGAATTCAGGAACAGCAGAGAAGTATGTCAGGGTGGTGCAGAATATGTATGAAAGCAGGACAGTAGTGAGGTGCGCAGTAGGTCAGACAGAGGAGTTTAAAGTGGAGGTGAGACTGCATCGGGGATCAGCTCTGAGCCCCTTCTTATTTGCTGTGGTCATGGATGACAGATGAGGTCAGACAGGAATCTCCTTGGACGATGATGTTTGCAGATGACATTGTGATCTGTAGTGAGAGCAGGAAGCAGGTGGAGGAAAATCTGGAGAGGTGGAGGTTTGCTCTGGAGAGAAGAGGAATGAAAGTCAGTCGTAGCAAGACAGAGTATATGTGTTTGAATGAAAGAGAGGGAAGTGGAACAGTAAGATTACAGAGTGAAGAGGTGAAGAAGGTACAGGAGGTTAAGTACTTGGGGTCGACAGTCCAGAGCAATGGAGAATGTGTAAAAGAGGTAAAGAAGCGAGTACAGGCAGGTTAAAATGGGTGGAGAAACGTGTCAGGAGGGATGTGTGACAAGCAGAATATTTACAAGAAGGTGGTGAGACCAGCTATGATGTATGGTTTAGAGACAGTGGCGCTGAGGAAGAGACAGGTGGCAGAGCTGGAAGTAGCAAAGCTGAGGAGGTTAAGGTTTTCTTTGGGAGTGATGAGATTGGACAGGATTAGAAACAAGTTTATCAGGGGGACGGCTTATGTTAGATGTTTTGGGAAAAAAGTCAAGGAAGCCAGGTTAAGGTGGTTTGGACATGTACAGAGGAGGAATAGTGAATATATTGGTAGGAGGATGTTTGAAATGAAGCTACCAGGCAGAAGGCAAAAAGGAAGACCAAAGAGGAGGTATATAGATGTGATAAACGAGGACATGAAGTTAGTGGGTGTGAGTGAAGAGGATGTAGAGAACAGGAAAAAACAACAACAATTCTCTGTGAAGACTGAAAATGTGTTCTTTTTTTAGAACGCTTCTCCGTACCGCTGTGTGTCGCTATTACGTTACAGTTTCGAAGCGCTCTTCTGCTATGACGCGACCCGCATCAACAAGTAACGGACAGCAGCTTACTGTCGGCTTTACGAGTCAACATTATCATAGAATAAGTGTGTAGGTCGGGTAACGTTATTTATTTTGGATGTCACATCGTACGAGGAAGAGGTTTGATTAGATTTTTTTTCTCAGTAATAGTTGAGTGTCATTATGCGTTAGCTGCAGCTTGTGTTGACGTTAGAGGTAGCGTGCTAGCATTCCTAGTTAATTGATAGTTTGTCAGCACAGTTGAGCAGATTTTCACTAACAGTCGGCGCTTTGGGATTGGTGGTAGTGACACACTCCTGAGCTAAGTGTTGTCATTAATATTAAACGCTGTACAAAACTTTTTGTGTACCGCTGTGTTGTTGTTGCTGCGCTGCTGCTGCTGCTGCTGTTGCTGTGTGCAGTATGGGGATGTGTTTGCCCTGCTTGGGTGGAGCTGCGGACGACGTCGTGGTGACTCCCGATCCTGTAAGTAAATCGCATAAACAGTATGTACAGTATGTCATATTACAAGCAGGTTAATGCCCCATGTGTGTGTTTTCTACAATTATTCTTATTGTTTTATTGTGTCGTATTTTTATCAAATGTCATCTCAAACTCAAACTGTCTGGGTTTTTTTAATCATGTTCCGTAGTGTACTGGTAGAAATATGGTAATATATATGAAGCTTATGGATAATGAAAATGTTTTATCTGTCCTTTGTGGAAAATATGTGTTGATCTATTTTAAACTTTTCCAGTTAAATTCCCTCTGAAGAATACATGCCTTAAATGGGGCGGGGCTTTGCTCTATTTCAGCCGTTCATTAGTTTACAGTATTTTACCTGGTTTTCTTCAATAAGCGATTAATGACCACACGTCGCTTTAACTTATATTTGTAGGAACTTCACGCTTCTATACGTTTTCTAAACGTTTTTATTCTATACGATAAACCGAATTGTGGTTGGTCGCTGTACATGTCAGTCAGATGCCCTCCCCGCCAATCAAATCTGCTTTAAACCTTCTGCCGTCATTTTAAAGAAATAGGAAGAAAAATCACCAGTTTTTTCTTTCATTACACTGTGAATTAAATATTAAAAGTTTTTTTGTCAATGGCACCATATGTAAAAAGACACAAGGGGTTTAAATACCGTTTGTCTTCTGTCCTAACTGTTTATATTATAATTACTATATAAAAGTGGGACAACTGGACATGTGACATAGAATCGGTCCATAAATGCAGTGATGCCAGTCATGTAGATTCGTCACAGTACTGCATTATACCTGATCTGTCCAGAGCTCAAACAGTTTTAGTGTTTGTATTAAAAGTTGCTCAAATCTAATTTCTGATTCTTACACACACTTGTTATGGCACTCCATATAACAGCAATGAGATCTTTTTAATAATAATAATAGTATTTATTTGGCATTTTCATACATATTTCGTTTTATTTATAGGAAACAAGAAGGCGGCAGCTGGCTGAAGCTGCTGAAAAGCGGCAGAAAGAGGTAATGCTTTATCCTATATTCATTTTACAACACAAAGTAGAAAAGCAGATTTGCTTTTAGTTCTGTGATGAAATGTTTAATGATCTTTCCAAGGCTGAAGTGAAGCTGCTGTTTCTTCCAGACTTCTGCCATTTCCCAGTTCCCCCTTTTTTTAATTTTAAGCTTCAGGTTTGTTTCTGTTGACTTTTCAAATTGCGTTGCCGAAACTCATTAAAAACATCCTGTCCTCTGACATCTGTTTTCTTGTGGGCACATTACTGCTTATATTCTCATCTTCAGTTCAGTAAATGTGTTACAAGAAGGACAAAGAATCAAACCTACACCATAAATTCTGTCTATCTACCCCCGGTTATTATAATGCTTGAAATTGATTTTGGTTTGCCCCTCATATACCTTATGGGCTCTTTAGAGATTTTCATCAGTGCTCAGAGCTCGTCAGGCTGCTAAAGCAGCACGGTAAGTAAAGTCCCTCTTTTTTTCAACACTTGGATGTTGAAATGCTGCGTCACACTGCTGCGATTCTTAATGCCTACTCATTTGTGAACAACTCCATATAACCCCACAGGTTTTTTAGCCGTTTCTTGTGCACAAAACAATTGCTGACGTTCCTATACTTTGTGTCACGCCACAATTTCAGCATGATTCTGTTGAACACAGTATGCTCAAACAAACGCTTTTATACCATTAACCTTTTTATTTATATAAAATGCAATAAAATGTTGTACAAAGAATCTTAAAAAACTGAAATAAGACCAGGTAAATGTTTCAGCTTTTATTTTTCTGATTTTAGAGCACGCACAGGGGCATCAAGAACCCAGAAGTTGTGGAAAGAAAAAAGAAGAAACAAGAGGAGATGGAAAAGCAGGCAATAAGCTCAGTATCATCCGGAGGCGGTGGACTTCGGGTAAATCTCATAGGAAACCTTGTAATGTCCTCACCTGCTGTGTATTGTCTGCTAATTGTCTCCTCGTTGTCTCAGTGGCAGGTTGGATAGCTTTTTCAAGACGGGAAGATAAAAATAGTGTCAACTTTGCAGCCCAGCCCACGAGTGATATTTACCATCCATCTGAGAAGGTTTTTTTTTTTTTTTTTTTTTTTTTAAACGTTCGAAGATTTTTGCACCTGGGTTTATAGCACATATATATGTATATATATATTGCCAAGCTTTATGCCAAGAACATCTGATAGGCCAGCTCTCTGGAGGTCACGCCTACTTTATCATGCCATGACGTGATGTGCCATCCAACAGAATGCTAACAAGCAGAGCAGCACCGTTTTCTCTTAATCCACTTGTTTATGAATCACTACTGAAAAGAGAAGAAACTTGCCAAGTTCACAATCATCCAACAGGATGATAATAAAGCCGTTTGTTCTGAAATATTACACATGCTTGAGATGAATGGAACACTAATACACATTTCTATTACATTTTGTAACGGATTGAAGCACAGCATTTGGCACACTTGTATTTTCAGGTTATTTTTTATGATTTGCTGTGTTTTAGTTGGACTAGAGTGCAATATGAAGGATTTCCTCATGTCGACTTGTTCTGTCGAGATGAACAGAATGATAAGGCTGAAAACCAATACTGAATGTGGTTAAATTTGGTGTGTTTGATTTTTATCATAACCAACCAATATACCACTCGATATACGCTAATGCTAAATGAAAATCAGTGGTTATTCTTGTGTGGTGTTGTGTTGCTTAACCCTTGACCAAACTGTCAACTTCCTGGTGTGTGTAAAATGGCAGTGTCATAGTTCAGCTGTAGTGCTCCTCGATTTTACTGTGTTATTGAAAGCCAGGGAAAACTAAGCTGTTTTTATATCAATACCAAGTTTCTAAAAGAAGGGCTTTACTACCAAAGCTCAATGTACTTGCTATTTTTGAAGAAACTTCAAAATCCTGGTCTTCACTGCCAGAGGAGTACAGAGGTGCTGCATTAGTTTAATGAGCTTATATTAAATCTATATCTGCATTTTATCGGAGTCTGTCTAATTCTGTACACAAACACACACACAAAACAGTAGAACATTATGAGAGTTTCCTAAGAAGTAACGATTAATATGAACATGTCTACAATTGACACATGCAGAAATAGTTTATAATCTGAGAAATGCCCTTTTTTACAATTGTGTTAATGAACAAGTTATGGTAATGTTAAGACTACTGCGATTGTTAACAGTAAGTAAGAATCTTATGAGTTTAACTGCAGCGTAAATGCTGTTCTAATTATTAGTGTACTAATTGGAACTTCTACTGCATTTCTTAAATTAATCTTCCTTTTTTACATTTATAATCTCATTGTTACAGAAACACACATGGATGATATTAGGCTACAAATTGAATAAACTCATGGGCCTACTTCTCGATATCAGCCTCACTCCTTTTTACGTTTTTAAAACGTACTCTGTTCTTTAAAAACATGTTTTTTTTGGCCAGAAGAGGGCGCTTTAGGCGAGCTCTGTAGCTGAAGCCTTTTGTTGGAATTATCCCTTACTACTGACCTAACCTTGGCCCTCTTGATGGTTGGATCACAGACTAATTTACACACTACTGTAATTTAAGACACAGAAAAGGCAACCAGCCCATGTCTTTGAACTGAAATATCAGCGGAAACCCCTTAAAGCAGGTGGGAATTAAGCATCCAACCTTAAGAGGGTGAGGCAAACATTCTACCCATTAAGCCATCATGCTTCAACTATCAACCAATTACACGTTGAAGGAATGTGATGGTGATGGTTAAGAAAAGGCTTTACAAACGAACTACTTTCATTGAATGGATATGAATACGTCAAAACATAAAATTTTATTACCAGCTCACGAGTTTGATTGGTCTTGCATAGATAAAAGATGATTACATTTACGCTTTATCTGCTTTTACAGTAAGAAAACCATCATTTGAAAGCAATTAAGAAAATGGTTTTCTTTAAAGTCGACAAATTTTTATAGAAAACAAAAGCTGGCAAAAATTGAGATTTGTTATACAACAAATATACACGTTAGGAAGTGATGACCATGTCTGTTATTTGGCAAGAGAAAATGTAAATGTATATACAATCAACGTAAAACAATCGCTATGCAGAAATATCAGCTAACAAAAAAAAAAAAAAAAAAAACCCACTATAAACTTCACTACGTATATCAACAGCAAATCCAGGCTGTAACGGATCGTTGACCATTTTTCACTTATCAGACTACATTCTGAGATGTCAGCAATAATATGCCAATAACAACATTTGTGTGTTATTTTTCCAGTCTTTTTCCCTCTCAAAAGCAGGAGGTCAAATGTAGCCCTACTGTCAAATTAGCTATTTCATAATTATTATTGGAAGCAGTCTATGTACTGATCATTTTTGAAGAAAAGTAAAGTTTTTGATTGCCATTGCTTACCTCAGAGTATATTGTACCCTGTGTTTTTGCTGGATGATGGATGCTAGATTGACTTGCTATGCCAGCTAACAGCTTCACTGTACATGTTAGTGCCTCGAATTGAATCAATCTTCACACTTAAAGCCTACTTTGCATTTCTCATATTCTTTATCCGTCACTTGACCTTTGTTACTTCTTACTTCTGTAGTGGGCTGCCACTACCAGGTAGCTGTCAGGGGTCAGGTCCTTGATGTTAGGGGACTTGATAGAGATGGGGGACACTTTGCCTTCCACTCTGGAAATCTGCAGCATACGGCAGGGGTCATGCTTCAGCAAATAACTCTCAAAAGTCTCCCAGCCGCCACCTACTCGCACCATCACGTGTTTATTATGCAGCATCTGTTGAAGAGTAAAGAGCAATAAGAAAATGATACATTATAGGCTATATAATTCATATACTGTAGCTAAGTGCCTCATTATATCACCATATAACACAAAAAATGTGCATCTTTAAAAAGTCTTGTGTGTTGCCTCACAAGTGGCCTGTGTAGTAGTCATCAGATACAATATTCATACTATATCGTATGCTTACAACTTAAGGAGCGTCAACTGGACAAATTAAATAAATAAAACCCGGGTCTAATTAGCTTTTAGCTAGCTTATTTTACCACCTGGTAATTACAGATAGAATATAATAAGTAATCCAACCCCCAAATATTTATTCATCTGTTGATTCAAGTAACAATAATAACTTGCCAGATTTAATTATTATTTCTTATTTTTACCATAAATCTGGTAAACCATGTTAAATAACCATGGTAAATAAACATGGTAGATAATCGTGGATCTATAAAGTATAAAAAAATACCCAGAGACATGTGTGATATCTTTGTATGAGCACACAGTCAGTTTCTGAAATCACTTTTCCTTTTCAACACCTCCACTCCACTTTTTCACACCCTGATTTTGTCACTTGGTGCACCCCAAGGCACATTCTCAAGACTGGGTGCTATGGCAATCTCATCCTGAATCCAATAATGCAGACATTGAATTAGAGAAAGACTTCTCACGTATTGGTTCTAATCCCTAGAAGCCCTAAAACCCTTATTTCCACACTTTTTATTAAGTGCTTGTATATACAGCTAATGATTAATAATTAAACCCATTTGTACAAATTCTATTTTTTTAAAAATTTTGTACATAAAAACCTCAGGATTTTGATTCCTAAAGGGATACTTTAAGGGATACACCTGAAAATTTAAATTCTGTCACTAATTACTTAAATTTATGTTGTTCCAAACCCATAAGACTGTTTTATTTATCTTTGTAACACAATTTTAGATATTTTTTAAGAAATCTGATATTTTCTAACCCCCTAATAGACAGCAAGGTAACTGACACGTACTACAATAATATTACGAAGCCACAAAAGTACTTTATTGTGCAAAGAAAAAAAACCTGCTTTTGGTGCATATACTGCCATCTACTGGAATGGCCATAAAACGAAATAAAAATAATTTATAACAAATTAATTAAATAAATAAATAATTACATTTCCCTTTTTAAATCCCTTTTTTAATCCCGTATCTTTTAGATATTTTAACACTAAATTGAACACTCTCAAAGCCTATTTTTTTCTTAATATTCTAAGAGCCTCTTTTAATTGTTGTCATTCAGTTGTTGGAGCAGCCTTATAACCTTTGCATTTTGTTATAACATGCTTAACTTTTAAGTGGCTAATTTGTGTGTTTTACTCCACGTGTAAACATGTGTTTGTGGAAAATGGTGGCTTATGGTTAAGATGTTGGACTACCAAAACAAAAGTTGTGGGTTTGATTCCCAGCTCCACCAAGTTACCACTGTTAAGCAAAGCCTAAACTCCTAATTGCTCAGTTGTATAAATGAGATAAATGTAAGTCACTCTGAATAAAGGTGTCTGCCAAATGCTGTAAATGTTTAACATTATTACTCCAGTTTTGGATCAACGCTATTGCCACGGATGCAGCAGAAAGCACTCCAATATAGAAGTTCTAATAAGTCAGATAGAAGTAAAAGTGCTATTTACAGCAGCTGTAAACAAAATGTGATCAAAATCATGAAATTTTGTTTTCCTCAGCATCAATGCTCCACACTATATACACTAAAAAGCGTGTTTGCCAACTGCCATAAAACATCCAAAAGATGCAGTAGAGACGAAAATGTGAAATCTGTATTTATGTTTTCTTTAAGCAAAAGGTACTTTGTTTTATTACACTTGAACCATGAAACCATGTCACATGGTCTACTTTGTTACATATCTTGGTACTTTCTTGGGCTAAGAAGTTACCTTGCTGTGTTTGGGAGGCTCAGAGAGCCTTTAGATTTCATTAAAAATATCCTAAATTCCAAAGATGAAAGTTCTTAAATGTCTGAAACAACACGGGGGTGACAGTATGTTTCTGTCATCTCTAAAGGTTTCTTATAATCTATCCATTTATTATTCTGGTCAGGGATGCTTTATTCAGATCATAGTGAATCCTGCAAACACTACACACAAAGAAATATGCCCTAGTAGGAACACTATTCAATACAAACCATCACACACACACATTCATACACAATCTGTCAGTTTGCAATGCCAGCCTTTGCACTTAGTGACTAGACCAAAGGCACAAGTTGAAATGTACCCAAACCTTATGAATCTAGTGCATGCTAGATAACCTTAGTATTTGTTAATACAGTTCATTCACATTAACAGGTCATAGACAGGTCAAAAAAGCCCAGCAATCTCTCTTCCTCTCTCTGATTTATGAGCTCAGGTGCAAACAGCCACCGATCGACCTGATTAAACTTTTATAAAGGGCGAAAATGACAAGCCATCACTTTTGATTTGAAATAAAAGGCTAACCCAGCAAAACACAAACATCTGAAAGAGTTACAACTTATTAAAAGTGAAAGCTAGAGGGAAATAAAAACAACAAAAACAACAACAAGAGTGGCGATATGAAGGAGCAAAGCTACACAGAGCCTATTTTTCAATACACTGAAATGTGTTTATGCTGCCCTGGGGTGGTATAATAACATAAAACATTCATAAGGTGCTTAACGCACAGAGGGCGAGAGGCGGTCATGAAGGCTTTAGTGAGGAAGAGCCCTAAGGCTCTGCCATCACCGACTTAATACTGTTGGCTTTGTGTGAAGAGTCTCATTCACATTTTAAAGCACACAAGCAGGAAGAAAGCCCTGTAATAAAGAGCTCTGATTTACACACACACAACCACACACTCTCACACAACCACACACAAAGACAGCAGTGAAAGCTGATTCGTTCATTATCAGTATTGTCTAATACTGTATGTCTAACCATTTTCTAGAGATTTAAGCAAACAAAACAATAAAACTGTGCAAATTACCATCAACTATTTCTTTTATCAAGATAATTATATGCAAGTTACTTTAAGTGTAATTGCATGTTTATTGAAAACGAGCGACATACTTTACACAGCTTTCCTCAATCCGACAGCACATTTGGTGTTTTTATTGAAGTTTCCTTTCTTTTATTTGTCCCAATTACACTTTATTTATTTTCAATTTCCACTTCTAAATTTAATTATCCACCAAGGTCCCCGATTTGAATTGCTGTCTGCAATAGAAAAAAGGAATTTCAGACAGACTGCGTTTTCACATATCCTCTCTCAGAGTCCTGTCCTTGAACGAAAAGCTCTCAAAGAATTTGCTATTCAACTCCTAATTCATTTGAATTAGATTAGTAGATGATGATCCGTGTTGCCGCTTTGTCTTCTGTTTAAGCTGTAACTGATGGTAGAGGGAGGGTATTACAGCATATAAAGCATTATAGCTGTTATTCAATAGCAGACATAAGCTACTCAAGGTTGTTTTTGATCACACAAAAATGACATGACCTTGTTTTTTTCAAAGGCGAACAAAGCAGACTAAAGAAAACCTCATATTTAAAAAATAAACATTGGATCATTTTTAGGAAGGAGGGAAGGACGTATGGTATTTCTAAACTTACCAAAACCTTAATCACTGCGCTACCATTTCCCACTTCACTATCAAAATCAAAGTATAAAAATATGGCACAGATATGGCACAGTCCAGTGCAGTCAGTACTCAACGCTATACAGACTTTCTTTCTCTCCTCTTCATTAAAGATTTACGTAATCTATCTGTCTGCTCTAAAACCGGGCCATTACTCTTTCCTTCCATCTTCTCTCTCTACGGGCCCCATATCACGTTGTCTCTTACTGTTAAATTAGGAGTAGGAGAATAACGGGAGAAAGCAAACACTCAGGCGCAGATGATATTCTGTACTAAATCATCCACTCTCTCTTTAGAGTGTGTGAGAGCTGGTTTTGTGTTGCCAGGTAACAGAGTTCCCATGGGTACCAGACCATACCTCACTAATCTAAATAAAAGACAGTATGTGTGTGCTTGTGTGACACTTTTTGTATATATGTTTAAAATCAATGTTTTAGAGGTCCAGGTTTGGGATGAATCGCTGATTTGAGATGAGTTTTTTTTAACATTTTTATATTAAAAACTATAAACTATAATACAATCCAATCTGATTACAGAATATTCAAATTCCTTACATAATACTTAATTTTTTGGGAAGCCAGTGAAATATTAAATTATAAACACTCAGTGGTTCATACAGTCAGTATTGGTAACTGTGTGATCCGATAAATTAGCTTATTCGTTTGTTTTTATTGTGGGACAAAGGGTCAATAAAATTTGTTAAAATTTATAACAAGCAGGAATTTAATAAAATGCTGGCATTTACAACATAATAGCTCTATTGATGTAAACTGAAAAAACCCACATGCGCAATTCCAGCTTAGGTCCTTTCCAGTTCCACCTCTCTCTCTATCTCCCCCAATTTCATTCTTTTGTCCTATCAATAAAAAATGCCTCAAAAATATCCTTTCTAAACCTTTCTGTTTAGGCCACATTAATTTTGGTTTGATCCAAATACAGATATGGCTATTTGAAGCATAGACAGAAGTAACATACTATATTTATTTTGTTAGAATTAAGGTCTACACACACTGAGTTTGAAATATTTCTCCAAAATCTTTGCATGCTAAAAAATAACTATGACCTCATGTTGTGTCAATCATGTTTACACACTGCCTCCGAAACTTTAATCCACCATAGAAAAATTCGGACCAGGTTTGATTTTTTGGATCTGTAGCAGGCATTTTAAAAGGTGTTTTTAGAGCCTAGTACATAAAAAATACATCCATAATTGTCAACCACTGCCTTAGCCTGTTGTGTGATGGTTTCAATAGCAATAGCAGCACAAACCTTTCAGATTGGTGTGTGTGTGTGTGTGTGTGTATGTCCATCCCTTAAAAATACTGTAAGTTTTTGTTTGGGATCAATGGGTTTATAAAATTTGCTAGCAAAGCTGAAACTGAATCACTGACATCCTGAAATAAATTTTAAATCTTTTTATGTGTATTTTACAGGTGAAGTGGTAGCGCAGTGGTTAAGGTATTGGACTGCTAACCCGAAGGTGGTGGGTTCAATTTCCAGCACCACTAAGTTATTACCATTGGGCCCCTGAGCAAGGCCCTCAACCCCCAAATGCTCAGTTGTACAAAAGATATAACTGTAAATTATGCTGGATAAGGAAGTCTGCCAAATGCTGAAAATGTATTTTACATAGCCAATTGTTAGTATTTTTCCTAGATTCAGGATTTTTCATTTGTTTAATCAGATCCAAAGTAACTATTTGAGTAGTTTTATCATTCGATATGTTATAACTTTTATTTTGGTAACTTTAAATAACAATAAATTTACTTGAGTAAGTAAAATTTGTCTGCTCACCCACCTCTAAGCATACATACACAAAGATACAAATAGTGGCACTGCATTACACTCCTATTGTATAAGAAAGTAGAAGAGAGACTGACAGCTATCTTGATACTACATTAAAGTTCTTTTCTTTTTTTTTGGCATTGACAAATATATGTAAGATGTTGTATACTTAATATCCTGGTTTAAAATGGGGCTAAAAAATAAAATAATATTGTAAGTAGCTGCTTTAACCTTGCTAACAGCCAAAACATTACAACTCAATATCTTAAACCTGATAGCCAGAAAACAACCTTCGAACACTGTAACAGAAGTAACTACTGCAGTGTGCACCCACCCGAATGAAGAGTATCTTCTCTCCAACACGATAGCGGCCTTGTGACTGACGCTCCACACAGAATTTATTAGGGCACTTACAGGGTGGTTCCTCAGTAATGTGCCTTACCTAAGCAAATATTTAATTATTTAAACAATCTGTACAGTAAACCAACAATCAATGAGTATCATCATCCATGAGATTACCGCATCATCCAGGAGCTTGCCGGTGCTTTTTCTGCAGGAGGAGCTTTTGTTAAAGGAAGAGCATGGTGCTGGAGAAACTGGCGAGGAAGGTGGCTCGGGGGCTTTCTCTTCCTGCTCAATCTCGTTCTCCAGCTTAATTAACCCAGGAGGTTCAACCTTATACCTGAGAAAGATAATTAAATCCATCAAATGAATTATGAAGCAGAGCAAATGATTTGTAAAACCATAACACAGTTATACAACATATTCCACCTACTTAGCCGCTATCCTTCCCAGTTCTAGAAGACACAGGCAGACCTCACGCGGCTGTTTGTGCAAGACTGGAGGCCAGACAATAGAAAACATCTTTAAACACATGTATAAGGATTTCAAAGATGTCCAGACATGCATGAAATATTATCAGCACAACAACATAGAAATGTGATGGTGAGAAGCTGACGAATGAAAAATAAGTACAGTATGTACACAAGTACTGACAGTGCGCACTGTGGGACAGATTTAAAGCTATCTTTATTTTTTGTGTGTTTTTAATGTTTTGTGAGGATTAGGGTTATGTAAGAATCGTCTGCTTCACAACCTTTTAACTTGAATGTTAATTTTCCTACAACTGTTAAGAAACTTTGGTGCAAAACAGTACATTTTAAGTAGTTGCAAATAATTCTTTGGATGCTAAAATATGTCATGTGTTATGTCATGATTGCTTCAGAAAATGCAAGACTTTTGGACAGTTCTGACCCCAGAAAAACACCTGTCTGCGTCTGTTAGTCATTAGTCGTGATTTGCTGGCATGATGGAGTAGTGATCAAGGTGATACAGCACAGCATGCAGTAAACACATGACGAGCTTCGCATCATCTGCAAACTAATATACATCCCACCTGATTTTAATTCCAGCTCCTGGCATGCATTCATCTAACTCAACAGAGAATAAAGCAGGAGGAAAGAAGCAATTAAAATAAATTAAAAAAACATCTAAAATAACGTTATTGTAATATTACGCCATTTAGCTGTAATTAAACAATGTACCAGAACGCAAAAACACAAAATAAAAACTAGAGCACATTTATTGCACATGGAATCACCGTTAGTGATCTGAGGATCCAGAGAGACTGAGACCAGTTAATATAGAAGAAGGAATGATAAACAATTCACATCATAAAAATACAAAGCTCAGTTTGTGAAAATACACAGTTACACACACAGACTAACAAAACAAAGGCTTCACTGTGCAGTGCCAAAAAAACTGTGCCTTCAGTGGAATCAGTTTTATTTGTCTGCCCTACTTTCCTTACCACACCATGCGTTCCTTTCTTTCTTTCCTCCTTTCGTTCTATTTGTCCCCCTTTCTTCCCTCCTTTCTTTCTTTTTGTCCTCTTTTCTTCCCTCTTTTTTCTTTTTGTCCTCCTTTCTGCCCTCCTTTCTTTCTTTATGTCCTACTTTTTTCTTTTCTTTTTTTGTCCCTCTTTTCTCCCTCCTTTCTCACTTTTTGTACTCATTCTATCTTTCTTTATTTTTGTTCTCCTATCTTTGCTCTGTTCTTCTTTCTGTCTTTCCTTTCTTTTTTGTCTTTCTTTCCTTATTTCTTTCTTTTCTCTGCTCAGAGAGTCCAGCATGATACAATTACATGCATATGCCAGACAGAAAGAAAAGCTGAAAAAACCTGAAGTGAGACCTCTGATAAGCACAAGGACTTCCCCTGTGCCACAACCCAAACACAGTACGGCTCTATCCACTTTACTAAGAGTGACTGATCACCCTTTCACTCAGATTCCACTGCCACGATCAGTAATAATACAGCGAAACATAATATAGCTCAAATAGAGTTCTGTGTTTAACAACTACGATGAAAATTCATATTTGGCTGCACATGTTTTTGTTTAGTAAGCATGACTTATCCAGTAGGGTAGCTTTAGCATGGCTATAAGTGGCCATGAAAAAGTTTAAACAATAAAACAAAGCCAGAACTGCTGGATTTAATTTTGCATGAATTTTTCATCTTACACATCATATGTCATAGTGAATACATTATACATCATCATCCCACAACATTAGACATAAAAGGAGGTCTGGCTACTATTGAAGCTAGCACTCTGCCAGAGACCTCATACAAGAAGACTGCACATGTAGGATGCCACCAAATGTTCTCTTTTGCATTAAATGCAAAGAAAAAAGGGGCGAAAGAATAAACCTCTAGCAGGCCAGTAAGTAAATAAATAGATTCTGAGTTACTTAAAACACAAATGTATTGTTATTTAATTAAAGGAAATGTTTCTCACCCAGTCCATCAGACTCAAACAAGCAGGTTTCTCCAACGCCCACCTCTCGAGACCATGACAGGAAATTGGCTGTGTTGTCCCGGGCAAAAAAAGAGCCAGACGGAGCACTTGCTCTAGATGGGATCTTCCGATTAGGGATTGACTAAAAGAAAGAAAAGGAGTTACATTAATGGTTCTGAACAACTGCATTAATCTGTCTATACCTACAACCACTCCAACATTGGAATATACAATATGTTTAAGTTACACAAATAATTACACAAAATCTTCACTATTAGATCTGCCTTTAGGTCTTAAACTATGTGCAGTTACTTTAAAAAGACTAGAGTCTGAATTTGCTGACGTTTGACTCATCGGAATTCCCCTTTTCCCAATTCTCTCATGATGGACCATTAGACCTGTTTTGACCTGACTTTCTCTCTTCCTTTTTGCCTTCTCGCACACACATTTGCTATTGAGATGTCTAAGCCTGCTGTTTGAGCCTGCTTTCTCCGGGTTTAATCGCTGGCCAGTGCCTGAGCTCTTTCCCAACACCCACAGCTCTGATTACACTGCCAGAAATCATGACGAGTCTCTACTCAGTGATCAATACTCAACCTGACAGAAAGGAAAATAGAAACAAGGTGCTTGACATGAGTGCCAGGAACTGGGAGTCTAATGTCATTTAACACACACATTCTCACCCACAGTGAGATTTATGTAGCATATGCTTGCCTACAGGATACGTGTGTCTGGCTCTGAGATAGGTAGGGGTGAAGTCATGGTGAAAGAATGCAGTCTACTATGGATTAGATTTTTTTCTGGTTTTTAACAACCACATCATCGTGCACATCCAGCAACATTTCTCTGGGAAATATGAAAAAAAAATGTCATTTCAATTTTCTGTTTTTCAATTGACTAGGTAAATTATTGGCATCCATCAAGAGGCAACTACTAAGTTTCTTCCCATACTCATACTCGAAACAAACTCTTTTGTTGTTTTTCTATTTAAGAACTAAATTAATGCAGAGGTATTGCTTTTGTTAACTAATATTATATTAAAAATATACTTTTTCATTAATCTCTGTGCCCACAAACCCACCCCCCACTCCTGTTATATTCAAACACAGGATTTTAATAGTCTAAAATTCTAACTAATACGGGTGATTTTAAAAGTCAAGAACAAAAAATGGTTGGTGATTAAGTGCGCTTTTTTTTACAGAATTGCACAATTTAGCAAAATGTTAAATTTGTCAAATCAAAATAATATAAAAAATGTTACAAATAGTTGCACAAAAAAAAACCCTCAGCCACATAGTATGCTTGCAACCCAGTATGCCCAAATGTTTGTGAATACCTTACCAGTACACCAACAAGTGTGTTTTTCATTGCTATAAAATTGAAAGCACACAATTGTATAGAATTTCCTAGCATTCTGTAGTATCAAGATTTTCTTTCACAAGAACAAAGAGACCCAAACATTGTTCCAGCAGGACAATGCCCCTGTGCACAAAGCAACCTTCATAATGAAATGTTTGCGCAGCTAACCTCCTCACCTGACATTAGTGCCATTATCAAATCCCCACAGCCGTGTTCTATAATCAGGTGGAGAGACTTTTAAGCAAGTGTGGAGGTTATTATAGAAGTAAGTGTGGAATACAATGTTTAAAAGCATTCTGCCATAAAGTCTATGATTCTTCATATACATGCTGCTATTTTGTTTGTTTTGTGTAGCGTTTGCCTTGTGTTAGCACAGCCGTCACGACTTGCATTCTGAGCTCAGATCCAGCTACATTTTTAAACGTTTAACGACATATAAATGTGTCTGAAATTCATATTTCACAGAATTTGATTGTTAGCATCCTACATTAAGTGACCACATGATGTTTGTTGACATGTTTTGGCTTAATAGCTTTACAGGTGAGTTTTTACAGTTTTGTGACTGTATGCTTGGTGGTTATTGTATCTTAAGAGTCTTAGCTTTCCAAAAAATATGCACTTTGAGTGTACACAAAGATTTCACTTTTGGAACCAGGAAAATGGTGGAATGTTAACGGGTTTTAATCCATATCAAATTAAAATCTCCAAAGCAAATCATCTTTATTTATTTAAACTATATCGCGATATGATATGATATGATATGATATTGTTTAATCGGCACCAGCCCTAGCAACAATAAGTTTGGAAGTGGTTTTCAGTTAGTAATCCAAAAGCACAACAGAAAAAGCATAATAAATTAAATTATATAGTAGGAGATTCAAGATTACATCTTAAATCCCAGGTGTGTGGGTCAGAATAATATAATTTGGCTGTAAATTGGTTTTTAATAAAGATAAAGGACATGCCAATCTCTCTAAAAAATAAGAATAAAAGCATTTCCAAATAGAGTAATGATTTGAGATTTTACACATCTTTCAGACCTTTTTTTATTTTTAAGAAAAGCCTTAATGCTGTTCTTCTTGGGAGGCTTGGAGCCAAATATAAATTGAAAACCTTGTAGATGAACTTTATAATTTGACAGTAAAATTTATCAATTGACCTTTGCTTAATATTATTTCTACCACTTACATAAAGATTACAAACAGCATCTAAAAACAGGCTCATTACAAAATAGCCAAAATAGCCGAGCAAAAAGTCAGCGATAAGGACAAGTACTGTACTGTGATAAATAGAGGAGTCTTCAAATTATAGACAGAAAGAGCAGAGCGTCAGTGACTGAAAATGTTCCCATCCCATTTTTCTCTTCAATACAATAACAACATTTGAGCTCCATGACACTTGATACTGATCTGATACCGGCATTGCTGATAATATGTGAACTGACTCTAAAAGCTTCAATAAGCCAGTTATAAAGAGACATCCCAAACACAATGGTACATGATTAGATTTCTGATTACTACTGTGTTATACACTTAGCACCGGACATGTACAGTATATCCCCTTTGTGCCCCATGACTTAAAAAAAAAACAAAGTAAGCTCAATTAAAATTAAGTATAATATAATATGTTTAGAACATTTATGCAACATGCACCTCATTATATTAGTTTAGTTCCACTTTTTCATGTATCACACAAATGCAAAAAAAAAAAAAAAAGCAGATTTCGCTACTCCCAGCTCGTAAATTTGTGTTACCCTTGATACAAGTAATCAATAGACTCCAGTATTCTATCCCGCATTTTATTCTCAATTTATCCCTCAGGAGTCATGACCTCAATTATTTCCAGATACATGTGCCTTTCTCGCAGACTTTCTTTTGCGGAAAGCAGCAAGCAACCCCACCAAGCACTCTTTATTTCTGACTGTAAATATAGTAAATAATACATTTATATTTAGTAAACAATATGATTCATTCTTTTTTCGTTTTTTTATAAAACGCTTAGAACAAACATTGTCTCAAAGCAGCTTTACAGAACATAAGTTACAAAAGTCCACAATTAATAAAAAAAATGTCAAAAACATCCCTAGTAAGCAAGCCTGGGGTGACTGTGTTGACTGTGGTAAGGAAAAACTCCCTTAGATGGTATACAAATGCACATGCTTATGTTTTATATTAAGTAACGCGTAATGCTTGATTCTCTGCATAACCTCTAACAAAATCTTTGTGTTCTGGTCCCAAAAAAATAAAAATAAATCACTGCTTATGCAGTGTACTGAGATAAAGCTTTTTAAACACAGAGTGCAAATGATATACTAGTATGATGTAATGACCCTGAACAGTGTAGTTTCTCTGTACTTACTTAAGAGGCTCTATTAGCTAAACTATAGGGAGTCATAACCAGCGAAAAAAGGACCATTGTGAGGCCTCTAAAGAAAATGGGTCTCAGCCAACAAAAGCAGAAATATTTCCCTAATTTACCACCAAAAATCTTGCGCTCTTAATGCTTTTCCCATCTGGGGGGAATTTTGGGCAAAAAAGTTAACGACGCCTTAATATCGTTAGCTGGCTCAGTATAAATCAGTACACTCAGCATTTTTCCGCAGTTCACCATCCTACGATAGCAAGTATTCAGGTGAAGATAGCAAATATCTACAATTACAGACAGAGGTCTTTGTTAGGGGGCAACATTAAGATATGTCAGCTATGTCCATTATGCTGAAACAAAAAAAAAATTTTAAGAAAGCGATTTGCTGGAATCAGCCCTGTCCTGTCAACACTTAGGTTTATCGTAAGTCCAACAATATTCTGGACTTTATAATTCCCCGAACAATTGCTAAAGTTTATTTTGACATGTGATCAGCTGAAATTCTGTAAGGGGTCAAATGCAATAATAATCAAGTTGGCAGGGATTTAATGCATGAATACTTATGAAATTATTCTTAGGCAAACAATGCAAAAAAACACAGACTGGGTTAGTATATTCAGTCAACGGTTTAATTACAAATGCATAAGGCTGTGAACTGTTCCATCAGCACACAAGAGCTACTTGATTCTCTAAATATCTGCAAAAGAAATTCTGCATGATTTAACAGTGACGATAAAAATGCTGATGTCATTCGGCTAACAAGTCAGTGTTTTGTCTGTGTTTCAGGTTCCCCTGGAGCTGAAGATAGGGGATATAAATGCTAATCAGAAAGGCATGTGATTTTCTGATCTGGTAATTTAAAGGCCAGGGAATGTGGAGACATCAGATGTCACTGATATTTTCCATTTTTCAGGTTGGCTTTTTTAATTTATTTCTTTCACAGCAGATCAGTAAAAAATCAGACCAGAAATGTAAAAAGGAATTTTTATATGTGTGTCTATTTTCGATAGACTGAATGTAAATCCTTGATTGTTTTAAAGTGTACTTAAATAAACAGAGGTGATAGAGTCAGTACCTTGCCAACTGGTGACAGTTCTCCACTGTTCTGCCTAAATTTCTCCTGCAGCGTCTCAGCCAGCTGACACAACAGGAAGCCATTATCTAACCTGTCCATGAAAGTCTCTGCTGTAATTTCAACACCTAGAAGAAAAAAAAAAAGACGCCTGCTTTCATTCGTTTATTTAAGGTTTATGTGTCACATACAAAATTATTCAGTAGGACATGCAGTGAAATGCTTTTTATGTCTCTCTGAATCATAAAATCACTTGAATGTTTTTTTTAAATGCTATCAAAAAGGGTTCAGTATAGTAAGATTAATAAATCCAGAATTTATAAACTACTCTATCTGCCAGTTAGGACTGATTTAGGTTACAAAGTAATAGGAGTATTAAACCAATAGCTGAGGTTAACATTTGTTCCAGTGTGAAGCAAAGAGAAAAAAAAACTTCAGTAGTGATCCCTCAACAGAAAACAGCTGGGCGCTTTTTGCATAGTAGCCCCAACACACACACACACTCGCTCACAGATACTATACTGATCAACATGTGGCTGCTGGTTTTGACTGGCTTCCAGCTGACCATTCCTTCTCAGTTAGATCACTCTGAAATAGGTGGTGGTGGTGGCAGGGGGTTCTATGGAAAGAATATATATATTTTTGGTCATTTTTTTTGTAGCTGGAACTGAGGGGTGCACTAGTGGTAGAGGGGGGGATGTCGATGCTTTAATGAGTTCCAAATGTGGTAAGAAAAGAACGGGGGGAAAAAAATTGGGAGTTTATAAAATCCCCTCTGTACTCGTGCCCCTGTCATTCCTTCTCCATCCAGTGAAGCAAAATAAACTCTACGCTACGACCTAAAATGAGCTCTGTATGCCAACCTTCAGCTAAAGTTTTTAATACAAACATAAACCTGAAACTAAACTCACTTCACGAATCAAATTTAATTCTAATTAAACGCTACAGCAAATCACACATTATTTCAGGAGAACTTGCAGCTCTGTGACAGTGTAAATAAATGAGGTACAGACAGGAAATTTGCCTTTTCTGCACAGCAGCATCTACTGACAGCTCAAAGCCGCTTTGCTCATACATCATGCTACTAAGACAATTTTGTAGACAGATATCTGCTTTCACATCTCATTAAAAGACACCACACGTCGCTAATGAATGCAAAGGGTCACGATGAGTGCGGTTAGGAGAGTGCGGTTTAGTACGGTGCTTGTGTGGTCCACTGTAACTACTCTTCTCCATCAGCTCCAGGCAGACCAGCAGCACTGATTTTTATTCAATTCTGGCTGTTCATAACCTGCCCACTGCCAGACATTCCACTGACGTCCAACACCACACACACACACCAAAATTATGACACACCCTCATCTGCGCAATACTTCTTAATCACTACTGCTCTTGAATTAAGTCAAAACAATGCTTGGAGGAGGAAACTGGCACAATAGTACAATACGTTATTTAGTTATTCCTTCTTAGAAACATCATCCTGGTCAGAGTTATAAAGAAACCAAAGCATATTTAAATTAGAAACAATCCCAGGATATGTCAGTCTATCACAAATGCACACGCAAAAACACTGAGTTTATTTCCTTAATGAAGGTCCATTTCCTACTTACCCAGCATGCTGGTGAGCCAGAGAGCCAGGTCTTCCTTCATAGGCAACAGGCTGGCTTCATGTCTGCTAGCCAACCACAAACTGTACTGCTGCAGGTCAGTAAGACCTGGGCCAAATGGGTGCTGCTTCGGACTCAATGAGCTGCACATTTTTGTCTTCAGTAGCCTAAAAACCAAGAACAGAGTAAAGGCTGTGAAGATGGAGATATAATGGTAAGAATGGTCAAGAAGAGAAACAGTCATTGATAGAGATAGAGATTCATACAACACTACCACTAATGTCTAACAAATACTTTCCCTGAGAAAGTATTGCTCTATGTATGAGTCACAGTATATGTATACAACTATATAAAGATGCTCTGATTGACAGGAGGAGAAACATTAATGCCATCCATCCTACCCCAAGGATACATCTTTGTCTGTAGCATCATCAGTATTCAAACTCGCAATCTTTTGGCAACAGTTCAAATGCTTTTTTGTTGTGCTGCACAGGAGCCAAGATTCAATTTACATTTTTCAATTCAGTTAAATTGATTTATGTAAATATCAAATATCAACCATTTTTATTTTTTACAAGGAAAAGACACCAGCTTTTGCCTGTCCAACCAGAGTCTGTCCAGAGAGATTTAAATATCAAAGGCAGAGTCTAGGTTTTACAGATTTTACCAAGATAAACAGCTTTGCTTAATCATTTGCAATTCTCGTGGAAATCACTATAGCTTTTCTTTCCGATCATTCTCTCACTCCTCTTTCTTCATAGGTTTAGCCCTTTTCCCCATTATTTTTTATCACTTTTCAAGTTTAATTCTAATCTCTTTAGACAAAAAAAGTTCAAACTGTGCTTGGCAACCAACAATGTTTACTTTGAAGAAAAGTAAACTCTCTGCAAACTTTAATACTCCTCAGACAGTAACACCTTTGTGTGAGGAACACTAACGTAAACATACACTCTGACACAAAATTTTGAAGTCTGTTGTGACTTACTCAGCCTTATTCAGGTTTATCACTCTGTCTTGGGATCTTACAAGCTTGAAAATGTCCAAGTCATATCAGGTAATGAATATGTAGATTAAAAATGTGTGTTTATGTTTAGTTTCTTATTGGAAACATGTCTTCCTTTTTTCGTTGTTTCTTATAAAACTCTATAACTCTATAGAGGCACCAAATTTTATTAGAAGAGGTACAGAATACAGTACAACCCTCAGATAACTTATTTGAGTTAGGTTTGAGTTTAATTAGAGTACAGCATCTGAAAGTACATCTAAAATGTTAAAACCTCACACAAAAGTCGGATGATACTTTCATCTTAGCACAAGTTAAATGTCCTGCTTTTTGATAATCAAACCAGAAAATAGTACATGATTTCAACGAATACATAAAAAGTCCATCAATACTTTTGATTAACAGCTTTCACTACAAAGTGCAGCATCTTATGTATCTCTTTGTGTATTTGGCACAAAAGCCAAAATGAAAATGAAATGACCTAAAGCTCCATGATTAAAGAATATTATACACTTTGCTACTCTTCTTTACTAGTGTGGGCTACAGTTGAATCTATGGCATCTTAGGCATAGTGCATTCTCACTCACCAGCCTCTTTTGATACTAACACTACTTTATACTACACAGTAGCTCTTTCATACAGGTAATCATTGAAATAGGGGGAGAGAACAGAGAGAAAAAAAGAAAAAAGACAAGAAAAGAGATCCAAAATGTGTCTCAAGGGACAACTGACCTCTGGAACTGAAAGACTGTACACTCTATTCAGTGCCGGGTTCTGTTCTGGCACACAGGTGTGACTCCCAAACACATAAATCCCTTGACATTTGTGTTGAACTCTGGAGCAAGCTATTTAACACCATCACAAAGCAGTGACAGTCTCTCTTACATATTACATATGTAACCGGTGTTTTATATCATCTGAGAAACTGACATGCCAAACATTCATTCATTCAACCATGATTTTTTTTTGCCCTACTTTACTTTGAACTAGAAGACCGTATCGACTGTTCTCTTATCTAAGTGCAATACATATCGTCTAATGTCAATGACAATATTTTAAGGCAAACACTGATAAAATGGCAGCTGTATTTTGACTACATACTCTTTAATACTGATAAACACTTACCAATTAGTAATAAATATTTTACTGCACTAATATTTCTCAGATACATAATCATACTATTGTACATCCAGTACAATTACAATATGTCTTTAAATCTAGTGTCCATTGATATACGCACTACATATATATATAAAAAAAACAACAACAATAGAATCATTAAATAACAATAGAATTTAATATAAATGACAAATATTTTTGATTATTTTGTACACAGAGTAGGGCTGTGTAAAAATATCGATACAGCTAAATATTGAAATTTATTTTCATGATATATATGAAAATATAGGTATATTAATATTCTAACCTTTACTGTCAATGCATATTAAAATGATTTTTGTTTACCTTAAAATTAGTAATTAGAAAAATGTAAGTAAAACCCCAAGTTTGTGACTTTATCCTCCGCTCCTGTAGTCGTCTCTGACACATACTTTGTGTTTGTTTTACATTTTTTTTTAATTAAACTATTGCAATGTATTTCATTATGTATTGTATCACAATATATCGTTATATATTGTATCGTGACCGATGTATTGTGATATGTTATATACACAGCCCTAATAAATTGTGTGAATGAAAATGAAACCATAATTAAAGATTACACTCTTATATAAAGATCAGAATAATATACTGTACACCTACAGCCAATATCCATTAACCTGTGATACTAAGGTGGCTGAACAAAGGCTTTTATTCAAGTTTTAGTTACATGAGCTGATTGCTGTGTCATTCCCAAAGAAACCAAACCTTATGTCTTTTTTTCTTCTGCCCTTTGCAGTCCGCCTAAAACCGAAATGATACAAACAGTGGTGGCTTTATGTGAATAACCAGTTTATAGGCTAGCTCAGTTGCACAGATATGCCTTGCATTTTTAAAAAACATTTTTTGGCTAATATAAACATTGGGCATTTGCATTGTGTATGAGATAATGCAAATAATTATTATTTTAATGTGAATTTTCCCATTCCATATTGCATTTTTTTAGAAAGAAATTCCTTTGAATTGTTTTATTGCTTTGGAAAACTCAAAGTTTCCCACTTAATTTTGCAGCAAAGAGAGAGAGAGAAAGAAAAAGAGAGAGAGAGACTGATGCGAAGCTTTATTTTCTACACGTTGCATATTTCCTACAGATCAGACAGATCAGTGTTCAACTTTTGCAAAGACATGTAATGTTGACAGAGCTTTGGTATTATTTGACTACCTACCGTAAAGCAGAATATAACCTATTAACTTGAACTATTTTGTCTGAGGTTTCTGATTTCACAAAAAAAAAAAACACAACTGCTTTATCGCTTAGATGAAAGTCAAATGTGACACCATCTGCTGCCTTTAGCAAAAACAAGTCAAATAAAAGTTCAATATTTTGTTCTCAGTACACCATGTGGGCATGACATTGAGCCCTCTTTTTTTTACAGTGGCTTTAATACGTTAAAGCTGCTGGGTTCATACTCTATCCATAGCTGTGTCTGTTTTAGTACTCTCATAAAGAAACCACACGTGTGACACACGGGTCATTACACAGACAGGGATAAAGTTCCCAAATGTTTTCCCTCCGTCCTCCCTCTCTCTCCTGAAAGTGCAACATTCAACACAATGTTATCCAAGTCAATAGATCACAGAGCCGTCTGTTATTGCATTCAGACATAAAATGTAGAAAAGAAATTAATGTCAGTGCAGATGAGGTACTCCATCAGTATCATTCTTGAAGTGCACATTATCAGACAAAAATAACGGAACTGATATTAAAGCATCAATATATTGTGCCTGGAAAATATCCATATTATCTGTCACTTGTTTAAACACATGCTTTCCTGACTTTGAAAGTAAAGTAAAATCAATTAAAGATAGATAGATAGATAGATAGATAGATAGATAGATAGATAGATAGATAGATAGATAGATAGATAGATAGATAGATTAAATATAATACATCTGTTTTATGTAAGAGCCACTTGTACTTGCATTAAAAAGATCGTTTTGCCAAGTTTGTGCCTCTAGTCAGTGCAACTCTTTCTGCGTTTTGACTCACCTTTAAAAATGCAATGCACTTGATTTTTTTTCTATCCGTGTATCAGTGTTCATGCTTTTTCCGCTCTGCTCAGTGTCCGCATTTCCCCGCATCGATTCTTCTCTTCCCTGCGCTCTGCCATCACACAACTCCCTGCGCCGCCGCGCGCTGCAACCGGGACACCAAATACAAACGAATCGATCAGTAAAACCGACTCTCCGAATCAGAAGAGTCGACTCTTTAGTGTGAAGCAATTAATGCTATTTTCTCTGTTTTTCTTCTGTTTTGATTTATTTAAAAAAATAATCATTTTTTTATTTAAAAATATGTTTTATTTAAAAAAAAATGATTTATTTAAAAAATAAAATTGTATTTATTGCGTGCACTGAGAGAAGTTATAGTCTTTACCTGTATATATATCACAGATAATAGTCTGCAGAAACACTCGCCCACTTTGTGAAGTTAACAGACATGTTTATTCATGTTTTTATTGCGAATTTATATCTATATAAAAACATTTATTTTATAAATATAAGCAGGCTTATACAGTTTTGTCCAATGGCACCTTGGTTGGAAAAAAAAAAAAAAAAAAAACAAAAAAACAACACTCTAACAAATTTGGTCTAGTTTCGTGCATGTCACGAAAATTAACAAGGTGTAATGATTACTAAAATTAAAATTGTATAGGTTAATTAGAGACACAATATTAATTATGCATACTGTATATAATCATTAATATAAACCAGGTGGTTAAATCAGAACAGGATATCTTACAAGCTCACAATAATATATATTTACAAAATTCAATATTTCGTAATTTTCGTAATTAATGCTTAATTCACATGAGAGCATATCATTCTCTAACTTTTCTTAAATACTTGTTTTAAAATCTTTTATTTTGAAAAGCGTGTTTAATAGGCGCCAGGCTGACGTCACACAAAACGTCACCACGGGGCTCAGTCGGCGGGAGTGTACTGTTCTGTTTATACTCTTGTAGCTCCTTCCCCTTTTTATGTTCCGGTTTCTTTCACATGTTGTGTCTGTTTTACAAAATTAAAAATAAAAGATATGAAAGTATGTCCCGTGTAAAGCACCCGGGCTGCAGAATGCGGGTTTAAGCTGCTTCATTGCTCCGCATGGAGGCTGTTCTTCACAATCTGGAAAGCACTGTGGAGCTACTTGCTGTATCTCAGACTGACATGGTGGCTGAATGGGACGGTGAAACAGTGGACAGGGCATTTCAATGGGCGCATTACTGTGAACATCTTCACACTCGCTTCCACACAAACCCGTCAGTCCGCGCTGCTTTAGAGAGCCGTCTGCACGAGACTAACCAGCTGCTTGCGCATGCGTTCAGCGGACATCGCTGTGTGACTCTGTCTGATGTGGCGCAGTGCCGCCACAGGCTGTTCACTGGTCTGTTGAAAAACCCCGCGACTCCACATCCTGTTATGAAATTACTTTTAAGCAAGTTTGGACTGGCGGAAGATGCTGAAGACGGTCAAGGTGCTGGTCTCAGATCGGCGTGTAAGCTTTTGGGAGATTTTCTTAAATCGAACCGGAAGTGTGATTTTGGATTCTCTGCTGGCACAAGGGTTCACGGCATGATGCTCTTACAGCGCATTCAGGCATTACAAAACCGACCAGGCAACCAGACATATGCTGCAAAATTACTGGATAGTTTGCTGGAGGACAGCGGAGAGGGACAGGACAGCTTTTTAACACTTATAGCAGTTGCCCTTCTGTCAACAGACACCATGACTGAAGATACTGCAGCTCAAGAGTTTCTGCTTGACTGGTTAAAAGGACATGATGACTGTCTGCACAGTATGTGTCAGACTTTTCCTCCTGAACTCTGCACCAGACTTTCTCAGCAGTGGCCAAAATTCAGGCTTGCTTATTGGGACAATTTAAAAAAGTCAGCTATCTCGTTGGAGTATGATGTGAGCAAAGGATTATGGGTACAGCCTTGTGACGGCACAGCATCATTTCTGACACTCGTAGACCGGTTTAAGTCTTTATGGAACTCGCCATTGAAAAATGAGACTGAAGAACTTTTGGTGGCCCTCAAACAGGCTGATGGGGACTTTGACGTCGAGGGATTGAGTGTTTGGACAGACCTGTTTGGACAGCTTAAGTAAAACTAGCGTCCATGTTTTGTTGCTGCGGATGAGGATGAAGTCAGTGGCTTGGAGAGATAGCAGACAGGGGGAGACAGTGCTCTTCAACAAATCTTACATTCTCTTTGCTTACAGAGCTACGGGTTGCCCAATGAACCGTCAGAAATGCACACGCTGTACTTGAAAACTGTGTATAAAAATGTAATAAAAAATCTATTTTATTTAAATAATCTAATATAGCCTGCAGCTATGCTTAATGGAATTTAAATTCTAATTCAGGTTGCATGTATTGTTTATAACCTTAAACCTGATACAGCTAATCAAATTTAAAACATCATTTCCTCAAATTAGAGTATGGGACTCTGTTCATATTTCTTAATTAAAGTGCTGTGACAGATGGCAGGATCGCCGGTTGCCTTAGTAACCATTGGCATTAGGCATCTGAGTCCATCTTAAACTAAAAGTAAAGCCAGAATTGTGAATGTGCAATGTTCCAAATTGGTCCCAGGAGGACACACTGACTTGTGATCTAGTTAGATTTCCTCAGCTTCACAGATGAGAGCGAGAGGAAGAGAGAGAGAGAGAGAGAGAGAAAGAGAGTGAGAACACGCTAGTGTGTGTTTAGTAATTAATGATTTATGTGGTCACTTAATCCTTTCAAGACAGCCACAATCAGATCAGCTTGCTGTTAATATGAACAAAGTGGTTCATGGAAAATCTGACCTTTATGAGATTTCAATATTAAGTTCTTCACTTATTAGCTTTTTCTAAATCTTGTACAACAGACCAGGTCAGTGACTGTGATTAAGATAATTACTTTATATTAGACAGGAATTCAGACAGGTAAATGGCAGTAATGGTGAAAGAGTTGGAAATAAAGTATGATGTGTGAAACCATTAAAGAATGACAAGAAATATCTTAAAATATTCCGTGGTTGAAATACAGGCCAATTTTAAGCTGCTGGTGTATCTTTGACTTGAAATCTAATTTTTTTTATTTTCTCGGGTTTTTTTGTCCTGGAAACCATGGAAACGTGTATTCTCAGCAGTGGTATGTAGACAGACAGCAGCACAAGGCCAGTGCAAACACTGATTTAGCACTCTTAAGCTAGAAAAATGTCGATTAGATGCAGTCCTTGCAGAAGAAATACACAAAAGGCTTTATTCGCATTATTTTATCTTAATTTAACATTCATTTTATATTCACTGACTCAGTCTTTTTTTAAAGATTTTATATTTATTTTATGTTTAATGCTTTTCTTTATTGAAGTGGGTCTCCTTCTGGTAGGTTAATCTTAGCTCTTGTAAAATTTATAAATAATTTTAATATTACGACTCTTGTTGTGTTTAGCAGGATATAACAAGATTTTGTTTAAAAATCCATTTAGGGATTAAGACAGCAAGTGATTAAATGACCATGCATAGTATCTGACACCATCTGAGGTGATAAAAAGGATTATTTTCAGTAATGAATTCCCCTCCCACTACATGCCTAATTAGAATTCAAGGCCATTCATTGTATCTCAGTGCTTAGTAAGAAAGAGGAGGGGAAACACCAACGAGGCCACGGCTCGTTACGCCTGTGATGAAACAGCAGTGGCAGTGCCTAGTCGAGGGTCAGTAGTTTTATTACAGCAGGCGGAGTGGGATCTATCAATCCATCCATAGCAGAATAAAACAAATAAAACAAACATAGTCCAATCTGCAGCTGTCGTTTCCCATTCATTGCATTTCGAGAAACATTTTCATCAGTGTTTTTATTAGACAAGAAGTAGCTTCGAGTTTCTATCCTGGGGTGATGTTATACAGTATGCAACGGTGTGATCAGAAAAATACCATATGCCAATATCAGAATAGATCATCACGTTACAATAAGCTAATTATGCAATATACTTTTGCTCATCTGTCTATTCATTTAGAGGCTATGATTCATTTACCAAGACTATTTAAAAAGAAAGCTAGGCATGGCAGATAGAAAGAATTGTGCATCTTTGCATTAGACCAGTTCCCATTTGAAGTTTTAAAGCCCAATAAAAGTTTGATTTGCAAATCGTGAAAACGGTGAGATCTGTGACTAATTCCTGATTGGCTTTCCGGTAATTAGCAGCAGCACTGCATGTCTAGTATGAACTTATCACCTTCAACACTTCTATATATTTGCCCAGCTTCACACATCACTTTATAAAGTGCCAGACAGAAAGATGAGAAATAAGAACAAAAAATAGAATAAGGGGAAGAAAGGACAAGTTAATTGTCACATCTGGGAGACACATAGACCAACTTAGTTTCGTCTGTGGAAGTATTGGGGACTCAAATGTATTGTGAGGATTAAACCATATGAAATCGAAGTGACTACACGTTAAGCTGTTGCTTTTGTAATTAAAAAAGAACCAAAACTAGTGACTGAATTCCCCTCTGAGTTTATTCCACACTGAGTTTATTCCCACCCTCAGCTTTAGGTATCGGGTACGATTTACACTCTCTCTGTTTTGCACTTTATTGTTGCATAAAGCACTTTGTAACATGTAGAAATAAAGACATGTGGATGCAGATGAATACCTGTACTCAATGATGTCATCACAGAGCCAGACAATCTGCTCCACCACAGCAGCTGTAAATGAGAATGACACGACTGTAAAGGCACAGGCAATGTATCGTCATTGTACTTTTGAGATTTATGAACCCGAAGCAATTCAATCCAGAAAACCAATTCCTGCTGAACAAAAACATGGCGCTTGATTTTCTCCTATGGAGAGGGGTTAAAGAAATGATTAAAACTAACATTTTATCCCAGGTTCAATTCAAAATTTAATTTGTGCAGGAACAAATTTAGGCAATCCATTTTACAATGATGAATTTACCGCTTAAGAACAAACCAGTTAGAACAGCAAGGACAAAAATACTGTATTAGGACAAAACTTTAAAACAAGCCTTATAGTTAGCTATAGGGAAGTGGTAGCGCAGTGGTTAAGGTGTTGGATTCCCAGCACCACCAAGTTACCACTGCTGAAGTTACCAAGGCCCTTAACCCCTAATTGATCAGTTGTATATAAGAGATGAATGTAAGTCGCTCTGTATAAGGACATCCACCAAATTATGTAAATGTAAGTAAAAATACAGAAAATTGCAATAATAATAATAAGTGCTATTTTTCTCCTGGCACTAGCCGATACTGATGCCTATAGCTGTTCTTTATTGGGAGGTGGTATTATATGTATGGCTCTTAGGTTATCTCTTGCTTTTCTACTCTTGTTTTGTAAGAGTTTTCTGAAGGGTTGGTTGCTGAGTGCTATCGTTACTGCTAATGGCCAATTTTCCATGCTCACTTTTGTGTTTTCTTTTCAGATAATTAATCAAATTGCTTGTATTGTTTTTGTACCTGTTAATTTTTTTCCAAAACATAGTTTGCAATCTGCCATGTTTGGTTATTTTGAAAAATTTCCACAACACTGAGTTGGACATTCTTTCGCTGCTGCTTAAGTCTGTGTGCGATAAAAATTCTGTCAATGATGTCACATGAGGTATCGGTCTTTGCTATCAGAGTGTTTTTATTGAACGCATAAGCTTAGTATTGGGCCTAATAACAATACTACATCCAATAATAATAATGAGACTGCAGGTTTAAATTTTACCTGCTGTCATTTTTATACTTTATATCTTTATTAAAAATTGGTTTCCAAATGATGATATGGGAATACGACAGCATGGTGGCTTAGTGGTTAGCATTGTTGCCTCACAGCAAAAAGGTGCAGGTTTGATTCCTGGGCAGGGGCTTTTGTCTGTGGAGTTTTAATGTTTTCCCTGTGCTTATGAGGGTTTACTCCAGGTACTCTGGTTTCCTTCAACAGTCCAGAAACACGTCTGTTAGGTTGATTGGTGATTCTAAAATTGCCCATAGAAGTGAGTGTAAGTAATGGACTGGCGACCTGTCCAAAATGTTTTGCCTTTTCAGAGAGATCCCTGGAGATCCCCCTGACCCTACATTAGAGAATAAGCAGGTATAGAAGATGAATAAATGAATGATATGAGAATTATAACATATTTAATTTACATTATAAAGCTTTCAGTTGTGTCTCTGGCAGTCATTTATTTTACTACGTAAAAATATTTGTTTCAAAACTATCACCTTATACTTGGTCAATAACATGCGATAATTATTTGATGGAATTACTACAGGAATTATTTTAGGTAAACAGTTCCTGCAGGTTTATTTTTAAACAGAAATCATAGGTTAATCCTAATAGGAACGGCATCATTTTAATAACAGTATTTCTGTCATATATTTCACTAAATAAAGTTCACGGTTAACGTCAATCATTTAGAATTTCATTTTTTTGTGCCTGCCAGCTTTAGAGATCTCCCTTGATGTCTTTATCTATTTTATCCCTAACTCATCTGATTCAGTTATATTGCACACAGGCTCCTCCTCTTTCTTTGTCTCCTGCCTTGCTTTCCTTGCACTCACACCCAGTGATGGATGCGCTTATTAATGTGTGTATAAATAAAGGTGAGAGTGTGAGAGAAAATGTTTCTCAAAAGGTACTGACATTGGGTTATCACATTTTTAGTTTACTGCCTGTCATTACAAATGTCAGGTTCTTGGATTTTATTAACAGTTATCCTGTACATGAACCTGCATTTTAGGTAGAATCAATTCAACTCTTTTTTCGCTGCAAAATATAATAATAGCATGTAAATCTTACAAACAGGCAAATATATTGAAAAAATTAAAAGGTTATAATAAAACAAATACACAATATCGCTATATCATTATCATAGATATTTTATACTGATTTATATCTTAACATATCTCTGTCATGTTCTAATGACTGATTGATCTATCATTTTGTAATCATATATTTTTCATATGCCAAAGAAATAATAAAATAAAATGCTTAAATAGGTAAAAGCTTAAAGGTAAAATCGGTAAAAGGAGATATTTTGCAGTCACCTTATTTAATTTTGACTTCCCTCTATTCTAGACATCCCCCAGCCATGTCTTTAGAATTACTTTTTAATCAAAGGGAGTGAAGTGTGAGGTGTAGCATTCATTAAATGTAACCCCTCCTGGGCTCTCTCTCCCTCTCTCTCTCACACACACACACTCACTCAGTCACACACACGCACACATAGAGCAGAACCCATCTGGTACAGGCCTGGGCTGAATAGAAGAGCCTCTCCCAAGGGACATGTACCCTCTTCTAAACATGTATGTAAGCCGATCTCTCTCTCTCTCTCTCTCCCTCTCTCTCTGTCTCTCTGTCTCTCTCTCTCTTTCTCTCTTTCTCTCTCTCTCTCTCTCTCTCTCTCTCTGTCTCTCTCTCTCTCTCTCTCTCTCTCTCTCTCTCTCTCTCTCTCTCTCTCTGTCTCTCTCTCTTTCTCTCAATTGCTCCTTGATCACTGTCGAAGAGGAAGGCAGAAGGTCTTCAGCTACACCTGAGTCCCAGCAGCACCAGATGACTTTAAATGATTCTAATCAAATTCAGGAGCCATTCCTCAAAGAAAATTAGTTACCAGCTTTATCTAAATATTGTAAAATCAGACCTCTAACAACAAACTGATATTTGGCTTTTTAGTCAATGTGAACAATAAAAATATTTTTGGGATATTTACTGCTCAATCTATACTTAAATAGAGCAATTATTTCTAATCATATGTCTTCTTAGATCTTTAGAAAGAAGAGGTGAGAAAACAGCTTTGGCAGAACAGCAGTGGGAGATTTCTGTTCCAACAGGAACTTAACTATTTTGGGATGGTGTGATTGAGATGGGGAAGGGGAAAGTAGTTCCCACATTCAGGAGACGTGTTAATGAGTAATGAAATATTCATTTTAGCTGCAACCAGCAAGAACAGAAATGGCTGAGTACTGTGGTTAATTAAACACGATGAGACTCTTTAAGGTGTTTTTTCTCTATATTAACTAAATCGTAACAATGTTTTTAGGTTTTGTGGATCCAGAGACTAATAGCAAAGTATCTATTAATAAACTGGGTTATGTGACAGTCTGTGCAATGATAAGAGTCTGATGCAGATATACAGTAAATATGCCATAATCACCAAGGAAATAATCATGCAGCACAGACAGAATGTAGAGTGTTGCATAGCATTACTTACACTGAAATAGTATTTTTGGTGCTTTTGGTGCTTCACAAAATAACAAATGCACTAACTTATAAATAAAGATCTTTATTTGATACCTAATTGAACCATAGGTATGTTTTATGAAAATAAATGCGACTTTCCTGGTTAGGACAAAGCAAGATTCCTATTTTCTTTGTCCTCTGTTGCTGTTACAGCTCTGAGACATTGCGCTGTGTGAATGTCAGTGAGTGATGTCAGACCAGGACCACGTTTATTGGAAGGGTGGGTTGTTCAGAAGGATAATCATGTTTAGGCAATACTAAGCCCCTGCTGAGCTCCTGTCATTAAATAGTCATCTTGGAGCTTGATTAGAATGCGCAGTCCCCTAGAGATCTGTGGATACCCCAATAACACCTGTCCTCAAAGCCCAGCCTCAGCTCATTTTTTACACAACACACACTCAGACATGTTGTATACACAAACACACTATTAGAACAGTAGAGCTGCCACTTCATTTAGTCAACTGTGCCATCAGCTGGGTGAAAATGTCATAAGGGCAATTGCCGTGACTGCTATGGTTGGTTAGCTGTGGGAAAACATGTTCAGGTTGGCTGGTTACACGATTGTGTAGGCTGCAATTCAGGTCATTAGTGTGGACCAGTCGTGGGTCACTGCTGAATTTGTATTCAAACTGAAACAGGATATTTTTAAACTATAGGAGATGTTTTAGGACAGTAACAGACTGTAAGTGTTTTTGTTCGAAAGCCAAAATAGATGCTTACAGAGTTCTTTATAAATGAGCAGACCACTCAGGACTTTTATTTGAATTGCCTAAAGGTTATTGATTTACAAATAGTGTAAATCAAATGTTCTATAGGTAATTTGTTTTTTTATTTATTTCTTGTCGTAGGAAGCAGTGGGTCAATAGCCCCAGTGTGGTGGTTAAAGTGGAATCATTGACTCTGCACTGTCTATAAAGTGTTATAATGGAAGAGGGATTTGGTACAGAGGTAAGAAGATAAATAATAGCTAAGTGCTAAACAACAGGACTTAAAAGAACCCACAGTCCACTGTTTAAAGACGTGTAGTGTAAAAATGAGGAAAACTCACATGTTTCAAATCACAATCATCAGGTTTTAATGACTAAGTCAACCAAGACATAACAATTTATAAATTATTTAAACATATAGCTAAAAAAGATTTGAAGTATTTGGTCCTTAAAAATAAAGTAAAGAGCTGTTTGGAGCACATTTTCATATAAAATGCTAAAGACCAATTATACAGTACAGTATAACACTTTTTGCCATTAATAAATTACTTTGACACAATATAAGAGGTTAAAATGTATATGTTATTGATTGGATTATCTATCTGTAATATATTCTTTAGTATTTTAAATATCTTGGAATAAATATTTGGCATATGTTTTTATATACTGTCTTTTCCATAAATGTATATAGGACTTTGGTTAATTATTTTTTCATAGTGCCACCAAGTGAACCTGTTACACAGTCCATTTTAGAGAAGCATGAAGTCATGGCTCATGTTCCAACTGCAATAAACACGCTGAATAACATTAAAGTGTATGTGTCCCCTGAAAGTAGCAAGTAAGATTTAAGCCATTCCTTTACAAATCCACATGACATTAACTTACTCACATCACTTTAAAGACAATTAGTATGGCAGGCGTAAGAATTACGTTACATCGTATTGTGACAGCTATTTAAAGTTATTGCAATTCATCTTTTTCCGATTTTTTCCATCCTTTTTTTTTCAGCAATTGATGTTTAAATCTTGAGCCTGTGCTTGGTAGCATATCAAGTTAACATACACGAGAAGCCCATCATTGTCACAAAGCCTATCAAAACAAATCACACCAACTTTGAATGGAATTTAGAAAGAATGTACAAATACAAATGTATTCTGTTGGAAATTTCAACAGAAGGTATACAGGTTTTCACACATTCATGTGGGACAACACATAAAGCATGCGATATTTGACATCTTAATACACTTACGCTCCTTGATATGGTGCTAATTATAAAAAATATGGCCTTTGTATAACAGTTAGCATACACATTACCAACCCAACTTTACAATAAGAGTCTCACAGAAACAGCAGATTTATATCAACACAAAGACAAGGAATGAAATCTCAGGAAATACTTGTCAGTGCATTCAAGGTTCTGTTGAAATTGGCATATTAGTACCTTATGTGTCTTAAAGACTGGCTCAATATTCGGTATAAACTGAAATGGTGAAGCAATACAGGACTGTTACAACACATTGCCATTAAAGTATACTGTATATTTAAAGTAAATGCTGTAAGTGCTGTTTGATTTTTGTGCAGTGTTGGGAAGTACCTAGTTACATGTAACAGTGTTATGTAATTTAATTACAAAAGGAATGTAATAGTCATTTGTTACAATTAGTGAAAAAAATGTGTAATTAACACATTTAATTAATGTATAGTTAACCCTGCGTAGTATCTTTCTTTGCAATTGATTTGATTAACAATAATCTGTTAAAAACTTAAAAGTAGTCAAAAAGTAATCATAGAATCAGTTACTTTACTTTTATAAAGTAATTAAAAAGTTACGCTAATTATTACATTTAAATAGGGTAATTTTAAATTTGTAACTTATTACATTTTTAAGGTAACCTTCCCAACACTGGTTTTGTGCCACAACGGAAAGAAGATTGCACTTCGATTATGTAAACATCAGAGCCGTCAGACACAAACTCACATAAAAAGCTCTATAAAATAACCTACACCATTGAGTCACGATATATTATGGTAAATCAGTATTTTTTTTTTCGCAAATGATATACTATATACTCTACGATATACTACTATTTTATACTACTCTATTGAACAACCAAGACAAATATTGGGGTTAATTTTTTTACTTCACTCTTAAATTTAGGTGCTGAATAAGCAGTCTGTCACATAATTTTAGGCAACCTAATGTTTCACATCAAAAGTGCTCCCTAAACCTGAGACTGAAAATTCTCAAATGGCAATAATGCTCACCAGGTCAACATAAACCACGATGCCTTTGCTATTTAGGTTGACCATTTATGTAATAGTTAACCTGAAAAAAGCTAAACACTTCTTTTACTGCAACATGTTTCAGATTTTTATATAGATAGCTTATTAAACTGTGGGATTATACTGCTTGACATTCTGTAAGTTTGATTTAGGAACGTTTATCAAAAGAGCAACACTAACACGTCACTGCCATGTCAGAAGGGGCGTTGCTAGCAATTTTGGACCCTTTGAAAAAACTTAAGGTTGGGCCCCCTACCATACCTTTTCCACAATATTGTAACAACTAATAAAACAGATCTCTGGGGACCCACAAAGTGCAAGGGCCCTTAAAATATTTCTAACGTCCCTCCATTAGTGGTGCCCCTGTATGTCAGTGTCACTGTTGTACTGATAATTGTCCTACGCTGCCTACAGTGGTGCTATAGTCATCCTTTTGCACTGGCTGGGGATGAAGTCTGACACATTGTGCAATAGATAGGATATAATTAGTAACACTGTTACTAACTATAATTAGTAACATCCTGTAGGAAAGACAAAGCTACCAAAATATCCATTTTTTAATCTTTTAAATGTGTGATAGAATATAGTTCATCATATATATTAAATTATTTTTAGATTGCATTTTAAATGATTGGTTTATTACATAAATACTTTTACTCTCTTTCTAAAGTATTTCTATATATTATCCATGTTTAATCTGCCCTACATTACTATTTTTGAATTTGAACAAATCATGCTTTTTATCTAAAGCAGCACTGCAGATACATCTAGAGAATGCTGGTAAATAGTATAGCCACCACAGTCTTTCGTTTTTTTTTTTAGAATTTTTAAATCTGTAGTGATTCTCTTCCTGTTATCTATGAATATCCATCTCCTCCTTGAGGGTAGACCACAGCTCCCTCCTGGATAAACTCCTCTCTTTTCTCCCAGTTTCCTGCCCATCCCCCATTCAACTGAGTTGTGGCCCCATATGATTTCTGGGGAGCCCCGAAGGCTCCCTGGGCTCCAAATGGTGTGTGACTTAGTGTAATATCACCAGTTTCCTCAGCAAGCTCATCTTCATCAATGAAGCCACATTTTTCCTCACTGGTTTCTTCTGGATCTGCCCAAGGCTGTTGCTCACCTGATGCAAAGATCCCATAAAACACCACACCACCATAATGGACCAAGGATGCAATCAGAAACACGTTTTGCCATTCTTCTCGAGTCTAAAAAAATAAAAACAAAAAAACCTTTACATTTTAAGTAACTTTATATTTAAAGCAAGTGATTGGATGTTTATTGAGATCATTTTACCTTGTTTTTGGTCATGGCACCCACTATGAGAGGACAGACCATTCCAGAAAGTGTGCCAACTCCATTGGAGATCCCCATTAGTATGCTGGCATACCGAGGCGCAATGTCTAGGTGATTCACGTTAAAACCTTTAAATAAACAACAAATGAGCACAAATAGATAAATGCAGTTTAGCACAAAATGACTTTTGGTGATGAAGTCAGAACTGGGTTGCACAAAGAAAGCATTTTTGAGAGTCTCTTACCTGATATAGCAAAGCCACTGAAGCCCACTGCTAGTACCAGGAATGAGATGGCTACACCTTTACTGTGGGAGAAACCAACTACCAACAATAGTGTTGCCTCCATCCCAAATCCTACAGCAGTGCAAATCAAATATTAATCTGGGAGATATATGTCCAGCCTTGTCTTAAAATACACACACGTGTTTGCCTGTCTCACCTCCACAATTCATTATCTTCCGGACATTTGTTGTGGACATGATGTTTTTGCTGCGTAAAAAGTCAGCAAGTTGTCCTCCTATGGGCACGATGATGGTCATGACCAAGTGAGGCAGAGCAGACACCATGCCAACCTAAGCACATCCACATAAATAAATAAATATTCATAAATAGTGCATGATGAAAAAACATTAAAAAAACACATACTGAGAGTAATTAGTCATAACAAAAATACTTCAGCTAACTGAATATGAATTATTTGCAATTTAAAATAGTATAGCAGAGAATAGATATCTTAATTCTAAATCTGTTTACTTAAAAAAATCTTTGAATACAAATTACTAGAAGTCAGTTTTAGATTTTATATCACTTGGGGCATATGTAATTATGTTTTTCAATATTTTTTTAAACAAATTTCTACCTGGGGCGTAAAATCAATTACTATGTTTTCTTTTTATTTATGCTTTGGCATTTCATGATCAGTTATTCATTATGTTTGGGATATACAATGAGATAATTGCATCTTAAGTCAGAGGTGCCATCTGGGGGGGGGGGGGGGGGTTTTCTAAGGGGTTCTTAGTAGTAACAATGCAGAAGAGGTGTGGTAGGGGGCCCAATCTCTAATTCTTTTATAGAGCTCTAGGTTGCCAGCGGCTCCCCTGGCTAAAGTTCTTGGCTATGATTGTGTCACTGGCTGTTGATTATGCAAGTATTTTGATACTAAGTGTGTTACACAATATTCTATTATCAATTATTAGGGATTAAATTCAAGGCCAACTTACTTTACTAATCTCAAAACCAAACACCTCCTCGAAATATGCAGGCTGGCTAATAAGCAGGAGGTAGAAGGTCCAGCTCCTGCAGAAATTGGCCACAATAATTGCATAGACAGGCATCGAAGTGAAGAATTTCCTCCAGGGTGTCTTAAATTTCTGCAAAAATACAGATTGTCAGAATTCTGATTTCTCGACAGTGCCTTGCATTTAGATTCATTACACAACTGAACATTTTGGGTTTAAGGGCTTTGCTCAGGGGTCCAGCAGTGGTAACTTGGTGGTACTAGATATTAAACCCACAATCTTTCAGTTAGCAGTCCAACACTTTAACCACTAAGCTACCACTTCCCCTATTTGGCTATTTGGACAGTTAAAATGCTTTGCTGCAGGTCCTATATGGTTCACTATATATATGCAGAAGTCCTCACAATGTCATGCTTTCTGGAGGCAGTGGTGGTTTCTTATAAAATAGTATACCTACTTCAGTTGCCCCAAGCAGTTTAGCCCCTTCTCCAATGCTCTCCTCTATGTAAAGCCGCTCTTCATCTGTAATAGTTGGGTTGTTCTGCCGGGCTCTCATAAGCCACCAAGATCCAAAACACATACCAGACAATACCAAAACTGCCTACAGGTTGAAAAAGGAAATTATGGTAGTCAGGTTCAAATCAGAACATTCTTAGTAAAGCTTCAAACCCAAATTTATTTAAGGTTTAAACTACATGTGTATTATTAATAAGTGTACCATAAATGTAAAAGACAGATGACCAGCCTGAATACTGCACCAGGATCCCAGCCAGAGGCATGGCTACCACAGCACCAGCATAAGAACCTAAAGGGTTGATTTATAGACAATCTCAGTGGTCTGCATACATTATCAGCAAAATCAGGTGATAGGGCAAATTTTTTTTTAATATTTACCACAGAAAGATGTGGTTGCCAATCGACTTCTCTCTAATGGTGGCGCCCACTTGCTCCAGATACCATGGCATGCTGGATAGGTCACTCCCTAAATTTATATCATATCATCATTGGTTTCATTCTTACATCAGTATACATATATATTGCATTGTAACCATAAACTTTAATATTTACAGCATTTTGCCCTAATTTAGAGTGCCATATTTATGTTTTAATTTTTTTTATCCAACTGAGCATTAAAGGGCCTTGCTCAGGGACCCAGTGGTGGCATCTTGGTGGTTCTGGGAATTAAACCCATGATCTTCAGATCAGCAGTCCAACACTTAATGGCTGAGCTTTCCCAATATCACATTTTAATATTGAACATTTAGTGAGTAATGAAATACATATATTAAACTAATTTGAGCAGGTAGAGAAAAAAACCCTATAAGCATAATAGGTTTTGTAGGTGCAAATTTAAGCCTGTTTGGTCACCAAAGCACTAATAGTTTTATTGATTTTTTATTACCTCCTAATTTGCACACAATCAGTCACTAATTGATATAAATTACTTGGGCTATCCAGGAGATCTGGTTAGCTGATGTTTAATTTGCTTTAATCGGTCGATACACAGTAACACAAGCTGCTGAGTGTGTTTTCATTCACAAAGCATGCTTACCCTACTGTTGTCATTTACTCTGAACATGACAAAGGATGTAATGCACATGACCTTCTCCTAGTTGGTGAAAGACCGACAGATGTTACTGCTCTCTCTCTCTCTCTCTCTTTCCCCTGGTGCTTTTGTTTGACGTCTTATGTTCTGTCATTCATTCTGTCCCTGTCCTGTCTGCTTATGGTGTTTGCTCTTTTTTTATGGTATAGAGCCTTAGACCGCAGATACAAAAAGAAAAACGAGCTCATGAATTGCTTTTAGAAAAAAAAAACTATAAGCCTAAAACTGACATTTGTACCTTGTGTTATCTGGTGCAAAATGAGAGGGAGTGACAGAGCTATTTGTTTGATGCGTGTTTAACAAATTATTGTGTGCACTGTGCGCTGCTTACCTCCACCAGACCCTGTAATATTCGCACAAACATAACGCAGCCGTAGTGCACGCGCGCCGCCGACGGAATAAACATGTTGAGTGTTGACGTCAGCAGGATGGCGGCCCCGAACACTCTGCAGATTAAAACACATGAGTTAAAGACAAAGTATTCATATCATTTTTTCTCTCAAACGAAATATAGATTCAGCTTTAAGGACAAGAAAAAAAGTAGAGATCGAATTTTGCTTTGATGGATTAGCGAGTCATTTTAACTAAACTAGAATTTTCCGCATTTTGATATCAGCTAAGGGGTTAAAATGACGCACTAAATAAAAATAATACATTTAAAAGTAAAGGCTGCAGACATTATTAGCCAAATTATTTTGCAATTTGTTATTTTTCTCCAGTTCCATTCAGATATATTTGATTATATTTGCGATTTATTAGCCTATATAAATATTTTGCAATATCCAACACGCTTTTATTTATGTAGATTTCTGTGTTGTGAGACTTGTCTTTGGTAGTCAAGTAGCGTAGACGTAAAATATCATATTTTACAGTGTCGGAATACAATAAAGGAAGCAAGTGTCTCTCTCCGGAGACCTCATTAACGCACAGCTTCAGGCACGTGCAGCAACAAACCCCCGGGCTGCCGCCTCTACCACCAGATCAGCATGTCTGCATTTCACCATCATTAGTTACTTAAAATAGTTAAAGAAATGTTCACATTTTACATCCATGGTAGCTATTAGAGTGCACCTAAAGGTAGCATCTCTTAAAAATGATGTAAAAAGATAGTAAATAATGTAAAAAGTATCGTAATGAAGTAAAGTAAATACACTACGGAGACGCTTATGCTTTTTACCTGAAATAAATTTCACGCCGTTTTATTGTATCCTAAATATAATTTTTAAATAAATGTCTCCAGTCACCTGTTGGCTGCCAGTCTGGATGAGATGTATCCTCCCGGGATCTGTGTCACAATGTAACCCCAGAAAAACGAGCCATGGATCATCCCCACAGTCTCCGGATCCCAATTAAACTTCGCTTTCTTAAAGAAGATGCACAGAAAATCGAAAATATTGTTATAATTGATATATGATTACAAAGGCTCCTCACCTCTTAGGCAATCACTACTACTACTATTAATAACAATAATTATCATCATCAATATCATCATAATCATGGTAATACGTAAAATACAGACATGGTAAGGTGTTTGTACATTAGAAATAACCTTGTTTCCAGACTTTTTAGACCCGTTGCATATATTTTATATGTATAAACCCAATCAGAGTGCCCCAAATGACTCAAAGTGCAATTAAGGAGGCGGAGCATCAACTGTGGGCGTGGCCACGAAGCCCATTACCTCACACACACCTCTTTGATGATGATCTTGCCGCCCTGGTGTACGGTACTGTTGTTGACCATGTCCACGATCGCAACCCCGAGGTTGCAGCGGATTCCAAATGAAATGCAGAAGCCCAGACCGCTCATGATGGCGATGATGTAGCGGCGAGGCAGCCCGAAACACGCGCAGTCGAGCAGCGGCGCTTTCCTCTCTCTCGTCTCTTTGGGGCGGCCATCTTCCGTCAGCTCGATCACTTCACCAGTTTTCTGCTTCTTCTCAAGAACTCTAAAAACGAAATATGCAAAAACTTTCGTGTAGCCTACCACAAAGACCACCAGTCCAATTGCTTAGAAAAGCCAACTGTGTTTGCTGCTGTATTTTATATTAATTTATGTTCTTTTCAAAGTTCATATAATAAGTAAGCCCATGATAATAAATATCATATAATAATAATAATAATAGTAATATTAATAATTATTATTACATGACAAATACATTCTAGAACAATTGTTATTAAATTATTATTATGCATTATTATTATTATTATTATTTTTATTATTATTACGTTTTAATATCAAACTGAAAATTTGTTTAATTAATTATGCGTTATTTTGCAAATATTCGCTATTCCTACAATTATAGTGTAATGTATACGTACGTCTTTTATTTGTATGTAGGTATACCAGTAATTTTATGAAATAACTATTCATTAAAATGTTTGTTTACTGTCTACAATCAAAGAAATTGGCTTATCTGAAAGAATGTGTAGAGCAGAGTTTATATGACGTATTTTAATTCGTTTTCCTCTTATAAATAAAACGCTACTCGGAGGATTTAATTGTCTCTCCATAAATAAAAGAATATCCGACTTTTGACGAAATTACACGTACCGCTGACTTTCCCATTAATAAACCAGCATTATAGATAGAAACAATCATAAAATGATTCAGGTGTTGTAATACTGTTACAAATCGTATCCTAAATTCTAAGCTCGTCTTTAGATTTCAGTAAATATTTAAGAATGACACGAGCTGAGAATCCTTCAGGGAAGAAATAAATCTCCACTGACATGTATTGTAATTAGGACCGGATCATTATTTAATCTGATGTGCAAGGTTTTGCGTTTATAATTTATGAAACAAAAATGTATTATTTATTCACCATGATTATGATACAAATTTTTTTGTATCATAATCATGGTGAATAAATAATACATTGTTAAAGCAATAAATAATTTTTTTAAAATTGAATTAAATTAACATTGACTGATGTCATTTTTATGATTTACGTCTATATTATTTCGATGTACTAAAATTAGATACAATAAGAAAAGCATTTAATAAGAAGGTGAATTCATACCTTTGCATATGTGATAAGGTTTTCCCCGCCAGATTCTTCAGTCCCGCCTTACCGGGGACTAAAACTCGCTCTTTCACTGTCTCCATATCCAAACGCAGGCTTACTATCAGACTTAATAAAATTCCATAATCCTTGAATGAAGTGATTAAATGTATGAATGTATTCGATAAAGTGCAGTCGGATTTCGGTTTGTAATTCCACTGTAGATAAAGATGAGCTGTACCAAACGCCTACACCTTCATGCACTTACTTTGTCTTCCTTGACAGCCACACAGACGTTCAAGTTATCCTTTCCCCTGAGTTTAGTGCATCCTTGCTGCTTCTCCATGTTCGCTGCGCCTAAACCTTTCCATCGCTCCGGTAAATGTTAAAAGCAAAGGTGTGACATATTTTGATGAGCAATTCAGTGCGCTGTAGACTGGAACACACCGCTGCCCTTTGCTCGAACCAACACGCGCGCTTTAGGAGAGAAGATGCACGGGAGCGCGCGCGCTTACAGTCGACCGTGTGTGTTTGCGCGCACCCGGAGCTCGCGTCCCTTTCACTCCTAATAATGGCTAGATATACGATGCCCGATTCGCACAAAATCTGCACGCGATAAAATACAACAAAATATATCTCTATATCACCACGAACATCTTAATAATGCGGTTATAATAATGTAGTTATACATGATGATATAAGGTGAAAACCTACCCTACAAAAAACAACAACAGGTAAACAGATGAATATTGAAGCTGCTGGTTAGGGTATGCAGAACAGATGTTAAGGCATCTTACAAGACAAAAACAATAGGAAATGGGTTTTTATTTCTGTGCGTCCATATTTACTGAATAGCAAATAAGATATAACAAATATCTTTCATGAACGATAGCTGAAATGTCTATAATGTAAGAACAAATAAATAGAAAATTAGGTATTAAGAAAGAACAATGAAACACATGATTTACTGTGTAAAAATTACAAGTATTATTAAAATGACCACAAGTGGGCACTGTAGCACCGGATTGTAGAACCATTTCAATTTGGTCTTTAAATTTGTATAAGATGCACTACTTTTTCAGACAACTTGCTATGTGGAAACGTTTACAATGTCAATAAGTTCTGGTCTGGTTGCCAAAGTCTAACTGTTTCGTTATTTATTATTCTATCTCGGAGACTTCTCAGTTTTCCTGTTCTCCATCTGCGCTGGCTCCACCTGTGTCTTTCCACTGCTTGGTAACAGTTGACCTAGCTCTTTCCAAGCGTCCTTCCCAAAAAGCAGCTGAACAGAGTGTTATACAGGAAGTGAAACTACACACACACATCTCTAGAGAAAACACTAAGTCAACCACTCCCCATGCTGATGGATTATCTGGTGCTAGTGATGGCATAGCGATAGCCACATTCCGGCTGATGTGATACGGCAAGTACAAGAGTCCAAACAAAACATACTGCACCAAGCTCACAGGCCAGTCCTCTTAGACGTGATCAACTCTTCTGCGCATTGGCACACACTGCGTATGACAGTACTTAGCACAATAATGGGAGCAGGAATTCCACCATGAGAGCATATTGAATATGATAATCTCCTTAAGAACTCATAAAGATGTATAAAAAGCACACAGTCTTGTTGTCATTTTGACACTTATTGATGAAAGTCATCTGAGCCACTGGGATGCTCATCACTACGGCAAACACCCAAGCAGTGACGCACACCATAATGGCGCGTCGGCGAGTAAGGAGAATAGGCGAATGAACCGGGTGAACAATATCCAGGTAACGGTCTATACTCACACAAGTCACAGAATAAGCTCAGGTAGAAGTAGGTCCTGGTAAAGCATACGAACAATTTGCAAAAAAGTGAGCCAAATGACCACTCCAGCCCTGACAAGTGAAAGTGGATAGGAACTGCAGGCATCAGCCCGGAAATTCAGCAAGTGCTAAGTTGGGATAAACAGGGTACTCCGGTTACTCCCTGCCCCCGCGGTAAACACCCACAATGAGATATGTTCAGAGCATACCAAGCACCACACTACAAAAAGACCCCTGTCATCAGAAGAGCTGGATATTCGCATTGCACCTTGACCAGGAGCGGTAATTACAAGACAGAGTTTCATAATATGCCTGCACAAAGAAAAGAAAAAAAACCCACATAGTAAAAATCTGGAGCTCATCTAATTTTGGCAGTTATTACTGACTTATTATACTAAAAGTCTACACTGAAAACGTATGTATTTCTCGGTATAAAGCTTTTATAAAAAAATACAAAAGAACTTCTGTATTTACTTACACTAGTGTGATTGCTGTCCATTTCAGAAAACATGCTCCTTCTGTTGTGCGACAATTTCACTGTAATGAAAGGAAAAACAAATGGAAATGTTTCCACCTTCCCTCCCACTCCTGCATTCTTTGGTAGCAAGGAAATAAACCAAAGCAAATATCACCCAGCAATGCCATCTGCTTCCAACGATAGTGTTGTGTTTAAAATGTGCCATTAGTAATAGTCACAAGAGGAACGGCTCACTCCTACAATGTCTCTCTTTTAACTTAGATAAAAATGTACCTATGTATTTACAGTATATATGAACCTGATGCAATCGAAACAAACAATTGAATTTATTCAAACACATTTGGACCCAAGACAAAAGTTTAAAAACTGTAATTTTTGTGTTTTATTTGAAATGATCTTTCATTCACATATGTAGAACCAATAACAGCTTAACAACAGATTCAGAACCAGCATACAGAATCAATTCAGGTCACGATGCAACATGTGATAGCCTACAATAGCCAGAAGCTGCAGGTTAAGAAAAGGTAAACGTTAATTAAATAACAACAGAAACGTTACAATATCGACGTTTACGTGATCTACAGCGTTTATTTACATTAAATCAGAACATTTAAAGGCAAAGCTTTTTTATTGATATAAAAACATGGCTTTTTTATGTTTTGGAGCTCAGAAAATCTATAGTGTCTATGGCAATTCTGTGTTTTTACATATACTGTATGTACGATACAGAAAAATCTTTAATGGACATAACAGTCATTAAATAAGAATTATAGACAGACATAATAAGAATGAAATTGACCAACTGGACGGCATATACATAATTACATCTTTAGTGCTGTAAATTTATTTGCAAAGTGTGTACTGAAAAGCGTCATTATTTGTCTTTGGTAATTCTAGGTCTCTTATTTTCCAAACATAAAAGTATTTTAGCATCTGTTAGCGCATCTGTTTTCTTTATCGTGCTACTATGTTTCAAAAAACCCTGAAAATCAAAAGCAATGTGTGGTAGTCAAAGCTCTTAGAGTGATTCACATGATCTAACCTCTTCCACACACTAGCTTAATAAGAACAACACTGATACTGTAGTGTAAATATAATAAGCATACTCAAATAGACAGTTTCCTTCTTCAGTAAGTGCTCTGTGCAAAAACCATAAAATAAACAAAAAAAAGGGACAAAGACTGTCCCAGTGTCCCCATGACTACAGCTGAACTTTTCTGTAAAGGGATAAACATGTAGATGAATAAAGGCACGTTAAAAGCCATTAGCGTAACCAGTCTGCTCTTTCAGTCATGCATTAAAGGTTGCTTATTCTCCATTATACTAACAATTCAGTTTTAAATAGCAGATCTTGTTAAGAATTTATTTTAAATTTGGCATATAGGCTACGCTGATTACCTTTGACTGTCATCAGCTAAGCTATGTGCACGTTCAATAAAGTGTGACTGCTTCAGTAGCCTCACCTGATTGCAAAAACATTACGGAACATATGGCGCATTGCCTCAGAACGTTTTTCTGACGTTCTTAAGAAGTCTTGCGTTTTAATTTGATTTGCATAAAGGTGCCATAATAGCATGATGATTGACGGTAAAAGCACCATGTGATGTTTACTGCTTTGACACCTAATTTAAATCGAATGAGTTTTATCTGTACTATTAAAGGGGTCATGAACTTCCTCAATTTTTTTTTATATTTCACACTGTTCTCTGAGTTCCACTTATAATGTTATCGAGATTTTTACAATCCTAATTTAGAATTTTGTAAGTCCTGAAATTTACAGGATGTTTTTCTAGCACAATGACTTTTTATATTTTAAAAGTTCAAGGGAAAGTTCAGCAAAACATAAAAGACAGATGGAAAAAGTAAAATATAGAAAACGTAAAAATTTTTTTTTACAAATCCTGATCTGCATAAAGTTTTTGGTTGCTTAACAAAGGCAAACTCAGAGGTGTCTCTTGATAATATGACAAGAAGAAAAATATTCACCAAGATCAATGTGTTAAGGCTTTTTGTCTTTGGATGCATAAGAGAGTTTACAGTTTTGTATCTCATTTGAAACCAGCATTAAAAATGCTGTTAAAAATAAAAATCAATTGACAATGACTTTATTCTATATGTAAAATAAATTTTATAAACAAAAAAAGCATATGATGTAAGAAAAACATGGCCAGCTCTACAGTTTACAGATAAAAACTGTCACGTCTTTTGTAGCAAACTCCTCAGAGCAAGAGAGCTCATTTAACACCTTGATGTCCAAATGAACCTGGGCGGATTGGAGCTGATCACAGCTATTTAGTTTGTGGTCATGGGTGAGGTAAGTGAAGACTTTTTGATGCGTGGTTGTTAGGTAAGGCATTCAGAAAGCACCTCATGCTTTACAGTTGCAGTTATTTCAGGAGAACAGATGCACTGGCCTTCATTTCCGTTCTGACTCAGCTGCAGTTTGAGCTTCTCCACCTCATAGTTGTGCAGGTATTCCTGGACCAGGTAGCGTTCCCGCTTTACACGAGCCTTCACGTCAGACGGCACATCCGGAATCAGCCATGCCACAAAAAAACTTTACCACAAACACGACATGCTAAAAAAGTAAAAAAAATATATAAATTAATAAGAAAACAGAGGTGCTGTGAGGGAAACAAAAAACAAAATAAAAAATACTTAATAATAAAATAAATAATAGTCCTACCTCCATAATAATAATAAAAGCCATTTTGGCTGCCAGGATATGCCAGAACTGCATAGTGTGAGAGTACTCATGCTCATGGCCTGGTGGGTAGCGGTAATCTCGGTACCTGTACACAACATGTGGAACATTGTCTGTAAATAATTTATGTTTGAAGTTGAATAAAAACATTTCAATGCATACAAAAGACACACAAACCTGCAGGTGGTGATCACCGAGCTATTGAACCAGGCAGGATTCTCCCCATCATCGGGTCTGTTTTGAGGTGGGATCTGCGAGATGTTGAAGACGGATAGACTGTGGTTGATGTAGCCCTCCATAGTCGGCGCAGTGCCTGGGTGATACGCGTATAGGTACACCAGTCGAGGAATCATTTCAGAGGTAAATGCCACAATAAATGCCTGATAAGGAAAAACAAATGAAGAGAGCGGGTGGAAATATAAATGAAAGATGAACAGTTTGCTGCAGCCTACAGACTGCATTGCAGTTATATTACAGGCTAGAAAAACTCTTGTTATCAGAATAAAATATGCAGTTCTGGACTGCAACTACTGTAAATTTTAAAAAGTAGATGAGTAAAGAAATATGTTCTTACGTTGGTTACTACAGAGAAGACAGCAATCATGTTCAGAATCTCATCCCAGGCACCTATGCTATGGGCTTTAGCTGCTACAGGTCTGCGGAACTGAGTGGTTAACTTCCACGCATCCACACGCACCTCAAGTATATTATTCATCAGAGCCAAGAGAGGCGCCAATGGAAAGGAGGCCACAAACAATGTGATAAAACCAAACTGGATCACTAGAAATAAATAGGGAGATAGAAGCGGTTATAATATACAACTAACACGGCAGCGCCCTCTGGCTGTAAAATACATGGTTAGGAGATAAGGTTGTAGTTATTTACAGCTGTGAATAAACTCACCCATTTCCAGATACTCATAGAAAAGACCAAACTGACTGAAGTTCTGCAGATCATAATCCTGCTCCCAGCGACTGTACAGACTCTCCGGGTGACTGCGAGCACTCCTGCTACTCCACCAGTTCTGCAGCCACCTGCACACAAAAGTTAATCATTTTATCCCACATGTCTGTTTAGCATCCCTTTCTGCAATTAAATAATCATTGGTTTTAAATTGTGTTACCTCAAAAAATTAAATCCTTTTTTTTAAGGAAAATACTGCATATTTCTATTAAAGATTTAACCATAGATTCACTCCTGTACTTTATGTCATCATTACCTATAAGTTACATCAATTTAGTATAATAATATAGTGGAATAATAAAGTGGAAAATGAAAAATCAAGCAATTAATCTATAAAATATTGTATTCTCATCTATTACACCACAAAGGTCATTGTCCTGGGGCCTTAATGTCCCATACTCCTGTCCTTCTACAGTATGAGTACCCATATCCCTGCTCGTCTAATCTGTTGACCCGTAGCCCGCCCTTCTGCACTAAGACTGACCTTGTAACACAAGTATTAACACTATATAGGCAAAGCTGAGCTGTTGTGTGCATCAAGTGTCACTACCACAGTGTGAATCTGGATCATGTGATTTGGGTAGACATAAGATATATATATAGATAATCTATAATATATATAATATATATATATATATATATAATATATATATACAGACACCCAAATCAATGATCGGATATATATTATAGCCTATAAAAGATATAATTTTCTACTAAACTAGCTGAGTTAACTTAAAGTATAATTAGTATACACAAAATAGTGAGGCAACTCCCATCTTGTCATTATAAATACAAAAGCTAGAATACTTACGGACTAAAGCCTCCTGGATGTTTCCCCACACTTGTTTACCACATCACTATTACAAGTTTAGTCGTAAGCTCACTCAAACAACCACCAGGGTCACCTACCAAGAGACGAGGATTATATGTCAACAGATATCTAAACCAAAAAAGCTTGCTATTACCAAGCTGACAAAACACAATATAAAAGTTTACCTCTTCATTCCTCAGCCCGCTCCACTCATTAAACATATATGCATATTTGCCGGAGTAGCCTACAAACTTTCCTTTAAAGAAGGCCACATAAAAGCAGGAGGAATAGTAGTTAACAAACTGGAAGAGAAACCTCTTGATAGTCAGTTTGTTTTCATACTCGAGATGTGTTTTGGGGATTTCTGCAGAGAGAAGGCACAAAACATAACCGTCATAAATGTTACAGTACAGTATCGAAATTGCAGATTTAATACTTTTTTATGCAACCATAATTTAAATTGGATCAAAATTAGTTCTGTTAAATAATATATAAAAAACTAAGAAACAAATTAAAACAGCTGCTTTATTATAATGTCTATTAGGTTACCAAAACAGAAAATTCAAGTCAACAAATAAGTATTATAACGCACCCATGTCTGTTATCCATATGGCCACCCGCTCATACAAGAAGTTCAGTATCATAATAATCACAAAGTTGATGCAGGAGGCTGTGACAGATGTGGCCAGCTGCGGGGTAATAAGTGAGCCTACCACCTCCAACTTATTGGTAGGGCTGTCCTTCATAATGCTAGCCAGGGCAGCAAACACAGCCAGCCGATAGGCTATCACCCCGATTATACTTGCTATAATTAGAGAGATCTTAATACAGAAGGAAAAATGCGAAAACAGAGAACAAACATGTTCAAATTAGATTAAAAAAGAGATGATTCAAATAAATAATCTTGTCTATATAGCCACAAAGCTGTTTTAATACAGTAAATAAATTGTAAAAAAGAAAATACTTTAGGCAATAGAAGGGCTAGGAGTCACTGCACCCCATGCTACTCAAACCATGCTTTCACTCTTTAACTTACGTTCTTCTTGCCACTGTTCAGTGTCCAAGCAGGCGAACAAGATATGCCACAATATTTGACTATATTAAATGATCTTTTCAATCTTAACATCAATCAAATAGATACAGGTATAAATTACAGGACTAGTATTTATTCATCCTTCAGGTTGACTATCATACTAATGATGTTAACTGTGCTTGTGATGCTCACCCAGAACAAGACGGTGGCCCCGGACATGAGAGATCGAGCACATTTGCTTGTTATTGGTAAGTAAGGTTCCATTTCCTACACAGCATGCAACAACAGCAGGGAACAAAGCAGTTAACAAATAGCAACTCAAAAGTGCACACATCTAGGCAGGCTAGGCAGGCGTGCATTATCCCCAGCAGACAGCTGCCAAAGGGGCTCGGAGGTCTTCTTTACTGTAGCTTACTCACAAATGTCACTAAACGTGTTTCATGTTTTAACATGGATTTTAAAATTGCACAAATTACACTTGCAATGAAGCTTGAATGCTGCATCTTGCATTATATATAAACATACTTGAATAAGCACATACATAATTTGTTTATTACCTGCATCTAACCGGTTTCTACCTTCACTAGCTACTTGTTAGGTCATGTAATAGAAAATATCAAGGAATTGTAGTGTTCTGTCTTAAATAGTTAAATATTAAACACGGGCTACATGATCAACATTGATATAAATAGCAGTATTGTGCATGAATCTTGAAAACAAGAATTTATCCATAACTTTATAAAAGCAGTTTTTTTTCTGCATATGAACCCCTTGTGCAGTTATTGCACTAATGTTTAATACACATGTTTAAGGTTTTACCACCTTGTTGCACCTGATAAAATAAAAATGTGAGTATAGCTACAAGGTAGAAGGAACACAGTGTGTATGCACTAAAAAGCAGTCAATCAAACACAAATGTTCATCCTGCGTAAATCTTACCCACAGGACTACAGTAGACCAGCAAAAAACAACCTTGCCTAAAAAATCACCAAATGTCTGGTCTAGAACCCACTCCAACTCCTAAAGACAACATGAGCACAACTGATTGAAGCATCCATTGTTTAATTATAGACCCCAGGATCAATTTAAATATAAACACTCTGCTATTGACATGCGAGATTAATGATTTACTTGATGGCTGTGTTTAATAATGCAATTTGTTAAATGCAAATTTTGCATCAATTTTTATCAATGTTTTTGTCATTCTGACTGACATTATCTCGATGGAAATAATCTGGTTAATTGTTTTTTAAAATTAAAATGTTATCTATTCTAAAATAATGTTTACATGTACCAGTGCTTTTTATTATTTCCTGTGTGTTTTTAATCCTGTAAAGATGAGCTTAATTAAGGGTACTGTGTAAACACGCAAGTGTGCGAGTACATGCTGTTGCTGTAATCTTTCCTGAAAAAATGATTGCATTGAATTGAACTTCACTTTATTGATTTCCTATCCTAGAAGACTGTTAATGTAATAGGGACTGGTGGTAGTTGTGCAAAACTCATGGCCTGGAATGTAAACAAAACATTCACATGACTCGCCGTTTAGTTCCCAGGGAAATTTAAGTTTTTTCCTGGGAATTTATGCTGAGACCAGGTATGCATGGAAGGACAGACAGTGACAGTAGCTGGAGGATTTTGGTTAATTTAATTGGGCTGTAAATATTAATATTCAACTTCATTGTCCAAGGTACACGTACAGAGCCAATGAAATGCATTTTTCGCATAGCCCATCTTAGTAAGTTGGGGGTCAGAGCACAGGGTCAGCTATGATACAGTGCCCCTGGAGCAGGAAGGGTTAAGGATCTTGCTCAAGGACCCAACAGTGGTTGACTTGCCAGTGGTAGGCTTGAACCCAGGCGTTTCTGGTCTTCAGATTAACAACTCAGCACCTTAACCATTTGAGCCACTTTATTCCACCTTTCTTGACCCGGTTGAAATTTTAGTCGAGTTGGGCTTTTATTTTATTGGCATTTATTGTTGGGCATTATTTTGATCAAGGTGTTCAGCGTTCAGCATTCCGATTGGACTGTTGCAATAGTTGTAATCGGAATACAATGTTCCAAGTAAATGGGTCTACTAAAGCTTATTTGAAGAACACAGACTATTTGGTTGGAACACTATATGCACACATTTATACACATCTAGGTTTAATTTATCTCAGGCGATCCACCTACTGACACATATTTCTGGACACTGATAGAAAAACCCATGTAAATACGGCACAAACATTTTTGTCTAAAACCTGGATTGAACCCAGGACCCCAAAGTTTTTAGCCATGTAGAAAAACTTGTTGTATTAATAGTAATATTCCAACTATTACAAATAACAATGTTATCACTTTTACTACTACTGTGATGTTGCATTTCATATTGGTGATAATACCTGTGTGACACGGTTTAGACGCCGACCGGTGCATTTGGTTTCATACTCAGGTCTGAGTTGTAGTCGTTGCTGCTCCTCCTCAAAGTCTACCAAGTCCCACTCATACTCCAGCCTGGCTTGTCTACGCTTCCAAAACTCCAGGAACAGAGTCACTGCACAAACAACCTTTTTTAAAGTCAACCTCTAACGTGCATTAACAGCATATTTAACATATAGGGACTTCCCATACAGACTTCACTTACTAATAATATCAGCACACAAAAAAAGTTTAAAAAAATTCTTATAAACCCCACTTACCCCATATACCCATAAATATGGCAAAGAACACTGTCGCCGGATGTCAAAATATGGGATTGTAAAAAAAAAAAAAAAAAAAATGGAAAAAGGAATGTATTCTAAGTTAACATAATGGAGAAATATAAAAAAGATATATAAAAAAATAATATTTAAAGTTAATAATTATGGCTCTTGCCCAAGTGGAGTTGCAGGTGCTGTTAAGTTTCCAATAGCCACATTTCTTATCACAGAGAGGGCACATAACTATTTGTCCACCGATTTCATCATCACAGATTTCTTCACTGCAAAAAACATAACGGCTGTATTATTTTCTCTCTTTGTCCTTCTCTGTCCCTCTAGTTCTATCTTTATGTCTCACTCACGTCCAGGTGACATCATGATAGGTCGCCAGTCCGTAGATAAAACAGATAAGTCCCACCAGAGCAGCATAGAACAGCATTTCAGTGTAGAAGCCCAGCCAAGCAAAATAGATCCCAATTTTCTCACCATAATATCTCCTACAGTACAGAAAATACATTGTTTAAAAAAAGGAAAAATAGCACATAGATATGATTTTTTTTATTGCTTCTCTTACCGAATAAGATTGAGTGGCTGCTCCTTGTAGAAGCGGAGAAACCGAGCCCAGTATGTGTACAGGCTATACCGCTCATTCTCACAGTTAGGGTCTCGAGACCTTGCCCAGTATCTGCACTACACAGCATCATTTACATTTTATTAACATTTCTGGCATTTGGCAGACATTCTTAACCAGGATTTAAGTTTTAAAATTTTTATCTAACTTAATAGTTAAGAGCTCTAATCAAAGGAACAGTGTTGGCAGCTTAGTGATGCTGGAAACTGAACTCATGATCTTCAGATCAGCAATCCAACACCTTAACCACTAAGCTACCACGTACCGCATAATATACAAGAAATTAAACATTGGCAAAATTATTTTACGTAAATCTAAACAGGTGATTTCATCTAAAATATTTGTATAGGTTATTTGAACATGATGTCATTGCTGTCTTGTGAGATGAATCATTAGCATAAATGCAAAAATCCTACGTTTTCATTGGTTACGGATGCACAAACCGGTCAAAACCAGAAAAACTCAAGAGCTTTCATCGCTGCTCATAAGGGGGAAAGTTTTAAGAAATTGACTAAAATCCAAAAAAACAATGCGGAATTGAAAAGCTTTATCTGCATCAGCATAATTTGTGCTTTTAGTGGCTTTTCGGCAGATCTTTGAGTTTGCTAAACTATAAAACTATAATGCTAAAAGAGAGAAGCATGAATGTTTATCGACAGGACAAAAAAGAAATAGCTACTCATGCTGACAAAAACCAAACGGTTGGTATAGTTGAGCTCCTCACCATTTGAGGTTGTTGCCTCATCAACTGACAAACAATTGTCAGCATTCATACTTTTGTATGCTTTAATTTGTCCTTTAGTGTAAAAGGACGTTTAGAGAACATGGTAGTTGCTTATATCTACCCCCCAATGACAGGCAAATATTTTAGATCGACGAAAAATTGGCTCCTCTTCATGATGTAAGGATAACATCCCACATGATTGGTGATTTTCTGTTTATATATTTCACTTGAAATACAGTTTAAACCATTACAACATGAACTTTACTCTATGTATTTTTTTTACTTCCAGCCCTTTATCAGGATTTCTTGCATCATCCAAATTATGTGATTGCAAATGAGCTGTTAAGGTACACTGAGGCCTGTGGAAGAGACTTACATCATGCAGGGGGAAAGCTGAGGTGTAGGTTCCGTTGTTCAGCAGCCGCTTAATGCCCCTCTTGTCCTTGTTCAGTTTATCTTCTTTATTGTATTGGCAACGGGAGAGAATGTAATATACCTGCAGAGAAAATAATGTTGGTTAAGTGTTTTTCTTTACAAATTACATTCTTTTTGTAATCTGAAATGGCAGATGGATTAAATATAAATGCCTATAAAACAATTATCTTTATCAAAACAGACTATTATAAAAGTTATCAACACTCATTAAATGTAAATGATTAACTAATAAGTTTAGAAGCCTTACTATCCTGTTGCGTGTGGAGTTTGGGAAGAAGGTTTCTTTATTTTCTATGAGGAAGAAATCGATCTTGCTCTTGTCAAAGGGGGCGGTGAAGAAGTCTGGCTCAGGGTGCATGACCGAATCCGGCAGGCGGAACGGTGTGAAGAGCCAGGAGACAGGAATTTCATGGCTTTCAGGAATGTCATTGACTTTGAAAGGCACTTTTATCTTCAGGACATCAGCGTAGGTGGCCAACACCTCCCATGGAACATGGATCTTGAGGAAATAGGTCTTCCCATCTTCTGATTCCTAAACCAATTAAATTTAAATGATTTAGCTAGAGCCTGAATGCAGAGGTAAAAAAATATTATTAAATCAAGCATAATTAAGACAGCAAACGCTACAAGCATGTGGACACCCCTTTGTTTGTATGTTGTATGTAAGAGCCCATGTAAAGCCTGGCTTGTCCCTACACAAATATTAAGCCTTTTATTATCTGCTTGTAACAGAACAGTCAAAAACATCTGCTAATGTTCTGACCTTGTTTTGGTCAAACAATTCCCCATTTTGTCACCAGGGGGTGAAAGAACACAAAAATAAATCCACAATGTCAGGAGACAGCCCATCCCAGCTGCAATGCAGAATTGGATTATATATAATGGAATAATGGAATTATACCACAACTGCAACAACATTTGTTCAACATACACATCAAGAAATAAATTAAGTGGACACACTTCTGATGATTTCTTATGCAAGCGAATATGTTGTAATGAGCTCAGGTATAGTCTGGCCTGTCACTTTACAAAGAGTCAACTCTGTGATTTTCAGCTCATTAGGTAATGTAGGATATTTTTGTGATACTAAACCAGTTGTTAAAATTGCCCATGTTTTGACAGTGTTTTAATCCAACAGTTCTCTAATTTGTCACCAGGGGGTGACAGCACACAAGGACCCGCAACATCAGGACCCATTCTCACAGCTGTGATGCAGATTAGGAGTTAAAAATAATAATACAACCACAACAAAAAGCAATCGTTTAAAACCATGGTATTAAAAATATAAGAAATATAAGAAGAAATGTGTACATATAAGAAAATCTCAGGTAATTGATATGTATCACTGTCATTGAAGAAAACAGAAAACGTCCACCTCTGTTTGAGCTGCCCTAGAGATATGTAGAACATATTATTCTCAATTTCAGGACACAGAGCAGGACCAATAAAGTGCTGAAGCACATAGCAAACAAACCCTGTTCTGAAATCTATACTGCCACTGGAAGCAGCATCAGCACTGAAACTGTGTGTCAGTAGCATACAAAGAAATACAAGCCAGATCACACAGCAACTCACTTTATTCACAAAGAATAACACAAGTGATTAAACAACTTAAAGCCTGTACTAAGACAAGTTTATGGATAATTTCTTTAGACTGCAACCTGCTGTTACATACACGATTTGTTATGTAGTGCTAAACATAATGCTAAGCATCGGTGTGTTGTGTTGAAATAATAATCTAGTGGCATTTTTTCATGATTAGGGCTTAATACCTGCATACACACTCATAATGCATACAAAATCCAGTGAAACCAATTTGTGTGCCAACAGATTGAAAAAGGTTCTTGTTCAAAGTCCTGTCGATGGCAGCTTAGTGGTCCTGGAATCTAAACTTGCAACCCTTTAGTAGTGGAACATCTCAACTGCTGAGCTACTGTACTACTGCCACTGGGGTTAACTGTATGACTAAAATGCCTCTTGCCAAAGGGGATAAACTCCATGTTTAACAAGCAGATATGGAACCTATGCTGTCTAAATACTTCTTGCCATATAGTGCATCAACATTTGAAGGATGTTTTTTTTTTTTAATTTCTTTTTATTGATGCTTTATACTATTACCAGTACATTAGGTTATAATACATATCTTTTAATCTTTTAACTTTAAGCAGGCACTTTTAGCTAATGTGACATATGAATATCAGGTTTTTTCAACTCACAGACTTGTCTTCAAGCTCCAGCTCGAGTCCAGCTTTCTGCAGGTTAGCTTCGTACTGTTTTCTTCTTTCCTGTATTGTTAAATACAGAAAAAATGCTGTGATTCAATAGGAGTAGCATGTAAACCCAAATTGCTAGGGTTACCATGTAACACACTTTTATTATATTTTGAAATTAATGAAATATACATAATTACTTGTAGCCTGTTTTAACTTTTAAACGGTTTGTGTGTCCTTTAAATGTAGTATTATATGTATTATACAACACTTTCATATTTAATAAAACTACAGCCATAACATTGAATCCACCATTCTAAAATTGTGCAGTTCCTCCTTGTGCCGCCAAAATCTTATATCTTTGACCACGTCGAGCCATGGATTAAGTCATCAGTAACTTGAATTTTAGATCCTCAAAATTCTGTTATTTACTAGGTTTGGTCATGTTCCTCAGACTATTTCTGAACAATTTAACGCAGTGTGGCAGGCAGTATTATCCTGCTTATAAGGACCACTGCTTCTGGAAATACCGATCTGGAACAATTTTAGTGTCAGCATTGCTGAGAGCGTCACTTTGCCTGTACTGCATCCGGATGCCAATTTGTTTTTAGGGTAAATAACTTATATACCTGGCTGTCCACATGATGAATAAGGAAACCTTCTTCATCAAATCGCTCCACAGCCCAGTTTTGTTCTTCACTTTTCTATTGTAAAAGCCTTCATCAATGGACATGGATTAGCATGAGCACCTTTACCAGTCTGCACCTTCACCCGTGCAGCAAGAATATGCCGCAAGCTGCAATGTTCTTTGTTCTGACATCATTAGCCAGCATTAACTTCTTAATCTTTTGTGCAACAGTAGGCTAATTTTTCGGCTCTAAGAATCAATTTTATTTACTTTAGCTTACAGCAGTTTTAATGTTATGGCTGCTAAACAATACAAAATAATATATGACTTACCTGTTTCTTTTCCACATCTTTCTCATCGACATAAGAGAGTACAAAATCTATCCGCCGGACCCCATCTCGAAAGTACACCGAGTCTTTACTCTGATGTTGTTTATCGACCTGCACACAAGCACAAACTGTATGTGAAACGAAAATACTTACAATCGATAACATGTTATTTTGTCAGTAGCAGCACATTAATGCGTGCTATCATTTTGCCACACAATGCATGTTGATCTGCAACAAGCTTTCAAATCTTTCTTGTTTCAAATGTTCTTGTTCTTCATTCACTCACAACACATCCACTGCATGCTGGGTAGAAATAGGCCTCTGTATGATTTATATAAATATATAGCAGTAAAAAATATACATATTTATCCACTGTACATGACCTTTATGCAAGGGTTAGCTAAAAATCAGAATTAAAACATACATTGTTAAATCTATAGCACTGATTATACAGTTTGATGTTTTGAGAAGGTAAATGCATTACATGGTCAAAGGTTCAGGCCATACAGTGTATATTACTAGTATCAGTAACGTCAACCCGATTAGATTGTGATTTTTTTCTCCACTTCGTAGCTTCGATTGATAAAGGTTGAAAAAATATACTCAAACAAGAAAACGAATATTTTATTATCTGACTGTTTTAATTTGATTTATCTTGGGAGTGGGGAGCCAATATAAAAATAATTTAATTGTTGATCTGCACTGGAGCTACAAAATGGAAATAAAAATATGGATGCCTTCATACTGTATATGACATATCAATATGTTTTACTAGAGCTTTATAGAAATGATACATATTTTTATACAATATTTATAAAAACAGTCAGTTTCTTTTTTTGTTCCTTATCACCCCTTTCTGTTTATGAGTCCTAGTGGGGTTGTGGCCCCTGTGCCTTTCAGTCACAGCAGAGGCGATATGGCTACCCACTCTAACATCAACATTAGATCCAATCACTAAAAAAATTCAAAGTAAGTATTTTTTCAGATGCCAACATTTTAAAATATAGACTCATTTTTTTATCTGCCAAGCAACATACATCAGATACAACAGCATAATGTGCATAATGCATAATGTGATAGACTACGCAGAAGCAACGGGTATCAATATATACATCAAGAGTAAAATCAATACATAATTAGGCGAATAGAATCACATGCCTGTGAACAGCCTGAAACAGATCTTAGCTATATTGTTAAAAACATATTGTATTATTTTGGTTGCAGGAATGTATATACATTAGTTTGGACATGAACATAGTAGTCTTCTGCACAGTCAGTACCACTTTCTGAAAAACAACCTGGACTGACAGTATGTCTAAACTGCCCAACGTTCAATCTGCTTTAAGCCTATAGTGAAAAAAAAGATGGATGGTCATGCAGCTGTTTCTCAAATGCTATAAATAACATAATGATACTGCACATCCAGAAAAACATCCACTCCAATGCTACGAATGCACAAGGCTCGTCAGTTTCTCCTCGTCAGTTGCTCTTCATGCTTGCTGACGATATCTGACTAAACAAACTAGCTGCAAAGAAGTGAACTGCTGATAACCTCATATCTCAATAATTGCCTATCTTTTTTGCAGTCTTTAACAGGAAGTTACATTGCTACCAAGGATACAGTTAAACAAACACACACCCCCCACACACACACAAAGAAATCATTTCCCTGGTCCAGCTCTTACTAGGCAAGACAAGAAAAAATATCCTAGGGGATGGAGGAGGGGAATGGAAGACAGTAGTAGTAGTAAAGAGCAGTTTACCTCCTCCATGACGTTTTCCTCCACAAGACGTTGCATTGATTAACTGCTGCCTGACTGACTTATAGTAACAGAAGCAACACAGGACACCCCCACAAGTCACACTCACACACTCAGAAGTCTGCTGCATTCCATTCCACTTGTTTAGCATGAGTTAGGAGAGCGAGATCTCACTTGCCCAGTCATCCACAGCAGAGTCAGAGAGGGGGCTGGTTATCATGACGTCAGCATGCAGGCAAAGCACAACGGCCACAGCCCTAATGATCTGATTTGAGCAATGCTAGAATACCAACAGGGGGCAGAAAAGTGGGATGCAGCCTTTTCAACAATAAACTGCTTTTATTTGATTGGTATGTTTTTATCATTGTAATAGTAAACTTAAGACTAAAGAAAACAATTTGGTTTAAACCCTGGAAAAGCTGACATTATCCTTATCTGCAAAACAGGTACGCTTCTTGAGGTAATGCTTGACCAAAAATTTGAATATTTTCTGTGGCCAAATAAGGAATAAGTAATAGCAAGGCCCTGACATGTGTAATTTGCAACAATCTCTTCGCGTTCTGTTCTAAAATGTACAGACTCTCTGATTATTTTCCATTGTAGGTACAAATAATTAATATTTGTATTACAATGGAAATTTATGAAAATAGATGTTTTGCATTTGAGTCAACATGAAATATGTGATTTGGCCATTAAACAGGTTACACTGGAGTTAGTTAAACGTACTAAAGCAACCTAAGCTTTTCTAGGCAAAGACACACACACATACACAGACACACACACACACACTGGGTTAAAAATTATGTACATTAGCCCATCGCCCTTGAAGAATAAGCAATGAGAGTGTTTACCTTCCTCAGCATCCCCTAGTGCTCACATGTCGCCTAATTACACTGTACATTACTTGTGTCAGTGTAGTTTCCTTCATGTTAGAAAACTCTTTAAAACACAACCAGACATAATTCTAGATCACCACAGTAAAAGTCTATATTTGAAAACCACTCAAAGGGACCACTGGTCGAGCCTGAGAAACTACAGCTTTGAACTTTTTTTTACAAACGCAGTCTGCCATATGTTAATCTAGAATGCTATATGCAAGTTAGTGGTACCATATGGACCTTTCAGAACTGCATTTAAATCCAAATGCCCCACCCTTTGCCACACAGGAGAACGCCTTTAAATAACCGGCACATAATAATTATGCAACAAGACACGATGAGAGACTTGCACATATTTAATGATGTTTGAAATTTACAGAGAGTTTATCATCAGGAGAAGGGAGGACTTTTCAAATGAGAGGACAGGGTGTGGTTTCCCCCTCCAAACAGCAATTTAACTGACTGATGCATTGGGTGAAGTTTAGATTTATACGTGTATACTTATATGCCCGTGTCCGTGCGCATGTGTCTGCTGCTCATTATATGTTTTTAGTTCCTCTAGCTAAATGTGTGAAAAAATAATAGGGAATGATATCATTAAAGGAACTTCACGGGGTGTGCCTGTGAACTTCCTATTTTTTCCAATACAGTGATTCACCACAACAGAGCTCAGACACACAGTTCAGACACTTTACTAATTAAATTTTTTTTAAAAACCTTTTATTGGATTTAAGTATGTCTACTTTCATTTTGGTTGTGTTTTGTACTTGTAAATGTAAAAATATTTTTATGCAATTATTATGCAATATTTATTAGCGGTTTTGAATTACAGGATGATTCAGTGTGTTGTAATATTAAGGATTCTGACACAAATCCTTAAAGTAGTGATAAATTCCTGTTTGGGCATTTCCTCACAGTATTACTTGGAAGTTTTCTGGAGCAGAGGTCATTTTTTATCTTAGGTATATCACCAGTCACTATCCATACATTTACATTTATGGTGTCTGGCAGACGCCCTCATCTAAAGCAATTTAAATTGATCTCATTTTTAGAACTCAGCATTTAAGGTTTAAGGGCCTTGCTCAAGGGTCCAACAGTGGTAACTTGGTGATGCTGGGAATCGAACACACAACCTTAATCGCTGAACTACCATTTTACCACTAGCCTTGAATTGCACATCAACCAAATACAACCAAACACACACGCTTAATAGTCTTAATAGTCTTTAAACTGATAAAAGATGAAACATTTTTAAACCTAAAACCATCAGGGTTGAATTTAAATTGACTCGTATAGTTTCCAATTTCCAAACGGTAATTTTCTAAGATTGTTTTAGGTGATTTATATTGCTTTAATAAAATTGAGTTGAAACTGAGTTAAAAATCGAAAAACACAAACACAAAAACAAACTAATAATCCTCAACTGACACATTAAGTGTAGTTAGATTAACATGTTCATCCAAGCAAACAAACCAAATAAAACACACAAACAAGCCAAGTAAGCATTCAGAATTCTAGCCTGAAGCCAGACAAACTCAGTTCAACCCTCTTTACCGTGGCGTACCCTGGAGCGGTACTTCAGAAACAAAGTTCTCTTTCTCCAGATCTGTAGGGGGAAACCAACTAAAGCTTAAACAACTTCAAATACATATTTTAAGAAATACCAGGCGTAGTTAACAATGTAATGCATGTGAAAGGGTTATAATCTGGGCATAAATGACAAAAAAGATATAAAATTGGACAGAGATCAACACCATAACCAAGTTATTATACACAGCAAGCATATCACACAGGGACACTGCTGTATTCAATAGTTTTGTCTTTGTGATTGGTAGCCAAAAGACTCACACAAATGTACTCTATCATTTTATGCAATGTGCTAAATCTGATATAAAAAATGCAATGTGAATGTGTCTGTTAGGGCTGCACGATATTGAAAAAACTGCCATATTTTGCGATATTTTGTTTTTCCTGTGACATACATATTGCAGTATGAAAAGTTCTATTTGGAAAGAATAAAATATAATGGTAATCAGTGCTTTATGTTTTTCTGGAGATTTAGATAAAAGAAATTGAACAATCAAATGTAAAATCACACTGTATCGTCTTCACTGTATCAATTAAGTACAATTAATCTTTATTAAAGTTACAAAAGTGATTGTCTCTTTGCTAAAATGTTCACACAGAAACAAACCTTAAAACAATGTGCAAATGATAAACTTTCACTATTTTATTAAACTTTGTAATGTGTTTTGACTTTAAATGTAATCCTTTCCATCCTGCAGCGTAACTATTGCAGATACACACATTGTGATGTCGATGCTGAAACCATATATCGTGCAGCCCTTGTGTGTATCATGTGGAAGTTTTAGCGTTGAGACAAGATAAGGCATTTATCTGTTTTAAATCATTTCAGGAGAATAACTTACATGCTCTGACAAAACGTACATGCACAGGACAAAACTTGCATGCACAGGACAAAACAAATTTTTCTTTTTTTTTACTTAAAATAAATGTATTTTGAATGAAACCATAACAAACCAAATTTTTGATTCAAATTCAAACGTTTACAGACCATATTAGGGAGTGTACTTAAATGTACAGAGACATAAATAGACTATAGTCAATAGTCAATAGTATAGACTATATAGTCAATAGTCAATATAAGTCAATAGTATTCATTTTTCTAAACAAAGAATTTTTATGTATACCCAACAGGGCTGCACAATATATCGAAATTATTGCAAATGTGCATAGCTCAATGGTTTGCGAATAAATGAGCGATTTTATACTTCAAATGGTAATGTATGGTCAAAGGTTTAGGTCGATGTGGATAGTAAAATATCTGGCGGGCGGATATTAGTAGGTTTGATGCAAGACAATCAACAAGCCGTGAAGCAGCCGGCGCTGTGGTGTAGTGAGCTGTAAAGTTGTGCAGCTTTTATAGAAAGCTAAACTTGATAACACAAATGTATTCGCAGCTGCTCCCAAAGATTAGTGTCAAAATGAAGATGCACCTCAAAAATATGGCAGTATTTGATGTATTACATATTGTATCACATATTAAATATAGCATGTTTCTAAATATTGCGCTTTTCTCTTCAATATGGTGCAGCCCTTCTACGAAATCGGATCAAAACAATTTACACATTGATGTGCGTGTATCTAACTGTTTAACCTCCAATTTGTCGATGGAAAATAGTTTCTGAGCTACAATGTTCACTTGATTTCACTGGAGTAAAAAGCTTTTACTTAAATCTGCTTAAATTTACTGCTGGTAGTGAGCTGTAATATTATCAGGTCATATAAAATACAGTCTATGACCAGTAAAACAAAAAACCTTCCATCTGTACAGCCCATTCTGCTATATGATTAGAACAGCCTTTCTAAATGAACTGCTTTTCTAGGGCCCTTTTTTTACTGTATAATATAAATAACACTAACAACATCATTCTAACGCTCATGATTACACAGTAAACTTTTTTTTTTCCTTGCAAGCAAATGATTTGGTTTCTGCATCCTTCAGCCAGGCTGGTCTTCCCATATCTATCTTTTCCTGTATGTATCTTTTGTATCTTACACAAAGAAATCTTGTGGACGCTAAAGACCAGGCCAAGAGGCTATGTTGAAGCGCCAAAGCAGTAAAAACAGCAGATAACTAAGCCTAGTATTTTATTTTAACGTGACTTAGGTTTGTGGCTTTTTTTCCTTATGCTGAACTGACATTGAATATGAACTACATTTTTCTTACACAGCCCTCTTTACTGGCAAGTACAAATGTTAGTACAAGATTGTTAGTACAAGATTAATAAGAGTAATAAGAGTTTGGCACAGCATTCCCAAACAAGCATCATAGACCAGAACACACCTCTTACCCCTGCAAGGCTTGAAAGATGTTGGACAGGTTCAGTGTGTTCTTGTTCACACTGATCACATACAAACACCTGAAGAGTGACTGGAGCTCTTAGACATCGAGCTATTACACTCTGAACAAAGACTTTTTAGGGACTACAGAAAGGAAGAGAAGTTATACAACACTGGGGTGAGCTAAAATCAGGAAAAAAATTGACTGAACGGGTAAAGCCAAAAATAAAAATCATGGAAAAAAATAACATCATCATAGAAAAATGAGATTACCAGTAACTGCATGAACAACACTAAGCAAAATATTAGCAGTGTTTCTCCGGACTGCTGTTTAAGCAATCTAGGATTTGGCAGGAAATAGCTGTGATTGTCTATTACATTAAAAAACAAACGCCCTCTATATACTTCCTACACACACACACACACATTATACAAAAAGAAAACATTCACAAACATCTATTAAATCTGGTTAAATATTACATCTGCTTAAAAAAAAGAATGTGATTTTAATCCATTATTATACTCTGTCTTCTACTGTGCCTAAAACTAGGATTCCCCAAACCACAATGTTGTGCTGAGAAAGAATGGAAATTATAGCCATGCTGATTTTCATATTCAAATAAAGCACGGGTCCTAAAGGGGAGGGATTATTTGCATGCCAGAGATAGTTGGTAAAAAACATGTAACAGCTGTTAAAGCTCAGACCTCATTTAATTTGGTCAAGGTATCAAATAATACGGCTATTATAATAATAAGATATTCAGAAACAAACCAAGAATGATAAATATTAAGCAATTTATCTGCCTACTTTGCCATTATCATTACTATCTTTTACCTGGCAGTGTTTTTTTTTAACAACATCCATTGAGTACTACATGAGCAGGGAGTGTTGCTGATTTAGGACATTATCATCTTATATATGTATATCTGTATATCACTCAACAGTAATTACTGGAGCGGCCTTTTGTGCAGATGTTAAATTTTTATTTTTCCGTTACAACTGTCTGTTGGGACGCAAAACTAAGATGCATTTCCTGAAGAAAAACAGCTAAAATTGTAAAAAGCACTTAGGGTCCCTCTGCTGGTACAGTCTGGTACTACGGAAACTGAAAAAATAACAATTTAATCTAATTATCCCTTTTGAATGTATGTACTAGTGTGTGTGTATGAATTACCTTAGCATCAGCGGGTTGAAGAGACACACTCTCTGAATTGGGAAAGTAACCGTTGTTCTCCTCTATAAAACATTTGAGAAAAAAAGTAAGTCAAAATGAAAAAAAAAAAACCTGAAGAAAATTTACATTTTTGTAATGTTTTCTCCATGTCATAACTTCCTGTACCTTACTCATCTATGATACGTTTTGCAAAATAAGCCACTGTGGGAACTATTTCATATGGGTATTCTGTCCACAACACACTCAATGTGTTTGATCTAGGTGTATTAAATGTAAACCATTATTGTTAGCTTATATTTGTTATATTCTCAGACTATCTGAATAGCAGAACTGTGTGCACAACCTTGCCTTGCTGCTGTAAATAACAACAAAGGTCTTTAGGTAAGCAGATCATCAAATTACATAAAACACGATCATAAAGAGCAGCTGCGCAAAGCAAACAATAGACTAGGACAAAACGACACTATTCACCCCGTCCTTCAATGATTTAACACATTCATGAAAAGCGGACAAGCAAAACTAGTGTTTATGGAAAGTTTCTGAAAAACCGTGCCAAAGAATCTGAAGTTGCAGGAGGTAATTGGATTTTAATGCTCTGTAATATCTGTACTGTTGCTCCTATTAGGGTTGCAAAATTTTTAAGGCCGGTAACTTTCCATGGGACTTAACAGGAATATATGGGAAAAAAATGGAAATTAACCGAAATTAATAGGAATAAAAGGGGGATTTCTGAAATTGAACTGGTACTTGAATTTAGTTTAAAAAAAAATCTAAAAATATTTTTTAGTTAAATTTCTAACCTGAATATTTGTCAATCACATGTACTGAAAGCTACTAAGGCCACAGCTCTGCATGCAATGTGAATTTTTTTTGTATTATACACCAAATTGTATATACACTTTATACACATTTTCCCAAATATCGAAATAATGTAAATAAATTTCTGTTAAGTTTTTCAAAATTTTCAAAAATCCAGAGATTTTTCAGCAGAAATATTGCCACTCTTTTGCAACCCTAGCTCCAATGCTCTCATACGTGATCTGGAATTGGCGAGATATCTCAAAAGGATGACACTTGGTAAATTATATCTTGTGTAGATAGAAAGATTTTTGCTCTCTTGAATGTATTTTGGTCAATTATTCACAGTTGGAATTTGCCTAGTGGATTTATCAGTGAAGCAATCTGACCGCAATAATCAGATAATGATCATTATAATCTCAGTGGTTATATCGCAAACCTCTCCCAGCTAACGATAACAATCAAAAAAAGCTACATTATGCTTTGTATGAGTGGAACTATGAAAAAAGTTTAAAGTGCAAAGATGTTTTTATATCTATATCATAAAGATTTCCGTGCACTGAAATGAAAGGCCAACACTGTTCCACCTGACAATGCCATTGTGCACAGACCTCGTGACCTCCATTAACATGTGTTAAGTTTGCTTATGTGGAAAAGTGTCCTGCACTTGAATATGAGGTTGGGCCCCCTACCACACCCATCCCTCACTGTTACTATTCATAAAACAGAACTCCTGGGGCCTCAAAGTGTGTGGGACCCTAGAACTGTCCTAACTTTGTCCTACCCCCAACGCAGCCGAGGGCGGCAAAACCCTGCTTATGAGAATAGATTGAAGTGTAAACAAAGCTAAATCAGTAAAGTGTGAGCAGGTTTTACATTATCACAAATAATATTTCTAATATCAAAGATTAGTAATTGTTTGATGCAGCCAACAGCTACCCTATAAATCAGGAAGAAGATTTCTAAAGTGTGTGGCGTTTATTCTAGAATTAAGAGAGAGACTAGATTTGAAATAGAATGTTCAAAAAGTCAGGTGTCCAATATTTTTGTTAACATAGCATACAGTATCTACTGTAAGAAGCTCCAAATTGTTGTCACGTGACATTATCAAGCCTCACATTCACAGTCAAAGCCCTCTTTAATTCATATTTACTAACATAATAAGCTAACACAAAAGTCATTATTTGTTTGGCTACAACAATCAGAAAAACTGTAAAATCCTAGCGGGACTACAAATGCAGAAGTAGTGAGACCGCAAAAGATTGTAGTGCGCTTGCATGATAAGCTGCTTATCGTTTCAAAATTGCCGTAGTCAGAGATGAGAAATGAGTGTGTTTGGAATATGGTGAATGTAAGCAAGCTAAAGCTTTAAAACGTTAACAGTTTAGAAAGAATGTACAGAGAAGTATGTCAAAGAGTTAACCCATGAAAAACAAAATGACACTGGCATCATATCAGCAGTTGAATGGCATTGTGGGTAATGTAGAAATAGTCAACATAGTATACAAAAAAACATCTTTACAACATAATTCTGAACACAGTGTTTGCAATTTTGACAAACTGGGGTGGGGAGTGACATCACAGCTCCTGGAAAAATTCTGGTTATATCTAAGGAAGGAAAATACGGTGCTTGTTTTTAAATACACAAATTGACCACAAACAAACTGCGTTGGTTTGGAGCGATTTGGGCAGCATGGGTTTGAAAAGTGACGTCACAGTCAAAAAAAAAAAAGTTTTATATCTCAAACACCAAACTAGCACAAACATTGTTTTTTTGCAGCACATAATCAGCACAATCGGAGCACCACGACGGCACAGTTTTGGTGATTATTTTTTTATTGGGTGCCAAATTCACGAAGGCACAGTATAAAGTAGAAGCTGTAAGGTTTGCAATTAGATTTCACCTATGCAGTCATCTGACATCCCACTAGAAAGTACATGAGGGTATATGCTTATTCACGATACACATCGCAAATCATTAACAATACAATATAAAGACTTAATAATATAATTGTCTATAGGGCTTATGTGTAAGATCAAATGTTACCAGTTTTTGTTGCAGGTAATATATATAATTCCAGTTAATTTTATGCTGTTTGACAGCCTCCTTATGGTCAGCAGCTAATAAGCTTGTTGCCCACAATTAATAATCTGTCCCCCATCTGTGTACTGGTAATCCAGTTAATTAATTCCAGGTTTGTGGACACTTTACCAGTAGAGCCATCATCTATTGCCTATGGTTAAAAGCACAAAATTGTATAGAATTACATTATTCCTGCATTAATGAGAGATATAATACCTATTAGGGCCTTTGTGAATATAATCAAATACAGTGTAAGGAAAAAAGCATGCCAACACTGTTTTGTTATTTTATTTGCTTACATGCACATTTCCTATAAACATGAACATAAAAAAAATGTGTGGCATTTTTTATTTTTAAATTAAAATGATATCCTTTTGAAAAAAGTCCTGAGGGTCCATGTAAAATAATAGACATAAAAAATAGTTGTGTTGTCTTGAATATTGCAATACAAAACGATCGCAATACACACCTTGCTTCTCTGAAGTGTATGGGGATATTTTATGTAAATATTGGTTATGAGCTTTACCTCCTTGGCAGCTGCACCAGTGAAGCTAGCAAACAAAGCAGGAAGTTTGTAAGTAGGAACTTAAAGCATGTGCACCTAAGAGTCTAAAGGGTTAAACAAATGAGAAGAAAGTGTTAAGGTGCATGTATTATATAGAGTAGAAGGATTTTTTTGAATTAGTAAAATTTTGAAAAGAAAATTAGGAAATACTGTGTAGTAAATTACGGCTCAACACCACCATGTGCTAGAAAAACCAGAAACAGGAATTTTCCTGTATATTTTAAGGTACTGTATTAATAGAAAATGTTTTAATCTGTTGTCACTGCAAAAAATAAATTTACTGTATAAAGGATATTTTAATTGTCTTTATTACATTGTGTTAACAGCACAACATGAAACCTGAATTAAGATCCTATGTGTAGTTACAGTCTCACAGTTCACAGTTCATAGATTTTGTTATCCATTCTATCATTTTGTGCATTTGCCCACGGACAAAATGTATCATTTTAATGGTAGGTTTGTTCTAACTGTAAGAGACAGAATAATAACTAAAATATCCAGAAAAAACAAATTTCAAAAAAATGAAAACATGATGTGCAAAACTCGATTTGGTACAGCAAAGCCCTTGTTAGCAGTCACGGAGACCAGCTGTTACTTTCAATCGGCCACCAGGTTTGCACAGATCTCAGGAGAGATTTTGTCCCACTCCTCTTTGCAGATTCTTTCCAAGACATTAATGTTTTGAGACTGACGTTTGGCAACTCCAACCTTCAGGTCCCTTCTAAGATTTTTTATGGAATTATGGTCTGTAGACTGGATCGGCCACTTCAGGACCTTAATGCGCTTCTTCTTGAGGCACTTCTTTGTTGCTGTGACCATGTGTTTTTTCGTCATTGTCAAACTGTAATACCCATCCAGACACATGGCCCTTGCTGGGAGAAGGAGGTTCTCACTCAAGATTTGACGGTACATGACCCTGTCCATTGTCCCTTGATGCAGTGAAGGTGTCCTGTCCCCTTAGCAGCAAAACACCCTCAAAGCCCATTTATCCTTGTGTTTTTATTTTTGGCTGTAGTGAAGAGTTTGGAATCTGACTGATTACTTCTGTGAAAAGGTGTCCTTATATAATTTTGTCACCTGTAAAAAATACACCTGGTAGACAGAAATCTCAAATGCTTACTTTACTTGATAAAATAGAAGTCAAAATGCAGAACTTTTTTTAAATGTGTTTTTTATGGATATTTTTGTTGTTATTCTGTCTCTTGCTGTTAGAATAAACCTACAATTAAAATTGACTGATAAATTCTTTGTCAGTGGGCAAATGAACAAAATCAGCAGGGAAACAAATATTTTTTTCCTCAATGTACAGTCAGTGTAAAGGAACTTGTGCAAATATATACTGGATCAAAAAACACACCTTTTCTGCACACATCACACTGACCAAATATATCCGTAGATACGATATTTTTTTTGTTAATGATAAAATACAATTTATTGCATAAAGCAATAAAGAAACATTTTTTTAAGCACACTGTAACATACGTGTTTCTTGTTAGGTTCCTGTTTAATGTTTTATGTTATATTATGTTTGTGTTATATAGTTCATGCGTTATGTTTTGTGTTTATGTTTATGGCTTGGTTTATTTCCTGTTTTGTCCTTGTCATGTGATCTTTGTTCCCCATGTGTTCCTGACACGTGATCCTCTTGTCCATGTGTCTTGTTCCCCTTGGTTATTCTTGTGTATTTATAGCCCTTGTGTTTCCCTTCATCTTCGTCTAAGATTTTGGTGTGTCCCTGTACTGCTGTCGTAAGTCTTTTTGTCAAGCTAAGACAAGTTAAGTAGATGATAGTTCAGTTCAAGTTTATTGTTTTTTTATGTCTGTGTTAGTGTTTGTTAAGTCAATTCTAGTCTATATTAGTTTATGTATATTGTTTTGTTCACTTTGTAAATAAACTGCACTTTGGGGATCTAAATACGACTCGCTTTAGTGGATTCATTACACACACAGCTGCAGATATTTGATTCTGCACAAGAGTGTAACATCCCTAACCTTGGGGGCTACAGAGGGTAGAGCATAAATAGCCCAAAAAAACAATCAACCAGATGTTTGCATTCTTGCATTGTACTAGCCTCTAGGTCACTGCTAATCTTCTATAGTCATTGATTGTAATATAAATATATGCATTGTAGAAACTGCTACAATGTTTACGTTCTACTTTAATACATTTAATACCTAAACTCTGAAATACACCGACCCTTTAGGACCGAGACAGAACATCTGTCTATAAATATCATTCATTCATTTATGGGGCTCCATTTTCTGTGTCCTGTTAGTTGTCTATCGTATGCTAGGTTTCTCAAGGTTTACGAAACTAAGGATGCATAAGTAACTTTGGCCTTTGTTTGCCCACTTACATATAAGCCATTGAAATATCTTTTTTAATTAGCATGTATAACCTAATTAAACAGCATAATTCTGGTATCTTAGACACTGTTTACTGACTAGAACAAATAGTTTGGTTGACCATAAACCAACCAGAGGAAATCAAACCTTTGTCCTTGTAGATAACCTGTAAAATTTACAACCACTAGTATCTTATAATAAGGCTATAATAAACTCTAAACTCTAAACACATAAAAAGTCACTGGTGAGACAGAGATGGAAGAGAATAAGCCACAAGAGAATGATTCTGCTGGGGCTAAAAACCATGGCATCCTTTCTGTACACTCATAGTCTCATATTTTACATTGCTGATTCAGGAAGTCTTTACTGCTGTCAGAGAGCTCACACTGCGTCAAACCATCTGAAACATATGCTGTATGGGTTGCAGAAATGAAAGCGGAAATGAGCTTAATATTGTTTGCAGTACCTGCAGAAGTCTGACTTTTGAAATAAGTTTATGACTTTCCTCCCCTTCCTCTATCACCATAGAAACCACTTTACCAAAGCTGAAAACAACGTTCCTAAGAGTCTATCACTATACATGATCACTGTGTGATAACGAAGGGCAAAGTATGTCTGTAGTTTAATGGTGAGGTGATAGTGTGGTAAAGTGCCGAGGTGTTATGTTCTTTCCTCATTAACAATCTGACTGCAAACAAAAAAAAATCAATTACATCTGCAACAGCAAATGAGTAATAACATATAGTCATATGTACCCGGTTCTTATGCAGTCACCACATGCTTAAAATCTTTCTTTTAATCCCTTAATAGGCAAGACTAAGAAAATAGTCGAGTAACATTGACTACATTCAATACAATGAAGATCCTCCATAGCATAAACAATATTTTAAACTTAATCCAGTCTTTTCAGTTTACTTCATACTGAAAAAGTGCAATACTACAGACGGCAAAATGTCTATAAATAGAAACATTTCTATTAACTTTCCTCAACGGAGACACCAAACAAAGCCAAACCTTTAAATTAAAAACAAAGTGTTTGTTTTTTAATTTAACATGTTTGACTAATTACTGCTAATCTGGACAGGAAATACCAGTAATGTAACATTAATCCCTGTAACTATTTCCAGTTACATTAAAATAATCGCAAAATATTGGCAGTAATCATCCACGTTTAAGTTTAGCAGTGTGTAAAGCATGTGTTAATTTGTGATTTCTGTGTTTAGTTAGAAGAGTTTGCCCAGACAGATGATTTAGGGAAATAGCAACTGCGATAAGGGGGGGGCGAAAAATGGGAACGACAGGAAGAGAGGCGGGGGGGGGGGGGGGAGACAGGAAGATGAGAGGAAGAGAGAGAAGAGACTTTTTTACCTTTTACTAGCCTTTACTGATCCTCAGAGAAGAGAGAGAGACTTTTTTACCTTTTACTAGAGAGAGAGAGAGAGAGAGAGAGAGAGAGAGAGAGTAAAGTTCACCTTAAAAACCGTGTTTTAAAGGGCAACCCAACGCAAACGTACTTTAAATCACAAACTGGTGACTTGTTGCCCACGTCTGTAAAGTTCGGTTATTCTTCAGCGTGTTTAGCTCACAAAAATCCCGTTATTCGAAGGATTCTACTCGACTGACACACACGGCTAGGCCTAATGGTCCAAAATATATCTTTAAAAAAGGAATCACATCCCAAATAATTTTAAAAACTAAAAATGTAAACATTGTTCTGTTTATGATCTTTTGGCTTCTTGTCTGTGGTTTTAACTAGACTAACTTTTCCACTGCGTGTTAAACTCGTAGTGCCAAAAATAGCGCACTAACAGAACTTCGCTTAAAAAACAATAATAATAATAATATAATACACGATAGATAACAGATACAGAAAGAAAAGTGTCTGTCTATTAGTTTTTTAGGTTTTAAAAAAAAAAAAATAGGTCTAACAAATAGACGAAGAGTAACTTCAATCCTGTCTTCGGAAACTCCTTCTCGGAATCATAGAGTCGCGTCTCGATAAAATGAAGACATGAGAGACACACTTACCACCACCTTGTGAAGCGGTCTCGCTCATTTCAATCAGCGTGTCCTGAGCGGACCTTCCGCGATTCATGATGTTAAAATGTTATGTTAGAAGTTTATTCAAAGATTAAGAAAAGATTCGTTTAGTTCAGCGGGGCTTTTTTCCCTGTAGCCCCACGCCCCAAACAACCAGCGGCCTGCGCTTCCTAACGGCTCCGCACCTCATTCAGCGTCAGAGTCATCTTACATGGGTATTTTAGCTAGGGCACATCCCACAAGACAAACACCCACTCTATCTCTCTCTCTCACACACACACACATACACACACACGCACTAGTTGAGCTAGAGAAGTAGCATTAAGAAATCGGCAATCCGAAAAAAAAAAAAGGCAGGAGGAGACGGGAAGTTTTAGGGTTTTCATTTTATGACAAAATATAAATGATACGAATATGATAAATAATTTATTTTATTTTTGATTTTATTTGTATACGTAAACAGTTATTTCAACTGCAAAACCAAATTATTTGTTGATTGATTTTTAACAGACTGTAAGGGTGGGATGCCAAGTAGGATGTGATTCTGGAACAACATCCTTTGTTAGTCCTAGATCATTTCAATTAAACCATCTGATGTCATTCCATCAAGTTATAACATCAAATATTAAATGACTGTGTAATACAGTACAGGACAATTGCATACAACATGTATGTGTGGTTTAGTTAATGTTTGAGCATTTCCCTAGCCTTCGTGACTAAAATAGGTGTGGGTGTGTGTGTGTGTGTGTGTGTGTGTGTGAACAAACACAAAAAGTAAATTCATAGATTTTTTTCCCATTTTTATGGTCATAGAAATATGGCTTGTGATTGTAAATTAATTAATCATAAACTCAGTTTTATAGTACATTTACCAAATTCTCTTAACTAAGCAATTGGGGGTTAAGAGCCTTGCTCAGGGGCCCAACAGTGGTGCTGGGAATTGAACCCCAGTCTTTCTGGTTTCAGTCCAACACCTTAACCACTAAGCCACCATTTCTGTTAGTATTGTGCTATTTTTCCACATTCAGTTGTGCTTTAGTGATTGTTTATGCTTCACTGCCAAAATCATAAATGTTTATTTAGAACCATTATAATCAATAAAGTCTATATGTTGTGCCTGTACTATCATAAATTATTATTAATATAAATTTTGCTAATTTCATGTTGTGATCCAATGTTAATCCACAAATCATTATTGTCAGTAAATTGTTCCAGAATCAATAAATTTCCATTCTCAAAGATACAATAAGATATTTTTAAAAATGTTTTTTATTTTTTTAGTTTGCGGACAAAAAGGGCACAAATTTCGGATCGAGGTGGGTTTGGTTGGCACATGCTGATGACATTGGATGGTTCTGATTGATTGATTGAAATAAATATGATTTAGGATCAACAAAGAAGGTTAATCCAGGATCACATCCTACTTAGCAAAATCACGACCACAGTAAAGTGGGGGTCTGAATGTGTTTATGGGTCTTGTTCTTTAACCAACACATAATCAGAATACGCAAATTGTGTTACAAATAAGAAACAAAGTTTTTTACATTTCTAGTGTTGTGTGTGTGTTTGACAGAGAGACCTGAAACCCTTTTTCTTACAGTTGAAGCACTTTCATTATAAAATTTACGTCTATTTTTTAATGATTTTTATTGCCACCTATTTCACCTCAACTTAATGCAGATTTTATATTGTTTAATCAGACAGTATTCTACACAGAAAATGTATCGATAACAGTGAAATTCTGAAATAAAAATGTCTTCACAATGCATTAAATGGTGAATTATAGCATGCCTACAGTATTATAAAATAAATTTTTAAATACATGCTAATCCCCAACTTTTCCAGTTTCCTGAAACTGTACACATTTCCTCTCTTATCCTGTAAGCAGGGGAGCATGTACAGTATATAGACACTGCTAACCAAAGCCTATCTTTTAAGTGGTTAGTACACTCCTTTGGTCTAGCAATTACACAGTGGTTTTTCCAAGGGTGTGGCAAAAAGGTCAGAAATAGTGCTATAGGTGCTTATTACTTAAACCTCAGTCCCTCAAATCTTGCTATAAAGTTTTCAAATGATTTAGACTGAGAACAAGATAAATGTAAGAAAAGCTATGTATAGGCTAGAAATAACACAATAGGGTGGTCTGGGTATAGCTGGGCTTTTTGATTATATGGGGGTAAAAATTTTGCCAGCAAAGGTTATACATTTTAGTTTTAGGCACAGTGCTAGGTGTTCTTTTCCTTTCGCTTGAATTTCTGTATTTAAATAATAAACAGACATTTCCTAAGCTATATGTAACACACGATGTACTATACACTATGCACTTACATCCTGCACCTATAGCATGCATTTTAAGCAAGTTCTTTAAATACACAATGATGGGTTTGTTCTTATTCATAAGCTCATGTTGTATCTGCTGCTTTTGATGCAAGTCATGCTCATGTATGAAACTATTATATAAAACATGTATAGTGTTAGATTTAGTGTGATTCAATTATTTAATACTAAAATATATGAATGAAAAACTATAGAGAACTGCATGTATATCAGAAAAAACAGTTAAAAGTTTATTATAAGACTGGGAGATGTAAGACTAAAAGACAGGTTTGTCCCTGTAAGAGATTATTTATATTAATCTACAGACCCATGTACATTTTTAGGCAGGGTTAAAATATTAACGTATGTTATTATTACTATGATGGTTATGATGATGATGATTGTTATTGTTGTTGCTATTATGGTCCAAAAATTGTGCAATAATCAAAATTCATATCTTAGCAAAGTATGTAAACTCTCTTGTCTAAAATATTCTGAAACCACCCTCATCACATGTCATTCTTAAAGCTTCTGAGGAACTGCGTAATAAATTATATTGTACTGATGATTAAAAGCATTAGTTGCAAAATATTTAGAAATGCTTACCCAACCAACAACCCCACAAACAGTTGTATTAAAACACTGTTTCATTCCAAAAGTCTCTCTTATGATACCAACAATACCCTGTTCCGCTCTGTATATTCCATTCATTGTAACGGAGATGCATTTTTATTTACGATGATATCTGTATTATTTCTTGTACACTTCTTCTACTTCTCCTTTCAGCTGTTTCCTCTTAGGGGTTGTCACAGTGAATCATCTGTCTCCACCTAACCCTATTCTCTACATCCTCTTCGTTCACACCCACTAACTTCATGTCCTCCTTTATCGCATTCAATACCTCCTCTTTGTTTTCATGCACACAGAGAGGTAAAATTCATACACTTTTACTAGGCACCAGTTATCATTATTTTGCTGTATTTTTTAGTGACTTACTCTGGTGACCGAGTGTATGTTTGGTAATGTGATACTGTGATTCTGTATGTTTTCATTGTGTTGCAGAGAAGCATTGAACTGTTGGAAGTTTTCAGACTTGTAAAGAAAGAAAATGAGCGTGGGAGCCTTTCTATGCTTCCTGTAGTAAGAATAACTGCATCACATGCCATAAGCCTGAAATTGTTGGCTTCCACTCCCTCAATGCTATTTACTATGACCTAAATATGCCACAGTTACCTCACAATTTTAATTCAGTGTTAAATGGTGATTACTGATACCAGGGGATGCATAAAATTATTTTGTGTAGGTGAATGAAATAAAACTTTTCTTATCATAAAAGTATCTTCATAGGTGCATATTAAAAATCCTGGTTAGAAAATGCATAGACACTATAAGGGCAAAAGATAGCAGACAAAAGACCAGCTCACCTATAAAAAGACAAAAAAAACCCCACAAAAACAACACATGCCCTACCCAAACTTCTCCCACAAAGAAAACAATAGTCTAGAACTAGCATTAATGTTTTCTTCACTGGAATAAACATCCAAATATGTTCTAGCATTACAATGTGTGCAGACCGAGCTCCATACAACGGGCGCGTTATTTAATGTTAGTGAACGGTGTTTGCACAAAACAGACCTACTTCACACCCTTGAATGAACTACAATTGTCACTTAAAGATGCCATGATGTAATTCAGTGTGGTAGCTCAGTGGTTAAGATGTTGGACTGCTAATTGTAAAATCAGGGGTTCAAATCTCTCACCACTGAGTTGGCACTATTGGGCCCCTTGGCAAGGCCCTTAACCCTCAATTTCTCAGTGTATAGAAGAATAAATGTAAGTCCTCTGGATAAGGGGGTCTGCCAAATGTAGTTTTATCTTTTTTTTCTCTGCTGCCACCTAGTGACATAAATTGTTCTAACCTTTGGAAATAGTCCACTTCGTGGTCTCATGTGTTAGTCCTTGGCTTATTTACGCTCGTTTCTGTTCCTTTTTAAACATTGCCACCGGCTATGGGTTTAAATGGTGAATTTGTGATTAGTCACTTAAGGAAAGTCTTTGTTAGTAACACACCTACTAACCTACACCTGCTACGCAAAGGGTGACACTCCCAGCAAGTTGACAGGCGACATTCCAGTCATAAGTAGTATATTTTTTATGATTACTTAATCATTCAGTGGCTAAAAGAAGTGCGAAGTAGGCAGTAGTTGGGTTTTATGTTGACTCAATGGCTGACACTTGAAGTTCTTGCCGATTTTTTTTTACTGGATCTGGAGACATCATGGAGCGCAAATTAGTCACAGGAGACAGGTAAAGTGGGGCAAACTTACCTTAGAATAGCTTTGTCTAATTATAGCACCGATGGCAATCAACTTTGGGATAGTTACTAAAATCCTATTTTTGTCTATTTTGATATATATTTGAATATATCGTTTTGCCCATACCATTTGACAAACACTTGTTTTCTTCATGGAATTGCTTTGTTGTTTTTTTTCTTTAAAAACCATCAAATACAGTGATATAGTGAATTATTGTTACTACTACTGTTAATTTACTATTACTAGTAACAATTTTATTATTACTATGATGGTAATGATGATGATGATGATGATGATAATAATTTTATTGTTGTTGTTTGGTTACGGATATACTAAAACATTTAGTAAAGTTTATTATAGTCACAATTGTGCAATAATAAAGTCATATCTTAGTAAATATGTTAACTCTCTTATCTAAAATATATAGAACTATACATGCCATTCTTAAAGCTTCTAAGGAACTGAAAGCAGTATTAATCTGCCAGACGTAATGAATCCGTATTGTTTGATTAGTCTATTAAAATGCATTTGTTTCACAACACTACATTTCATATTTAGACAGAGTAGAAAGCTTTAAACAATTAAAACACTTGTTATTCATTCCCAAAGCCTCTCCCATATACTATACCAATACCTTCTGCCGCACTGTACATTCATTCATTGTAAAGAGATGCATTTTTATTTGACTGTCTCCTCATGTAGTCTATTTATCCTTTTACACAGGAATAAAATCAAATACACGTTTACTGTCAGATACTAGGTTATCATTAGCATTTTGTGCTAAACAAATAGCAGTGTGGCTCAATGTTAAGGCTCTGAGTTCCTGATCTGAAGACCAGACCCTTCCGCTCCGGGGTGCGTAACATAGCTGACCCTGTCTCTGACTCCAACTTACTAAATGGGTTATGCGAATATCACTCTGCTGTAACAGTATATGTGGCCAAATTTGTATAATCTGTAATTTTTTGGCGGGAAAGTGTATGTTTGGTAATGTGACACTGTAATTCCGTACATATTCCTTGTGTTGCGGGAAGCATTGAACTGTTGGAAGTATCGGGTTGTGAAAAAGGAAAATGTCCGTGGTAGCCTTTCTATGCGTCCTGTAGTAAGAATTATACACACATACCAAAGCCTGAAAATCACTTGCACTGCCTCATAAGCAGAGTTCTGAATAACATAAATATGCCACGTTACCGAATTTAATTTCAATAAATAGCATTTAAAATGCTTTTGGTTTTTAACATACTTTAAATCCTGGGTTTGCTTTAGCACTCTCCAAAGTCTTTCGACTATGTTCTGGTGTCCCAGGACATGCATAAAGATCCTGGAAAAGAGAGTTTCAAAAAGAAATCTACTTCGATCCAGCTTTGAAGGACAAGAACTTGCAGATATGGATTGTAATAATCTTTTATATTAAATTATGGAAACTAAGTTGATGATTAATAGATGAATATGTCATATCCTATTGCAGAAAATTGCAGATGAGGATAAAGTTTTTTATGGAATCAAAGCCCCAAAAGGAATCTTTGAGACCTACAGATATCTGCTTAAAGTGTCTGATGCGTGTAACTGGAGCTGTGAGCAGCAGGGGAGTATACCACAATCAACAAGGTAATAACACTGGCACACACATGCTGAGGATCATGACCTGCTACGTTATGAGGCCGGTTCATAGAGTCTTACTTCTGTTGTAGGATACGAATAGTTGACTACATCCTGCATCACACAAGTATAGAGACTGCAGGTGAGTACTTTATTCTTAACATTTTATTGATTTAGCATTACATTGCACCACATGCATCAGAAATGACTTTGCGGTTTAGATATTAAGCAGGATGATCAACAATGAATTGAAGCATAGATTATGCTAATTAGACATTGCCTATTGGCGTGTTTCTTAATACAATCCAAGTCAACGTTTGGACACTATTAATTGAGAATGTGTATTCTATAGTTTATAAACAGGTAAAATACAGCAGTATGACTTTAGATTAAAATATTGTATTTGTACAAACTATAGATCTGTCTGGAACAATATCCTTTATTGAATTAATAAAACTGGTTTCTGAATGTTCAAATTATTGGAACTGCATTATTCATCTGTTCAGCTATTTTTGCCATGCGGTTATTTATTCATTTTTAAGTTGACAAGGACCACACAATTGTTATGTAATTGCTTTTTTGACTTATATTGTTATATTGTGTTTTTATGTCTCTCAGGTTTTCCAGAATACCTTTCAGACCTCATTAAACAAAACGTATTTCAGGCTCAGTTTTGTCTCCATGAGGTGTGAACTTTAGTTTTTGTGATTTTATTCTTCTATCTTTATTCTTCTATCTATCTATCTATCTCAATCCTCACAGTCCAAAAACATGTATGTTAGGTTGATTGCGTATTCTAAATTGCCCATAGGAGTGATTGTCAGCTGGGATAGGAATAAGCGGGTAGAATGGATTGATGGATAGATGGATATTTCTCCCCAATTTATTTACGTCTACTCCCTGGCTGATTCTGCTTTAGTTAATGACTGTGTTTCAACCTACATATAAAATGAATGATCATTAGCATTAGTATGATCAGTTAATTATACACCCGCCTATGGTTCTTTAAATACATGATTTTGTGCAGGTGTATATTGTGTGCAAAAACGCCAAAATTAGTTACACCGAATATCAATTTGTTTTAGATTTTATTTGTTCTGTTTGCTAACTTTGCATTTTGTAAATTAATAAAAATAAACTATTGAACTACATAATTCTGAAAGTATTCTTACTTTACAATATTTCTTTGACTCTGTTTAAAATATTTGAACATAAATTTATATATACAGTTTATATACTGTGTAAATGACAGTATATGTAATATGAATTGTTTATATTATATATTAATTATGCAGTTATAACTTACATTAGGTTTTAGTTTCAAATTAGTTTAGAATTCTTCTTATTGTTGCATGATACACTTATTTCTTTTAAATTTAAATGTTCTTTATATTGTGGTTGTGATGCCTTTACATCAAAACGTGTCAAAAACAAATCAAGAACAGCTTAGCCAATGAGTGTCTGATTATGTGTTATATTAGGGCATATACATAATAAACACGTGCAGAAAAAGTATCGGTATAGACATGGTAAGCACCAACTAGCAATAATTAAACACAGTTAATAAGTACTATATGCCTCCTTCTTTCCATTCAAGAAAGAGGAACAGAAAGAGCTGAGAAAGACTTGGGCTAGATGGACTGCCTGTTTCAAAGGGCAACCCATAGCTGATGTAAGGTACTGTGCATTGATCTAACTGACACAAATCAATAACTGTAAGAATGTGTCAAGGACTAATAATTCTCTGTGTGTTTGTGTTTTTTAAAGACACTACTTTGGAGAAAAGGTGGCTCTGTATTTCTTATGGCTGGGCTGGTACACATTTCTGCTCATCCCGGCTGCTCTGCTGGGGCTCATCGTCTTCCTTTATGGCCTATTTCTCTTCAACTCTAATCCTCTAATGTAAGTTATGTTGTTGTAATAAAACACTAAAAATGCAAACTATTTAAAAGAATGTGTCATTTGTCCATGATATCAGCTCATTTAGCGTATAGTTTGCAGACATTTTTGAACAAATTTCACAAAATATATTAGCGCTTGAGTCATGGTCAACACACAGTCTCACTAAAACTAATCCCGACATGATTTATGACAGCTGGAATGACAGCTTCTGTGCAGTATGGCAGTAATTGTTCTTTTATAAATTCTCATGCCTATTCCAAAGACATTTTGTTTTCACAAAGGCCCTGTGAAAATATCTACCAAGTTGTCTGAAGTTTGACACAGAAGATACAAAAGAGCCAATTTATCCGCTTGCTCATAAGGCAATAATCACATCTGCAGTTACTCACATATGCATTTGCAAGTGATAATTACACATAAGAAGTGAAGCAAATTTCAAATGAGTTTCGGTATTACATCCAGTGTATAAAAAACACAAATTGGTCTGTAATAACCACAACTAGACAAATAATCATAAAGTGAGTATTAGAAAATCACATGTTCACATGACATCTCCCACATAATTTTTTTTCAAGTAAATTTTTCTCTATATCATGATATCATCTATCATAGGTGCCTTGGTGGCTCAAATGGTGAAGGTGCTGAGTTGTTAATCTGAAGACCAGAAACACATGGTTCAAGCCCCACCTCCGGCAAGTCAACCACTGTGGGTCCTTGAGCAAGACCCTTAACACCCTCCTGCTCCGGGGGCTGTATCATAGCTGACCCTGCGCTCTGACCCCAACTTTACTAAGATGGGATATGTGAAAAATGCATTTCATGGCTCTGTACATTACCTGCACAATGAATTGAATATACTTATACTTATCATCTGCTGTCTGTGTTCAATACAATTGAAATTCATCATGTTTGTGTGTGTTATAGACAGGAGGTGTGTGAATCAGATGTTATAATGTGCCCGCTGTGTGATAAGAGATGTAAAGTTTGGCGGCTGTCGGATACATGCACATATGCAAAGGTATTCTCCACAAATGCATCAAACACATGGTTTAATATAGAGGGCAAATATCAGTGCCAGGCTACTGTATTGCCTTTCGGTTAGTTAGCATTATTTATTTCAATCTTGTAATTGCTTAAAGACTCTACTTGTTTCTACTTTGTCTATTTACTTTGCACAGGTGAGCACATTGTTTGACAATGAAGGAACAGTTGCATTTGCTATGTTTATGGCAGTCTGGGGTATGATCTCATTTCTGTGTATTGTCTAAACCTTTACATCTTATTTATTTCATCACTAAAATGAATCCTGCCATTCTTTACAGCTACTGTGTTTCTGGAATTCTGGAAACTTCACACTGCCTCATATGTCTGTGAGTGGAAAGTTTTTGACTGGTGTGAGGAGGAGGTAGGAATGAAATAGAACTGGTCTCATTTTCCATGCATTATACAATGGCGGCAGCAGTTCGTTTAGCTTATCTTAAACTGGATATGCACTAATTAAATCTTGATCTCCCCGCAGGAGGAGCTGATATTGGAGATTGTCAATAATCGCAATTGCAAGTCGACAAAATACAGTCACTCATACCTGCGCAACACAATAATTATGGTGCTAGTGACGCTCATGGTAAGGATAGCATGCTAACTTGAGGGCTTTAACACAGACACAGTAACACAAACAATGAGACATTTAAAGCAAATATCTATCTAGACAGTTTATGTTTTCTGGGATCATTATATCATTACATACAAGTGTACACAACAGACCTTTAAGTTTTTCATATTTGTGTGCATGTTCACAGTTGCTGCTAATTATTGGATTGGCCCAGGCCATCGTGGTGTTCAGGGTGATAGCCAGTGTAGAACTTGCTAAGTATAAAAAATGGCCTTTTCTCAGTGAAAACAGCAGCACAGTGGCTTTCATTCTGGGAGCAGTGCTGCACTTCCTCACAATAACCATCATGACCAGGGTAAAATGTCTTTAATTGATATCTATCATAAAATGACAATAAAAGTTGCCCTTCTAAATTGAACCATAAATAATTTACTATTTATTGTATTTTTCTGGTTATCTTGAGCAGATTAATCGCAAAGTGGCCCTAAAGTTATGTGAATTAGGTAAGTGTAAATAAATTCTGTTGCTATATTAACGTATAATTCAGCTTATTTTTAAATTACCTCTTTATGTTGTAGAGAAGGGGCGTTCACATGCTGCTGTCGAACGGAGCTTTACAGTGAAGATGTTTATCTTCCAGTTCTTTACACTTTTCTCCTCACTTATATACACAGCATTCTTTCTTGGCAGGTAAGGAACCACAGATGCACTGAATAACCATTTAAAAACTAGTTTTGAACAATAATTTGGTAATTACTAATGGGCCAACTAACTTTTAGGAAACAAATACTTTGTTGTCATATGTTGCAGGATAAATGGACATCCAGGTGGATATGTAAGGATAGCAGGAATCTGGAGATTAGAAGAGGTAACTTAATTCTAATCCTATATATTAAATTTTAAAGTTAATTTCTTGGCACACAGTGTATATAATGAACAATTCTATGAAAGCTGGATACATCGAGATTGACTCTGTTACTCCCTAGTGGAAATCCTTAGGTATGACAGTTTCTTGTGTTTAGTGCCACCCTAGTGGATGTCTGACGGACCTGTTCATACAGATGGCTATCATCATGCTGCTCAAACAGTTTTTCAGAAACATGTTTGAGTTTTCCAGCCCGTAAGTCAGTATTGTTAAAACTGTCCATCAAAAAAATGTGTCCTTCTAACCAAGTATTCTAAAATATGTAAATCCGTATTTTTGTTTTGTATTCACACACTTATTGGATGCCTATATGTTAAAAACATGTGCTAATATTAATTTGTAATTACACTTGCAAAATGTAGGATGACACAACACAGTATTTAAGACAACCTGCTTGACCTGTATGTGGTTCACTAAGCAGACATTCGATCAAAACTTAAATTGAGATGAAAAACAACAGTATTCAGGATTATGTGTCATCATATACCATAAAATATGGCATACTGTAACATACATCATCTTTTATTTAGGTAGTATTTGAATTCTTGTATTTTATTTGTCAAGCTATATAATAAAAATGCAAAATATAGATATATTATCTGTCAGTTATTATATAACATGGCTATACCTTTGGGAAAGGAATAAACACACATAAACAAAAAAACTATAATATCTTTTGAGAGACATTTGATAGTAATGTTATATATAACGTTTTAACTCTCTCTGCAGCTGGTTCAGTCGGTGGCTGAAAAGGCAAAAAAGTCGGAAGCTGAAGCGGGTTAGACAATGTTCAGAGAAGAATTGTATGGAGGGTAAATTAGGTGCTAATATGTGTGACAACTGCAAACTAAAGGATTTACTCTGGAACTTTGACCTTAATAATGTGGACCCCTTCAGCCTCTTCAACGAATTTCTGGAAATAGGTACAGGCATGTTTTTAAGGAAGTAGCATGGGTTTAATATTATTTAGAGTTTCTGTATCTGTTTCTTGTTGCACACTCACATTTTTTTCTTCTGTTTAGTACTTCAGTTCAGCTTCACTACCATCTTTGTGGCTGCGTTTCCTCTGGCTCCTCTGCTTGCTCTGCTTAACAACATCATTGAGATCAGAATGGATGCTATTAAAATGGTCAGTCTGGAGCAAAGATTAGTTCCGAGGAAGGCTAAAGACATTGGTGAGAGCTGTTATATATCTCAAAACTATATACTACTATACGTACAATATATATAACACTATATTTAAAATGACATTATCAAAATTGTTAAAGACTTCAACATGTGAATTTTTAAGGTGTTTGGACAAATGTACTAGAAACAATTGGTGTGCTAGCTGTCATCGCCAATGGGCTAGTCATCGGAATATCCTCTGATTTTATCCCTCGGTTGGTGTATCATTACCGCTATGGACCCTGTGCAAATTCCACCACCAGTGGTGTTGAGTATGCAGAACATATGAACATATATTTTACACTATACTACACAGAATGCTGTAATTACCCAGCAAGCACCAGAGTCACTATCACACATTCTCATTCTCTCTGTTTCTCTCACACAGGTGTTTGTCAGGTTATATCAATAACACTCTGTCTATGGCTGATACAAATAAGGAAAACATTAGAAAAGACTTTTTACCCCAACAACTCATTCACAATGGGATGAATGTGACACACTGCAGGTACTAATAATATATAAAAAATAATTTGCTAAACAAGTGCTGGCAGTTTTTAATTTCCACTGAGAAATATTTGCTTTATATGTTTACACTTTAGTGTCATGAGCATCCAGATTAGTAGTTGCAATTAACATGTCTGTTTTTTGTTGTTATTTTTACAGCTATAGAGACTATAGGAATAATGATGACTACACTTTGACTAATCAGTTTTGGGTCATTCAGGCAGTGCGCTTTGCCTTCGTTGTCATTTTTGAGGTACTATAGATCATAACTTTTATTTAAAGAAAAGCTATTTTAAAGATAATGTGATTAACATGTGTATTTATATTTTGCACGTTTTTATTTTGAATATACTGGTCATGGCAGCATGTTGTGGTGATGTGTAAGTGCATTGCCGGGTGGTTTGTTCCCAGTTCTCCCTTAGAGGTGAAAAATACAAGGCTGCAAGACAAACTTGAAAGACTAAAAGAAGAACTTCAGTAAGTTATCATAATGACAATTTAACCGATTTATTATATATATATATATATATATATATATATATATATATATATAAAACAATCTGATTGCTGCTCAATCTCATGTTTTGCTGTTAAATTTTTATTTGAAAACTAGATTAAATATTGATGTCATTATTTTGTACATGTTTAAGGTTAAAATGTATATATTTTTAAGAACATAACTAAAAAGAGTTCATGCAGTTAATTTATATTTGATTCTTTCTCTGTACAGTCAGGATTAAACAATTTCTTATAACATGTTTAAGTTTAGACCTGCTTCCTTTTACTGGCATTCCTAACTGTCATCAGGAAGAATTCCCAGCATGATCATTTCCCATGTTCTTTGTGCTGACTCCATTGTCAAAAACCAATGATTTGTATAATAGTTTTTAGAAAAAGGTCTACCATTAAAATATGTGCTCCAGAGTAATAAAGGCACACTAATCTACAATCATATAGATAATCAGATATACAGATAATATTTTATATAAAATGTGCTACTGTGCATTAACTTTTACAAAAAACATTTTTATTAAAAGATTTGGTAGGTAAATGTAAGCTCCCCAACAGTTTGCAAACAACTATATATGAGTAAATTAAATGATTTATACCAGATTTATTGTAAAAAAAAACGAAGTAGTAGTTTGTTTGAAGACTATTTGAATACAAGTTAAGTTCCCCTTCAGAAACTTAAGCTGCATTGGGACAATTTGAGAAACCTCCTTTTATAACCTCTCACCTGAAGCATGTGTGTAATTCTTCCAATTGAGAAGCTTAACATCACAAGTGATGTCACTGACCAGAAAGTAATGCTATATAAACAAGCACCACACTGCGATAAGTTTTGTTTTTGTGAGACTATTAAGAGAAAATATCATGTCTAAGAGACAGGAAAAGTTTGCGACAAGCATGCAATACAGGGAGTGTGTTTCTTCTTGCAGATACATTTCGGGCTCATATACAGACTTGCAATGTGTTGTACAGAGGATGCTGGCTGTTAGCATTGCGAAAGACTTCTAATGTTTTATGACAACAGCCAGGCATGAAGTCCTTGTGGCTCAGGTGCCACTGCTGCTGAGGCACAGCAGAGACTGATGTCACTGGTCTCTCAAGTGGACCTGATGAAGGAGTATGAGAAAGACGTAGCCTTTTCTCACTCTACAACCACTAGTCTTACGCGTCTTAATCTGCCTGAAGAAGTCTGCACTATAGATATCTGTCCACTGATGCAGCATCATTACTAGGGGCATCATGGCACATAAACAGTCTTCGAGATGCTTGTAGTGTTTCTAGCATTGAAACATGAATTCCCTCCCTGACCTATGCAACTGACATGTGTTGGCATGTGTTACACATGGACAATATGTCAGCGGCCACATACATCAATCAACAGGGGGTCTGCGTTTGCGCTGACTTTAAATGTTAGCACACCATATCCTTCAATCGACTCAGGGAAATGAAGACTTCACCCTGAGTAGTAGAACTCCTATGAAAACATTTCGTCAGTGCTCCGGTTTTCTCTTGTGCATCCAGCCGCTTTGGACAGATGGTACAGGTGTGCAAGATTGAGATTGCAAGGATAAGTTCAGTCAATTGTTAGTTGCCCCATTCTGGCTGGCCCGAGCTTGGTTCTCGGAACTAGTATCCATCTTGGACGGTCAGCTATTCTATATACCTGTCAGGTAAGGTCTCCTACCGCAAGGGCGGGCTGTATTGAAGTTATGTAATAGAGTTATCCTGTTGCTGTGGGCATTACAGCTTTCAGCAACGATTCTCTTGACCGAGAAAACAAGAAAACTGTATGCCTTAAAATGAAACCTTTTTCTCTCTTGGTATAGATAAAAACAGCAAGATCCAACTGCCCATTTGGCATAGTTCTGGAATTCCTGCAGGAACGTTTCTCCAGAGGGCAGGCACATTCCACCCTGAAAGTGGTTTTGGCATCCTTAGCTGCCTTCCATGTCCCTCAGGGTGATTCCCTAAGGAGACGAGACACTGCATTATCTATCTTACCTCCAGCGTACGCTGAATGCAAGCTTGCCGTGACCTGTGTTTATATAGCATTAATTGCTGAATCCTGGATGATAAATTCACCTTACCGTGATGTAAACCTTTTTGATTAAAGGAATTACACACATGCTACAGGCCAAAGTTTAAAAAAGGGCACTACATACTTAACCTGAAGACGTTTTAGGAGGAAACAGTGTAATTACCAAAAATAATACAATTTTCAATTGTAGTGTTTTTTTTAAGAATTATTAACCTGTATGCATGTGTATTAAAAAAATCATACTGTAGTGTATATTTATAGATTAGGCCTGAGCCAAAATATTTTTTTGGAAGAATAAATACATTTCCATTTTTTCCTGCAGCCCAGCAAGAGCATAAATGAAATGACAAGCTTCGGTAATCACTTTAAACCAGAAAACAGAAAAATGATAATCAACAGAAAGAAATGAACTACAGTCTGGAAGAATGAAGTGGAAGTTACACAGCTGTGAGCAGCTGTTGACAGTCTGTTTTCATTTAAATCGTTCAGAACTCTATTGCTAGTGTTTTTATTTGTATCACACAGTTTATATCTTAATGCATGAACTGCTATTGGAAACATTAGTCAGTATTCTTTTTGTTCTTATATTTGACAGACACAGAAAAAAATAAAGATTTATAAATGCCCTTTTCTTTGGGTTTGATTAGGGTTAGTCCGTCATTTTAATAAAATGCTTTTTAAGATTCTTTACAAACATAAGCATAAGATCTTATATTGTGTAATCATAGAATACAGATGAATTTGTTTTGCTTTCTAGTTTATTAATTACTTTATTTAGTTTATATTGTTATTTTACTGCAAAAATTACATACAGAGCTGGTTTAATTGACTAACAAACAAAAAACAGCTGGTTTGCTGAAAGATCAACACATGTGAGCACTGAAAGCAGATTAGTAACAGATAGTTACACTAATAACTCTAGTTTTTGTCTTTCCTTTCCTTTTCCTTTTCTTCCTTACCTTTTCTCTTATATTCTCACAATATAAAAACTTGATTTTATGTTACATAATATTTGAAATAATTCCCTTTGCTATTATTTGCTAATAATGTCATTTATTGGAGGTACATTTTGCTAGAATGATGTTTGCGAAAGTGAATGTATACTAGTTTTTCTAGTATAGTACAGCTGGTAGAAAAAGTCAACTTGGACCGTATGAAAAGGTAGTCCCGGGGTGGTGTCACGTGACACGCGCTTTCACTTCTTGCCTTTTCACTGCGCGCACGACCCGTACGCACCTCCTCTGTTAATGTATTCCTGATATGTAACTGTTCTGTTTATGACATTTATACACACACACACACCGACACACACACACACACACACACACTGTTTTACATACTGGATTCAGCTGGGACGGAACACGGTTTTAGGACAGCACGATGGGACACATGAGTCTCTTGGTGTGTGTAATATGGATCCAATTCGCACTCGTGATCGGAGGTGAGGCTGATGATTTTCTTCGGTACTGTTTAAACATTTTTTCTTTAAGATGTGCCGAAGTTAAAAAGAAATAAAATACGCGAAGGAATTGAAGTTGTAAGTAGAATTTGGGTTATTTTATAGGTTCTTGCGTTCCTTATCACACTGAACTTTGTACTTTGGTATCTGGAGAATGGGTAGTAAAGGGTGCTGTGAATGGTTAATGAGTGATGGAGTTAATCAGGGGCAGAGTTTAAGATGTGTGTGTGTGTGTGTGTTCATAACCTCACTATAATCTACTATAACACACACTGAGCCTGACTTAATTTGTTGCGACTTTATTGCAGGTGTGATTCTTGTGCATGGTTTTTTTTTTTTAAATTGTAGACACTGAACGAGCTTGTTAGGTCAATCCTGTTGTTGCTTTGCGACATATATTGTTGTAAGCTTAACAGTTAAACACCCAAAGTGACGTGGCTTATAAAACTAAACAGGCTGGTTTAAACCAGTTTTAAGTTAACTGGCCATGTTTCTGTGCATAAGTGTTTACTGATCAGTTGGATTTCTCTTTTTACATTCTTCCTGCTCTAAGCCCTTCTTTTTTTTTTTTTTTTTTTTTTTTTGAATAAATGCAAATAAACATAGGCTGTGTGTTCGGAAGTGTTTATGCTTCTTATTCTTTCACTCTTGTTTCCTACTTTGAATCCATAAATGTAATGTTATTATATTATGACTGTCTATAATAAATGACAGGTGGCAAACGTATTGTATCAAACTCTAGGATGAGCACAGCAGTGATGTGCGGTCACGGCCAGTAAGGTTTTCCCTGCTGGCCCAAACACTATCAGATGCTGACCTACATTTACAAGTATAAATTCTAATATTTATTTCATTAAATTGTATTAATTTATTCCCAACAGTTTATTCTCTTCATTTCGTAGTATTTCTATTGGCAGCATTTTTTTCCGTCCTCTGATTGGTTGATCAGCCTAGCACAGACTAGCAAAACTTGTCTGTACAGTTAAATTTGAATTTTTAGGGCCACAATGGCTGACGGAGGAGGAGAAATTAACTTTGTCTCTGACATACTTAAAAGTAAGTTTTTAAGGCAGACTTTTCTAGAAAAGTTTAACATTGTGAGAAGATAACTATCTTGTCTCAGCCTGAGAATGAGTTTGTTTACCACTTCCAGACCAGTGCCACCGACCAGTAATGCTGGCTTACAGCCTTCAAATGTATTATATATTTTATTTTATTTAACATTGAGTTAAATATTAATTCTAAACTGCTTCAGATGATGTAGGTGGTACAGTTGCGGTTGTAGTGTAAAGGGTTTCTTGCTTTAATAAAATGGTTTTCATCCTCAATACGTGAAATATCTTTTTTTCTGTAATTCCACTTCGTGTTATATTATGTTTTTGTATATTATTGATGGTTTCTGTATAAGTCGGGTAAATCCCCAATAAAGACCCATGTACCAAATGCACCAAGCTTTACAGCTCACTCACTGCTGAATAGTGACCTGAGCCCTCATTAACACAGAAAACACAAATCTATTAAAAAGTCACTGAAGCATGCTTAGATCATGTTTGCACTGCAAACACACTTTCTTGTTCTTGTTCCACTGATCCGTTTTGCACTTGCACTCATGCGATACAGCGGCAGCTTTCGAACATAAGGTCACACGGAAAGGCATTGAAAAATGACAGAAGTAATTTGATCATTTTATTAATGAAGAATAAAAAGGATGGGGTTTATAGTAACGGTTGTACAAGAGGATTATATTAAAATTGTTGTTTAAATTTGTCCACTACAATGTTTTATGAATTCAAACAAAATACAATATTATTTTTATTATTATTTTTTTTTGTTTATTCATTTGACAGATATGATATGTACAACATTCATTCATTTATTCATCTTCTGTACCCGTTTATTCCCTAATTCGGGGTCACGTCAAATTTTTTTTTAATCAAACTGTTATAAAATTAAAAATAAAGAGCAGATCTTACATTAGATAGGTTTGTAATTAGTAGTTAAAAGATATATTAGTTAAGTATCTTTAATTTTTACTTTTTTTCTATAACAAGAATCTCTAGTCTTTTACACATGCAATTTATAACTGCTTTTTTTTCCAATACTAAACAATACAATCAGTACTACACAATTCTGCTTAGACATTGCTAGACACAATTGTCGTGACTAAACACTATCCTACATAGATAACAACAGATTATTCTGTTACTGTATATCACGGACTAGACATTAGCAACAATACACAACACATGGCCAAAGCAAACACACACATGCAGTCAGTGTCGGAAAAAATCATGCACAAATTATCAAAAGCTTTGTTTTCTTATTGTAACACATTGGTACAATTATATATATTTAATAGAAATGTTTAAGAAATGTTGCTGTTTATGGTCAGTGTCTCAGAAGTAAGTATCTAAATGTGTACAAACCCCTGACAAACTTACATTTACATTTACAGATTTGCAGACGCCCTTATCCAGAGCGACTTACATATTCCTTGTTATACAACTGAGCAATTGGGGGTTAGGGCCTTGCTCAGGGCCCAGCAGTGGTGGCTTGGCCAGCTGGGAATCGAACCCACAACCTTCGGGTTGGTAATCCAACACCTTAACCATGATCCACCACTTCCCACTACCCACTTCCCCCCAAACTTGTAATGCTTTATTTACTGTTGCAATGTTGATGTATAAAATCTATACATATATATAAAGTGTAACTTGGGTCAGATGGGTGCATAGTATTGAATCTGAAGAGGAATTTTGGAGAAAGGTGATGATTATCAGCCTCACCTGTAGGACAGAATAAAGGTTTCATTTCCAGTCTTTCCTGACTAATAAAGACCTTATTGTTTTAATCTGGATATGGACCAAGGAATTAGACTGTGCTGCGCTACCATATAAATGTGTCATAGAGTGAAACATAATATAATAATATATAATAATTATAGAATTAATAATTGTTTATATTTAAATAAAATTCTACAGATTGTTACTAAACCTAACCACATAAAATTGCCTGATATTCTTTCTATAGTTCTATAGTTCTAAATATTATATTACTTCCTCTGGGACACATTAAGGCAACCAACCATGTGTTTTTAAACTGCTGGAAAGCCAAGGAGGAAGTCAGAAGCTTCTCTTTTCTGCACACACAAGCTCATTTGGCAAGTGTCACTAGCGCACCGTCCCTCTAACCTAGAAAGCAGGGCCGGTCTTAACCTTTTGACTCCCAGCCACATGGCAGTCATCATTGGGATTCAAACTTTTCACTAGCTGTATTTACATAAACTCTTATGTTCTGATTGGAATCATATTATAAACACAATCAGATTTAAAAAGTGACATGTAAGAACAGCAATCAGAAAAAAATAGCCAAATCTGATAAAAATTTGTTTGGATTGTAAGGGATTAAGCCTTTTTAATTAGATCGAAAGGACATATAAACACTATCATATTGAAATTGTTACTTAAAAGGTCTGCGCATGTGCAAAGATGTACAAATCGTGTAAAAACTGTTCCACAATCATATCAACCCAATTACTTTATTTAACGTTCATGTAAACACTGCATCTGGCTTCATCAGTCGGACTGAAATTATTCCGATTGAAACAAAAGTGTTTATGTAATTGTAGCTACTGATAGAATGAACATGTTTCTATTAAGCCACTTGGCAAACCTGAATAAAATATTTTTTTAATTGTTTGTGGTGCCACTTATTTTTTACGTGTTCAAATACAGAGCCTCTTTGTAGCGGATCCTTGCGGTTTGTGCCCAGCAGCACTGAGAAAGACGTGTGGAGAGACTTAGGCTCCAGTGCGGAGCTGAACTGCACAGTTCTCCTACACTACAGCAACAAAAGTGCCACTGAATGTAAGGCTCATCTGCAATGGAGCAAAGATGGAGAAGCTCTTCTTAGCACTGATTCCTTCACCCAGAACTTCTCACAGTGGTGAGCACATCTAAGAAGTATTGATCTAGAAATGATAAAAAAAATTCTCTGAGCATTTATTAAGTGTTTACCACGTTAAGCATTGCTTTTTTTGAAATACACTAATAAATGTAACAGATATACTGTAGGGTGAAAATGGCTTTTATTATAACCGTTAAGGTTCACAGATGACGAGCAGCTGATGCTGAGCAGCGTCCTGACAGTGAGTCTAAAGGAAAAATCTGAATTCGGTATCTACTCATGTAACCTATGGAACAGTACCACCATTTTTAGACTTCAGTGCTCCAGTAAGACATCTTGTGCAATATTGTTTAATAATTCTGCATGTACACTGCCTGGCCAAAAAAAAGTCACACACTCTACTATTGTATTGGACCAGCTTTGGTTTTGATTACAGCATGCATTCACTGTGACATCATAATATGCTTCTGCCATGCCACAACATTTAGAGTAGCAAATTTTTTTCACCAAGGTCTTGAATTGATGATGGGAGAGTCAGACTGCTGCGCAAAGTCTTCTCCATCACATCCCAAAAATTCTTAAAGGGGGTTAAGGTCTATGGTTCCCACCCATGTGTAAAAATGAACCACTTTTCACTATCTGAGCTTGATGAATCCTTTGGGCACATAAAACACATAATTTGCAGCAACATAATCAGATCATAGCACTGCCCCCACAGGCCTGTATGGTAGGCACTAAGCATGATGGGTGCATCGCTTCATGCACCTCTCTTCTTTCCCTAATGCACCCATTATTCAAGTGTTTTTTAGAGTTAAACGCCTGTTTAGTCCTAATCCATTGAGTTCTCTTTACATTGTGTGAAAATGCTATTACGTTCACTATGGAACTCAAAGTCACTCATAGTCATGAGTTCTATTGTTGCTTTTTTTTACGATTTGATTTTCTCAAATGTTTAAGTAATCGCCAAAAACAATAATTCAAGATGTTTTTCTGGCCACATTTCTTCCTCAAAGATGATGGTTTCCCACTATCCTTCTTGTTTTTTAAAAAAAAGTTAGACAGTTCTAAAAACCAATTTTAGTATCTCCTATCTAATCTCTTTAAATGTTTCCTTTGCTTGATGCATGCCAATAATTTGATCCTTCTGAAACAGATAAGCATCTCTTTTACTACCACGAGATGTCTCTTTCGACATGGGAAGCTACTCACTGCATCAGTGGGTAAAATAGGGTTACATGTCTTGTTACCATCTAAACTACAATAATCCATGCGACAATTATGCAAGGGAAGGAATTTACCTATTTGCTTCGTTAAATCCAGGTGTTGACTTTTTTTGGATTGGCAGTGTTATTTGAAATAACTGTTTTTATTTGAGCTTCATTTTTTCCCCAAAATTCCAATAGTCTAATCAGTATTTAACCATGAATCAGCATTTTTACAGTTTGCAACAGGCCTATATGGAAACATGTCATTACAATAATGACTTATTTTCTCCTTTTTACTTATTTTCTCAAGACTTCCACAGTCACACAGGAGCCATGCTGGCATCTCTGGTCTTGTTTATAATGTTAATCCTTCTTGCTGTAGTGTATACGAAATGCCACCTTAACTTAAAGCTATGGTATAAAAACTCATACGGAGAATATGAAATCAATGGTAAGACTGCACCCAGTTATTATATGTGATTAGAAATATATACATTTTATTCTCATTTACACGAAAGAATATTATGATCCCCTTTTTTTTCTAGATGGCAAAATTTATGATGCCTACATTTCTTATATAAATGACGAGAATGACCAGAAGTTTGTAAATTTTATCCTAAAATCTCACCTGGAGACTAAGTATGGGCATAAGTTACTCCTTAACAACACAAACATCCTTCCTGGAGCAGGTACAGTCCCTCAGTACCACATATAACCACAGAATGACTTACTGTCCTTTAGTCAAGCAGATTCATTTAAATCATTGTTATTTTTGTGATACGGTATAACTAAGGCTAAATAAAATACTGCATGTTGTGTATCTGTTCTGTACTTGTGCACTACATAATAAAATCAATATTAATTAGCATTTGTTTAAAGACATTTTAGACGTAGTACCATTTTTGTATTTGTTAATACTTTGTTCGCGCAGCTCCTGAACGTGTGTGTGGGTTGTGTCTTTAGAGCCATCCGCAGAGTTGGTTATGAACATTAGTCGCTGCCGACGACTCATTGTTGTGCTGTCACAGGCTTATTTACAGCAGGAGTGGTGCACTACCAACTTCAGGTACAAATGAAAGTAGAAGGTGAACACTTTAAAAAGTGCTAATATGTGCTGCTTTGTTTCAGAACTAGCTGTCAAATTGTAAAGGGTATTGGTCTGCTTTCAGACAGGGCTTATATCACCTGCTTGAGCTCTCTCAGAAGCCCATCTTCATCGTCTTTCAGTCTCAGCAGAAGCACGTGAGTGTGAGCATCATTCAACATCTACGAGATCATCAAGCTCGAATAACAACTCTCGTCTGGGGAGCACATTCTATTGTAAGCCCTTCCACATCACAGATTAAAAAAAATATTTTGCTGTTTATCTTTCTCTGGTTATTTAATTAATTTGATTAACAAAATAGTTTTTATTAATATTGCAGAAATGTTCATTTCTATCATGAAAGATTAGTACATAGATCTTAGGGTTATTATATAATCAGGACAGCAGCAAACATTTGGTAATTAGAGGCTAGTAACAGCCATGCAAGTTAGTGTGGTGCGGGTGACGGCAGTCTCATCCTTAGACGTCACACACAAACTGTTGACATCAGGATTTTGATAACAAGCTGATTGGTTTCTTTCCGTGTCAGAGGGTCGTCTGCCGGTTGGATTAGGGGGGCAATGACACCTCCAAAATGGGACATTACACTAAAAAGCTTTGAGGCTCTCTGATCTGGGCTATACTGTATCAGGTTGATCAGGGTGAACTATAATACCTTCAAACACATGATAAATACACACTCTTTCTCAATCCCAGGCCCCATCTTCTGGATTTTGGAAGTCATTAGCAATAGCCATGCCCCGTAAAGTGATGTTTCACAGGCAGTTGTCTGGAGACCCTCAGACGCTCCTCCAGGAGGATAGTGACCCCATGCTCTCTTTACAGCCAGACTATCTGGACTGCAGGCCTGATCCAGACCCTGCAGGAGATCTGGGTAAGAACACAGAAACAAAAACAAAAACTGCAGGTTTATCTGCTGTTTAGGCAAGCTTTTTCAGGATATCTTGGTAGTACAGCTTCTAGACTTGCTACATATTATTAACCAGTAGCTTATACTTTCTTACATATAGCAAGGTTTACAGAGCATCTGTTAGAATCGTATGACATATTATGTCAATTTACCCCTCTGATCTGTAGGCTTACGGTTTCCCATCTATAAAGCAATGTCCAGGGATCAACCTCTTCCACCAGCATCTGATCCAGTGCATGAAGCTAAAATCACTGAGATTGACGTGTCAGATCTCGGATCCAGAAGCTATGCAGCCCGAACGGATTTTTACTGTCTGGTTACTGATGATATTTGAACCCGAAACACATAAGGATTGTTCCACTTTCACTCCAATGAACACAGAGTAGAAGAAAAGCCTATTTTAATGGGGGTCACTTTTTGTTTTAAATTTTTTTTTAGAAAAGCTTAGATTTGAACAGATCATTTTCATTTGAAAGATATCACCATTAAATCAGATTCTCTTATTCGAATGTTATAATTACACCATCAAATCTATGAGCTATGAGGGGTATCGAAACGTTTCAAGGCAGGCTAACTGACAAATGCTTTGTGCAGGACACACTCAGTGTCCTATAACACACCGTATCCTTATGGAGCTCAGTGTCTATGTGTAAAGGGACATTGTCATGATTTGGTCTCTTATTTTCAGTAAAAAACATAATGTAACTCATACAACGACATTCTGGACACCTCTCTGCTTCCAACTCTGGATATTTTGCATAAGACACGTTTGTGGTTGCTCTGTGTCTACAAAACTTTGTCCAAAGTGTAAGTCCTATATTCCAATAGAAATTTAATTTACCATTTGTTTATGCTGTTAGTTATTCACTCAAGAAAGCTGTGTAAACTCAAGAAAGATTTTCTGTTTGTTTTATTCTTTCACTTGTTACTGCAGTGGTGCTAAAGTGTTTCTCGCCGTATTTCTAATATTTCCTAATAGCTGATGTATGTAGCTTGTTTATTTGTATATATTTGAATAAACACATTTATAGAAAAATTGATTTATTGATTGATTTGCCATTAAAGGTGGCTTGTGTTCGCCTGCATGGCACACCATAGCAATTTTCAAGGACAGTCACAGGTACAATGATTTACATAATCCGTTTGAGGAACCAATTGTGAAAGTGTGCATCAGGTTGCATTTGAATTCTATTTTGCATTTTTTTGGCACTGCAAGCCTGTGTGTACCTGTATATAAATCTTTTTTTTAAGATAGCTAACTAACTACTGCGTCACTCTTCTGCTGCTCATTTTAACCTGCAGATGGCAGCACTCGAAAGTCTTGGACATTAATTCTGGATTTAAGGAATATTACCAATAGTTATTCAATATATACATAAACATTTCTGGCATTTGGCAGATGTCCAGAAGGGTTACATTTAATGGCATTTGGTAGACGTTGAGGGGTTAAGGGCCTTGCTCAGGGGCCCAAAAGTGGCACCTGGTGGTCCTAGGAATGAAATCCATGATCTTCTGATTAGAAGCCACCATATAGTTATTATACCATGTATAATTCAATTACAAATGTAATATTACAGTTCTTCATTTACCCTGTTTTATTCGGTCTGCGACTTGTGACAGATTTCTTCTTACATTTTTAATCACTTTTAACACAGGACAGGTTGTTTGAACAAAGAAAAAATACCTGAGACACAATGTACACAATGAGTGACAAGAACACAGACAGTGACAGTGTAAGTGCAGAGGTTCGGTTGCTAGATGAGAACAGATTAACGCTCAGCAGTGACAGTTTAAAATTCGTGAAATATTTTGAAATCAGAGGGACCGCCTTAACCCTGAAAAAGTTAAGATGATTAGCTAAAAGGGACGCGCCAAAATTTAAAGCACAACGCTGCAAAAAGCTATACCTTTCACCCAAGGTGTAAGTGTATAGAATCATGTACAAAGGCGACAGATATTATGTACATACATTCAAATATAGACCAAATATGCTATACTAAATCACAACAAAGTGTGTAAATGCTTCATTTTACTTACTGTATATATGGTAAAAAGAAGAAGTAAAAGGAGAAGTGCTTTATTGTCAGCAGAACGGAAACATCATTGACATGCAACTATAGTCAGTTCTACAGTGATTCATATTGTTCCATCTCACTGACTTAATCCTAGCATTGAGCAGGCTATAATTAATGTAGTTAAAACATGTAGTTATATAAAATGTACAAATATATTGCTTCAAGGCTGAATTATTAGAATGATACAGTTACAGCTGTCATACAGATATTCCTGTACCTGTTGTAATACTGTATCCTGTTTATAAATTGTTTACAAATGAATCATTATGCCCTACTAAAGAATTTACACAGTAGAAAAAGATGTGAAATTCGCGAGATCTATGACACGAGGGTGAGAAAATGTAGTTCAACTGCTGAAAAATCTGTCCTACATAAACAGGTGTGTCAGAATAAGGAGGGGAAGAATAAAGCAGAGTGATGTTGGTTAAGGTGTAAACGTTGCAACCTAATAAATTGTTCTTCCTTTTATACTAATACTATTATACCATTACACCGAATTGTATGTAAAATTGATTTTAAATGGATGATAAACAAGGAAAAACACAAAGACATAGAATGTAAAACGTTCCAGATAACACTTTCATAACATTAACCATAAAAAAGTGTAACCATATACAGTAGCTTTTAACTATTGTAACTAACTTTTAACTTTTAACTTTTCAGGTTTTTTTCTTAATAAATTTTTACAGCTTTACAGCTGTGATATTGTGCGTGTGAAGCCAGTGATAGGTTACAGACTGGGATAAACTTTCAACTGACATCGGTGCCCAATTTTACTGTCATCACTTTGAATGCAGATCAAACTGCTGTGTACGTCACTGACCTCGCTTCAACTGTAAATAACTGAAAAGTAAAAGAAAGAAAGAAACAATCCTCATAGATCAAATTAAAAACAAAACAATACGTCCATCTCTAACCTGAATAATTTTATAGAAATGGATGAATTATTTCACAGCCCAAATTCAATTTTCGGCCGCACCATTATTAAAACTCTAGCAAGTTTTAAAGGGGGCATGCACTCATAATTAACATGAATAAGAACAAGAAAGGAGAAGAAAGTACAGAAAAGGACATACGGATCATCCATTGTCTGTAGCCGCTTATTCCTAATCAGGGTCACCGAGAACCCATGTAGCCAGTCCATCGCAGGGCCACATACAGACAGACAACTGCACACACTCACACTCACTGCTATAATCTATAATCAATCTAACATACATGTTTTTGGACTGTGGGAGGAAACCGGAGTACCTTGACTAAACCCACGTAAACACAGAGAGAACATGTAAACTCTGCACAGAAAGACCCTGCTGGGGATACGAACCTGGGAGCTGCTTGCTGTAAGGCAACAGTGCAAAAACACTAAACTGTCCACAGACAGATCAATAAGTAGCAAAAAACAATAAATGAAAACTGCATCAGATCATTTTTTTATTTATTTTCTTTAAGGTAACATTAAGACAACTGGAATGTGCTTGAAAAGAAGTTTACAAAACAGGCAGTGTATATTAGTCAGTACCTTGTATTAGTCAGAAATCAGTACTACATTAATTGGCAAACTGAACACACCCTATAGTCATTTTTACTAATATCAACTCCCCAAAATTAAAAAAAAACACGAATAATTACAATGTATAGATTTAAGAAAGTATTACAAAAATGCATCGTTATATTATAGACACTTATTCATTTATTACAATTTTAACAGAACAATTTCGTAAATAAAAGATCAATGCCTAAATGTTATACAATATAACAATATACCACTAGCAAGAATCTTTTAGTTTGGCCAGAAATGCAATTGCTGTAAATGTACCAGATGAAGCGATATTTTCCTATTTGCACATTCATATATATTTGTACCATAATGCACAATCAAAAATATGTGTTACCATGTGTAGTTATTGTGTGTCTGACAGTTTAGCCTATTTTATAATGATGTCTTGTGTTTTTCCTGCTAGCAGTGCATTCACACTAGGAAATGAAGAACAGTATAGGGTATAGAATAAATAGAATGGCAAAGAATGTCAAAGATGACAATTTTTACAATTCAATACGCAGACATACTGCACATGTGAGGCTACTATAAGCGTTCTACTAAAATCCTGTATTATAATATAAAATAAATTGTGACTGTATAACTGTTATGCACAATGCAACAATTAAGACAATATAACAAAACAGACCATAACAAAACCGTGCAGTTTGAAAAGTTCTAACAGTTTAACATGAAGATGGACAATCTAGATATATTTAGCATCTTGCTTACATTTTTTGTTAAATCCCACAACCAGAAAAACCTGTCACATGTAGTTTACAATTTAAAAAGCATTAAAAGAAATAAATTCCATTAACTATGATAAGGTAAGATCTGGCAACATCTATGTCATCAGGAAAACAAAAACACAACAGTCTGTGACGCACACTGGTGAGAGTGGAGTCGAAAATCAGGGCCAAAAATCCGTGAGGATAACAGAACAACCTTCAGGAAGGTAATCAAGGTGCATCTCCATCAGTCAAGTCCAGTATCAGAACATCATACTGTGTTTAATTGTAGTTTACAGATGTGGTCTTGTCTTCTGTTGTCGGACAGGTTGTGCTTTACTAGCCGGATGTCACAGCTGAAATATTCAGCTATAGGTTACTATTTTTTTTAACATTGCTTATTTACATTCATGCAGTTACATCCACACAGTTTCAGTCTTGGTTTAGAAACTCAACTCAGAAAAATCCTCTTTCTGGAATCCTTTCTGTAAAAAAACAAAAATAGACTTATAAGTAAAATTAATATGATATGAAATTGTGTGTCTCTCACAATCGTCTCTATTAAAATATGCAACAAAACATATTGTATACACAATGCGTAACGATCGACAGTGCCAAAACAAAAAGCTCTTATAGAAAATTATTCAAAAAATTGGATTAACTTTCACACTAGCTAATACTCTGTAGTTACTGCTAACCTTCATGAAGAACTATCAAACCATTACTGTTTTTGTATTACACTACATTTAATTATTAAAAGGTGTGATTTAAATGTTAATATAGCACTATGTATACTTGGTAAGTTACTGCACAGTTATTTGATTTTCGATGTTGTGAGCCAGCGACAGGAGATTTGTGAAATGGAGGCATTGTGTGGTGTGTGGGACACGCTCTGAGGATGGGCTGTCTTATGGCTCCACCTGTACTCGATAAAGCACAACACATTGCACACGCCTTTGCTTTCAGAGTGTGTGTGTGTGTGTGTGTGTGTGTGCTTAAACCAGTCTTGAAACTGGGCAAATGACTTCAGGGCAGGGTGTGGAAACATATCTAAAACATGTTGTATAGTAAATCATAACACATGGTCTTTCCTCTAAGCATTAAGTCTGAGGAAACATAAAGGCTCCGTAATGTGAATTTTTTTCCAAAATCCTTATATAAACAGGGCAAGTGACTATCTGGAACTTCTGTAAAACAGTTCTGTAACTGATTTGTTCAGTAATAGTAATTACTAGACTAACTAGTGCATTACGACACTACACGATATATGTCTATATAGTAACAGAGATAGAAGCAGAAGAAGCAGCAGGTTTTCTTAATACTATATTCCTTAAAACACTGATAAAGTTGAACTCTTTGGCATGGTTTGGAAATATTTCACCTTTCACATTTTTTTTTTAGATAATCACAAGACAGATCTGTCAATAAATGCGGTCTGAGGGGTTTGCCTTTTAGAAGCACAACTAATAAGACGTACAAATCATGTATTACCACGTATAAATTGAATACATCTGTTGAAAATAGATGTGCATGTATATATATATGATTTAATATAGATCTATCGATATAGTATATAATATAGATATATATATCATTAAGACAAATATTTTTATATATATTTTAATCATGATGACATATTTAGGACTGCACTAATGATGACTACAGTCAATGATTTGATTTACTATCTACTAATAATTTCAGGAACATTTTATAAGAGGAAGGATGTAAATCCAGCATTCAGGTTATTGATTCAGACAGTGTGAGCTTGATTAAAGTTTTAGTAAGGAGTTTGGTGGGGCTGTGGATTGAACCCATGACCAACTAATCAGAAACTAACACCTTAACCACTGAGCTACTATCAAATGTAACTCTCACCTTAACACCTAAACACCTGAGCTACCAGAACATGTGTGGGGTACATTTACTTGAATTGCTGACTGCACTGTATCACAACAAAATCTGATGGATAAAGTGGTGTTTCAGTTACTGGATCTGAACATTGTGATTTCAGAGTGAAATCAAAGTGTGCTTCAACAAATAAGCAATTTAATACCCCAACAAGCATATTCAGAAACACTACTGCACATGCCCATGGATCAGATTACTGTAGTTGTGCTTTAAATGCTTGTTTCAAAATATAGCATTAAGGTTTATATAAGTATTAAAAAACATCTTAGTGTTTCTTTAAATTAAACATCATCTAATGCATATATTTCTTTTTTTCCCTTATTCTATTATTGATATTTACTATAACAAACCTTGCGGTTTTAGCAAACCAAACCAATATCTGATAGGGAGGAGCAGAGGTACAAAAGTTTAAAAAGTTTCCCAGGTGAATGGCTCACAAAGCTCTTTGATAAACTTCCAACAATCTACAATGACATCAGCAAAAGCCACTTGGAAGGATTTTATTCCACATGTTAGATCACAGTCTGCTTGTCTACTGTTATTGTACTACATCAGGCCCTACAGGCTTAAGTAAGCTTCAGCTTGTTTAGAAAGACGAAACCGAGACATGTAAGTCGGGATGCTTTTATAAGTCTAGCTACACTGGCTGTCTATGCCATTCCTGAAGCAATGTTACCCATATCAGGTATTTGAGTTATTCTAACACAATCACAACTTAGCTCAATTTTCCTATTTTACACGAGTGCAATGAAACACCAGCGGCTCCTAAATCCACTCTAAATCCAATTCACCACAAATATTTTCCATAATTGGTTGCATTTTCATTTAGTGACTCTATGTTAACTATTTTATTAAAACTACACATGCCTTAAATTTAGAATTTTAATAATTTCTAATTTAATGTTATTGTCATTTGCACTGTGGTTAAAGACTAGTAGAAGTCATAGCATTAGTATTCAAGAATGTGAAAAAAACAACAATCCAAGGTAACTGTATTTAATTCACATTAAAGCTTGTATTACCTTTTTGTAATCTTTGTGTAGTTTTTTATATTGAAACATGTTGCAAAGGACCGTAGCTGCTGCTTTCGCTTGTTTCTGTTTGATGGGACTGAATAAAAAAAAAAAAAGAACATAAATCAATTAGACCAGAGTGTCTTAAACATGGGCAGCTTTTAAGCATGGTGTAATTATTATAAAGAAGCCGATGCTACTCTCTGTTAACAGTTACCTGCCATCGTGAGAGTTCTTGATATTTATCAGCTTGGGCAGTCCATCAAAAAAGGCTATGTCTCGTGCAGCTACCTCACTACAGCTTACAAGGTTGTTAAGTGCACCACAGACATTTACAACCACATCAGCGGAAGGAGTCTTCTGATTGCCATCAGCTGGCAATATTGACACCAAGTGTGACACCACTTTGGGAGCTAAAAGAGAAAAAAAAAGCAAAAAAGGAACTGTTTATAAAGAAAAAAAACAAAACTTTAGAGTTTCTGCAAAAGTCTTGTTTAACGTCTCATAAGATAAGACTGTTCTATTTGCTCACCCAGGGTGTTTTTGTCTCTGCAGTGACGGGACAAGTTCCTGAGGAAGCCAGTGATAGAACGCATCTCCAGATCGTTGGTTGTCTTTAAGCGATCCAAAATGGTTGGCAACATGCGCTCATGTTCTAAGGCAACACGACTCAGGATGGATGGCCACTAATTGCATGAAAAACAAAAAAGGACATTTTTCAGAAGTATACTCCAGAAAACAAAACTTATTCCAAACCTTATTCAAGATATTGCTGGTCATTTGCTGAGATGCAGCAAATTCCTTAAAAAGGCAATACACAGGTGTCTGTTTTACCCTTCTGTCTCCAGCAGTAATGTTCTGCAGAGCTCCAGCAGCAGCCTCCCGGGTGGTAGAGTTTGATTCGCAGCGTGAAAGGACCAGATTGTACAACCCTATCACTTTCGGGTGCCACAGCCACTCAGAACCCCTTGGCACCCGGGCCACCTCAGTGAAAGTAGACAGGTCCTGATTTTGTCTCTGAGTGTCAGGTAAGAATAAAAGTTACAATGTCACTGATTAAATTGCAGAGACACAATATCAAGCACACAAACTCGAAATGGAAGCTAGTTATAATAAGTTGAATGACAATTAAATAAAGTTTTCCACATCCAGTAGAGAGGAAATGTTCCTACTTCTTTTGCTTTTTTGCTCTGAGGAGTGAAGCAGCCAATGGGCTCTCCTACAGAGGAAGTCTGATTTCGACTGGTGCCCTCCAAGCGCATCACGGCTGATGGGGGAATCTCATCGTACAGCTGATAGGACAAGTTCCTCATCACGCACACAATATTCTCCACTCCCTGCCAGAATAAAGCATTGTTTTAAACGTTATTTACCTAATAATAGAAATAAATAATGGAGTGAATACTTATATGAATTTTCTTCTCTCAATTGATCTGACCTTTTGCTCTACTCTGGAGTCTTCCACTGCTTTCTGAAGGTAGCCCACAATGGCATCAATTAGTCCAGGGGTATCCCTGATCTGCTGACGCGTAATTGCATTTATTGAACTAAGGTTCCTGTAGTAAAAAATAGAAGATATTTAGTAAGAACTTGTGAACCTTTTGCAGTTGTTGTTATTAGGTGGATATGTAAACACAAAAAAGACTAGACAGTAAAATCAGACAGGGTGAGAACACCACCATGGTATCAATTACAATTATGTGTAATTACTTAATTCAACAAGACTATAGGGTTGAAGATGGTTTTGCATAGGTGTGAATGTGGATGGACCTAAGGCATCCGGTAGCGTTGAAGAAGATGTCTGCCTCTGATTCAGTGTGCTCAATGATTTCTCTTTCTCCAGTGCCTGAGAGAGGAATCAATATCTCTTCAGTCAGCTTTGGAAGTGTATCCCTCGCCAATCTTTCTTTCAGATTGTCTTTAGAAGAGAGATTCCACAGAATACCTACAAAGGGATGAAGTAAGGAAAGGTGGCAGACAAAAGAAAAGATGTGAGGAAAAGTAATACATCACCCAAAGAAAACGAGTGCAGATCATGAGATAATAAATGCAAACAACAGAAACCACACAACTACTGTAACATACAACCATGTATTCACAAGGGTTATTAACTTTATAGCACCTAATTATTTGTAATGATACAGATCAAAATCAAAGCTTGTCTAAAGTTTCTGGAAAAAATAACATCCTTTCACAGGATTTTTGTTTCAGAAAAATACGAGCAGGATTTTGGATTACACATAGGTTCAACTTCCTGAAACTCGAAATAGCCCTGTCTTTTCTGGTTATTTTAAGTTGTTTGCCATTAATTACTTTGCAAAGAGAGAGAAGGAAGATAAAGCAGTCATGTGCATGGCGCATGAAAGCAGGTAATCTGAATAAACTTAACAACTTGTAAAAGGACTTTTGCCAAGAGTGAATCTTATTCACACAGTACCCTGACCTAGTAAGTGCATGACTCACAGGTCTGCATACGTTTTTAAATACAAGTCAAGACAACGCTGCTGAACAGTCAACACCCTTTCACTGAAGGAGTACAGACAACGCCCCAGAAACACACTCACACGTACACCTGCTAATTTGTAGCTTCAAACTGCACACACTATTTTTTAATTTCTCGCTATGTATGCGTAGCATAAAATTTGAACAAAAAGACCCATGGTCGCTTGAGGGTTATGGTTTATTACAAAGCACTTTTGCTTTAGATATGATTTTTAATGCTGTATTACTTTTATCGTTGAGTCTACCTCACCACACCCATAGTAAAGTCTAGCCTATCCCACCACTGTCCAAGGTTCACTTTGTGATAGCAATGTACAACGGCAAACAACTAAACATAGATACACACAGTGCCTGATTGATTTTGTCACTAGCTGTCTAATCCAAGATAAGCTATCTTAAATTCCTGCTTCCCAAATCCAACATGTTCAGGGTGTGTTGTCATGTGCAAGATCCTACAACGAGTGTATACTCTATTTGTTATACAATATACAATATAACTACTAAACTAATTAAATGCTAATTAATTTCTATCATAACAAGTACTTACCAGTGATGTTCTTTTGAAGTTCATCATCTGGTTCCTTCAGAGCTTGCATGAGCTTAGGAATTCCTCCAGCCTCAATAAGAGCCACTTTGTTTTCCATGTTTTCATAGATGAGATTTCTGGCTGCTCCAGTGGAATATTGTTGCACCCTTTGAGAATCACTGTTGAACAATTCGACCAGTGGGGGAATGCCTTTCAACTGGTTCACCTGAGAGAGACAAACCAATGCTTAATCAGCCCACTATATATCAATCTTGCTACATCATTAGGCTATTAGTAAAATTCACCAGATCTTACTTGTTTCTTGGCCTCTTTACTGCTGTAGCACTCATGCTGGATGTAAGCAGCTCCAAGTGCCTGTTCGTCTTTGTCAGCAGAGCTTATGTACTTTATAGCAGTTGGCATGTCCAAAGAACACAGTCTGTGTAATATATATAAATATATACAAATATAGATGGGAGAGATTAATTTTAACTTAAAACTTTTCAACAGTCAGCCCTCAATTTTAAATAAAGTTTTAGATTTTCGTAGGGTGTGTTGATTGTGTATCGGTCGAACTGGTTTAGGTGTGACTCCCTGCAGTCTCTTTCACACACACACCACCCCCACACACACACACACACCAAAGTCAGACATTAAACAAAAAGACAAGCTAGATGAGTGAAAGTGGATGTTTACGGAGTACGACCTTAACAACCTGTATGACAGGTTTAAAGGCTATCTGTCCTCGCTGCAATACGAGAAAAACCTTGTCTTATTTATATTATATCAAATCAAAATATTTTATTGGATAAATATAAAAGGTATGCTTATTTAAGCTTGTAAAATTATATTAGGATTACAGTTTTAGTAATGATTTCTATTTAACTAATTTCAGTGGGAAATCATCACAAAAAAAAAATCTGCACAAAATAGATTTAATTTTAATACAAATCTTTTTTAATACATTTCCCCACTTATTTTATATATTCACTATTTGTGTAACAACTGTAAATACCTCAAGATTTGAGTCTTTTGAATTATAGGGGCCTGCTTTAAGCAGTACCGGACTTCAGAGAAAAAAAATGTAGATTCTAATGGTAGTCTGTCTACCTCAGATTCAGAAAAACTAGTACTGAGACACTGTCTTGTGTGATCTATTTTGAAAATGGGCACCATTTAGGAACACATATGACAACCATACAACTATGTGGTAATTCACAATCAAGTCAGTGTATTTTCCAGTAACAGTAATAAAATGGCCTTTTCTACCCAATTGGTTAGCTGTGCCTGTTTGTTTGCCTTGTCCGAGTGCAAAACCATGTAGTACAGAAAACTCATTACAGCCGAGCCCTTTCCCTGAACAAGTTGCACTGCTGGTTCAGGGTACTGCACAGTACCTAAAGTCTACATGTTTGCTTTTTCTACGGCTAGACAGTGGAATGTCCCTTACTATGCTAAATGTCCATGCAATGGCTTTAAGAGTCTTGCACACACTCAGAAGAAGAATCTTGTTGGTTATTTGGTTTTCGTTCAACACAGTTATACAGTCAATAGCATGCCAACTCCAACCATTTATTTCACAACTGATTTGGTAATTGCCAATGTCGTCTGCAATATAGAAAAAGATGAGATAAATGAGAACATACATAAAGATCATAATTCATAATAATTTAATCAAAATTGAGCATGTGCACTTTTTGTGGTGAGGTGTGGGTCTTACCCGCTCAGATTTCCTAGGCTGCCTGTCATTTCTATGCCGTCAAACACATCCTTGCCTTTGCCCACACTGATCACACTTCTCATGGAGGGAGCACGAGACATCCTTCCCTGCTTCATCATAGTCAGGTTACCCTGGGAGCTGCCTCCACAAACCACCAAGCCAGATGAACTGCTACCTCCCTGCATACTCCCCGCTGACATAGAGTTGCGATGCTGACGGCCCTGGGTGATCCTGCTAATGGTGCGCTGTGAGGGACCTTTGTAGGATTGACGTACAAAGGCCTCCTCATCCATGACTCCATAGCCTCCGTTGCGGGCCAGGGTTCCGCTGAAGGAACGACTCATGTTTGGCAGAGTCATTGCTGTCTGCCTGGCTCCAGAACTGTACTCATTCACTGAAGTAGAGAATGGGTGTGAATATGTGGCTACATAGCCATTGCTTATGCCATAACCTGCCTCCTGTCGTGCGAAGGCAGCATCCTGGTCTGATCCCAGGCTTCCTTCACTGCCCGTTCGTGGCATCCAGGTGGTAGCCTGTTGCTGAGGCAAGGACTGCATGCGAAATGAGTGCACTGATGCATTGTCTACATCACCAACCCCACGGTTCATGGAGCGCATGGTCGTGCTCATCTGGTACTGCTGAGCCTGGCCACCTTGGTAGCCACCCCCCATGGTACCCATTCCTGACATAACACCAATGTCATCGTGGTTATACATCAGTCCTCCAGCAGCCCCTCGACTAATTTGAGATCTTGTGCCGTAGTCCATCGCTGAGCGAGATGAATATCCACCGCTGGCGTGGTGGGATGGACGGTGAGCCTGGTGGAGATCCAAAATGAGAACTATTAAAAATACGTATCTTAAAATATATACAGAACATTAGTTCCTGAAACCTAACAGATGCATGTAAACTTTACATTTATAATTATAAAATAACATTATCTAGATGCATTACAGTGAGGGAAAAAATTACTTGATCCCCTGCTGATTTTGTATGTTTGCCCACTAACTAAATGATCAGTCTATAATTTTAATAGTCGGGTTATCCTAACAGTGAGAAAAAGAATAACAGCAAAAACATGATTTAATAGTTAGTGGCAAATCACAGCGGTCAGATGTTTCTTGTAGCTGTTGGGATGATGGTCTTGGAATTATAGGCAGCATTCCTACTCTTCCAAACACAGTTGAGTTGATGAAATAAGGAGCTAGATTTCTCCTCTTAATCATTCAGATGTTCACTGGTAAACTCTAGACAGGCCTGTGTATGTGTTTTCTTAAAAAGGGAGACCTTGCAACACTGCTGGATTTCAGCCACACATGGCATAGTGTGTTAACAATTGTCATTATTATAGATATTTCAGAATTTCTTACTAAAACTTACAAAATCAGCAGGAGATCAAATAATTTTTTACCTCACTATACATGAGTTATTACCGGGAACCACAGTGCGTGTGTTTGCTTAGAGATAACTTGTGAAATATCACACTCAGACTACACATCAGTGCTGCTCTGCGCCTGTAAAATATTTTACGACTATATATAAGTAAAACTTAAAAGAAGAACATAAGAGCAAGAAATTCTCACCATTACTGGTCTGGTGGTGGAGGAGTACATGTAGGACTTTGAACTGAAGTTCGGGTTGTAGGTCTGTAACTTCATCATTGTAGAAGAACCACCATACTCTAGAGAGAGTCAAAGAGAATTATCATTATTATAAAAAAATGATTTGTTGTCAGCAAATTAGGATACTTAGGATTAGTTGAATCATAAGAAAAACAGATCGGTCTTAACGACTTGCTCTGCCTGTTTCTGTTTACGTGAGAATCTGGCATGAGATTGGATGTGGTACTGGTACAGGAATGGCTGTAAAAACACAACTTTCAAAGCCCATCAAATGAGAGCTGAACAAGTTAAGCACAGTTATCCATACAAAATCCAAAGCATTTTTACAGGCTAAACACCATGCCTTGTACTGCAAAAAGGGATAAAGTGCTCTTCATATCTTTAAATATATATGCATGCTGCACAAAACCAGTGTTTATCCTGATGGATCAGGAGGATAAGCAATGTAAACATTTCAAATAGTTCAAAATATTCTTTGTACAGAACTACTACAATTAGGTAAACTAACAATAATTTGTTTGGGGGGGAGACTTTTAGAACAAGAACACTTACAGTTGCTCTATTTATTCTTAATTGTTGCATCAAAACACTGTAGACTGCTGGGATACGTATGATTAGTATTTATAATTTACACTAACTAAAAGGTAAAAAATGTTAATAGTGAAGAAAGGTATTAGTGGTCATTCCACACTTAGCTATTAATGAAGAAGGTTATTAGTCTTACAGTTTGGACAAACTGATGTGTCCTGTAAAAAACCCCACAATGCCATTCAGGCTGGTTGAACACTTTAACATGAATCAAACATCTAATGATCCAACCATCTTATCAAACACCATGCGCGTTTGTGTGTGAATGAATGCTTTCTGTAGGGCGAGGTAAAGGTGGGGCTGTTAATAACAGGCTGCTGACAAACCGCAAGCAAAGGGAGAAGGGTCAGAAAACCGGTTTAATAGCTGTGAGCCGCTCCTTCTTCCCCTGCTTAAAACACGCAGAATCAACGCACTGAATCATTAACATATCCCACATCATGCCACACCCTCATTTTCCACATTTAAAAAAAAAATACGTAAAAATGTGCAACAATTACATTATATTTTGACCTGCAAAACCTCAGCTAAATAATGCTTTTTCTCTTAGTATTTCACTTATTAGACCACACTACCTTTTACAAAACAGCATTTTCCTATTTGAAGTATGTGTCTCTTGATTTTGGAAAAAGGCCCAATAATGTGGGGCTGTTCTGACTTGTCAATGCTCAACCTAAGTTCCTGAATGTTGCACCAGGCTGGGACAGACAATGTTCATGCCTATCAAAACTGATTGTTTAACCTTCCAACAAATATTTGTTACAAATATTTTATTATCCAAGAATCTAAATAAAATAATACTTCCAGGGCCTGATGAATATAAACCTCTAAAAAAAAAGCCAGAGAGTCGATTGTACCAAGCACTTTTTGCGATTTGGGTCTTTTTGTGAATTCCAAAAAAAGGAACCTGATCACAAGATATAAAAGTTTCCCCCTTTGCTTAGAAATACCAAAGAACAGGCAGATGAACTGTGCCTGTTTAAACCTGTTCGACATTAATGCAGTATGTGTGTACTGCATGTGTGTGTGTGTGTGTGTGTATTTAGCTGGGAGGCAGGAAGGTTGCTCTCATATACCAAAATGAAAAAAAAGCAGCACCAAAGCCTTTCAGTGGAACTAAAAAATTGATATGACATTTGCAGGTTTATGTACAGTATCAAAAAATATATATTTCTATTGTCACACAAATCCAAATCAACACTAAAGCCTATTGAATTATTAATGTTAAGACAAAAAGTAGATAAGTTGGTTAATATATAGTATTAGTATAGTGTTAGTTGTCATACTCATGTCCCAGACTAAGAGTTTGGGCTATGCATGCGAATTACAAATTACCTGAACACATTTCCACCTACTTGTGGAGGCTGTTTAGTGTTTACAAATTACACAGTATCTCTCACTATTTGATTTGTTAGTGTTATTAACCTTTAATAAACAGTATAAATAAACAAGTGTGAATAAACAAAATGCGCAAACAAAACATTCATGAATCAACCCAACGCATTCAACCATCAGGATATTAGTACAGAAACAAAAAGAGAAACGAAACCACACACTGTTATATTCAAAGGATTATTAATGTGAAGGAAAACTATGGGATATTTAAAGGCGCAAAGGTCACAACAATAACGCGCAGTATAGCGTTACATTTACGAGTTAATCTCAAACAAAAGTGTTAATGAGAAAAAAAAGAAAGCTGCTGAAAAAATGTCGGCGCTAACTCGCTGCTCTCTTACAACAAAATGAAGGAGAATAAACACTCGGCAAATTACTGCCAAATAACTTAGCCAAGAATGGGTTAATAATGATCAGTTCTAGTTAGGAGAATTGGATTATGATACAGACAGACAGAACGCAGAAAAACCCCCAATTAAAAGTGCATCAGAAAGGGCGTTTCAGGGCTGGGAGCAGGTAGACGGTGACACACCTGAGGTGGGGAACTGCGCGGAAGAGGTGGTGGCGGTGGTGGTGTTGCTCCGCCGGGAAAGGGTGGATTTCTCGGATAGTCTCTGGGCCACCTGCTGCTGGACGCGCTTGACTCGCGTGGCATCGTCCGAGTACGCGCCGCCGTGCGGGAGCTCAGTCTCAGCCGGCAAGGCGTACGTGCTCACAGTGGAGTTGTTTGGCTGCAGAGCCGACAGAAAGACACCCTCAGACACCACGCTCATGGCGAAGCCGTCCGACTCAGTGACCGTATCGAGTGCGAAGCGTAGAGACAAATACAAAAAAACTCCTAACGGCGTGTCGAGACGCGTTACAGTTTGTAGTTAAAGTTCCGTGACTAAAGTAATCCTAACGAAACCGAGGACACACCAACCGAAGGGAACTTTGTTCTAGCAAATATACCGATACGTGTGTGTGTGTGTGTGTGTGTGTGTGTGTGTTTCGCAGGTGAAATGGAAGAATATGGGGCGGAGCCTGTGACTGACTCACGATACCTGATCCAGGTTATAGTCTATACACCGACGATCCGATGCTACCTAGAAGTTAAAAGAATTGCTAAAAGTGGAATTTAAATGCGAAATATCAAAGTTCAGTTATTGTAATCAATGTTACAAAGCAAACACTGTATGCATGTGTGTGTGTGTGTCTGAACAAAGAGATCATCAATCGTCTCCTTTCTACTCTAGTTTTTGTGTCTATACTACCATCAAAATTCAGCAAAACGTCATTTCTATTCGTTTGTGTGTCTACTAAAAACTAAAAAGTTTAAACATTGTAACTTGTTATAAGTCACAATGCTTAAAAAGCATTCTGTAAATTCTGTATAATTCATTATAATAATTTTATTACATTAGTTTTTAGACGGTTTCGGTCTGTTCTTTTTTAAAAATTATTGTTAATACTAGGACAGCTGGAATATATGTACACCCTTTATTTATAAAGAGAATATTAACTACTCGGGTATGTTTTTAATCCCAGATATTTTGGTAGTACAGTCACAGGATTCCAGTTACAGTTTTTGTGTGATAGTCTAATACAGAAAGTGTTTTTTTGTATTTGGTCTGCACATGGTTAAAAAAATTCATAAATTAGTCACAGGTTTTGGATGTTCCAAACATAAAATTCTTAAGTACAAATAAATGTTGAATGACTCATATCTACAAAGTGTTTACATAATTTTGACAATCTTTGCAATCTACACCCTCGCAGACAGAGATAAAAACACCGGATTAGGTTGACCACACTAGTTGGTTTGTCATGTCTGTATCCGTTTATGGTTGTTGTCCCTCCTGTGCCTAGCAACCAAAATAGCAGTTTTTGTTCCTGCACCAGGCAGATCTTTTGACCCATTGTCTGGTGTACATTTCTTTTACCAAAAAAAAATCACAAATAAAATCAATACCAATCACATAAACGCTTAGTTTTGGTTATAATATCAGATTCACAGAATTAGGGAGTTTGGTAAACATTAGTCCGTAGTAACAGCATTTTATGCTTTTGTATGCTGTGTATGTGGAAAAATGACAGTAAAGCTGAGTTGAGTTGAAGTCGCTGTTGGTATTTAAAAAAATATTTGCATAATTTTTGCGTATCTAATATTCTAGAATCCAGGATTTGGTTGGCAAGAGTAAATATGCTTAACCCATCCATAAAACATGCTATTTTCTTTGTAATAGTAGAACAGCAGTGCATGTACAATACAATTTAATAAACAACTGAAAATTCACAATGTTTGCTCAAGTTTTTCTACTCACCATGAAGACGCAATACTGTCAGGCAAGGGATAAAATCCACAGGTTCTGTCTTACTGTTTGTGCTCTAAGACAAACCGTCCTCTTTTAAACTTTACTTGATCTGATTATTATTCTGGGAGGGCACACAATATAGACACAGGCAACACCCCAATGCAAGCAGGCAAGAGTGACAAACAGCCAGATGAGCATCAAGAGATGACTCAATGTAGGTGTAAAGAAGTATCAGTTTTGGGTGTGTCAGAGTGGACTGGAAACACCTTTACTGTACTTTAGCTTCACGAATCAACCTTGCATGTCCGCAAGCCTGCTTGACTCATTCAACATTACGAATCAGGCAGGTGTCATCACAAAAAAGTCACTTTACAAGGTGAAAACTGAATTTAAAAAGATGAATGTCATTATATTTTACCCTGCGAAATGTTCTGTAAATTTCTTTATAGAATCTGTAGAATTTTGTTAAATTTGTCCCTTGTAGTTGGTCTAGAAACCTGTGTATCATTATACCTCCAGGAAAAGGAGGGCAGCTATGAATATATTTCAAAGAATGTTCTACCACCTTATTCCACGCAGCATGATCCATTTACTAATAATAAAAAATTGCTGATTCGACTAATTAACTGCTGAGTTCATTGTATGTGTAGGAATAAACATAATAGAGAACGGGAAAAAAGCAGGATACCCCCTTTTTTATGTGTGTGTGTGAGAGTGTGTGTTATGACAAATATGAGTACAAAATTCTGAAATCGAGGCTTAAAATCCAAAGCCTTACAGGGTCCTTAAAGTCATCAGTGTTTTCTGGCTGTTATTGCGGATAACCACTATAACAATTAATAAAGCATACAGTAGTGCCCTATTGCTTTAATCAGATCCCATGCCGCCATAAAGTTTGACCATCTTAAAGTAGATATAAATGATCCACCACAAACTTCAGTTATAGGTGTTGGACTTATTGAAACACATATTGTTCATAATATCATTCTTAAAGACTGCTTAAATACTTTGGAGCTATCTGGTTTATCATTGCTGTTAAATACAAATTTTCTGTATCATATTTCTCGTACTGACACTAATCACTGACAATCATGTGATTCCTGTGACAGCTCAGGCGTACTGCTTGTCACGACACGCCGACATAAAAATAAGCAGTAAAAATAGTTTTAGTTTATATTATGTTTATGCAGCATTTATTATTATCTTGACCAGAAAAGTGACTCTCTTGTTATTTTTTAAACAGCGAGGATCATCTAATTTATTAAATATATTGTGTATAAATGGATTAGTTAGATAACATACTAACATAAACCATTTAGGTCATATGGGTTATGTTAGTATGTTTCCTAAAACCTTGCGGGACTTCATGATTTATGCTTAAGTGTAGGCCAGAAAATCCAATTTCTAATAAAAAAATGTAATAATGATTAACACCTCAAAGCATATACTGACACCTGTTCCAGATATTTTTAAAAAAAATATTGATGGATTGACCTAGATCCGGATTTAAAATCATTTGCCATGAGTTCCTTGTCTGAGTCAGTATACTGAAATTGTTTTTTACTTTCCTGTTACAACTAAGCACATAAACTTTAAAAATTACAACAGTAAGCCTGCTTATTGTTTTTGCGCAGTATGTGTAATGATTCTAGTTACTTTAATAAGTGGGGTTTAATTAGATTTCTTATGGAGAAGGTATATACAAAAGGTATGTACAGCTTATACAGAGTTAGAGGCAACAATCTACACACCTGTGAGCATTAGTGATAGTGAGAGCAGTGTAGAGTGTCTGTAGGGAAAAGTTCAGTTTCCCTAAGTAAAGTTAGTAACAGTCCAACTCCTAATGCTGGAGCTGGGGTGTTACTAACTCCACCTAAAGCAAGTCCTTACAGCAGAGTGAATGGGAGATGAATTGTCATGATCACAAATCCAAAGCTAATGATATGGTTTGGCTATAGAAGAATCACTCCTCTGTGCTTCATGTCTAACAGGTTTGCCCTCTTCATAGAAGTATCTGCTGAGTGTTTTTGGCAAGCACAGCTTTTAAAAGGTTGTGTAACATGTAGAAGCTAACAATATATGCCTGGGTGTTCAAATTAGAAAGGCGATGCCCAATATGCTCTGCCTTATCCCAGTGTGGCGTGGCTTGAAGCAGGGTATGGTCATTGAACTTAAATTTACATTTACAACATTCGGCAGATGCGCTTATCCAGAGCAACTTACATTTATCTCTTCTATACAACTGAGTGTTAAGGGCCTTGCTCAGGGGTCCAGGAGTGGCAACTTGGTGGGCCTGGGAACTGAACCATGATCTTTCAATGATCAGTCCAACACCTTAACCACTGCACTACAAGTTCTGAATGTCTAGGTGGTGCTCTGAAAACCGTGCAGGCTTCATAGATACTAAAAAGAATTTTGAGGGCAAGGCTGGACTTTTAGGGTGGGACAGTGTCAATCCCACCTGGGAAAGGACTACTCTCGTTTTTTTTTGCAGCAGCAGCACAAGCACAGCACATCTCAGAACATGCCTAGATAATGAGTCGTCAGCTCTCACAGTACTAAAGAGAATGTGAAGGATATAAACTCTTAAATAGTAACAAATCTGAAATGTTGTCAATTATAATATTAGTACAGTGGCCAGAGGCTGGTAAGGCCACATCCTCTAGTATCTGTACAAGATCTAAAATCACAGATAGGCAAAACAGATATATCACTTATCATCAGTTCCAGAAAACATACTTAAACCAATGCATAACTTTTTGTGAATGGTTTGTGTATCATTATGACTAAACCTTTCTGTGTCAATGAATCATTTTTCACATGAATGTTAGAATGATAAAAATCACTTAACAAACTTATATAACTTTATTAAAATAAATATAACAAACTATAATTAACTTTATTAAAATTTACTGCTCAAAAAATTGTATTTTACAGGACTACAAAATTTATAACAAACATAATATTACAAATTACATGATAAAAAACACAGCTAAACTAAACATGAAAAGAACAGACACAAACTTAGTGAGTCAGAATGATTAATACCGCAAAAAAGAAGAAGAAAAGAAGGAGAAGAAGAAGAAGAAAGAAGTAAGAAATACAGGTTATTTATTTATAATATCACGCTAGCCAGCAAATTTTATGAAACATGACCCAGTGTTGGTAGGATTATGTTAGGTTTAATTGGCTCCCTATTAAATATCGAACAGATTTTTTTAAAAATCCTGTTAATTGCCTATAAAGCCCTGAATGGTTTAGCACCTCAAACTTTGACACATCTCTGGTCTACACATTATACACACATTTTTATTCAGACAAGACCACAGAAACTTTGCTGCAGCTACTGGTTTATCTGGTCAGAGGAGAACTGACCCCTCAACTGACCCTGGTTTTTCCCAAGGTTTTTTTCTCTATTCTGTCACCGATGTAGTTTTGGTTCCTTGTCGCTGCTTAGTTGGGGACTCTTAATTTATAGATATCAATTAAATTGAGTGTTTAATATTGTCTTTTCTGATGTGATTCTGTTAAGCTGCTTTAAAACAATCTCCTTTGTTAAAAGGGCTACATAAATAAAGGGGATTTGACTTGACTTTTTAAGATTTTAAATCATTTTAAATAAAACAGCAAAGTAAAAAAACTATGTGTCTTACTATATATTTTTACACTGGAGATATAATAGAGTTACAGTCTTATAATACAATGAAACTAGGATAATTTTGTGAAACTAATTGCAACATTATAAGCAAGTTCTTAAATTAGTTTAACCCAGACCTTACGCAATGTCTAGAATAGTGGGATGACCTGTGACGTAAACGCCTCCACCCAGTACATTTAGGCAAAGGTTGCATTTATTTAAACATTTGGTGTGTATGAATCGGCTTTGATTTTTATTGAACAGTTTCTTCTTTCCAGGACATTTTTTGTTTAAATTCTCTTGCTTGTGGTGGTATTCAGAGGTTCTAGGTTCAGATAAAGACGGCAACACTGGCTAATAATGTCTTAATTTTAAATGACTGATTCTTAATTGATCAGCCACTGGTTTCTTGGAAATGAACTTGGTTTATGTGAATTTGGATTCTGTTACACGGCTGGTGTGTTTGCTGCTTCAGGGAAGATACAGTCTGTGCAGGTGTGTGGGAACATTTATGAGTTATATCTCAAGGCAAAGAAGTGGTTAAGCCAGTTTTTTAGCTTGCTGGTCTGGGTTCTGACAAGTCAAGATTTAATTATGCAATGGCAGGTTCCTGGAAAAGGGTGACACCTTTTCTATGCACACAATTGAACTTCATTAATAAAACATGCCAATTTTTTTTTACTGTTCTCACCAATATTTTAATATGTTTTTATTCTATTCACACTTTTTAGAGCTATTTACATTATCACCTCTTGTTTTATCTGGGTAATCTGGTCTGACACACAGGATGTGTTCTGGATCAATCATTACTCCACCAGAAAAAGATAATTACTGCAGATAAAATGAATAAAAAACAGACTGATTGTTTTTGTCATCACTGACTGTTTTAATCACACCACACTTAAATGTCCTTAAAGTTAATATGTGTAACCATTTCCCTTACATTCTACGTAAGAAAGCAGCTGACCCGGGTTGAACCTATCTCATGCTACAGCACAGTTTTAAAAGAGGAAGAAAAACTAGTTTCAAGAGAACAGAAAACTCAAAACAGAAAACAGAGAACTTTTTCAGCTTGCGTAACGCTGTCCATTTTATTTCGGCTTACAACTAAACACACGGTTTAAGGGAGTAAGAGAGAGTGAGAGTGAAAGAGAAGTGAAGAAGAGAGTATCGAAGGTGGGAAACACATGCTTGTTACTATGACAGTGCAACGACTCCTGTTGACCCCCACCTCACCCACTACGATAAATCTGTCTGTAGCTTTAACATAGTCATTAAATGAGGGAATGTTTTTTTTACTAGATTTGTCTTTTAGTCATCCCTCTAAGACACAGCAACAGCTTATAATGATCAAATTTTTATATATACTATAGGTGCTCACTGCTGCTGAGGATAGACAACGTGGATGTCAAACAGTGGGATGGCTTTGGTAGGAAAGTTAGTTTCGAAGAGTTATGAACTATGCTGATTACTAAATTACCTAAAAGCTTCTGGTCCCTTTTGTTCAAAATATAAATGTGTCAATTTGGAGACATTTTATCAACACACATTCTGTTCAACCTAGTTGAAGATGGGTTCCTTCTTAAGTCTGGTTCCCCCTCAAGCTTTCTTCCTTTATGTTGTTGTTGTTTTTTTTTTATCTCAGAGAGTTTTTCATTGCCATTCTTGTCTCAGAATTTGGTTACTGGAAATAAATATAAATAAAAAAATGTAATTTGTAAAAAACAAATCTGTATTTCTTTAAAGCTTCTTTAAGATGATGTACATTGTTGATTGAAATGAGATGAAATGAGTAGGAAAACATAAAAAATGTGGTTTTGCACATCATTTTCAAAACATCCGAAAAAAATTTCCACATTTCTACATTTTTAAGCTGTATAGATTTTGTTATTCGTTCACAATAGTATTAGTCAAATCAGTCACTAATGTCAAGTGCAGTCAGTCTTACATTTTAAAAAGTTAGACCTGGTTTAGGGTTAGGGTTAGTGACCAACCAAACTGAAAATAACCAAACTGAAAATAAATTTAGAGATAAGGAATATTTACTGCATACTGCACCAGTTGTATATGGATGTCAAAATCAGTGGGGACTTTAAGTGTTTACCTTGTATTAACACATTTATCTACTATTTAATTCTGTAAAGCTGCTTCGACACAATCTCGCTATATAAATAAAGGTGACTTGACTTGACCTTATATGACAGTTAATGTTTCTTGGCTTAAAACTATCGGAATTAGAGGAGAAAATCGTGTTTGGAGACACACTTTTCGATCTACATACTTTTGTAAAATTATTTGCATCAATTCATGACCCAACACTAATAGTTACAGACAATTGTTGCTTAGTGAATAGCACTTGTTAAGAAAATTGCTTCATCAACATCGTGACATCAGGGCCAGAACTCACAAAATATGCATGACATCAAAAACAAGTCACACCCTGAAATTTAAATGAAACACTCCTTTCCTGTGTCATGGTAACAATAGCAAAGCATACATCATGCGTATAATGACATGAATCAAGTCTTACACAGTGATGAAGAAACAGGACTAGATGGCAAGCCTAGTGGGTTAGAAAGTGAAGCATTTAGGAATCATTTGATGTCATTTTCCATCTTGTAAGGGCAAGCCTTTAAAAGGGATGAAAATCTGAGATGAGGTGAGGCTGTGTGGAATGAAACTGTTTCATCAATATTATTTGTTTGACGTTTATCATCAAGTGTCAAAAAGCTTTATTATAATTTCAGCCATAGATAGCAGATGCAGTACACAATGAAATAAAACTTTTCTCCAGGATCATGGTGCTACAACACAGAACTACACAAAACAACAAAGAGCTACTTCAACAAAGAACAACACAGCTACAGACTAGAGAATAAGTGTCTTAGCAACATAAAGGGCATGTGTGCAACTTGGTGCAAACTATAAATAAACAATACAAACTCCAGACAGCACAAAATAGACAAAACAAAAACATAACACTGGCTACAATGTAGTGCAGACCAGATTATCATTCATTTTCTATACCCGCTTATTCCCTAATTCGGGGTCACAGGGATCTGCTGGAGACTATCCCAGCCGCCTCTGCAAGGGCGAAGGGCACACCCTGGACAGGGCTACACATACACACTCACTCACTCCTATGGGCAATTTAGAAACACCAATCAACCTAACATACGTGTTTTTGGACTGTGAGAGGAAACCGGAGAACCCAGAGTAAAACCACGCAAGCACGGGGAGAACATGCAAACTCCACACAGAAAGACCCCCTGGCTGGGAATCGAACCCAGGTCTCCTTGCTGTGAGGCAACAGTGCTGCCCTTACAAGTGATCGGTATTTAGTAAAAAATTATATATTCAAACTTTAGAAGTTATTTTAACTCGCTTTTATTCGTTGACTAATTCAATTTTGTTCATGCGGTGGGTAGAATACAGCAACACAATATAATATCTAATATGATTTTTATACATTGAACCTTCCCCTCAAAGCTTGACATGATGTTTAGGCTATTTATGCTGTTGTGGCACTGAAACTAGCTCTTCTCATTTGCCTTTCAAAATGCCGCCACGCGAGTATGAATGGCGCTGCTGACTGTCGTTAAACAAGTGACCGTCACGTGACCACTTTTTCACCTCTTCAGCATTTTTTCTTTACATTTGGCACGGTTTTTTGGTTAAATAGCAACACTACAAATGGTAGTTTAGTGACATGAATACGCCTGGAGCCCCAGTCTAAGATGAACCGTTTGCTGTTTATGTTCTTTGTGTTTTTTCCGGTTAAACTAGAGCCGGTATGTGCAGTGTGGCCCATGCCGCAGCGCATCACGCAGTCTAATGAGCGTTATGTGCTGCATCCGCAGCTGTTCTCTTATCACTACGCCGACGATTCAACAGTGCGACACGGCTGCTCTGTGCTGGATGACGCCTTCAGAAGATACTTCCGGATCGTTTTCCCAGATTCTGCAGAGGCAACAGGTCAAACAACTTTTCACAAAACACACAGGAGAGGCACTTTGTAACTTAAGTTCCCCGCCCCCTTTTTTCTTTTTTTTTTTTGATACTTTTTGATTTTACAAAAAAATGCATTCTAGTGTATTGTAATTAAAATTTCACACCGACATTTTTTTTTAATAGAGAATGTATAGCTGACGTCACGTCCCCTTGAAAGGCCATACTGGGAGGATCGCACATTTATAAAGCAAAGGTGTAGATAAGGTTTTTCAGCGCCCGGGGACAAAGTCAGTTTTTGCGCCCCCTCCTGGTCCCCTCGTGACAGGGTGTGAGCCATAAGGGGGTCAGGCATGCTTCCCTGAAAAGTTTCAAGAACAGGAAAACCTGCATTTTGTGGCATATTTTTAGGGTATGTAAAGGATGAAAAAATAAATAAATAAAATAATTAAGGCAACTATAGGAGTGTGGGCAGACAGATAGATGAGCAGACAGATAGATGAGCAATTTTGGGGTGGGGTGGGGTTGATGAGATACTCAATTAATTCAACAATTCAACTAATTAAATGATGGAATAGCAAAAATATTTCAATATGAGCATGAATATGTTTTACAGTCAGAATGGGTAATGACTGACTAATAGTCAGTAAGGATAGTTTCTTTCCCGTATTCCAACATGTAAACAACACACTATTTGTGTGCATCTTTATTATAATACTTTATGATATGTCAGTGCCGGGTGTTTTTAGTTAGGACAGCTCATTCCGACTGTGGGTAAACAGACAAACATAAAACCACAACATGCTGATTTCATTCAGTTCCTCTTATGAAAATTAAACCATGGTTTGATTATAGTGAAACAGTGTTATTGTATTGGTGCATTGATGACATGTGCATTTGTGTCCTACCTGGACTAAGGAGAAGAAGAACTGGAGCATTATTGCAGTGGTCCAAAATCCTCTTTACATATGTATGTTACTTTTAGATTTCATTTGGTATTCAAGGTCTTAAAGTCTGGAGAAAGAGAGAAGAGGCACAGAATCCAATCTGCTTAAAGTCCAATGTAAAGTGTCTACAGTCAGTGGTGATTTGGGGTGTCATCTGCTGGTATTGCTGTGTTTTTTTATGTCCGAGGTCTACTTTTCTATCTGCTAAAAAGTTTTATGGAAATGTTGATTTCCTTTTCCAGCAGGACTTTACCTCAGACAACAGTGCCAAAACTACACAGAACTGGTTTGCTGATGGTGTAATTATTAATACTAATAATTAATGCAAAAGAAGCCCCAAACAAATATTGAGTGCAGAAATAAATATGAAAAGTGATTTTTTTTATATTATAAATAATATATTTTACTAACCTCATATTTTAAGATACTGGATTTTTAGTTTTTACAGGTTTTAAGCCGTGATTATCTTAATTAAAAAAAAGTGTAAAATATTTTAGTTCAGGAAGAATAGATCTGATATAAATGGGAAAACAAATGATTCCTTGATATTCATATTTGTGGTTTGTGTCAGAAAGAGTTGGGTCAAACTGTGAAATGATCATTTATGCCTAAACTGATTCATAAATATCACACAGACAATTATTTTAGAAATTACTTATAAACACAAACACTTTTGCACAATGCTTTGCAACCTAGATACTTTTTCATAAACATTTCCTAGACACGCAGATACAGAATACAGCAAAACCAGTGTATGAGACATTGGTTTTTCATTTACACTCCTTATTATTATTTTTACACAGGATCAAAGATCACTTGGTTTGATCCCGAACCCTTCACAGTGTCAGTGAGTGTCAGAAATGGTGGATGTGATGAATTCCCAAACGAAAGTTCAAATGAAAGTTGTAAGTTTGGAAATTATTGGCAGGAAAATTGCTTTCTGCAAATATGCTCTGAATTTATTTATGCTAGAATAAAGCCATACATATAAAATCAATTAAACTAAGGCAAAAAGTTTTAATATACAAAATCCGGGCGTATTCATGTCAGGCAATTTTCCAAAAAACAAAACTATTTGATAAAAGAGAATGTAGTTGTTTAATAATAAGGCGTTTAGTTTAAGCATGAAATACGCAGGGTCAAGGATGAAATGTCCAGGGTCAAGGAATTAATTAAATCTCTGTCAGCATCTTGACTCAGATTGCTTATTATATAATGATCTACAGTAAATTTTACTATGTCATTCGTATCATTTGTAGTCTGGACAATCATTAAATTCACTCTTCCTTGTGTTGTACCTAAAATGACTGTCTATTCCCTAGTCGTATTAAAGCCCTTTATCTGATATGTGTTTTTTCTTCTACAGATAACCTGAGCATATCAAAAGATCAGGCTGTGTTAAAAGCAGAGTCGGTGTGGGGAGCTCTGAGAGGTACAGTGTTTTTATTGCCCATTTTTATGCTGACTCATGTCTTTATCTGACACAGACAAGCCTTGTCCCAACCAATTCCACACCTTTTGTTAAATTTGCTTTCTATAAAAGGGCAGAACTGAACATACAGAGATAAAAATATACAGAATTATTGCAAAACATTATTTGAAAAATTACATTATTAAGCAACATTACAGAGTGCTTTAACTGAACTCGGTTTTAATCACAGGTCTGGAATCCTTTAGTCAGCTGGTATATCAAGATGATTATAATTCAGTAAGTAGTCAATGGATCTACAAATAAATAATCATGGTGTCATTTCGACAATAAATTTTTGAGGAATTTAATAACTGTGCTGATGCTTAATTGGCCCTGTTTGTTTTGCAGTATCTTATCAATAAAACAGAAATTGAGGATTATCCAAGATTTTCTTTTAGAGGACTTTTGCTAGACACGTCAAGGCATTATTTACCAGTGCGCACAATACTGAAGACTCTGGTAAGAATAGCATTATTTTTTGTTGCCATGATACATTTATATAAAGAAATATAAGCATTTTTTTTTCTTCCTAGGATGCCATGGCTTATAATAAACTCAATGTGTTTCACTGGCACATTGTTGATGATCCTTCTTTCCCTTACCAGAGTTACACATATCCTGATTTAAGCAACAAGGTATCTATTTTCTAGACAAAAGCATTTAAGAAATAGGAAGTCCATTTAAAAAAAACAGCACAAAGATGTTAACTGTATCAGAATTCAGTGTCAAGTTTTCCATTTCAGGTGTAAAGTTAAGACGTAATCCCAAATTATGGACAATTTGTGCTAAATTGGCTGATTTAAAAGACCTTAATTAGGGCTGCACATTATACGGTTTCAGCATCGACGTTACAATGTGTATATCTGCAGTAGTCACACTGCAGGATGTACAATGCCAATTGGGGATTATATTCGACTGTACCACAGTTCAGAACACTTGTAATTTGCGAATAAATTTCAAAGTTTAATAATATTTACATTTACAGGGTTTGGCAGTTGCCTTTATTTACAGCAGCTTAAATTTATCTCTTTTATACAACTGAGCAATTTGTGGTTAACGGCCTTGCCTAGGGGTCCAGGAGTGGCAACACGGTGGTCCTGTGAATCGAACCCTGATCTTTCAATTAGCAGTCCCAAACCTTTTACCATTATACTATTAAACTTCTATAATAGATTGAATGTTTATCATGTTTTAAGGTCAGTAACTGTGTAAATAATTTTAAGTTTAAAGCATTCAGACACAAGAAATCACTTTTCTAGCTTTACAAAGATTAAATGTATTTAATTTATAAGTAAAGATTATGCATTTTGGTTTTATATTTGATTATTCAAGTACTATAGCTAAATCTCCAGAAAAACATATTGGTTTTATTTTTGCGCCAGCTAAATCCAATTAAATTTGAACGTAGGGTTAGACGCTATGCTCATACTGATTGGCATTTTAGTTGTTTTTGCCTGACTGATCTCTAGACATGCTTCTGGTTTAGGGAGCATTTCACCCCAAGACTCACATTTACACGCAATCAGACGTGAGAAGTGTGATCGCTCATGCTAGGTTACGAGGGATCAGGGTGGTGCCAGAATTCGATTCTCCCGGACACACTCAATCTTGGAGTAAAGGTATCAGGCACACAATTATTCAGACAGTGTAAATTTCTGATCATGAAGTAAGTTTAAATAAATTGAACCTCATAAATTTAAGTCTGGCTTCAGAGTTCTAAATAAAGTTCATTTTCTTTGCTTTCAGGGCAGCCGGATCTGCTGACGCCTTGCTACAAGAAAGCAGTTCCCTCTGGAACATTTGGCCCCATCAACCCAACTCTCAGCTCCAGTTACCAGTTTATGAGAGGTCTCTTTGAAGAGGTAACCTCTGTTTTTCCTGACTCCTTTGTTCACCTTGGGGGCGATGAGGTTGACTTCAAGTGCTGGTAAGAATGAGCAACATAATCTTCCTGTTCAGTTTTTGAGGAGATTCGTTTTTATCTGCTAAAGTTGAAGTAACATCGCTTACCACATTGATCTTTATTAGGAAATCAAATCCTAATGTGCAATTATTTATGGGAAACATGGGCTTTGGTTATGACTACACCAAACTGGAGTCTTATTACATGGAAAGGTATGTAATAAAAGAGAACAATACAATAGGCTGAGAGGCAAGTGGCTGGAATGCTTTATTTTTATAATTATAATTTTTTACAAATGTAGAAAAGGTTTATATGTAACAAAATGTGATCTGTTACCAAGTTTTACTTATCAAATTTGACGAATAATATATACACACAGACTCAATATTTACATTTGTTACCCAGACTTTTTATCATTTATAAACCATCAGATTGTTGAGTGACCCCAAAAGATAATCTTTTTATTTCAGTATTATAAACATAACTGCTGCCTTTAACAAAACCTCCATTGTTTGGCAGGATGTTTTTGATTACCACAAGCCGGTAAGTCCCTACTTTATTCTTAAGCAATTTTATACGTTTTAGATATGTCATAAATACAGACTAAACGTTATGAGTGTATATTTACCCTAATAATGTTCTAGAGTGGGGCTCAGTATGTGGTGGAGGTGTGGAAAAGAGGATGTTACCTATGTAAAGTGCGCCAGGTGGTTAAAGCTGGGCTGAAGGTCATCTTGGCAGCACCATTCTATCTGGACCTGCCAGGACCCACACATGACTGGGCTCGCTATTACACAGTGCGCCCTCTCTCCTTCAAGGGTCAGGCAAAAAGTGTACTTTGAGCTGAGTAGAGTGGTGTGCTGTGTGATGGCTTGCAGTGAAATGATTTTTTATCTGTGTTTAAACTCCCGCTCTTAATAATGACAGTCCCTACTTTAGGTCTAATTTCAGTAGTTAAGATAAGAACATTGTTGAGGAACGAGCAAGCTATGGTAAAGGCTTGGTAAATATCAGTAGTTTTCTCTTATTGCCACAAGGTGTCTGCAAAGATCCAACTGGAATTACTCTTTTTCAAACGTAATTAGGGGTCCAATATATTATACAAATTAGTGTCCCAACAACAAGCACTATCCAAACTAAATTGACTGTTATGTATAAAATTCGCCAAGCGATTAATCTGAAATACCCAAACCAGTCTGTCTGGCACCAAGACATTGGACATTTGTTTCTGAACCAGATGAGTTTTGTGATTAAAGGCATAATAGGTAATTGTATTTAGAAACCTTTTGTTCTGCAGAATTATTGAAATTCTCTTCACAAGGCGTAGGACCAGGAAAAGTTTATCCAATCAAAAGGATGGGTCCGAATATTAGGATAGGCTGTCCTACCTGTCTGTCAACATATGTATGTGCGCACACAGACGGTTACACATCATCAGTGTATTCATGTAAAAAATTCATTAAAAAAGGCTGGATCAATTAATATTGATTTTGCGTCTGTAAGATGACTTAATTGTTACAGCATTTCTTTCGTACAGGTAGGAATATGGTGTGATTGGATTTTGGTGTGTTTAGATAGTAAAGCATAGCTTATGCAGTTTATGTACCGTTATAAATAAGCCGAACTCCAGCAGCCTGTAATCGTGCTCTATTTTTAATGGTTGGTATTTTAGTGGTACTAACTGGTACTAACTGTACTATAAAGTTTTCTCACCAAAAAATGACATATGATGTATTGTAGTAATGTTGTCCCTGGTCATGTAGTCTGTGTACATTCATGCATTCAGGAGGCGGGGTTAGGACAGAAATTTGCAGGGGGGGTGAGATATACACTGTCGGTTATATCAGGCTACATATTTTTACGTTGTCCTAATGCACCTTTAATAAAAGCTCTTGTATTCTGTGATTTTTTCGTGACTGCTGTCGCTATATACTCAGCTAATTTTACTAAATCTCCCCTAGTAATTCTATTTGCTCAGGTTGATAAGCTAAGTTGTAATAATAAAAGTATAGATACAGGCTTCTAGTAGATATCTGTGGCATAGATTCAAAATATGATTGATATGATATTTATGATTAGATTCAGAGCTTTAGCCACTGCCTGTATAGGATGTTACATATTCTGCATGTCTCTGTGTGAGTTTCCTCCTTGAGTTTTCACACTGTTTGCAAATCAAAAGACAGATATTGTTTTGTGTGACCTTGTGTGACCTTGTGTTTTTTCTGATTGCAGTTCTGGGGGTGATAGCCTTTAGCCTTGGGGGTGAAAGCTAGTTTGCCTGATTGCTCACAGTATCCCAAGTAATTAAAAGTTAAAATTGGTTTAGAGAAGTGAGACTCCGAGCGTTTGGGTGTGACACCATGGCGTGATTGAAAGTGCTGTTTTTTTGCTGACTGTTTTATTGTTGACACGCAGTGCTTTTCTGTTTACTGTGCATTCCTGGTTATTGTATTTAGGCACCAAGCAGCAGAAGATGCTGGTGATTGGTGGTGAGGTGTGCATGTGGGGAGAATATGTGGATGCAGCCAATCTCAGCCCACGTCTCTGGTGCAAAGAATAATGAGCTACTATTAAAATAATGACCAAAAATACATACATAAACCAAACTTCTGTTTGTTATTATTGATGTTTTGGTTGCATATATACAGGCCCAGAGCAAGTGCAGCTGCTGAGAGGTTATGGAGTAATGAAGAGCAGACATCTAGTGTGGATAAGGCCTTTCCTCGCCTACAGGACTTCCGCTGTAAAATGATACGGTATTTTAGAGCATTAATCATTGCAGAAATTTCTAGTCATTCTTTTCTATTACTTTAGCGTTGCATTTTGTTTAGTACTATAAGGAGAAAAAAAAGAATGAGTAAAATTTCCGTCTGCTTTTCTTTTTCAATCTCTAGACGCGGCATTCAAGCGGAACCTCTGTTTATAGGCCACTGCAAGCATGAGTATTACGGTCTGTAGAATACATAAAGCAGGTCAAGAGAAAATGTGATATTGTACATAGGCAGTTTGCTTGTGATTTAGTTTTTTTCAGGGGATTTTTGGAAGATTAACTTTAATAAAGTGGTGAAGTATAGCTTGTACACTTTTAATGAAAGTTTTCTCTTCCATTACTGCGGACAGTAACAGTTACCTTTTGGCTTTGCAATAAACATGGTCAAACTTCACTCTCTGTTGAGTTTGTTACTCTTTACTCAGTCCTTGTATGTACTATGGCGTAATGTCCTGACCCGTTTTTCAGATGATTCAGCAGTAGTTCTGTGTGGCATTCAATAACACCCCCCTCCCTCTGTGCGCTGTTTAGCAGTAATGTACTGTAGTTGTTTAATGTGATTTCCCCAGTGTTTAAATTACTGAAGTAATGAGCCCATACATGGTATGATTTTACCTAGATGATGATTTTCCCATGCTGGGATTATGATGCTGACAGCAGATGGTAGGAATTGGCTAATCCTACAAGGCCTAACGTTCCCTGGACCCTCTTCACACCACCATCCTGCTGGCCACTCCTAACCTCTACAAAGGTTTCCACCTTAATATAAACACTGCAAGCAATTATCTACTGCTAAATAAACCCTGATTCTTTTTTCGTTAAGAAATGTAATAAAATTATGTTCTGTTTTATTACGCACTTAAAATCATTACTCTTAAAAAAACAAACATGGCAACATAAAAATGTACCTTTTTAAATGTGATTAATATTAATTTACATATGATAAATCTATGGCACGCATTAGGATATTGGTATGAAATGTGCATGTAAGCAGTTCAGGGCAGCACGGTGGATTAGTGGTTAGCATTGTTGCCTAAAGCAAGAAGGTTCAGGTTCGTATTACCAGCAGGGTTGTTTGTGCGGCGTTTGAGTTTCACTGTGCTTGCGTGGTTTATCCCATTTCCTCCCACAGCCCAAAATATATTGGGTTGACTGATATTCAAAAGTGTGTGTAATTGTTTGTGGCCATGCGATGGACTGGTGATCTGCCCAGGATGTACCCCTGCCTTTTACCCAGTGACAGATGGGATAGGATCCAGCATAAAGACAATGGAGGGATGGATAGTTTGTTTGAATTTCTGCCCAAGCTTTATTTTTGCAATGCAGCGTTTATTTAAATTTCATTTTATCAAATTTCCATTTGTCTAGTCACAGCAAATGAGTATTTTAATGTGTTTAATCCCAAACTTGGCCAGAAACCATAAAACCTATGCAGAACTATAAACCATGGCTATTTTTCTTCTAACTGAATCTTATAAATAGGCTTATCTACATGCTGGAGACAATACCATTTATCTGGTTTATTTGCTAATTCTTTAATTAAAAAACAAAACAAAAATAAACTGCTGCTTTCATGTGGTCATCTGAACTCAAATATACTTTAAAAAGGTAAATGTTTAAAGAAATTCTGTAATCAAATCAGACAAATAAAAAAGACTGACTTTTTGGTTATTCAGTTAGTTGTGTGAATTTCACAGAAATGTAGTAATTATGCTACTAGAGTTTTGATGTATAAAATAAATTTATTATACTAAAAGCTACAGGTAAAAATGTCCAAAATTCAACTGAAAAGACTACGTTTTTAAATTAGATTTTTCTATTAGATGTTTTTGGTCTTAACTGTATCTTGTTGATTACTTTCTTAGTATAAGTTTTGTTTACACATACACTAACAGGTTAATCTCACTCTTTGACACTATTTGACATAAAGAGACACATATCTTAGAGTATTGTATATTGAGATGTGAACTTACAACAATACTATCCAGGGCATGTCACATGGCTGTTATTGTGCATTATCATTCTGAATTGTAGAATTCTAAAAGTATTGTACTGAATTGTATATTAAAAAAGGAAAAATAATTCGTTTTTATTATATTTTTAGCACTAGACTGCCACCTATTTCGGATCTTTATAATATATCAATCCACATTACATAATCATCTTATTAGGGAATAAAGCATATTTTTTGAATAAATAATAGAGAAGAAAAGAGCCTTTCATCACTATTATTACGTAAATGATCAAGGCTTTATTATTATTATTTTTATCATTATCATTAGTGTTGTTGCTTATTGTTAACAATGCATCTAAGAATTAGTAAATTGCTAAAATAAATTATTAAATATTCCATCTGTCATTTTACATTTTGGCAGATATTTATTGTATCCACATAAACGGAATTGAATGTTCTTTAAGTAATGTACCCACTGTTTTTATGTTTGTGATGTTGATGACCTGTGCTGTGTGTGCGAACAAGTCATCTGCCATGTAAATATTAGTCTAGTATATAGCAGTTGGTGTTAATCTTATGGGTGGGTGGCTTTTAAGTGCTGTTGGATCTTCTTAACAGTCTGAGAGTCGCTGAGCCCCATCAGAAGGCTCAGGAGATGAGCAATCTGACAGTGATCCACTCTCAGTCCCGGCACTAACGCAGCATTTTGCTGATGCCAGCAGCAACACAGGCCAACTGCAGCTGTTTACTGTCAGAGATCTAGGTCAGGCAGTGTTCAGGGAAGGGGTTTGGCTACTCACACAATATTGGTCTTTTCTAGAACGCTTGAAAAATCTGAAAAGTACAGATTTAACAAGGGTTAACTTTGCGTCTATTCAAATACTTTATCTATATTATTATCTTTTAGTTCTCAATAAGGCTGTGTATTGGCAAAGGATTTACAATACGATACAGATCGCAATATATCACAATATATTTCGATAAAATACATTCAAAATTTTTTTTTTTAAATTGAGCATGTTTATGTAAATATTTCGTAAACATAAATTGTTCATTGTAAAAGCTTTAAAAACACGATGTATCAGTAATAAAGTTTAGAATACTAATGCACTATTGTGAAAAAATGATTGCGATAGTTAGCTATATCGACATTTTTACACATTTCTAGTTCTAAGTAATATTTTGTTAATTATACAAAAATGTGTTACACTAACATTTGCACACATACAGTATACTGCACAAATAAAACGTGCGCCAGTAATGGCAATATCACATGTCACTTAAGCTTGTATTTTTCTTATTTAAAGCTAACATTAACAGATTTATCCTGACGTGTAGGGAGTGTAAGAGGCTAATCTTAGCAACTCATGGCTCTGATACGGGCAGCATGAGATACAGACTTTAAGGTTATGTATTACAGGTTGACACTGTCAGCACTGTCCAGCTCAGATCCTAAACACCTTAGCAGACCAATCTCTGCCAGAGTGGAGTTAGAACATGAAATAACAGGAAATGTCATTCACACTTAATGAAGTTTCCAAGAAAGCGTTGAGTCAATAGTTTGGGTATGTTTTATTTATGCACACAGATGCAAAACCCAACCATGTATAATCAGTATGATGGAAAGCATGGAATTTTTTAATTTTAGAAAAGTTTTTGAAAATGATTCAAAAATATAATGTAAACATTGTGCAAGTTTTACAATATCAATTACTATAGTTTGTGATGAGATGTTTTTGAGACAGTTTTCTAGTACCTCTGTTTTCTCATAATCTCTGCTCTGCTGATCTACGCAGGTCTTGTTCTGAAAAGCTACTTGAGAACATTACGCATGACAACCACCTGCCTGTTACATAAACTCATCTATTGCCAGGATGTCATGGTGGCCACACCTCTACCTGCACACACACACAGCAGACTGAGTACAGCAACAAGTTGTGTCACTCACACATGGAAAATGAAAGCTTTCTATAGCGGCTCACATGTTTTTACATGTGCCTTTCAAACACATGCGAAATAAACACGACAAACCAGAATCTGATAAAGCAGGCACGCAATACTGCTCCAATTGCAATTACTCTCTTTTTGCAGAACAACAACTTTTTTTAACTTTTTTGTTTTTTGTACAGACCATGTTGTGTATTTAATGTTTTTGTGTTGTGGCAATTTTTAGAATATTGAGGGTATTTACATTCACACAGTTAATCCTTTTTTATGCTGTGTTAAGATTATAACAAGATGTGTTACAAGAGTTCTATTCGGTAACAGTAACATGTGCTCCTCATTCCGAATCTTACACACATCTAATTGTTTCAGGTGGATTAATTAGCATGCACTGGTGACAACATTTTTTTGGAGTTAGAAATATGCAGGTATGTGGAAACACCCTGCCAAACCTGAACAAAATTATATTAATCAAAACGTGATTTTAATAGAAATAAAGACACTAGCCAGACATGAAAATATCTGGTGTGTAATGTGAGGTGTAAACACTCCAACTTACTTAATAGCCCTTAAAAAATGCGTTTTTGGCAATGGCTATAACGTTCAAATATTAATTTAAGTTCATTTGATAATGCACATACAGCAAATGCAGTAAAATCCAACTACTACATTACATTAGCTAGTATATGGAGTCATTATACAGGTTTCTGGGCAATTATTATTGTCACAATTAGTATATGTAACACAATAACAGCTAAAGCCAATTACTGGCTGCCCCTGATACTTTATTCTATCAGTACTACTTCATGCTAATGTACAGGGCAAGTGGTAGCTTATTGGTTAAGGTGCTGGACTGTTAATCAAAATATTATTAGTTTAATTCCCAGCACCACCAAGCTGCCACCCTGGGCCTCTAAGCAGGCCCTAAACTTTGCTCAGTTGATAAAACTAGAGATAAATGTAAGTCGCTCTAAATAAAGATTTGTCATAAATGTTGAATGTAAATGACAACAGATAGTATAGTAAAATTTTAAGACTCAAATCAAATCAATTAGACAACCAAAAGCTAAAACACAGACAGGTTCCCAAACAAGCCCCCTTTGCTAATCTGGACCTCTAATCTTTTTACACACTAGTTTAACCCAACAGAGAGAAGTCTGTTGTAATAACAGAGACATCGGCCAAGACAAATCAAGCATTACATGGGTTTTTTCTTCTCTTAGAGATGCATTTTGTCCTTCTAGCTTTTTAAACCTTTTCAATTTAAAACAATATATTTTTTGCTTTTTGTACATGCAGAAATAAAATGGTGGATTTACTGCTTAAGAGTAAACGTAGCTACTGTGTATGGAATACATTTTATATTAATTTATTAAGTTTTCCTTTATTGTGTCTTGATGGTACATCCCACAGGTGACCTCTGTGTGTGTGTGTGTGTGTGTGTGTGTGTGTGTGTGTGTGTGTGTGTGATTGTCTATTGTGTGTAAGTCCCTAATAAGGCAATCTAAAGAAAAAAAGGCAAATCACTGACTTCAGCCGTCTAATTACTGGTAAATCAGGTACAGGTCACTAATTAGGCAGACTGAGATCCAGGAACTGGCCACCATATGGCACTGGGCTGGACTTGTGCTTGGGGCTTGTACTGCTCTTTCAGCCCCACAGTGATTTAATTGCCCTCTGTTTACACCCCCTTACTCATGGGGTCTTTGTTTGGTTTAAGAGAACACTTTTGTGATATGATAAGCTGCTTAGAAGACTAGTGATGGATGTCTTCTTGTTAGCTAATTCTTTTTAGGTTGCCTTTTAAAAAATTTGCAATAAAGGACAAATTATAATAAATAGCAATGACGAATAGTACACTGGGTCATGGGCAGTTGGCTTGGGCTTTGGAGCTGGTCCAGAAAACTCATGGTGGAAAATGCTATGGATTAAAAAAAGTGTTGCAATCAAATAAAACTCTATTAAAAAGAAGCACTCTTAACTGTTATTTTAACTAATCCTTATCAATAAGCTGACAAATTGCTCCTACAAATTTGCAAAGAAGATATAGTGTAATATTTATAGAAATGTTGTCAAGCCTAGTCCTAGAAATGTTTTTGCTAATTACAAGCTATTTTTTTAAATGTGTTAATATATTAACAGATAATTTAACGTATCGTTTTAGCATTTCTTTTTATTTTCTTATAGACTGAAAAAGGTTAAAAAAATTTCCTTTTAATTTCGTATTTAAGAAACTCTTTATAAAACAAACTAGATAGACGTTTTTTTTAAAAAATACTGGATTTTCTTACATTTAAATTTAAAATATGTTAGCTAAAACCAACAGGACAGGAAAACAAACAGCTTGTAAACAAACTAAAGCCAATATTTTTTCCTTTCTTCTTTTATTTCCCACTTATTGGATAAACCTAAGGCCAAACCTTGTGACGGATTGATTTATCCCTACATGGACAGTAAAGATTAAGAGGATGACAAAAGGGCATTTGCTTACACAGCGCTTGCTGCTAATCCCCTTGTCTTCCTTTAGGGAGCCCCGACAGGACAGGGACTCAAACACACTCGAGCATCACCGAAGCCAGGGTGAGCAGGTGACAGACTTCACTGGACATTACTTCACCAAACAGGCAACAAGTTCTGGGGAACAAATCAGAGTGAAGTGAGTGTTTTATCAGGACTGAAGACACACTGGAGATTTAAATCCATTGGACGGCAACTTTTAGAAGTCTACTTGAGATCACACATGATCAGACAGTATACATTTTCCAGCAGTTTTAAGTGACACTAGACATTTTTCTACCTTATATTTTGCTGAATGGAGAATTCCATTTTGAAGATCTCCATGATGCCATCCACACCACCCACAGACTCCTCTAAAAGCAGTTGCACAGAGGAAACTCAAAGAGGTAAAGAACTCAAAAACATTTTTTTTTACTTAAATGAAGTCTGAAATAATTACATTTTATTTAGTAAGATTTGATTTATGCTGCAATTTACAGAGATCTGTACATGCAACAGTTTTACCTTTTTACTTAGATGGAAGGAATAAACTAAATCAAAAGTTTCCCAAACATCCCTTAAGCCAAATGTTATGTATGTAAAATTATAACGTTCTAAAAACTTCTTATATTGAGTTATTTTATATGTACAGGAAAAAGTCCGGCTCCTGGTAAAAGTTTAAATCAAGGCCTGCTGTGTAAGGTGTGTGCCGATACTAGCAGTGGAAAACACTATGGGATCTATGCCTGTAATGGCTGCAGTGGCTTCTTCAAGCGCAGTGTTAGACGTAGATTAATCTACAGGTGAGAAAAGTGACAAAAACTTCTACAAAACATGACCAGCTTGATATTTTTCTATATTTCATACTAATATAATACACTTGCAGGTGCCAAGCTGGTACAGGTATGTGTCCCGTAGATAAAGCCCATCGTAACCAGTGCCAGGCATGTCGCCTAAAGAAATGCCTTCAAGCTGGCATGAACAAAGATGGTGCGTTTAATTTCCATATGTCCCCCTAATAGATTCTCCTGACTAGTCCTGTCACTACTGTTCTAACTTGCCACATTCTTCTCCATTAGCTGTGCAGAATGAGAGGCAACCACGAAGCACAGCTCAAATCAGGTTGGACAGCTTGGATATAGATACAGAAAAGGAACACCTAGCCACCACAAGGGAGCCCACATCCTCCTCCCCCACCTGTTCTGTAATCAGTAGACCTTTACTGGGTTCCTCAATTAGCTCCAGCATCAACTCCAGTGGCCCCAGTCAGCACAACAGCAGCCCTAAAACCAGCCACCGCTTTATGGCCAGCCTAATGACAGCTGAGACCTGCACCAAGCTGGAGCCGGAGGATGGTAGGAAAACAAAAAGTAATGTTTGATCATAGAGAACACTGCATTCTTTGCTGTTTAGTACTTAAAGCATGATATTATATGATATTATAGTTACTATTCTACTCATATTCACATTCTCAATGACTAGAATTTATAATTCAAAGCCTATGAGTTTTTTTTTCTCTTTATCTGCAGCAGATGAGAATATTGATGTAACTAGTAACGAGCCAGAGAGAAACCCTCCAGAAAACACAACTCTCTATCCATATTCTTGCCCGGAGAGCATATATGAAACCTCTGCCCGCCTTCTCTTCATGTCTGTCAAATGGGCAAAGAACTTGCCAGTGTTCTCCCACCTGCCATTTAGGGACCAGGTCTGAGCTATTTTCTTCTTCTAAATCTGTTATTGCATCTTTTTTTAATTATAACCTGTAAGTAATTTCCACATCATTCTTACTCTTTTCTTTTATAGGTAATTTTGCTCGAGGAGGCATGGAGTGAGCTGTTCCTCCTCTGTGCCATCCAGGGGTCCTTGCCATTGGAAAGTTGCCCCCTGCTTTCTCTGCCTGAGCTTTCTCCTTCTTCACAGAGTAAAAGCAGCTCCTATGCCTCTGAATTGCGCCTCCTGCAGGAGCTCTCTAGCCGCTTTAAGACTCTACAGGTGGACCCCACAGAGTTTGCCTGCCTGAAAGCAATAGTTCTATTCAAGCCTGGTAAGATTTCTTATCTGTATATGATGACTTCTTTTGTTTCTTGTTTATTATTACAAGATATTGTATAAATTGATACAGACTTGTGTTTATGTTAAACAGAGACAAGTGGCCTCAAAGACCCTGAACAGGTAGAGCATCTACAAGACCAGTCTCAAGTCATGCTTGCTCAGCATATACACACATTCTATTCCAGTCAAGCAGCAAGGTAACAACACACATACATACACACAATCACACTAAAAGCAGCTAAATCTAAATACACTAAGAAATAGACAATATAATTTATCTTTGTGTGTTCCTCAGGTTTGGGAGGCTGTTGTTGCTTCTTCCCTCTTTACACTTTGTAAGCTCAGAGAGGATTGAATTGCTCTACTTCCACAGAACTATCGGAAACACACCCATGGAGAAGTTGCTCTGTGACATGTTTAAAAACTAAACATCCCATAATCTCACACGAGACAGTATTATCCACCTTAAAGCATAATAATCTAACAGGTAAAACTATATAATTTGTAATAGGAGAACGCTATACATTTGGTTCCTCATCCATTCCAGAAGCAGTCATCACTATGACTATTTCAGCTACAGCAATAGACCAGCAATACTCATAATACACCAGCTTGGACCATCATTAAATGTAGCACAGTCTAATCAATTTCAGCAGGTTTCTTTTTGAATATTTCCATTATAGTTTATACTTTTATTTCTGTTCACAATATACGCTTTTGTTCATTGATGAAATGTTCTTAGTAGTGCTTTAGCTCACTTTCGTTTCCTGTATCCTATGTAAGTAAACTGCAGTATTGTGTTTTTAGCTTTTCGTACTGCAAATATATATTTTGATAAAAATGTTTAAAATCACAAAGCAAATTTTGTTGTCTTCTGTTCTAAATCAAAAACATTTTATACTATGGTCCTGGATAAGATGTTTCACAGTGGGTAAATTGGTCACTGGTCCTAAAAATAATCTAATACACCAACAACTGTCTGTGCTTGATTTAGTGTAATCATGTGTGCATGATGGTCTGGGATCTCAAGTGTCTTTCCATTTTCATCTCTAATTCTCAGGAGAGACGAGAAAGGTTACTGTGAATAAACCAAAGAGCAGAAATAAACTTTGTTTGACTGACTAAGACATTGTCAGTTATTACTGTATGAGCAGACATTATAATAACTAAAATGATATCCATATCTAATCAGTAAATATGCATGATTAAATGTTTTCACAAAGGCGGCACAGGGAAGTAACTGAAATAACTTTTGACATACCAACTGCCACTCCTGTCCTGGCGTCACATTTATTACCCCTATAAAAGTTGTATAGACAAATGAAAGGAATGATGAATCATATCTATCTCATTAGAATGAAATCATTGTTGTAGTGTTTTTGGCACAGTAAAGATTTGTGTATAAGGAAAAGTATCATATGTTTTTAAACCTCACATCCAAGATTTAGTGCTAGCGCAGTAATTAAGGTATTGGACTACTAATTGGAAGATTGGGGTTTGATTCCCAGCACCAACAAGCTGCCACCGCTGGGCCCCTGAGTAAGGCTCTTAACCCCAATTGGTCAATTGTCTAAATGAGATAAATGTTGCTCTGGATAAGGGCGTCTGTCAAATGACGTAAATGACGTCTTACTTTTACTCCTCTAATAACCTCCACGCTTAGGAAAATGCTTTAATTTTGAAGTGTGGGAATGTGGGATTTTCACAATTCAGCCACAACTGTATTAGTGTGTTGAGTCACTGAGCCACCACTTTCCACAATAATAATAATAATAATAATAATAATAATAATAATGTCTTTATGGAGCTCAGTGGTTAAGCTGTAAACTGAGGATCATTGGTTCAATTTTCAGCACCACCAAGCTGCCATCACTGGGCCCCTGATCAGAACTCTTAACCTTTAACTGCTCAGTTACGTTAAAAGATAAGATAAATGTCAGTTACTTTTTTATAGGCGTGCTGATCAGGTATTCATAAACCTCTGAAATGAAAATAGGTCACCTCTAGTCCACTAGAGGGAGCAATAGGATAAGGGATACCTACTCTTAAGCCAACTTTAGGCATTTATACGCTACCTAGTGCACTACAGTATGTCCACTAAGTATTGTAATAGAATTCGGTATGTTTTTAAACACGGAAGTATTGTTTATGTTAGCGGAAACGATGGAAAATAGTCCCGCTGGCTACCGTTAACACGTATTCGTGTTTTTCTTGATGTTATACGTTTTTATTGATTTAAAATGTTTGGCAGGTCTTCAAATTATAACTATGAGATTCTCCCACAGAGAGACCACGAAAATAGAAACACTCCGGGTCTGTTTACATCCGCGGCGTATAACCGCGGCGTCTCCTTTGACTATGTGCCTAAAATTAAAAACAACGAGTTTACAGACGAAACACAGGGATTAATATCGCGGATATGCAATTTAGTTGTTATATTCCTGGTTTTTCTTTGTACGCTCATTACATTTCCCATATCTGGCTGGTTTGTTTTAAAAGTAAGACTTTATTACACCTACACATGCATCACTTAAGTGTATCTGAGTGTCGGGATGCGGTGTTCAATTGCTTACTGTTATATGCGTCACAGTGAAGCGTTCAAGTGCGTTCGAATTCTTACGGTTAATCAGCACACTTCTGCAAGCAACATGTGTACAGTTTTACACATTACAATGCACAACCTATACAATTAAATTTGATTTGCATAGCAAATTGCTCCATTATTATTGTCACAAAGCAGTTACAGGAATCTATAATCCAGATCTCGATTGTAATAATAACAAAAATATACTAATTGATAAGTGATAAATGAAAGGTTTGGGAAAAATGTTTATGCGGAGGCTAGAGTGCACTATACTGAATCTAAAATGTGTGTGTGTTTCTTTTTTTTTAAAGACAGTGCCCAACTATGAAAGAATTGTTGTATTCCGCCTGGGTCGCATCCGACCTCCTAAGGGGCCCGGGGTGGTTTTGATGCTTCCGCTTATTGATCAGTGGCGAAGGGTGGACCTAAGAACCAGAGCTTTTAACATCCCACCATGCAAGGTACGACTAAAAGCACTGAAATTAATTGTTTTCACATTTTATGTAGCTCTGCAAACCCGCAACAGGAAATATTTCATTATTACAACAGCATTTTCTTGTCCTTTTGAATGAACAATAGATTTTCTGCTTTTGCTTTCTCGTGTCAGGTGACCACTAAAGATGGCGGCCTGGTGTCTGTCGGCGCGGATATCCAGTTCCGGATCTGGAATCCTCTCATGTCTGTGGTGGCAGTGCAGGATTTAAACGCTTCCACACGCCTTACTGCACAGAACGCTATGACTCAGATCCTGGGGAAGAGGACCGTGAGAGAGATACAGACAGAGAGAATCAAACTGGGTGAACATCTTGGGGTGAAAAGATAAATCTTTTTCCATTTCTTTTTGTGTAGATTTTAGTCATTTACGTATTTACCTTGGGCAGATTCTTAGATTTTGTAGCGAAATGTTAAGAATGTTAACCGATAATGAACATTTTGTTAACTCTGGAAAAGACTGACTCCAGATTCTTAAATAATTACAACTCCGGGAATGTTTTCCAGATGGACATAAATGAGCTGACAAAGCCTTGGGGGTTGGAGGTAGATCGGGTCGAGTTGACTCTAGAAAGTGTACTCCGTGCCCCGGATCAGTCTCACTCAGGGCCACTCATCATGCCTCCCTCTGTCCCTGGCCTAGAAGGTCTGACTGGACCGCTACAACTCGCCATGCAATTTCTGGGGCAAACAACAGCAGTAACTACACCTGCTAAAGGTGCATTTACTACTCAATGTATACAGGATACAATTAATGTACAGTGTTTTTACTACATCATCATCATATTGGCTTGTATGTGCTACTGTTCAGATAAAGTGCTCTTCACTGATGAGCTGAACACAGAGAATCCTGAAACTGAAAGCAGCAGTGTGATGGAGGAGCTTCTGGCAGCAGTGAGACTAGTGCTGTCTGAGAGCTTGGTTAGGCAAGTAGGAGCCTGTTTCCAGTTTCACATCAATACCAGCTCTGGCCAAACCAGGAGCTACTATGTAGATCTAACGCAAAGTAAGTACAGTTGCACCATTTTTCTAGCCTCAAAAGCATTTTGGCTTTTACATTAATATTAAGGTCCAAATTCAGCAAATTACCCTCTTAAATTTTATGGTAAATGCTCACCAGGGTGAGGGAAATGGTTGTAAAAATGGTTTTAAAGAACATCCAATTAACATTTTTATAGTTTAGATAAAAGTATAGTATTTAGAATATTTACATTTACATTAACGTCAGAATATATTGTGTTGTTTTTTTATGTCAGTATTAAATACTGATTATAAATATGTAAGAAACGTCATGCTGTGAAGATTTAATACTAACACAAATATTACAGCATTCATATTATTGATATATAATTAGTTTTCAGATTACTGAAACAGTTGACATCTACAGTATATAACATGACTGTTATACATATTCTCTCTCAATTTCCAGACAGTGGAACATGTGGTGCAGGTGAGGCGGCCCAGCCAGACGTGTCTCTCAGTATGAGTGAGCAGGATATGTTGGCCATGTTCCAGGGTAGTCTGCGACCAGTCGTAGCATACAGCAGCGGCAGATTAGGAGTTGAAGGAGACTTAAACACTGCCATGAAACTAGACACACTCGTTAAACTAATTAAAACTTCATAATGTCTGACCACAACTCTCTAAAAAACAAGAATCTGGGTTTATAAGAGGAAATAAGGACAGATTTTAGAAAAAAGAATTAGAAATTAGAAAAACTAATTAGATAAACAGAAAATAGAACATTTTGTTGCACTGTTTAAAAGTACTACTATTTATATTTGTAATTAAATATTAAAAAAACATACTTTAGGAATTTAGTAGTTTTTTAGATTATTATGTGTGTGTAACGTGTATTGTGTGTGTAATGTGTTTGTATACAGTGTATGTATATATATATATATATATATATATTATATATATATATATATATATATATAATATATAGATATATCAGTTCTTTACAATATAGAATATGAAAATAATTTAATTATGGGTGTATTTTTATTTATTTTATAGTACTACTCTTAAAGGTCAGGTTAGCATTAATGTGGCTGGTTCTATGACCCTTTTACTTCACACAGATGTTTATTTAAAAAAAAAACGCCCACAAGGCTGCTATGTAACATTTTCAAACCCATGTTGTTCTGAAAAAGCACTACTTGGTCAGTACTGAGTTACATAAAGAGAACTGCTCATAAATGTCTGATTATTACAGGTCTTTGCAGTCCGCTTATCTGTTGCATTAATGTAGGCAGTGCTGGTGGCCGGTGAAGTGCTAGAATGCCCAGAAATAAGGGTGGATAGTAAATGAATAAGGTCCGAGGTCTGATTACAAAAACATGTCAAGGTTTTTAATATATCACTTTGCTAAGTGGTGTATGTCAATGACTCATTCTTTATCTTTTATGCCAGTGGTCCCCAGATTTGGTCCTGGACGGTCGGTCGGTGTCCTACAGAGTTTAACTCCAACTTACCTCAACACACCTACCTGTAAGTTTCAAGTATACCGAGCAAGTAGGGTTGGAGCTAAACTCAGGACACCGGCCCTCTAGGACCAAGTTTAGTGACCCCTGTTTTATGTTATCCTTCCATTATTCTATTATTGTATGCATTACATATTGTGTTTTCATTACATTACACAATTTGTTTATAAAATTTATAAAATGTTATAAAGCATAATTAAAAATGACCTGTTAATTGTTTTGGACATTAGTTATATGGATATCCGATTACCTTTTTTTCCGGTCAGAGTAGCACTGGATTATAAATCGATTTCAGGAATTTTGACAATGTGACATGGCGGATGAAGTGGAAACAGTGTTATCTAAAAAGTTTGGGTGCAGGTTTTCTTTTCAACTAAGCGAAAGCCACTCCTGAGTGTAATTAAAGCTAAACTTAGTCGATTAAACAGGTGGATTCAGGCATAGCTCATAATAAATTTGAATGAAAAACATTAATTACATCTTCCCTTTCCCGGTTGAATTTGGACACACCTGCGGATGATTCACGCACTGGGTTAAATGTGGAGCAATCTATCAAAACCAAACCAATCACTAATCAACCTGGCACAGCAGCCTCAACTCTCAGGATTTTACCAGGAACTGATTTCCTGCTGTTTTACTGTATTCCAAGGTAAAATATTTGCAGGAAAAGTTATTTTAGTTAATTTAAACACAAAACCCTGCAAACAATCTGTTCTAAAATACTCGGAATAATCAATTAGGAAGCCTGTCAAAACCACTGTCTCTTAAGTAAAAAAAATTGTGGAAGCTGTTTTCTCCAATAGCCTGGCGAATAGCTGTGAGCACATGAGCTACGCAGTTAACTAAGTTTCGTGTTTTGCAGCTAAATGGCGCTCAAATTGAAAGTCACATTACATGCTAACCACGTTATTTTAGATCAAAACTCAATTATACACTACTACATTTTATATTTGTCAATGTGGATTACAGAATGGAAATAATTTTTGAGAGAGCAAAGAGTTTTGCTTTTGTAATAATTACAAGTTATTTCTGTCAAGTAACAAAAAAGCACCAATCAACAAATCAAAATACAAACAAACAAAAATAAACAATACATAATATAGACTCGCCTCTTCTGTACATAAAAAACAAATCTAACCTCAAATTAGGCTACTGCAAACACCAGCTCAAAAATGGCCCCCAGTATACAAATCAATAGAATCCATGAAAAACAACTGACAGGTGGGACTTGGAGGCTACAACTTTCATTTTAAAGATTTGCCTCTTGGGTTTTCTCAGGTCTTTTCGACAGCAATTTTTCCCTTGCAGCCTTGGTTCTGGATTTATCCCAGGAAGATGTCTGTAAATAAGACATTTTTAGTAACAAATACACTTAAGTAACTTAAGTGTATTATAATGACAATCCCTACCAGCAATCTAAACCTAAATAATTAAAGACTTCGCTTTGTTGAATAAAACTAAATAAAACTATTAACTCAAATATGAACCAGTGCAACAAAACAGAATTTCAGACAGTGGCTTCTACAATAAAGCACATAAAGGTGGATTTTTTGCCTGATAATCAAAACTTTTGGGATCCTGTATTGTTTTAGAATGCATGTTTATTTTTTCATATAATTACCAAACAGGATCAAATGAGCATTCACAGGCAGGTTACCCATTTCTTTAAGATCAGCAGTACTGGCAGACGTCTATGTGTTTGAACGTGTGTGTGGCGTCACTCTGTGATGTGGGCGGGGTTGGATGTCCACCGCAGGCTTGTTGCTGCCTGCACTGTCCTTGTGTCTGTTGTATTGGATTAGGAGATAAAGCCCTTATCTTGTCCTGTATGCTGTTAGAGAATAAAGTTGCGCATGTATCCCAACCTGGAAGAGACGGGCCGTATCCGTCAGTATGGGGACCCCTGACAAAGATGCATGTTAAAAGCATAATCACACACAGAAAAACACATTTTATCCATTTCCCACTCACCTTTTACTCAGAGTTCAGGTAAAATGTGCAGGCTGGATAAATCTTTAGTATTCTTACCTGTGTGGGTAATGTAAGGACAATTCGACTGCGTATGATACCCTATACCTGAATAAAAACTCGCAGTCGAATTATGTGATTTAAATTTAAAAAAGCTTCATTTGGGTGTTAAAGATGTACCATTTAAATTATTAGGTTACATTTCTGATTAACAGATTACATAACAGATACAGATCAAAACTCATGCAGATCATCAAAAAAACAGCAATTTACTGCAATCAGATAAAAACATCATTTTACTGTTAAATTTCCAAGAATGTTTCACAGCATAGATTTCTCTAATGCATGTTGTTACATGTAAACTGATATTTTAACCTTGAAACACTGGAAGGAGGCGCGCATATAAAACTCTGAGCAGACACACTCTCTGTCCCTTAGAGTGATGGAACTCAGTGGTAGGTGTGGGTGGTTAAGAGGATTGTTTATTTTAAGTTTTTTTTGCTGAACGCACTGAGAAACATGCAAAGTGTCCTATCAGAAGTTAGACGCAGGTGAGAATCAGCACGCATTACCTGTTGTCTCCAAGGTTTTACCACACACCTGCTGCCACACTGAGAGACAGAAAGGGGTGGGTGAGTTGTTCGGGTCTAAGTTTGGGTGTAAATATGGTTATGTGTGTAATGGCAGTGAGGTTTACAACCTGGAGCGCTTCTCTGGCTCGATCTCTTGCCAAGTTGGAAAGACCAGGCCATGCAAGAGCCTGCCACAGTGGGAGTGTGCCTGTTGCAACAGACACACTATTTCCAGCAAGCAACTCCACTGTAAGACCTTTCAACGAGATTCCTGGGATGTGGAAGAACAGCATAGGGAACCTCTACACCTTCTGGAAACTTGATGGATTTAAGAACATCCATCATATAATGGTGCATAATTTCAACACATTTGGGCCAATTTACAGGTAAACATTAACGATCCCTGAAATATTCTGTGACATAGCCAAGAATGTAATTCTTTTGATTTTCTGTGTCATAACCAATTAGGAAATGCTGCAATTTATCTTCCCAGAACTACAACACATTAACAAAGATGCATTTGACAATTATGCATCATTCATCTAATGGACCATTAAACATTGATGGATCTTTCTATTGCATGCATTATTTCATAAAGCAAATTATTGCATATAAGTATTTTTTGGGAAATTTTAAGGAGAAAAATATTAAATAAATGCTATAAATAAAGTAGCATTTTATTAAAATAAACTGCATTGCATTTGAATTTCATATAAGGTACATATAGAAATAATTTGTGTCACAGACAAACTACCCAAAAAGAAACTTTATCCTCTTGTCCTGCTGTAAAAGATTTAATAGTCAAAACAGACATTAGAATTAAGACAGATATGCAGAAGAAGAGAACAAGAGGGTGTTCCTCCTGTCCTTTTATTAAATCTGTAAATCCGTCCTTTTATTAAAATCAGTACTGTTTGTAACAGGACTATAAAGTGTAAATTATGAAATTCCTTTTGTGTGGTAAAATGCCTTAATGTATGCACATTTTATTATTTCAGGGAGAAAATTGGGTACTATGAAAGTGTGAATGTTATTAACCCCGAGGATGCTGCTATCCTTTTCAAAGCTGAGGGTCACTACCCTCAGAGGCTTAGAGTGGAACCTTGGACTGCCTATCGGGATTTTAGGAATCGCAAATATGGTGTTCTGCTAAAGTATGATCCCTTATAGTTTACTGGTCACTATTTGGTCAGAAGTGTCTTATGTGTGCCATGTTTGTGACAGTCTGTCTTACATTACATATATATGTCTATAAGCATTATATATGTATTGCACTCATGTAAAATGCTTGTATTGTGTGTAAAATGTGCAGTTTTCATTTTAAAGCAAATCAAGTTTCTTGTATGCTTATGCATATTTGGCCAATACAGTTAATTCTTATACTAATAAAATATTTTGGGGTGTAAACCTCAATGCATCTGTCTGTTCAGAGATGGAGAGGATTGGCGATCCAACAGAGTCATTCTGAATCGAGAAGTAATCTCGCCAAGGGTGCAGGGGAACTTTGTGCCATTGTTGGATGAGGTTGGTCAGGACTTTGTGGCTCGAGTTTATAAAAAAATTGAAAGAAGCGGACAAAACAAATGGACCACAGATTTGTCCCATGAACTCTTTAAGTATGCCCTGGAATGTAAGAATTAATGCACTATACAACTGATCAGCAATGAGATATTTGGACATCAGAACACTTATGCTTAAACTCTTATTAATAATCTAATGTGTGTGTCTTAGCTGTGAGTGCAGTATTATATGGTGAACGTTTGGGGCTGCTGTTGGACTACATTGATCCAGAGGCTCAGCACTTCATTGATTGCATTACTCTCATGTTTAAAACAACCTGTCCCATGCTGTACATCCCCCCTTCCATGTTACGGCGCCTTGGATCCAAAGTCTGGAAAGACCATGTGGAAGCATGGGATGGCATTTTCAATCAGGGTAGAAAAACAAAAATTATTACACAATATATGAAAGTGGAACAAATCAAATAGTACAGATCAAAGTTTGTGATCAAGATCATGTCTTTCTATTTTACCCTATTGCACTCTGTGGCTCAATAGCGGACTACTGTATTCAGAACATCTACAGGCAGCTAAGAAAGGAATCTGCAGGTCAAAACAAATATCCCGGGGTACTGGCAAGCCTTCTAATGCTTGACCGCCTGTCTATTGAGGAAATCAAAGCCAGTGTGACAGAGCTGATGGCTGGAGGGGTGGACACGGTAAAATGGCCTATACAAGTAGTTAATAAATGCCTTAAATTGGTCCTTATTTAGCAATAATTAAATTAATAATGTAGCATGTACTCTGCTTCAGACGTCTATCACCCTCCTCTGGACTCTTTATGAGTTGGCACGGCACCCTGACCTCCAAGAGGAGCTGAGGGACGAGATTGTTGCAGCTCGTACCGCTTCTCAGGGAGACACAGTTCAAATGCTAAAAATGGTGCCACTGCTCAAAGGTGCAGTGAAAGAGACCCTTAGGTATGGACAGCTTTTGCTAGAACTCTGTTCATAATGTAAAAGTCAAGTCTTTATAGAAAACAGTGTATCCAATTCCTAATTATTTCAACAAAAATACAATTTATTATGTTTCTCCTAAATCTCCTAAATCTTTCAAGATTAAATAACTGTAAAAACAGCTATTAAACTGCAGAAAAATGTTTATTTTTATTTATGGGGGGGAATGATGATGGGTGGGCGGGGGTTTTTATCTGATAAAATTCTAGAAAAATATTAATTTCTTAAAAAAGTATATTCTTGTTGCCTTGACTGACTATACAACATTTGCTTCAAAGGCTTCACCCTGTAGCAGTGAGTCTGCAAAGATACATCACTCAAGATGTTGTGATCCAAAATTACCATATTCCATCTGGGGTGAGCCTTGACTTCAATAACCTGAATCTGAGCTATGAAAAAAGCTATCAGTATGTGAAATTATGCATGTGACCTTGAGTGTGTTTTGCTCAGACATTAGTGCAGCTGGGACTGTATGCCATGGGCAGAGATTATCGCATCTTCCCCCGACCTGAGCAGTATCTGCCCTCTCGCTGGCTGAGGAATGAAAACCACTATTTCAGGAGTTTGGGCTTTGGCTTTGGGCCGCGTCAATGCCTTGGGCGCAGAATTGCTGAGACAGAGATGCAGCTCTTCCTTATCCATGTCTGTTATATGCTATTTTAATAATAATTACAACTAGCTAAAAGCTATTAGATGTTTCTATGCTATGCTTTGTCATGAGGTTGATGGTGTGTCTGCTTCTGTGCATGTAAAGTCTGTAACTTATATTTTTGCTTTCACAGATGTTGGAGAACTTTAAGATTGAAAAGCAGAGACAGCTAGAAGTAAGGAGCAAATTTGAGCTTATACTGGTCCCTGAGAAACCCATTCTCTTAACCATAAAGCCTCTACACAGCAGTAAATGATAAACTCTTTCCAGAAGGTAAACAATGTCATATCCTTAAAAACTGATTCATTACTACAAACTTTCAATAGCATCGGACACATATTAAAAAAAACATTAACAACATATTGCATGTAAATGCACCATATTTTATTGTAAGATAAATGTTTCTCCTTAATGATTTTCTTTGGCATCCTGTTTATACTCCATAATGATGATGTTAAATTGGTATTAGGGTCTTCATTCACTTGGTACACCATATAGACAAAAGTATTGAAGCCCCTGACCTTCACATTTTATTCCAGATTAAGTTTTTCATCCTATTCCAGATTAAGTCTTAAATCCTATTCCAGATTAAGTTTTACATCCTATTCCAGATCGAGTCTTACATTTTATTTTTAGATTGAGTCTTACATCCTATTCATTACATCTAATTCCAGATTATGTTTTACATCTTATTCCAGATTGAGATTTACATCCTATTCCAGATTGAGATTTACATCCTATTCCAGATTGAAATTTACATTTTATTTAAATCTTACATCCTATTCCAGATTGAGCCTGACTTAAAAGCAATAGTATTAGTAAGATCGGACTAATGTTGGACGAGGAGGTTTGTCATTCAGTAATAGTTTATAACAGGGGGAACTAGTAGCACAGTGGTTAATGTGTTGGACTGATAAACGGAAGATCATGAGTTTAACCCCCTAGTAACCCACTAATAACCCTAGTAACCATACACTGCTCAGTTGTATATATAGAAAAGTAAATATAAATTAATCCCAAAGGTGTTCCATAGGGTTTTATACACATAGACTTTGTTTCATAATATTTTAGTTATCAAATTAAGTAAGATATATTAAATATGTTAATGCTGTTTTTTTCTAATCCACCACACAGCAAAATATAATATCCAAATTATTTTTGTGTAATCATTTATTCATTAATAGTTGTATTCTATTGTACAGTATTAATTTTTGTATTGATGTTCTTCAGGTTTTACGTAAACGCTTGGTCAAGGGTGGGTAATGACCAGTGGCAGGTGATGCAAGGTTGATGTACGAGCAAATCCATGCTTGTATTCATCAAGTCTGGTCAACAGATCTTGCTTTTCTTTCCCCCATTGCCTGGCGTTTTCTTCCAGCTACAACACAACACTGACTCAGCTCCTAGAGGTCATAATTTCAAAATTTGTTTCATTTTTGAAGTGAGTGACTAGAACTAGAAACACACCTGTTTGCCCAAAGTACGGGTGCAGGCTTCTGCTTTCTCCAACTGCTCCAACAGTCGGAGCTTCTCACAGTCCGGAAAAGGTTGCTAAATTCGAATAGAATAACACCAATCAACAAATAATGCATGTGTAATTTATCTATATCTAAACAAATCCTTTTTTTACATTTGTCAGACCCTGATGTTATTATAAAACAGTTTTTATTAAGAGGTTATTCATTTCTATTTGATTAATTTGACAAGACACTGTATTCTTGTATTCTTTTTAGATAAGTATGATCAATGATCACTGGTTATATTAAAATGTATGCATCAAAAATATCAGAATGTCCAGTCTGAACAATAGTCAATGCCTGTGTGATTTATTTTGAAAGTGTTTTGTTATGAGGAATTGCTATACCATACTTTATTGACAAAATTAAGACAAAGTTCTGGTATAGTAACCGCTATAAGTGTGTTAAAGGATGGGAGATTAAACTGTGAGTGTGTGTGTTGTGAGTTGTACCTGTGCAGGTTGTTGTATAATAATAGGCTGAGGCTGTTGGCGAAGTCTCTCCAGCTCTTCTCTAAGGCGAGAGTTTTCCGAAGCCAATATAGACTTAATCTCTCTCATTTTGCTTTCCTCTGAATCTAAACATACAAGCCAATGTTCTGCTGCTTCATCAGTTTATCTTTTTTCACTAATTCCTACTAGATCAGTAAATTTTACCTTCATCATCACCTCTTGGAGGAACTGACTCTGTAGCAGGAAATCAATCACAGATCAATTATTAGTCTATTAGACATAGAATGAACTGCAGCACCATCTCTGTGCTCATTTAACATGTAAATGCTGTACCATCAGAGTAGATTAAAATAAGACCACATGACATGGCATGGATATTTATTCTATATAGACACACCTTTCCCCTTTAAGACCTTCTTCTTCCTCTCTGCAATTTCTTTATTTCTCTCTCTCAGTTTCGTGGTCAGGACCCTCTCCATCTTTTCAATAACCTCATTAACCAATAAGAAGAAAGATACATCTAAATGATGCAGAACACACCTTTAATGTTTAAGAATATTACAGAGAGGATATAGGATTACATTAAATATTAAAGTATTACCCTTTCCTGTTGGTATATTGTAGCCTCCAGAATTGATAGTTTTTTAATCTGTCCTTGGTAGCGCTGCAGCTCTGCCTGTTGTTGTTGGTGCGTTCGCTGTAACCGCACCAACTCCTTTTCACTGTCATTCTTCTACAGAGAACAACAGGAAATATTTTGCGTAAAAGCAGTTAATGGGAGCTAAAGAAACGATAGATGTTCTTTTAAAACTTCAGCAGATACGCAACAACCCATCTTCAAACAATGTCTATGGCAGAGATTACTGATGTATTATTCAGTATTCCCATCACCTCAGTAAGCAGAACAAAGGGATGGCAGGAAGTCAATAGATAATGTATTTTAGATTGCATGAAGCCATCCATGTAAATATCCATAGGCTACTGACTGTTTGTTAAAGCATGTCAGTCTGGTGGGGGAGACAGAGAAAGAAAGAGAGAGAGAGAGAGAGAGAGAGAGAGCTATAACTCACCCTAATCAGCTCATTCTGAAGCTGTTGGATCTTTTCCCTCTGATCTGCTGTCTTACTACTCTCACTGGCCAGCTTGCTTTTCAGAGAAACTGAAACAATAGTGCTGATCAGTGGGAGAAGGTTGGAGCAGAAAATACTGTATATATATTTATCAAGTTTTATTTGACAACTTATAAGGTTAAATGCTTAAACGGAGTTACAACAATTCGAAGATTTTTTTATAATGTAAACTTTGACTTAATGTGTTCGGTCACAAATAGAAAAATTGTTCCTAAAAAAAAGTATGACAAAAAAACCCTTTAGGTGCACGGAAATACTTAAACTGTTCTGTAATTAAAATTCGCAATAATGTGTTGCAAGCAAACGAGCCAAATATTTTTTTTAAGGAGGTCAAGACCATGCAGCATTCAAAGACACAGCTGATTTCTCCATTTGCGTCAAGACTGCTCTGCCCAGACTTAATTTGATGGCCTTAAAAGTCTATAAAACCTTGCAAATACCTGTGTATGTGTGTGTGTCCTTCAAAAGATAAGTCCCTGAATTCTTATCAGACTCTCAGTGCTAAATGAGCAGTCTTGGCACAATCCACAGAGGGGAAAGACAGCACCTTCAACTTTACTCTAAACTATGCTGGCATCTTACAGCGCAACTTTCTACTGTTGGAAAAATTGTATTTTTTTATATTGTGATTTTAAAAAACAAATACCATTGCTAGAAAATTGTAGTAAGCAGTCCCCCAGCACACAAACGTCTCCACACATTATTATGGCATCCATTCGAAGACGGTGCTTTTGTGTAAGCAAATCTTTCTCTTTGCCACATTGTATTGCACATTTTACTTATTGTACTCGTGTATGGTTTCATTATAATTATTTGATTTAAAAAATGTGCCAAACCTTTTGGATTGAGCCTAAAAATAAATTATATATAAAACTGTAATAGTGTTATAAATTTCAAACCGAGTTGACTTTACAGATAGAAATAAATATACAGAGAAAACTAAAAGTAAAACTGATTAGTCTGTAGACATAACAAGGAGAATTTATTTCACCTAGTCTGTCTGCAATCTCAGCCTTGGTCATGACGTCAACATCGGTGTCATCCAGCACTGTTCGGCTCAGATCCTGGTTCATAGAGAGCTTGCTGCGAAGTTGACTGTTCTGCTTCTCCAGACTGGTCACTTGAGAGCGCAGAGCAATGATGTCCTCGGCCATCTTGCACATGGCAGAACAATAATTTTCTAGCTCCTTGGAAAAGATACAGGGCAAAAATTAGTAAATGTCTGGATTAGTAAATGTCTTGAGTATTATTTCACAGGATGTTTAACCAATGTAGGTACATAAATGATGGGCACAGGATACATACAGGGTTTTTTTTTTTACATATATGTCATAAGTTTGACATTTTACTTGCTAAAATATTTATTCCAGCAGCTTTAAACACCAAAGAATTGTAGTTACAAACCTTATCCACGTGGTGTCTCTACTAGCATATCAAGTGGAACCTTAACCATAGTCTAGTAAAAGGATTTCTGTTTCTGTTGTAAGTGTCTAAGCTAAATTCATGTCAACTTAATTAGCATTCATGTATTACACATCATAATCATGTTATAGCAGAAGGATAAGATAATGTCATATTGTAATTTTGTCAGGGAAATAGATTTTAAAATAAGGATGCATTATGTGTTGCTTTTTATTATAAACAGCATGGCTTAATTTGACATTTTGATAGAGTTAATGCATTTAATATGCTATTAAAAAAGACTTAACAGTGAAATGATTTTTTAAAGTCAATACATTGATGTTTCTCTTCTGTTTAATTAATCTGAGATATAAAACTGGGCCTGCATAGACTGTAGTCACTTCACACAAGTTTCAAATACTGTAAATGATTCTGATCACATGTAAAATGTAAAAAAAGTAGGGTCCATAATATACATTTTCTAAACCTCAAATTTTTGTTTTTAGTGGTAAAAATCACATCTTATACCTTTAAATAATGTAGGATCTATTAAAAAGTTCAATTAAACGGATAATGTGGGAAAAAAAGAAAAACAAAACAAAAATAACACAATTGGTCTATAACATGTCTAAGATCCTTGACACCACTGTTCGCCACAAACACACGAACAAAAGCATCTTAGACTTTAAATTATATGGAATTAAATATATAGCATGGATTAAAGCATCATGTTTTCATGCCTGTGGCTATATTACTGTTTATCCGTCTTATGTACTAGTAATTAGCTCTGTTTATTATTCATTTAATGTAAAGGGAGAAACAGAGAGGATGATAGTGATAGAAGCCAGGAATGGGAGGAGAGAACACATGTTATCAAGAGATTTTAATCTGGGTCAGGGTGAAGGCAGCTCCCTTGGGTCCTCTGGATGAAATCGAGCGCCTAATTGAAAGGGCACACATGCAAGCTGAGAATCATGACTGGTGATGAGATGGGAGACTGGGGATTTACTGGGAGAAAGAAAGGAATATGGAGGGGTGGTGACTAATGAGGAGCCTGTCCAAGACAATTTATTTGGTGCAATACTATTTTGCTAAAATTATACAAGTAAGCAGAATAAAGAAAGCAGAGAAAAGCAGAAGACAGAGAGAGAAACAATGCAGACCTCCTGTGTGAGTTCAGATAGAAGAACACCAGGATTCCACACAGCACTCAATGTAGCTTCAGGTTAAATGTATCAAGAGCACTCTCTCACACTCTTGCTTTATTTTTCTTTTTGTTGTCTCTCTCTTTGTCTCTTACTCTCCCTTTCTCCCTCTCCCATGTTTTCTCTGCAGGTTTGGTGATGATTGCATGCTGACAAAGTAATGTCAATATTTTCTTCTATTTTCATGTCTACCCTTGGTGACTGGTGGTTTAAATCATCCTAGCTGCCTATGGCCATTCCTTTTATTTCCCCAGAACACAAGAATAATAATAAACCTATGGCCTTATAGAAAATTTTTAATTCAGTCAATATTTGCGCCCATGTTGCTGCATAATATAATGTCTGTAAATGTTAATCTATTCAAGAGGCAGTGGCTGTATGTCCCTGGTGCCTGAGAAAAATGACAGACATACAATTATTCTATCAAATACTTCTGTCTAGAGAACATACTAGAGGTTTGCAGAAATGTTTTTTTAGAGACATTGCAAATCCTAGATACCAGAAACTGTCATATAGACGTCATCGTCCTTAGCTGATTAGAGCTAGAGACATTTTAGATTAATCTAGAGGATCTGTATGGAGTCATTAAATCACTCAGTGGGTGCGAAACTTACTTTGGTTTGATGTTCAGTAATCTCTGCAACTTGTGGACCATCATTCTGATCATTAATCACTGGAAGTCTAAAATTTTCAAACAACAATATTCTAATTTCAAAAAATTACTGATCAAATCACTAATTTGCAAAAATGCTTACAAAAATAGATAAGGTTAAAATAAAAACTGTTAAGCCGTTTACCTTTCATTTGGGGAATGGATTTCAAAGGTTTGGTTTAGCTCAGAAGACCTCTTAGACATCTTCTGTTGTTTCGGTTCTCCTTTACTCTGTTGTGGAGCTTTGGGAATTTTGAAAGTGTGTTGATATTCTGAGAGTACTTGGGCAAGGGCATCATAGGCTGGTAAATCATAAGCATCCTTTTGCAGCTGGACAGAAGCACAGAGAGGAAGACAACCCTTAAACATGACCAGTTAATTAAAAAGGTCATCGGATGACATGATTTATTATGATCTTAATTAGATTAAAAAGAACTAGAAATTAAAAATTCTCATTGGTAGTGTAAAAAACACTTATTTTAGCTCGTCAAAAACAGCTCTGTTCAAAGAAACTTGCTTTAAATGCTTATGAGCTCTGTCCACTTTGTGGGGTGTTTCCACTGCTCCAAAATCATTTAATATATTTTTAATTGTTTAATTATTCATTACCAGAATCCAAACTACACAAGTAAGCTTACTGTAGTGTTACCATTTACCGACAACACACACAGTTTATAATAAGACAATCATCTTGATGCATTGTTTATTATAAATAGTATCATATATAAAGGGGCAGGACGAGCCCCGGGCAGGGGCCTTTGTGTGTGGAGTTTGCATGTTCTCCTTATGCTTGCTTGGGTTTACTCCGGGTACTCCAGTTTCCTTGCACAGTCATAAAACATGTATGTAAGGAGTAATGAGTGTAATGGCCATGAAATGGCCTCGTTGCTGGCATGGTGTTAAAAAGTAAATTAATAAATAATAATATATAAAGATTATGTATTATTGTTATGGCCATGCCATGTTTAACATCCAATCAGCACACACACACTCTAATACTCCTGCACCTCATCAGTCAATCACAATCATTCAGCCTATTTATACACAAGCCCTTCACTCAGTCACTGTCTGGTCTTGCTAATGGTTAGGATTTCACTACTGACCTGTTTGCCTGATTCCCCTGCTTTTTATCAAAAGCTCCAGAACCCAGGTCCAGATCCTCCTAGCACTAAAGCTAATATTCTCTTCTAAATTCTGCATGCCTTTCACTTTTATAATTAAAGTAAACCGCTGGGTTTTATGATGATGTCTGGCTCCTCTTTGAAAATTATATTGGTGAGGTTGTACATCGAGAGAGAGTGTACACTGTAGCTGCATTCATTGTGATTGATTCAACTTGCTAACTGTAGCACAATATTAGAAAGGGCAATTTGCATTGATTCATAGAAAAAAATACACTTAGGTCTTTTGAAGGTGAAACTGGGACGATCCATTTTTCACAAGTAACTTCTTAGCAAAACCTGCTGTATACTGACCCTCATTTATAAAGCTGTAGAAAAATAGTTTGCGCAAATATTAACACATTTAGGTAGATGGGGGAGGCACCATTTTGCTCCAGCCTTGAAAACAATTATGGACAGTTTACATCCCACCTGAGGCCAGGGTTGCCAGATTGGATTGTACGGCGGTAACACCCGTAATCATTTGACAAAACCAGTGTCACTGTTAACACAGACTACTGCAGAAAGCTTACTATTTGTTGTATCAAATTTTATTAGCCAGCCTAATGCATATTTTTGGTCTAAAATGAAAAGAAGCCCAATTGGAAAGTAACTAAACAGCAATGTCAGTCAACAATCGTGGAAACGGCCTTGATCTGTGCAACGCCAGCTTGATTTGAGAAAGAAGAAATTATTTAACAATATAAAAAAAATCTAACCACTGTGTAGATCTTTATCATGGTTGTATACACACACTGCCAACACACATTTTAGTTTAAACACCACGTAAAATTACATTTTACATCTGATGAGCCCTTTAATGTACAAATGTAAACAGACTGTATAAAAAAATCTGTCCTTAATGGATTCTGTTCTTTACAGTGTATTTCTGAATGAATATCTTTAACGATATGCACTATAGAGTAGGGTCTATAAAACAATTTAGTGACTTCTTATAGTCTATATTGATCTTTATTGTCTATCTTTATCTAGTTCTATATGTAATGCTCTTCTAGTAAGTTTTAAATCTGTTGCTAAATTCAGTTGTAGTTGCAAGAAAAAATATTCAATTTTGTTGTATGATGTTGAATGGCAATACAGAAATTTCCCTCTTACTATAAACAGCCTTCTTATTAGGATCAAATACAGATATATTGAAAATTTTATATAATAAACCAAGTCACCCAACTGCACCCAATCTATTGGCATACCTGTGTAGTGGCAGGAGAGACCTGTGGATCCTTACAGTTCTGCATTTAGCTGAGATTTATAAATATTCTGATTAGGGAGGAGAAACAGCTTTAGACATAATGAAATGGCAGAGCTGAAACTAGGCTGTTTCTACAACACAAATCCTGCTAAGCAACTCCCGTAGGTACAGTGACTTTCAGTTCTTATTACTGTTCAGTGAACTGTTTATCAGGTGCTACAAGCTGTAACATATTTAAGTAACAAAATCAAAACAATAATTTATTTTCAAATCCATCCATCCATCCATCCATTGTCTTTACCTACTAATTCCTGATCAGGGTCACAGGGATCTGCTGGATCCAATCCCAGCTGTCATTGAGCAAAAGGCAGGGGCACATCCTGGACAGGTGGCCAGTCCATCACAGGGCCACATACAGACAAACAACCACACACACTAACACTTGTGGAGAACATGCAAACTCCACACAGAAAAGACCCTGCCAGGGATACGACCCTGGAACCTTCTTGCTGCGAGGCAACAATGAACACCACTAAGCCACCGTGAGGCGCTTTAGGTTAAATCATTAATGCTCAAGGAATGACCCTGTCCTGCCTTTATTGCGTGCTAATGAATTGCTTGTTTGCGCAGAAGAAGAAGAAGATTGATGAGAGAGTTCTGTGCTCATACTGTGAAGACCTTGTTCCTTATTCTGATGCTGGCTGGCAGCACAGCAAGACAAATGTTAGCTTCTGAATACAAAATTTTCCCCCATGACACAAATCAATAATCCATTAATTCAGCTGTCTGTATATAAAGATTTTACATTTTAGTCCTGGCATTTTAAATTCTGTTTATTTAGATTAAATCATAAATACCAGTCCTGTTAAAAAATCTATCCTGGAATTATGATTACTAGAGCAGTGTTAAGTTTCTTCAACTGAATGTCTGGCCTCCAATCAGATTAATGTGACTAAAACCACATGACCACATCTCCCGATAGGCCGGCAGGTTGCATAGCGACAGTGAGGAAAGGGACCCTGTAGTCCTTTCCTTGCAATAAAAAAACACCCCGCCAATAACAATCTTTGTGATGCCTAGTTACAAGTGGCACATTTTCATGTATGTAAATACTTAACAGCCCACTCTTTTACAGTTTAAATCATCCAGCATTGCAATGATAAGCTTGTGATAATGTCATGTTCCATACAACATGTATTAGACTGAGATGATAGACAAGTTATATAATGCTTTAATAAATAATTAGATTTGTCCACTCCGCACCTAAAAAAAGAAATAGAGAGAGAGAGCATGCATGAAGAGAGAGAGAGAGAGAGAGAGAGAGAGAGAGAGAGAGAGAGAGAGAGAGAGAGAGAGAGAGAGAGGAGTATCAAAAGCATAAACAGGCAAAAATTTGGCAAACCTTTAAAGTTAATATGGAATTAAATGCTCCCTATTATCTATTAAATGACATTACATAGATATGCTAATTTTTAAGGGAACACTATCTTCTTGTTACCTTTAGATACACACATACACAAGAGGGATAGAAGCATATGAGTGCCATGACACCAGGTGGCAGGCTGATTGCCGTGCTGTGTGAGATGTATGCTTGGAGGCTTGCTTCTATCATCGCTGTATCAGTATTCAGGACACAGCCTGCTAAATGCAGCAAATGGGCCTTCAGAAGACTGACAGGCTCGAGTCTGTCGCCACCACACAGAGCTCAATTAGCCTCAGAGCAGGGCTACGTCCCCAGAGACTCCCTCAGTGCTGCTCCTGGACTCTGTTTAAACCTTCACCTCCATTCTCCTCCTTGAGGCATCCTTTTTTTACCTTTTTCAGCATTCAAATGTATTTGCTTTCTTATTTGGTTTCCTTCCTGGTTTTAGACTGCTTTTTCCACCTTTGTAACTCATGTTCATTTCTTCTCACTTTGTGGGAAGTAGCAAGGCCCCAACCAAATCGCTCTGGATAAGGGCATCTGCCAAATGCTGCAAATATAAAAGAAATAATATTTAAAAATGGGATAGTGGTAGCTCAGTGGTTAAGGCGTTGAACTGCTAATTGGAAGATCAGTGTTTGGTTCCTGGCATAACTGGGCCCCTAAACAAGTCCCTTAACCCTAATTGCTCAGTTATATTAAAGCCTTGACTCGCATATGAACTTAAGTGACATCCCATTCCTAATCCATAGGGTTCAATATGACGTTGGTCCACCCTTTGCAGCTAAAACAGCTTTAACTCTTCTGGAAAGTCTTCTGGAATTTTTGACCATTCTTCCAGAAGCACATTTGTGAGGCCACACAATGATGTTGGATGAGAAGACCTGGCTCTCAGTCTCCGATCAGTCTTCATCCCAAAGGTCGGGTTGAGGTCAGGACTCTGTGCAGGCCAGTGAATCCACACCAGACCATCCATGTCTTTATGGACCTTGCTTTGTGCACTGGTGCACAGTCATGTTGGAAGAGGAAGGGGCCAGCTCCAAACTGTTCCCACAAAGTTGGGAGCATGGAATTGTCCAAAACGTCTTGGTATGCTGAAGCATTCAGAGTTCCTTTCACTGGAACTAAGGGGCCAAGCCCAGCTCCTGAAAAACAACCCCACACCATAATCCCCCCTCCACCAAACTTTACACTTAGCACAATGCAGTCAGACAAGTACCGTTCTCCTGGCAACCGCCAAACACAGACTCGTCCATCAGATTGCCAGATGGAGAAGCGCGATTCGTCACTACAGAGAACGCGTCTCCACTGCTCTAGAGACCAGTGGCGGCGTGCTTTACACCACTGCATCTGACGCTTTGCATTGCACTTGGTGATGCATGGCTTAGATGCAGCTGCTCGGCCATGGACCCCTTCCATAAAGCTCTCTGCGCACTGTTCTTGAGCTAATCTGAAGGCCACATGAAGTTTGGAGGTCTGTAGCGATTGACTCTGAAGAAAGTTGGTGACCTCTTCGCACTATGCGCCTCAGCATCCGCTGACCCCGCTCCGTCAGGTCTGCATGCCTAGGTGCTTGATTTTATACACCTGTGGCCATGGAAGTGATTGGAACACCTGATTCTGATTATTTGGATGGGTCAGCGAATACTTTTGGCAATATAGTGTAAATGCTCTGGATAAGGGCATATATTCATATGCCATAAATGTAAATATTTATTAGGCCTATTTTGTTACCTTGAAAGTAAAATTTAAATTTGTAGTATTTAAACAGGTAGAGAGGCAGCTGTGAGCCCTAAAGTAGTGTTGTATAGTTTAAATAATTGTCCTGCAGTCTAAAGTTTAAAATAATTATTTATGTTGAAAATGATCCCTTCAAATTTTGAATAGTATAGTTTGAATTTTAACAATAGCCAAAATGCAAATTTAAAACATGAAATAATCTTACAATAAAATATTTAGTAGTATAACATATTAAATGTCAGGCTTCATTCTGTACAACATTAATTTTTAAAAGCTTTCAGACATCATCTTCCTTTAACAGGATGTAGAAACGATGCCTCTATTCTGAATCCTGTGACCTACATCAAAAACACAGGGTGGGTTTGACTGCAGAGGCTCTGGTCTGTAATAACTAACTTTACTTGCATGAACCAGCTTCTGAAATTTAATTTATCATATAAAATGAGCTGACTGAGGTGTGAGCACGAACATGTGAGGTCCAGGGACTGATCCTAATTTATCTTTAATAACCTGAAACAACATTACCCTGACTTAAATCAATCTACACTCTATATTTTGCTTTAGATTATCGGTTTAGCCCAAGAGCCGTCAGTTAATTGCCTGGTCAGCACATATCAGGGGGGATTTGTTTGTGTGGCGGTTTGTGAGTCTGGATGGCGTGTGCATGTCAAGGGCAGCAGCCTTGTTGAAGGACGTGTAGCTGGCTACGATTCAGCAAACATTTACAGTACAACAAAAAAAAACCCAAATACTTTTCAGATGCTTACAAATGTTTACCATTTGCATAATTAAGCCATAACAAAGTATGTTATATACAAAATATTTTCTTAGTTGCACTGCGAATAATGAAATCATAGTGAGTGAAATGGTAGAACATAAACTATGATAGCCTTTGTCTAGAATTAATTTTAATAATTTTGAGACAATAAACCTTTCTGAATTCTATATAAAATGTAGAAAGGAAAATGTAATAGACAAATAGTAATAGTAAATGCTGTCATAATGGTGTCACAAATGTTTTCCCAAACATTTAGTAAAATTAATACTAAACATGTTTTCCAAAAATCTTTATACACCTTTTATCTATGGGTCACATGATGCCACAGTGAACCAGAGTGATCCAGAATGATTAACTCAAAACACCAGACATGTTAACACAAGTTTATCACCAGTGAGACTCAAAATGTGTTTATTTTAATAAATTTTTATATAAATTAGATTTTACTAAAATTGCTTCATTGTCACATTACATAAAGACGTCTAAGATTCTGTGTATTGTAAATTTCGAACTATTGTGAAGTAAATCGTTTAATGTGGATTATTTTGTGCAAGGCTTCTTTAAATAAAATCTATTAAGTGGGTTTACTATTTAGTAAATTTAGATATAATAATCCGCCACAATCATAAAATTTATCCACTAAATGATTTTCAGTAACTCCTATATCCAGGTGACATACACACACAGACACCCAAAACAGACACACAAAACTAATGCAAAGTAAATAACTATCCAGTACCTTGAGTCAACACACACTCATGGCTATGTTACACCACAAAAAACAGCCAAATCCTATATTGCTTACAAATTCTACAAAGTGAGATAATGTAGATTTTATAAGTTTAAAAAACTGGCACAGACCCTAATCATTAACTTCCTGTTATGTTTTAACAAATAACGCTGAATGTAAATTCTCATCAATTTACAAAAATGACACTATGCTGGTGTACCAAGCAGGCCACAATTTTCTTGCCTAACACACAGTCACCAGTTGCACCTCTTTCTGCCTCCAGGGTTTTTGTGACCTTTTTAAAGAATAGTACAAGCATTGTATAATGGCTTACACTGAGGGTGACATTTACACATGCCAACCTGGGCAAAAAACATTTAATGTTCTTCATGCCCAACAGGCAGATGGTGTCACTTGCTGGATTTGTTTTAAATGAACTGAACTGTTTATCTGAAACAAAAACGTTTTTTAAAAGTAATATGATGAAAATAACTTTAAAGACCAACTTTAGACACCTACAGTATGTATCAATGGATATACAGCACACACACAGACAATAAGAGCTGCTTAGGTCAGATCAGGACACACACTTGTCTGGAAACTGATATTGGTAGTGGGTGGGGAGGATGTGTGTTTGTGAGGAAGATTGAAATCTGATCGGAAAACGTTTAATGGCAGCAGTGATTTATTCCCAGTGTCTTCTTTCCTGATGCAGTACTTTGTTTTTTATATGCAGACGTTAGTGGGCAACTGCATGAAGGCATTAACTACAACCATCACTGCATATCCTAGTCCATCAGAAATAATAGATGCAGCTCATAAAACTAATGCAAACCTGCCTACAGCTACTAAAGTAAAAGGATGGAAACATAAAGCAATGGAAACACACACCCTTAAAAAACAGAAAAAACTGAACAAATAACCGCCTGATAAATCACATGAGCTCTATTATCAGTTGAAAGCACTGCTCAGGATAAGGTACAGAAAAACCATAAAACACAAACACACCACACACACACAAGGGACAAGATAATATAACTCTCGAATAATCTTTCCCCTAACCTTTGACCTCTCCTTTATACCACTAAAGTCTTTCTAATGATTGACAGTCTGCTCAGTGTGTTAAGATGAAGGAGATAGCGTAGGAGGATAGATAATACACTAAAAAACAATGTAATCAGACAGAATTTTCATCTAGGAGAAAAAGAATTTAGACATAAATGATGGCAGGGCTTTCTGTTAAACGTATCCACAGATTTTCACCTCTTTCTCTCTCTCTTTCTCTCTCTCTCCATTTTTCATGACTACAAAGCAGCTGTAATCGGATACAGCTGCATCCCTGGTGCTTCAAAGTAAGTCCAAAGTGGCAAAAACAGTGTTCACTGCGCTCCTCTATGAGTCATGAGAGACTGTTATCAGACAGAAGCAGCAGCTCTGAATTACCAATGCTGCTATGTAAACAACAGCAAATAACACAGATGCTCATGACACTTTCTCAGGATAGCTTGCAGGACTTCAATTTCGGAATTAAAGTAGACATTTGACATTTATATACCTTTTTAAACTGTAAGTTAATTTTTTTAATTAACAACAGAAAGGGATAAGCGTTTACATACATGTAAAAGGTTCACTAAGACTTTTTATAAAGCAGCCCTGGCTGATAAAAGCACCTGCAGGGTTCCACAACAAAGACCAGCCTTGAGTCTGTGACTGTGCTCTCGTCTTCCACCCAGATCTATAGCTTTAACCTTGCCTCAAACCTCCAGCATCCTCCCACGCTATGCAGTCACACACATGCCTACACACATACACACACACTTTAGGAATCTCTTCAGTCTGACGTTCATCGGCTGTCAAGGTCAGCGATGTGTTGGCTTTGCACACAATAAATTCAACAGTTGGATTTTGCTGTGCTTACCAGTGCTTACTGACAACGTTATATAGACTTGACTAACAAAAATATGGACTTGTGTAATGTAATTTGAAAACCTGACTTGGTTAGACAGATGACATGCAGAAACTAAAGTAAATAGTTAAAAATAAGTGACCTAGAAATGATAAAAATTTTGCTTAATGTTACATTGAGATTAGTGTTTGCATTCCCATGGTAAACGGTGTATGACTGCAAACAGCATGCATGACAGAATGCTCCAAATATTATAAAAATATAAAACCCAATTTTATATAAAGCAATAATAAAATAATATATATAAAGTATTAAAACCAGCACAGTCTTAATCTGCAAACAACCACTAGATGTCACTGTGGCCATTCACAGCAGTGACACTCCACCCTGGGGCCAGTGAGCCAGCAGGACAGACAGACAGCAATAAGACAGACAGCTTTTCACTACCGCATTGCCCAGTCCCATAGGAGCACAGCACAGATCCCTATATCTACGTGTTTGTAAGTGTAAATAACATTAAGTTGCAATCCTATGCTAGATTTAAAGATTGAAATACATTATTCCACAACTGAACCCCGGGTCATTCCTGTTGGGAAAAGCACATGCCTGCCAATAAAAAAAATACATTAATGATTTATCACAAGGCAAGACTGAGCTCTAATATGAGTTTTTATTAAGGAGCTTGGTAGCTAATGCTTTACGAATGTGATGAAAGATTTTGTTTTAGAAAACCGGCTTAGTCAACTGTTTTATTTTTAACAGTTACAAAGACATAGAAAAGCCATGTTTTTCTTATTCCCACTGTCTGTTTTTTAAGAATGGACAAAAAAGTAATTTTCCTGTATTTTGTCTAGCAGTGATTGTTTTAGACTAAAGAAAAAAAGCATGGGACGATTTCTTTTCAAGGCATTCAGTCAAGAAAAAGGATCAATGCAATATAAGGCGACTTGATGAATTCGAAATGTGTACTCAGGTTGAATATTGACCAGCTTCATACTTGCAGCCATTGACAGCCACTGTGTTCCAAATCGATACTGTGCTGATGCCAAATATTGATGCAGTCGTAAGAATATCAAACAATTTAAAAAAAAGCCCATAACTAGCATATGGATGCAATTGTGCCACCCTAATTAGTGCTGAAAGAATACAAACCCAACAGTTGTTGTAGCATTTACAACACAAAAGCTTTACATACTATTTAACATTTTAAAAACATAATCTTAGGAAAAGGGTTCCTATGAGATTATTTCAATAGTAAAGTGTTCCTGACTTTGACACTCTCTGTGAAAGGGAAACCTTTGGGGTAATGCATATATTCTGTTACATGGCCTCATCATCACTATACTTATCAATACAATTGATATGCACAAACCATAATGAGCGCAGTGGAGCAAATGCGGACTATGGAGTTGGGGGTGTAGCAGCAGGGTGTGGTTTCCTGTAAGTAGACAAAAGACACTGTAACAGAATGCCGAAGTGGCGAAGACACGAGGAAGCGGTAGCTGAGTGGTATAGAGAGCTGCCTGGATGTGACTCAGCCTACAGGAGTGTGTGGTGATTTGAGAAAGGGGGGAGAAGAGAAGCTGTGGGGAGTGGGGGAGAGGTACAGTGGACTGTTGTAGGGTGTGGCTTTTCTATACGAGGAGACTCGTCTCCACTGTTTGTCTGCTTCAGCTCCAGCAGTGTGTAAGGAATGTCTATATCTCCTTCAACAAGAGAAGAAAATAGCTTATTCTGAAGCATGAGCTTTACATAGGGAAGTGCACTGCAGTCCACCCGGCCCAAGGTGAAGTCTGGATGCTGTAAAACAAAGAGATAAGCAGGCAAATGTGTGTGTGCAGACACACACACAAACACGCACACACACGTTTATCTATAAAGGAAACAAGATAGTTCTGTACTGCTATTTAATGCCAACAGTTATGGCACAATGTCTTTTTAATCGACACTGTTAAACTGCACAACTGACCCACACAGAAAGCGGCAAGAATAAGCTAATGTAGAAAGAGACACCAGAGATAACCTTGAAATAAAAGCTTTTCTGAGGTGGGTCATGCAGCTATAATTGGCACAAAGGGGTTGAGTAAAGTATTACGACCCATGAGAGCAGAGGCTGCCAGACTAAAATCCAGGCTCCATCAACCAGCACTCTAAATGGGTTCCCTGTGCTGGAAATGGGCTTCCAGACTCTGAACTAATCGAATTATAAGCGGATGCACATCAGTAGACCTGATCCAGATGTTGTACATAATTACATCACATTACATTAAATTTTAGTCTCTTATTCAGGTCTACATTACTCATGCTTCAGAACAGGAAGTAAATAAGGCTATATTTCACAAATGTTCCTGTTATAAAAAAAGTCTACATAATATCAAATTTTACTTTCAAACCAAATGTTCTCAAACTGTTAAACAAGGTTGAAATGGCAGGCAATATTAAAATAAAAAAACAGCAAATAGTAACCATGATAAAAGCTTAAAAATCATTGACGTCCACTATATGATAAAACCAGTGGTTTTGTTCCTTTCACTTCAAAAATCATTTCATATTTATACTTTATATATATATATATATATTTAGATCTATGTTCAAATAATTTATATATATGATATATAATTATATAACAAATATTTAAAATAAATATATATTTAATAAGATATATTTATTTATTTTCACATTTTCCGGATTCAATAAACAGATGTTATATGTATATGTACACCGACACTGTTTTTTTAAACCATGTGTCTTTCTGGCCACTGGGGTAATAATGCGGTGGAGACACAAAGAATAAGCATATGCACAGACACACACACTCACAATACTTTTATCCTGTTTAACATTCTTCTGTCATTCCTTTCGCACCTGAGTGCTTCTCCCCAGACACACACGATTGACCTCTTGCACCAGCCGTGTCAAAAACAAATGGCAGCAGTGCAGAATCATTTATCACCATCTGATTGAGCTGCTGCTCATCTGTATTCCTCACACTTCTCCCAAACGGTAATGAGCAGGGGCAACAGTTGTATTGTGTTGTTTTAAATTTCATACATCCAATCTCCAACTCATGACTCAGACTGCAAGCATGTTCATGATTATTATTAACAGCCCTCAGGACCGCATTCTGAATAACTCCTCACTCCAGAAGTTGCAACCAGTTGCAGCAGCAATTCTCTGGGCTCTGTCCATATAGTGCTGAGCCAAACAAAAGCATCAAAGCCCTGATCTGACTTCTTCTGAGGCGCAGGGCTGGGGAGGAGGCAACATGTGCACTTGATTCAATTAACAGGTTTCAGAGGTCTCCCCTGGGAAAAGAGAGCACAGCAAGAGGGGGAAGCATAAGTGTGTGCAGACTGACAAAGACATGGCTCAACCCCCCATGCCCTGGTTCAGTCCACCTCATTAGTCAAGCAAGTGAGGTTGCCTCAAAAAAACACACACACACATAGGGGCAAGCATGCATTTACACACGGTATGTACACATGTATTCCACTCTAGCATACAAACCTCTAACGCCAACTTGCTAAAGCAATGAATAAGCAGGTCATTGCAGAGAACAAAGACACTTTATTTTATATACTTATCGGACACATCAATGAAGACATGCTATAATGTACTGTGCAGAATTATGCTGTAACACTGTCATGTCTCATAACCTACATCCATCCATCGTCCTCTTTTTATTTTTTTACCTCTTTTACTTTTAATATCAGATAACCCAGGCTATTCCTCTTCTGACTCTGAATAATATACATACTATAATAAATAAAAATGTAATGACTATAGAATCTGAAAAGGATAAAATGAGTAAAGAGTGAGACGCAGCAGTTTTACAGAATTTGCAATTAAACGCTGTGCTGCCAGTTCTTTTACACACAACAGATGTCTGTATTTTTGCATTTGTCGGGTTGTCAGAATCATTTTGGATACTAATGTGTAATTCGACACGAAGACAAACAAGAACGCTCGTTTTCCTGGCACTGAACAATGCTGCCCGGCATGTTCCATCAGCCATGTGTGTTTGATCGATAGAAATTCAGAATTAAAAAATGTGCTTATATGATTCTAAAGGACAATCTGAGATTTAATTACCGTACCTAAATCCTGACATAGACAAAGATGAATGTAATGATATCTGAATGGAAATAAGCAAAGTGATGTACGATATCTGAGCCCTAAAATGAAATAACACATCAGGCAATTAATCAATCTCAGACAATTCTGTTTTAATGAATACGCACGTCTTAACTTGTATGAGACTGTAAATTAATCTGCAGAGCAGCACACATATATTCACCCATTCACTCCCTGCACTCCACACACACACCTGCTCTCTGCCCCTTCCTGATCTCTCGTTTACAGCTGCAATCATAACCATGGCACTAGCCAGAAAGATAATTACATAGAGCCTGAACCGCAGCAGCCGCTGGTACCCGGGAACAGAAGCAGAAAAAAACACCAAAAAAAAAAACCATTACAGCGTTAGCTCTGCAATAACACTCCTCTGAGTGAATTCATCCCATTTACAGCACAAATGGGACCACTCATCTATAACTGGAAGTAGAGGCTCATAAAAAAGCACCAATTCATTTTGCTTTTAAGCTCTGCTTTCTGTTTCTTTCTACATGTTAATTTACATATCGGCTTAACATGTTATCATGATCTGTTTACTCCCTCTGTATTACCATGTGCAGTCTAACAGGCTCTAAAATCTCTTTTTCTATAAAGCAGGGTATTAATTAGAGTATATTATATTATATGTAACAAATTTATTATTTTCTAATCTTTATTGTTAATTAATTGCAAAATAAGTTACAAATTCACTGTCTATTAAGCTGTACAAGAACTGCCTACATTTTCTTTGTGTATAATCCTTCAGGTACCCGATCTTCTTGACATTTGAGTGGTTTACACCCACACAATAGCCTGTAGAGAACTTAGGCCTACATTGCTCCTCCTGCTCCTCCTCCACTCTCCACTAGCGTCTTTCCTCATCTGGTGTCTCTGTTCACTTCACACCATCATGTCTTCATGATCTCAGATTCAACGCCCACATGCAATTAACACTCCAGTACCCAAACCCACATTCATCGCCCAGCCTCACCCTCCTATGGGGCTGGCAAACAAAGCTGGAGATATGGAGACTGTCCCACAGAAAATCTAGAAATATAATTTAAAAAATTAGGGTATTAGATATTTATACATTACCAAGTAGCTAGTTATTTAGTTATTATGTAACTAAATAAATCTTGGATGTGTAAAGTATATATTGTTCTATATTGTGCTATTCTGAAGGGACTTATTTTTTAAATCATTACAATAGGTGTGATTTTAACAGCTGTGTTAGAATAAAATATATGTGGGTAATGTAAGGCTATAGTACAAATGTAGAAAATTCTCAAAAAAAAGGAAGATATATATTAATAAAAGCATATTAATAATAGAATTTTAATTTAAAGAATAAAACATTTAATAATTACAGATCCATCCAATCCAAGTCGCTGGAAAGATCCCAGCTTAGTATAAAGCAGCTTTTGAGAAGAAATAAGCAGTTAGTAAAGGGAGGGTAAGACGAAGAGACAGATGGAGATGGATACTGTGACTAACAGTGCTCCAGAGATGGCCAGTAAAACTGCTCCCTGTCCCCTGCAGCTCATAAAAATTGCTGCGTTAAGATAATAATGTTGTATAGAAAGTATTAAATGGCAATAAAACAGCTATACTACCCTCTTCACACTGTGGGCTCTAAGTCTGTGTGTGTATGTGCCCCATGTGTGTCTGTGTGTGTGTGTAGTGTATGCAGCTTGTCACATTCTAGTGTCATACTGTGCGAGATGTGCATACGGATGGATTTGTAAGTATAAGGTCATTTAGTAATCCCATAATGCAGCTGAAAGATTTTGTCATGCTGTAAATGAAGATGATGCTCTTGTACGTGGTGAATTAGGGAAATGATTCACCTGCATTAAGCATCATTCTGCCATTTTTCTTACTGCTATTACTTTCAATGGCCATTATGCTGCGTATTTAAGCCTCTGCTATCATTACTAATTATCTAAATGCACTTTTGGCCACTTGGAAAAAAAATGTGTGATCATGTGAATAGGAAAAATGCTTAGGAACACACAAAGAGAGAAAGCGAGACAGATAGAAAAAAGGACAGGTTAAATGTTGGTATTTGATTGGAGGAGAATGATCATGTTTACTAACCCCTGAGCCAATCATGAAAGGCAGTGGTCTGCAGTGAGAACATGGAATATATATAGCACCATTAATATTAAATCACTTATTTGTTTTAAGATCTGTAAGTTTGAAAAAGCAAGAACTTTTTTGGAAAGACTTGGATTTCCTAAAAAAAACAATTACAAAGAATCCATAAGTACCTTTCTTAAACTATATAATAGTCCTGTTGTGTTATGGTGATGGTGGCTCAAATGGTTAAGGCGCTGAGTTGTTCTTTGGATGGCCAGGACGGCAGTGGTTCCAGCCCCACTGCTGCCGGTCTGCCACTGTTGGGTCCCTGAGTAAGACCCTTAACCCTTCTTGCCATAAGGGTGCTGCATCATAGCTGCCTTTTTGCTCTGACCCCAACTTTCTAAGATGGGATATGTGAAGAAAATTATTTCTCTGTGCTGTATTGTATGTTACGAATACGCACCTTTACCCCTTTAATATTTTCTAGGCCTTTACTCTTTTTTAGTTCTTTAAGTAAGGATCAATTTACCAGATCTTTAACATCTTTGTAAGCTACGTGTGATTTTTCATATACCAGACTTTAATTAAGTGGTTGGTTATTTACTTGCTAACCCTCAGCCCACAGACATCAGATACCAGCTGTCATATCAGTAAACATCTGCAGGGCTCTTATGCACCAATATAATTGTTCAATTTAAAAGTGTGTTAGGTGTTAGACTTTACTTAAAGCTAAAATAGAAGCAAAATAGAAACATATTAAAGACCAGAAAGAAGAATTTCACAATTGAAAGCTTTCTTCCAGTTCACCACACATTTATATTACATTAACAAGCTTTTTACCTAATGTGTATAGGTAATATGCTCTAGTGTATTTGTTCATCTTGTTAAATTGTTATTGTATAAATAAAGCTGTGAAAACTAATACTTAGCTCCCTTGTTTCAAGCCGAAGTGTATTCACATTTCGCAATAAACTGCAGATGAAGACAGCCTCACTGACGCAGTGCGGCTTCACAGTAACATCTAATTATTTTGTAGCTGCTAATTTCTTTCCATCAGGAATCTGAGAATTATAGGGACAGAGATAATATTGTTTCTTCTGCTGAATGCCAGCAATATTACAGCACATATCCCATTGGTCCAAATAACAAAATGTGGTCTGTAGCTGTAGAATAGTACTCATGCTCCAAACTTGCTTCCAGAGTAAAGGCAGTGGCACAGTCAGGACCCAGGAACAGACAGCAGTGGCCAAGCCCCACGCAGCCCAACAACTTAACCACTGCACTACTATTACTACTTCTCATTACCACTAAATTCTTCTTGGGTAGAAAACCAACAAATGAATGTATGACATCTTTTTAAAATGCAAAGAATATTAAACAACGCCAGACTTAAATAAATAACAAATAGTTAAGAGCAGTTTGATTAGGAGATCATGTGACTGCCAGGACTATGCAGTATATTGTGACTTACGGGATAAATAAGAAGGGATTCTAAGTCTGTTTTTATGTCTAAATCACAGTCTGTATCTCTGGCTCAGTGGGGAAAAATGGCCCTGGACACGGTAAGATGTCATCATGCTTGCAGGGCCCTGAGGGTAATGCTGTTGTTGGGAAAAGATGTGTGAGTGTGTATGGTGCCTGCCTAGTTCTGCATGGGTGGGTATACCAGCAGGGCTGGCATGGCTAGCAGATGGCCTATTCCCTGTGGGCACTGGGCTTTGGCCTGCTGCTTGGCACATTGCCCTGATGCCGGTTTATGTATAGTGGTAGAGAGAAATAGTGGATGAAACGGTGCACAACACAGAGCAGGTTAAGAGGTGGAGGGCATAGGGGTCATGAGTTCAAAGTGTAACAGAAAAAAGTGTAGGAGGGCCACAAATGATAGTAGTTATGACTGTCATAATAAACACCACAATGTCTTAATGTTACAGCAAATATATAAAATGCAAATTAATATCTATTACCGAAGCATACTTGAAAGTATCGACTTCTGTGAATACTAAGTATTTTAGAGTTTTGCATGCCAACAGCGTGCAGCTGAAGACGACACACATCAGGAGTGAGGGATGGGATGCTACAGATGAATGCCTCTCCCCCGAGAGCAGTGCTGCCGAAATGTCACCAGCACCAGCATCCCTGAGCTCACCAGAAGGTCAATAGTGACAGTGACTCTTCCAGCCTGCATCGATTTGCTTTTCGGCTTAATCATTTAGGCAATTACACAGCACACTGACATTCTAATCATGCAAACGAATGCAGATTTTAAGAATTTTTTCAGAAATTCTAATGCAGCCAAGCTTTAAGATAAGTACTTTGAATAGAATCGGCACATACGTTTCCTTTAGAACAGAATAACTGGTTTTATGGCCAATAATGTATGAACGTTAATCATGGTTAAATATATAAAATAAATACAGACCATCATACACCTATTTAGCAAAGTTGAAACAGGGTGGAGTGCAAACTTTAGGTCTGTTAATGTTAATAGACATCTTGTATTATTGCAACACATATAACAAACAGAATTCTGTCTATTTTTGAAGCTCCTATGATGTGACTGCTATATGATTGGCTATAGAACGTCCAACACATGGAGACATGCCACAGCACTGACTGAGCACAGATGGTACAGGACCAGCATGCTAGGCCATTCCTGTTGCCACTCATGCACACACTTTAACATGCCAAAATACACATTCCAGGGCAGGTGGCGATCAGTGCTTCTTATGCAATACAGCAGGATAATTGCATGTATTAAATAGAGTAAGGACACTGTTGCACTTTATTGAGCCATACTGAACATCCGAACATGAACTTACCTGAGGAACAAATTGAGTGCAAAGAAATTACAGACTTTAATGTGGTTCAGTCTCTGTGGGATTCATATTAGCCTTCAGTAAGAGAGCAGGAAATGAAACGTCATCTGGCAAAGCCGGTCAGTGAGTGCGCATGAGTATGAGTGTATGTTTGGTAAGCAGGGCATTGAGAGACGTACAGAAAATATTTCAATGAGCAACATAAAAACAGGAGCAAAAGAAGAGAAAGAGAGAGAGAGAGAGAGAGAGAGAGAGAGTGTGTGTTTAATAAAATTTCATAATAGCTATTCTGATTATTTAGAAAATAAGAATAGATGGTATGTCTAATTTTGTTGGCTTTGTTTTTACGCCTAACTGCTTAAACATATTTACAGAATCGATACAGATACATTATATGGTTAAAAGTTTAAAAGTTAAAAGTTAAAAAGTAAGCACACCTTACAAGTGCACACCTGTGTCACCAAACTGTTTGTTTGGTTACATTTATCTGGCATGTCTATATGTCAATCAGCATCAGCATTTATATTTATGGCATTTGGCCAAAGCTGTTTTATACAACTAAGCAATTAAGGGCCTTGCTCGGGGGCCCAGCAGTGGCAGCAAGGATTTGCCAAGAAACGAATTGTATGGTGCTATACACTGTGCTGATTATATGTGACAAATAAAGACATGTACAAAAGTAAAACTACATCTGAAATGTTCTAAAACAGATATAAATGTAATGCTAAGGTGTTTTATATTTTCAAGTATCATTTAGCTTTATTCTAGCAAATACAGTACACAGGAAAGTGAAACAACATTTTTCCAGGTCCATGATGCTACATAAAACAACACAAAATCACCTGAAACTGATATATAATATAGATTATTGTTCACTTTACTATCACATATGTCACATATTTATCTAGATAAACGATGTAATGTATATATTTAAACTGCAAAATGCAAGGCAAAGTGAAGAAAGAAAAATGTGAAAAGCTAAAAGCTGAGTGAATCAGAAATGAGTTGATGGGAAATATGTCTGACCTGCGCTTAGCCCTGAGCTGTGAGCACTAGCAAAGTGAAGAGAGATTCAGGAGACTGTGGGAATAGAACGGACATCACACATACCGAGCTGCCCTGGGCACAAGCAGCAGCATAATCTTCCTGTATTCACACACACACACACACACACACACACAGAAAGGGTTAGGTAGACAGATCAACTGCAAATAGGAGACATGTACAGAGTGAAAAAGTGGAAGTGAAAAAAAGAGATTCTGTTTTAATATATGACTGTGAGTGACAGAGACACAGTCACCATAAGAACAGTTATTAGTTCTAGAAATTGGTTGAATGATGAGACAGTAAGCACACACACACACACACACACACACACACTTTCCTATTCCACAGCACACAGCCAGAAAATGGAAACGTGAAGGTGACAGCCAAGCAGTCACTTTGAGATTACAGTTACAACGCTGGCACAGGAAACCCATTTGGGAATGAATAAAAAAATAAATAATACATGAATTCACACTTCCAATAGTGCAGTTTGGCAAGCCTCACTATTATTAGCAGCACAGTGTGTGTGTGTCAGGACCTGCTGAAAGGATGGTGAAAGACATCTGAAGGGTGCAGTGTATGCATGCATGCACAAACACACACATACAATATCTTTTACAGCAACATACTGTAGATTTTTGAAACTCAAATACTGGGACTTGACTTGGCTTCACTTTTTTATTTAGGAATAAATGACAAGATCAGAATACTGTAGTTTTTCTATAAAAACTGGTGGGAATGGTGGGAAGTGGTGGCTCATGGTGTTGGGTTACCAACCTGAAGGTTGTGAGTTCAATTCCCAGCTCCAGCAAGCCACCACTGTTGGACCCCTGAGCAAGGCTTACATTGTAAGTCGCTCTGGATAAGGGTGTCTGTCAAATGCTGTAAATATTAATTCTAGGTTTAAAAATGACCCTGGACTTCAACCTTAAATAAATTTATTTATTTATTTAAATTTATTTAACCTTAAATAATTTGGATTATTATTTACATTAGACATGCAGTGGGAGGATAAGGAACTAAATAAACAGCGGACACTGGCTTTAATCATACTTTGTCCAAGTCTTTATAATGCTAAACAGGTTTTTTAAAGAGCACTAAAGATCTAGAAAATCTTTCAAAATCGCTATGTTCTAGTGCACTATAACCAAGACAAGTGCACACTTATCACATGATTGAGGTTTAGTACTCAGACAAAGCTCTCAGACAAAACGCTCATAGACCCCTCCCATTAATTTGTCTCCAAGATGTTAGGCAGCACATGTATGTGTCTGCAGCTCTGTATTATTATACCTTTCCTCTGCTAAGTGATACCATGGACCGTTAGTGCATTAGCATAAATTATGATGAGACGTTTAATGTAGCTCTGTGCCCTAAGATTAGACACAGCATATTTGCCTGCAACATATAGTAGTTTGTGATGGATGTAGTCCAGGCACTTTAGAGAGAGGGTTTAGGAAATATAATTAGCAACAATATGGGCAGGAGCTAATAGGTGTTACACGTTTAATGGAATGTACAGCAGTATGAGATAGCAACAGATAATGAGAAAAGCAGAAAGCAAACGTAAGTGACAATTTATCTCAGAAATTGGAGAAAAAAACGAAACAAAAAAAAGTCCTAGAGAAAAAAAAGAAAAAGCTTTAAAACAGGAAATAGGGGCCAGCCAGCCAAAAAATATGGGTAAGTTTTAGTCTCATCTAATATTCAATATTTTCTGAGTTGTAACAAATCAATAAATGAACTCAGTAAATGGGAAACGGCAGGATGACATATATTACATTAGCTTCAAATGACTACCAGACAGAAAATGAGGTCAGGTATTCAATCAGTAAAAAAAACTCAAGTTATTTATTTCTAATCGGTGCAGACACAGAGTTCAGGGTGCAATGATGCTCAGACAAAATGGAATCCATTTACAGTACATGCACCGTGCCAAATAGCACCATTAGCTGGCAATGTAGTGTTACAGCCTAAGCATGCCAAAGCTCTTTATGATCATAAAAGTGTTTCCAATCTAAGCAGTTGTGTAGAGAAAACAGACATGGCATAGCTGGGAACAGGAAGTGCACACCCCAAAGTCAGTAAAGGAGCAACAAGGGAGTCTGGAGAAGAGGCGCAGCTTCCGCACCATGGTAACATAGACATGCAATCCTAAAGGAACAGCCCTTTTGAGCTACCACACACACACACACACACACACACACACACACATTTACAATGTTATATTTGGAGAGACAGAAATAAGATAAATTTCAGGTTAAATTGTACGCTAGTTACTGTATCCACAGGAAGGAAGTTAATAAAAAAAATGTCATCAACTATTACCACTCTATATAAAAGTTATAGGTGGTGTTTAAATGTGGCCATGTGTCTTTGTGGCCACAGGGTGATGAAGCGAGGTTCCACAAGGCTACGCAGCACGTTTGATTACAGATCTGTTCTCTCCAGAGTGTGATTCAATAACACAACACCGAACTAATCCATTTTTATAGGGGCCATAAAGAAGAGTTAGATAGGATCCCAGTGACCCCCAAGGATGGCTTTATCAGAAAAAGCACACTGCTTGTTAGGAGTTGGATAAATAATAATAAAGTCTCAGTCAAGTCTTCAATCATTTCATCAATGTCTCTTGTGCAATTCCTATTGACAAATGGAACAGCAGTCATTGTAACCGTTTTGATCTGTCATTTACCCTGTTGCTGAGGTACAGGAGGAAAATTATTCCAGAAGAAAAATATGAAATTGCCATAGCTAATTATGACCAGTATAATTCAGTGCAGTGAGTGAAATTACATTGCCGGCAGCGCTATAGCCACAGAGCCACTGATGAATAATTTATGTTGCGTAGTGAGCCAGCTCTGATGCAGGAAAGCTGTGCAGACTAAACCAGATAAGTCCAATCATGTGTAAACTCACATCGTCTTTGGTATGTCGGCTGAGGCTAGTGACTGACAGCTAAAGGACAAAACAGGGTGAAACAGAAAACAAAAAAAACATCTTACTTTGTTTTTTCTCTTTTTCTCTCTCTCTCTCTCTCTCTCTCTCTCTTGCTCTCTTTCTCATTGATATATTAGACCTATACTTTGCTTGTAGGAAGTCTTTCAGCCAAATTTCTATACCGCCAAATCACAGTGAGTCACAGTAAAGTCTTTGGAATATATTTTCCTCTGCATCTTACTGTCAATCTTCTGGAAATTTATTCTGACTCAGCTGATGTAGCAATACCTGGAGCAGGTACTGTGTATTTACTAACAAGCTTTAAGCTCAGTCATAAAGTTTATGGCTTTTACAGATAACAATTTACAAAAAAAGGTTAACCCATGGAACCTTTATGTTTTGCTAATCGTATTATATTGTTATTGTATTGGTCAAATAATCAGACTGCAGTCCAAGTCTACTTCCACTTGATCTTGGTTTAGTATGTCTACAGTATAAATAATTACATTTGTTTTCTTCCAGCTCATCGCTGTTCAAGATGCTATTATACCCCTGCCCCTGTGACCTACCTCAGAGGCTTCTAGAAAGCATGGTTTATTTATCTCCTTCTATAAACCTGGCACAACTCCCTTTGATGGATTGCCCCTGAGGCAGCTTCTCTTGTTCCATCTCTCTGACAAAGCCCCTCAGTGCCAATGAAAAACGCACTGACTCCAGCAGCCTGTAGGTCTCCCTTATCCTAATGATATATTACGTCTGTCTACTCACTGTGACTTAAGACCTAAAACTAGGATAGTGATGACAGGACAGGGTAAACAGTATCACTGAATTCTCTATTATGCTGACTGTAAGCAGGGTTTGATGAAGCTTAGAAATCGGTAAGCAATTTTTACTGACTGAAGCTAATTATGTAACATTATGTGGCCGATCACAGACATCATTTATTTTCAGTAACCAGTTTATCCTGATCCAGCTTTTGGTTAGAGTCAAAGCCTTTTACTTTAACACTGAAAATACGGCTGGAATAGGATGTCACAGGGCATCATACACACACACACACACACATTTACACACTTACATTCATACACAACTGGGGCAGTTTAAAGTAGCCAATCTCTATAATGGCATATTTCTGGAAAGTGGGAGTAAATCGGACATGCCCCGAATAATTTCTAAGTTGAAGGAAGATTTAATATACATATGGATGTGTAAAAGGTTAATAGAGGGCTAGAGAATCCTACTTGTACCAGCTCCAGGTGGTAGTATTTAAAAGACTCAAGATAGGATGAAGCTATCTGGTAATTGGAAAGAAGTGCTTTTGACGGTTGGTTATATCAGTAGCTCACTTATTATATATGCTTTGATCTATTTATAAATTACTATTGAACACTGATAATATGAAGGGTGATACAATGCCACCTCACAACTACAAGGTATACAGTTTAATTTCAATTTAGGATTATTCTCTGTGTGAAGTTATTCTGGCCATGTGTATTGTGTCAAATTGGCATTCTATCCATGAACCGGTAATGATGGCATACTCGGGTTACAATACATAAGCAAAGGTTTATTAGAAATGGTAGGCAAAAGGCAAAAACGCGGGCACAGGCAAAAATGCTCAAAAACACAGATCAGTCAAAACAGGCAAAAAGAACTGCCAATACTTTGCGACGTAGGTTTGGCATTGTCAGGTAAATATAGCTGCTAAACCAAAAGTCAGTCAGTACTCTGGTGAGGGCTTCTTCTTCTAGTAGTGCGTTTAAATTGTAACGGTTACCCGTATGCTGGTGTCCAATCAATTTCCATTAGTTGTGGGGGCAGTTGGTTTTCAGCATTGGGGTCATAGCCCAGGTGGACTGGTTTGAGGAGCGATACAGTAATTCTCTGTAATTAACATAAACTGCTAGGAGAGTTTATTTCAGTGAGTCTGGCAAAAATCTGACCATTAAGTCAATTCACCATGATGCCATGACAGAGAGGGGTCATAAACAGATAGCCAGGGATGTGCAAGAATTATATATCATAGCGGGAAAAATCGATGATGTAGAAGGAGATGGCATCTCAGTAAAATAGCCTGACCTGGAGTTGCACCGGATTCGTTTGGTGGGTGATGCCCATGGTGGCTGTTCTTTATGAGTGGTACCACTGGCTGACTAGGAAGGTGCAGCTGGTTGCTTAAGTCTTTGTGGTTTGAGGTTCAGAGCCACTCAGTCAATCATGTTAATACATGGGAATCACACTCAGTCGATATTTGAACAGGTAAAGTCAACGATTTGTTAGAAATCAGAGAGAATTTTACCAGCATATATACCAGCTTTTAAAAATATTTTTTTTACTGGAGATAAACCTTTTTTGTTGTCTTGGTCACCAAGAAACATGTTTCCCTGCTGTTGAGCAACACATTTGACAGCTTTTTACCAGCTTGTCTAAGGTCACTTTCCAGTCTGGAGGAAACAAATAAATCTGGAATGGGAGCATGAGCATATACTTGGAAAATTTCACCTGTTTGAGATGCTTTAGCACCATTGTCTCCTAAGTTGATCAGCATTCCTGACACATCGAGAGCAAATCCAGAGCAATCATTCCCTGTGCTCTTGTTGGGAGAGCCATTAAGCCTTGTGGGTAATTATTCTGTCACTTAACCGGCAGAAACCATGAGGCTGGAATAATCAGCCCACACACTGCAATTATCATCAACACAGGAACCTATTCAGAGTGCAGACTCGCAGATCAAGACAAACCAATTTCACACAAATAGATTTTCCTGTCATACACTTTTTCCCCCCTTTTTTTCACTCTTGCTTATTCTGTCAGTCTTTCTAGGCTCACAGTGGAAAGAACAATACGTGCTAAATTATCATTCAGTACAGGGCCGTCATGTGCAGCCATAGATTTAAAATATTAATTTTCTTTTTAAATTTTTCTTTGTCCACTGGGGAAAAAAATTCAAAACATAATGTGACTATGGACAGTATTTTTCCAGAAGGTAGAGTTGGAATCTCATCCAGATTGTCTGTAACTATTTAAAACAGTGTGACAGTTTTATTGTTTTTAAATATAATATCTCATAGATGTATTTTTGTTTGTATTTTTTACTGTATAATTAAAACAATGTTATAGACAGTATAGATTATACCAGTAAATTCTGGTATAATCTATACTATTACTGAATTTATAATAAACATTATGTTGCCAGCTTCAAGGCATTAACCCTTTCATATTTACAAGAAATAAAAAGAATCCACATATTAACACATTCTTTACTACAGTAACTGTGTTTTATATTTTTTTAAATATCAGTTTAATCCCAATATGCACTACTGGAGCACAGCCAGAAAAAAATAACAATGAGGTACAAGCTATTTTTGCAAAGATGTCAGTTTCACTAGGATGTCTGTCTATTACCTGTATAATTTATTGACTGCCCCACCCAACAAATGTTTCTAATGATTTAACATGTCTACATTACCCATGAAACAGCTTATCCTCCATGTGGCCTTCAACATCCACAAGCTCCACTGGTTCTCCTTCCAGCAGTGATTGTGTGGATTTTAGTACAGATGAAGTACAGTAAGTCACTGCCTGGCGCCTCTTTAGTCCCCTGAAGGGAGTTCAAATAAATAACTTATTTAATGTTTTACTGATTAAGGTCAATAATAATTTGTCATTAATATCAGTAGCCTAAAAGTCTACATTTTCTGATACACTGCAAAATACAATCTACAATTTAATTACTAATTATTCATTTTCTACACTAATCATAAAACACACCAAATCAACATGATACATAACTGTGATCATTTAAACCATCATTTCAAACACACACTCACAACACATACCAAAATTTTACCAACTGCATAACCTTTAAGTAAATTGTATTTATTTTAACATTTGACATATTCAAATGAGGTAATAAATAATTGAATATGCAATTCTTAATACAACAATTTAACTTACACAAACCAGCTTATAACTTTAGCTTTGTGGATTGTTATGCATAGTTTTATTTATAAATGAAAAGAACTATTATTTAAAAAATCGATAATAAGGCTTTTATATAATTTCATATTATATTATATTATTAATGTATAAAGAGGTCAAAATTGTTCTAAATTTAGTTCTAATAATGATAGTAAATAATTGTTTACAAAATAAGGCGGTATGAAAATAATAATTTCACAAATTCTGCGGTGTCTGCTGTTAAGTATTAATTGAAACATTATTAAACTCACTCTGTCTTCAAAAGAACACCCTCCATTTTACTTCTGACATTTCTTAGGATTAAACACATCTTGTGGGATCTACTGTTGGTAATCTGGCATCCCAATGCATAGGCAGCTTTGACAATCCCCTTGACAACACCCTCTTTCTTTCATCATCTGTATCCGTGAATGAGCTGAGTGCAAAATGAAGGATTAGGAAACAGCAAATCTAAGAGAAAAATCTAATGAGTATAATTTTTGTTAGACAAAACTAAGACAATAAAAGTCATGTGTGAAAGAGTAAAAAAAAAGATGAAAAATGGTCCCTTAGTAAGCCATCCTTACATGTAATGCACACAAAGAACAAGGGGATGTTATCTACTGAGCTGCTAAGTGGAGCATTTTGCTATCATTAAAGTGGTGCAAGACAAAACAAAACGGTATTATGACTGAAATCAGAAGTTATAACAATCTTATTTCTTACTTAAGGACACAATAACAAGAGCATTTTGTCATGCTCCAGTTTGTTCCACTTCAAGGTAATAGTTTCAATGTAAATGTCAATAAAGTCTTATTCTTGAGCAAAATACATTAATTAGTTCAATTTAGAAGATAAGGCATAATCTGTAATGTATGTCATAATACATAAATAGTGAAGCAGTAGTAAAGGCCAAAACATAATAAAAACCAGCTAATACATCAGGGAGAATAATTTTACACCAAACAATGTTTAATTTTAGAATAACGTACATAAGACAATATTGTAAACTATGCTTTATGCAAGAAATATATAACTTAATAGGAGACTTAAACAATTTCTGTTATTTCTAAACTAATCACCAGAGATGTTAGCTGGCAGTCAGATCACATTAGCCTCTATACAGAAGCAGTATTCTTAAAATGCAAGAATTACATAAAATCTCTCATTAAACGTGCAGGAAACTGAAGAAGCTCCACAGACTAAGAAAGGAGGTACTATACTATGTACTGTTTTATATTATATCATACTATGATAGAAGCTGTAACTCAAATATGCTTGACAATCAGACAACAAATCAGATAATGCTTAAGTGACTTCTCAATGAATATTTTCAATGACAAATTTTTATTGGGTAATGATTAACATTAAAGTTTAAACAACAACATCACAAAGAAACAAAGGAAAAAAAGTGAATCAGAAGTGAACAGTGGACTGATTTCTGTCTGTTTTATTGTAATAAAATACAGTTATTCATAAACCTGTGAAAAAAAAAAGAGGAATCCATGTTGTTGAGAAAGGCTTTATTCAGACGTAGTCGTAAGGCAGGCAAAGTTGGTACACTATAAACACTTAGCAAACATAACAGAAGGTCATAGACAGAAATCGTAAAAAGAACAGAGCAAGGATCTAAACCAGTATATCAAATACATAAGAATAACGCTTGGTAAGGTAGACTATCAAAAAATATTTTGCAACGTGGTGTCCATGATGCTAGCATATAAAGCTAGTCACTGGAAGTGGTGCTAATATTCTGGGGAGGGCGCCCTCTGGTGGTTGGGACTTGGAATCATTTCAATAACCCCCTTCTCCTAGGATAGTCTCCAGGCATTCTTATAGGGCATCCCCGGGGTCATGGAGCTGGGCGTTCAGGGTGAGCAGCGTGAAAGTCTTGGTCCAGAATATCCCGCACTTTGATCCATGACCTCTCCTCGGGTCCGTACCCCTTCCAAAGCCATCAGTTATTTCATTTGACTCCTTTAAAGGGTGCCCCTTTAACTTTACTTTTGAGTCTCTCAACTTGGCTTTTGACTGTGGTTGCTGACCGTAGGTGAGGCTGACATTTATGTCCAGCCGCTTGCAAAATGTTTCTGAAAACATGGGTAAACAAGTGAGTGACAGTTTCCATGGCTATGGACAGACCTTTAAGCAGGATTAATCAGCAGGCTATCGAGAATCGGTCGATGATAGTGAGCAATGTCGTGAAGCCATGGGAGCAGGGCAGATCTGTAACAAAGTCAGTGGTCTTTGTGGTACAGGTAGGTGTTTCAATAGCCCTTCATTGGTTACTAGGTGTTGGGGCATTTTGGATTAAGCACAGATGTTGCAGGCTTCCACAAGTTCTCCATGTCATGCTGATATGCTGACCACCAGTAAGCATTCTAAATTAATTGGATGTCAGGATGTCTGACTGAGAGCGGTGTGGACCCATGACATGACTTGAAAACATGGTATACTTTGTGTGGTATACTTTGTTGGGGGGACAAAATATACATACCACACACTCTATTGCTGTTCTCTAGTAACCTCCTCAGAAATATTTCAGTGAATGAGACCCAGCAATCTGAGAATTGAGGATGGGACCAGGGCATGAGTCGCTTTGGGAGGGAGGGGGGTCATGTCCTCTTGAAAGGGCATCTGCTTTAATGTTCTTATATCCAGGTTTGTACATGACTGTGAACTGGAATCTGGTAAAAAAAAAAATAGAGCCCAACAGTCTTGTCTTGAATTAAGACATTTAGCTGTCTTAAGGTACTCTGGATTTTTATCATCTGTGATCGCTTGAAATGGGTGGGTGCTTTCACTTCCAGCCAGTGGAAAGAAATTTGCAAGTAAGGGCCAGTCCTGTAACCACCTCTATTTTGAATGATCCATAGCGACCCCCTGAAAGCTGAAGGTGGTAACCCAGGAACATGACATGTTCCCATGACATGGGAAATGTGTTGGGAGAGGGTGTAGAAATAGATGAGAATGTCATCTATGTAGACTATGACACATTGATTCAGGAGGTCTCTTGAATTTTGGTTATAAATAACTGGAATACAGCCAGGGCATTGTAGAGAGTCCCAATGGGCATGACCAGGTATTCATAATGGCCCCTGGTGGTAAAAAATGCGTTTTCCACTCATCACCCTCTCGGAGCCGTATCAAATTATATGCACTTCTGAGGTCCAGTTTAGTAAATCCTTAGGCCTCACGTAACTGTTCCAGAATAGCAGGCACCAGTGGTAGAGGGTTAGTGGTACTTGACGGTGACTGCATTTAAGCCACGGTAGTCGATGCAAAGGCCGGAGACCACCATACTTTTTACCCACAAAGAAAAACCAGAGGCCACTGAAGATGTGGAAAGACATATAAAGTCTGATGCTAGAGCTTCTTTAATGTAGGTCTCCATAGCTCGATCTCAGGCTGGGAGAGAGGGTATACACGTCCTCCCAGAGAGCCGTGTATACCCCTCTCTCACAGCCTGAGAATCAAGCTATAGTTTCAATAGCATATCAGGGTCTATGAGGTGGTAACTGGAATGCCTTGGCTCTGCTGAAGACCTCAGCGAGGTCACTGTATTCTCGAGGGAATCTGGTAGGTTTAGTCCTCTTTGTGGTCAAAACTTAAGTTCTAAGACATGGTTTAAAGTGATCACACAACACAGACAATTTTCATGACATTGAGCAGACCAGTAAATAATGTCTTTATCACCCTCTAAGCCCAGTCTAGCGCTTTACCATGAAACAAAGTCAATATAAAAGAGCACTTCTTATTTCGGTTGGGAAAGAGCTGGGCTGATTCACAAAAAAGATTTGGCACTGGTGTAAAAAAACTTTAAAACGCTTCAGTAAGCCATCAAACTTATCCGGATGCGCATAATTAGCAGTAGTAAGTCTGTGCTAGATTGAGGTGAAGGTTGCTGTGTAGTCAAAAGGCAGGCAAAAATCGGTACACTAGAAACACTAGTAAGCTTTTAAATAAACCCAGAAGGGCAAAGACAGAAATTCGTAAACAGAACAGAGCATTGATTTAAACCAAAATATCAAAGACATGAGAATAACGCTTGGTAAAGTAGACTAGCATAAAATAATACACAGCGTAATGTCCGTAATGCTAGCATATAAAGCTAGTAACCGGACGTAGCATTGGAAAGTGGCACTAGTATTTCGACAAGTGGGTGGCTGGGAGTTGGAATCGTTACAGTACCATATTATAGAACTATACTAAATTATACAGCTAATTGCTAAATGGTAATTTTCATTTGGAGAATTGTTTAGAAGAAGAAAAATAAGAAAAACAAAAATCTCGATAGATTCTGATTTCAAATATAAAGTACAGTATAAAAAAAATATATACTATATGCAGTCCATGTCCATTATATAACCCTATTACCAAGCTACAGACGAACAATTTTTTTGTTATTTAATTTTTTTTTCATTGACACATATAAAGCAAAGTTTGTTAATAACCCTTAGAAAATGACAATATAAAGCAATTATTGTTCTTCAGTAAATTGTCACTATATATATATTTTTCTTTTTGAAGGAAGCCCTCCCCCTCACTCTGAAAGCCCAGTTTGTTTTGAAGCTTTCGGTTTGCCCCTTGCCTGGGCTGCCCCCTTTTCCTTTTGTCTCAAAGCCAGCTGCAGATGAAAAATTTATGACAATGTGGCTTGGAAAGAAAATACACTCTTTCATTCCATTTGAAGCTTTTTCTCTGAAGCGAACCCCTCTGATAGTGGCCATCTTAGCACTCTGACACACTACGTGTCAGACCTTTGCTGATTAAAGCTTATTTAAACTGGCTAGCTGGTGTAATCAAGGCATGATTGAGTTCAATATTGGCTTAAGAGCCTATAGATAGAACCAGAAATCTGGATAATGATAATTAATGACTAGGAATGCACAATTCCAGTCCTGTAGAAAGGAGAATCCAACTTTGCCTAGGATTTTTCAGGTTTAAAGTCTCCTTGTTCAAATGACCAGTTAATTATTCAGTTAATTAGGTTTGGTGTATTCCCTTACGCTCGGTGACCGGGCTTTTTCCTTCCTTGTTCCAAAACTATATGGAAATTTCTTCTTTATAATATTAGATGTGCAAAATCTTTAAAGGATTTTAAATCCTTTTTTTTTTTAATGTGCTTATCTGTGATTTGTAAGGGTTTTTATTGTTACCACTGTACTGCCTTTGTGTTTTTTTTAAACTTTGTATCCTTTTAAGTGTAACACGCTATATAAAAGTAAATGCATTATTATTATTATAATTTACTGCTAATGTTGTTATAATCATTATTTTTAAATATTTAGAAAAAATAAAAATTTAATTCACACCAGTGAATATTAAAGCTGCTGTCTGTTTGCATTTCCCTGTGCTGTACGCTTAGAAATTATTACTAATAGGGGCCTCTTTATTTGGCTATTAGATCAAATGCTAGTAAAACATTAGCAGAGTAGCACATGCTTGCAGTAGGAAAAGCCCACAGAACCAGCACAAGAGAATCATTTAAAAAAAAAAAAAAAAAAAAAAAAAAAAATATATATATATATATATATATATATATATATATTATATATATATATATATATATATATATACTTTTTTTTAGCAAATTCCAACAAAAAAAGGTTTGAGAGAAAATTAAAACATTAAGTTTAATTTCTCTGTTTATTTATTTATTTAATTTAATTTCTTAAGTTTAATTTGATACTTATGCGAGCAAAAAATTGCATTAACTTTGTTTTTATATCGCTGTTGATTATTATTGTGTGTGATCTGTTTGTGAAATGAGTCATTTGTCACAATTTTATGAAGACCATAATTTTAATTTGTGCACTTTACTATTTTGTATTTGTTTTTATTAAACTTGAACAATAATTATAACTCTATTATTATAAATATATTCAATTCATTGTGCAAGGTCCTGAATGAAATGCATTTTTCACATATCCCATCTTAGTAAGTTGGGGGTCAGCTATGATACAGCACCCCTGGAGCAGAGGGGTTAGGGGTCTTGCTCAAGGACCCAACAGTGGTTGACTTGCCAGAGGTGGGGCTTGAACCCAAGTGTTTTCTGGTCTTCAGATTAACAAACTCAGCACCTTAACCATTTGAGCCACCCTGCCCCCTATTGTTAATGACTATAGGTTAATGACACTACATTACAGAATCCTTATATCTAAAAGTAATAATTAAACAGCATGAACAGCTTTTATTGTTAAAAAAAAAAGATATAAAAAAGTTTAATCACTTAAAATAAATAATTTAATTTTAAAGAGTGGAAATAACATTAGAACAGAATTTGTATGTTTAGTAAAAGAAAATACATGAGATACAAAGATACAGGCATGTGCTGTACATAAAAAAAATAATGGGAACACGGAAACATCAGGAGGCTAATGCTCTCTTCTAGAACCTTTTTCCAGAAATCATACGCCTAGCTGCCTTTGCCAAATGTAGCGTGAAGCATATTTCACAAAAGACACTAAAAGCACCTTTACACAGATTGCTCTAGGTGTGTACAGAGGTTATGTTCCTGGTGTAAAAGATAAAAATAAATTAAAATCATACAAGACTGAAACAATGTAGCCTTAAAATTCAACCTGCTGTTCACTAAAAACCTGAAATTGAAAAAAAAGATCATACACAAACTCACAAATACAATCAATCATGAGCAAAACAAAAATTATCAATACAGACAATCGATACAGCCAAGGCATCTTCATTAATTAAAGATTAACATGTGTTAATGGATTGTGCGTGGGGTGTATGCAAGCTTCTTTATATCCATCTTATTAATAATTCCATACATGCAGGTCTACTGAGGTTTAAGCAGATGGTGTCCCCGGCAGAGCACAACTCATTAGCAAAAACACAGAAAATGGCTAGGCAGTTGTCAGTCTCATGAAGAGGTTCTGGTTAAGAAAAAGATGTGATAATAATTTTAGAGGTTTTCTTATTATAACATCAAACAGGAAAGTGATGCTTGGAAATGAGCTACATTTACAGTATTAGGCAGACGCCCTTATCCATAGCAACTTACAGTTATTTACACAACTGAGCAGATAAGGGTTGTACTCAAGGCCCCAGCATGTAAGTGTGATTTACACTCCCAACCTTCTGATCTGTAGACTAAAACCTTAACCATTGAGCTACCACTTTCCTGTATCTTACAGTAGAGGGTATATGTTTTAGGTATGCACAAAAGTGAAATTGTTACACTGGCAAACTGATGATTAATGTATCAGACCAGAACACATTTTGTCAGAAGAGCCAACAGTGTTAGTTAGCCTGGATGAGACAAGCATTCATACTAGACTACCGTTTACTACTAAATTACAGTTGCTACTAGGACTTTAAACTCATAAATGCACTACTGTGAAAATCCTTTTTCAACCACATCATTCTCTTAACTACAGACACTGAGACCATTCAACTCTCTTCTGTCTGTACTGCTGCTATACAACAAACTACATACTATGCATACAATATTGTACACTATGCATAATGTCAATCTGTTTATCACTTTATTTGCCACAAGATGAAACAAATAACATATCCGATATGTACAATAATAGATGTGCAATAATATATACTATTTGTCAGTATACAATAATGTATCTAGTCACTAAATCACTACAGTCACTCATTCAAATTAAATTTTACTTTTGTATAAACTTAATATAAATATCAATGTAAAAACTAACCTGCAATTCTATAAATTACTTTACACAGTTACTTATTTTGTATAATCACCAAGTCACTGTATTTATTTGTAAAATGGTACTATACATTTATCATCTATCTTTATATGTTAGTTTTTGTTTCTTTTATAAGCACCAGACAGGAGCAGTGCTCCTAATTTTGTTGTATGCAAAGAAATACAATGACAATAAAGGCATTTAATTTATTTCAATTAGTTAGTATTGTAGGTCAGTAAGATAGTGGTATCACTAATGTGTATTAAGCTGTCTTTAATTCTCCAGAGTTCCAAATTTAACAAATTTTATACACAACTTCTTTGAAATTAAAATGTTTTTAGAATTAGCCAAACTCATGTCATCATAAAGAGTAACGCTAATGATTTTGTGCCCTGGCTGGGAGACATAAGCAGGACAGGGCAGGGACAAAAAGGGAAGATTCTCTCACCTGGCCTTAAGCCCCCCAAAAACATTACAATTGCTGTTTAGTGGACAAACACAGATAAGCATAAGCACAGATACGAACATTTAAACAAGCATGTATGAGCATGAGTGAGAGTATACAGAAATAAAATGATATAATTTTGCACTCTAAAATCTATATGGTCAGAAATCCTGACATGGCTGTGACAATGCTGTGTTGTAATTCTAATGACAGGTTAATATTAACATGCTTGTCCTAACATGCCTTTATTTCTATAGCAATATGGGGATTTGTATGCTATTTATGATGTTAAACTTGTCACGGTAACACCCATCTTCTTACCTAATGCTTCCACCACACACCTCACACAATTGCTCAAGATTTAATTAATGACACCTGTCACTCATTTTCCCTAATACGCCACACACACTTCCCTATAAGAGCACGCTGCGCACACAGTCATTGTCTGGTCTTAATACTCAGTGTTAATACTGGACTTGATACTTGCTATTCCTAATCTCTGTGTTCTTAGTTACCTGTTTCCAGGCTCCTGATCCCAATTATCTTACATCCTTCGCTACTGGCTCTGGGGCTTCCCTCTGCTCTTCGACATTCTCCAATATTCTCTGGCTCACCATACCATCCTTCGTTTAACCCTTTTCTTTTATCTTCCCTTTTCTTTAATAAACATACCTGTTTGGATTTTGCTAATTCTTGTCTCTGTCTGGCATTTCGTAACAGAATGTATACAGTGATGGTTTCTGAAAAAAGTATTTTTTTTAACATTCATGAAAGGATCCTTAAGGATGTTGATATAGTTTTAATCATTAACAATTTGATGCATTTTGCTTTGCTTTTTGGAGGAATGATCAAGCAACATACCATTTGTTATTAAAAAAAAATCCTATCCCTTGTATTTTATTCAAAGTATAATCCAATCCCCCCAACCTGATTTATTAACCTAATTTAATATTTTCCAGCAAGCTAGGGTTAGGCTAATTAATTATCTGACAGCATGCCTATTTCTAAAGCAATCTTAAAACCAAACTATTCACTTAATCTGTACTTTAACAAATGGATTAAAAGCTGTTGGAATGTCTCTAAGAACATGAGCACCGGAAGACATGAGGGGCAGACTACATTTTTCTCAATATTTCTGAAGAGATTTAAATGTATTTATACATTTTATATAACGAACAAATGTATAATGAACATGTACTGTACGGTCTCTTTAATAACCTTGGTTTAAATAGAAACCAACAGACGCAGTCACTGTGGTTCCTAAGCAACATGTAACCATACAATAGATGTGCAGCTGTAACAGAAATGGCTTTTCACAGTAGCAGTTGGAGGCTTCTGAAAGTCCATCTTGTGCAACCTCACTAGCAACCTTGAGATATTCTTCACCATTGAATCACAAGGAGTAAATGCTGTTTCTATTCAACTGGAATAAAAGGCTTGGAAAATAATCACCAGAAAACAATGAGGCTGCATCTATCTATGACTCAAAGTCCCTTCACATGCGCAGCCTAATAAGCATTCTCCCACAGACTGTTGGCTTTCTCAACAAAGCTGTGGTTTGTTCAAATGAAGGATTTTCGTAGAGCCTCAATTTGTTATCGCCTTATAAAATAATCCTCTTATGTCAAGGGGGAAAGCAAACAGCATGCGTTTCAAAAATGTGAAAACTTTCAGACAAATATACACTTCACAATTTCCCTTTATAGATACTCGCTCATATTTGAGTGTTATTAATGACATTAATGTTGCATAAGTGTGGCTTGCTACAACCTTAGTCATTGCATTAGGTGGACATGTTAACAATAAGCAACAAATATTAATGATCACATCAGATGTTATATCATATATTACATCAGATGTCAAATGTGGTGGACATGCAAAACAAGGAGAATATATTGAGTGACAGTTCTGTAAGTTAAACAGCCTGCTAATCAGAGACATCAGAAGCTACGTATGTAATGTATGTATGTAAAGTAAGCTACAGAAATCTGTAAAAAGTTACAATATTTTAAATGCCCAATTTTTTTTGCTACAATACTACAAGGATTGAATTAATTAGAATACAAATCTTGTCAAGAGACTACAGACAAATATCGTTGCCACAGACTCACTGAAACTGGATTTCTGAATTTGGCATCAACAGCAGATACTCTAGACTGCATTTTGCTTGTATCATCAATTTAGGCGGGTGGTACTGATGGCATATGATGTGGGGAATGTTTACTAGAATCAGATATTTAAATGCTGCAGTCTATCTGAGTGTTGTTTGCCAACAATTTACCCATACTATAACAGGTATGTGTATCCCTGAGCATTAGTACAGTGTTCCTTAAAACATATAATTACTAATATAAAAGTAAATTCTAGATAAAACTGACTTTCACATGCTTAATCTCTTGAGAATTTAAACTTGTCAATAATTTAGTGTTGGTGGAGAAATGCTATAAGCTGATACAGACTGCCAAGCATGGGGCCAGTGGTGGAGGAGGGGCATTTTGTGGGGGAAGAACTGGAAATTAATGCTGGACAGACTAAAAGGTGGGCAAAAATAAGACAGAGATAAGATAAGGACAGTGTATTGCAGCAGACAAAGTAAGATGACCAGATGAAAGACACCCAAAGTAATAAAGCATGAAAAAATATTAAAGTGTAAACCCAACACCCTAACAAAAATAATCTGTCTGATAAAATGTGTTATATAAAATGTTTTATATAAAACAAGAGATATTATGGGGTTTTTTTTACTAATATCAATTGCTCTAAGAAATAAATATAAGCTCCGGCTCAATCAATCAATCAATATCTCAAATCTTTTAATGGCATTTAACTTATTTGTATTGCAGCTGGTCGAATAATAAGAGCACATGACTATTAGGATTTTATGCCAAATCACTGATGCTACATTCAAATCTTAATTTACATTAATTGCATTGGAATCATTTACCATGTTGTCTAAGAACATGATGGTTAACTGCCTCCATAATCAGAAATTGGTATTTAAATGGATAATGTATCTTGAACACTAATTATATTATGCAAATTCTACCTAATGTAATTCATTTGTGTTGTTATTTAAAGTTAAATTTTATTGTTAGTAAGTGTAAGGGTAAGAAACAGTTTAACTTTAAGTTTTCTGTGTGTGTGTGTGTGTGTGTGTGTGTGTGTGGTCATTCAATTCTATTTTTGCACTGTAAGCTGTCATGTGGTAGCTGTCATTAGGATTGTCACAGTGATAGAGGTTTTGTCTTACTAACGTGTACCAGCGTTAGCCACATCTCTCTCCCATATTAGCAAGCACCTTTGACAAAATTCATAGATTAATAAGGTACATAAAATTTATACAAATTTCTAGAGTATGAATGCATGCTAGATGGGGAAGTGGTAGTTTAGTGGTTAGAATGTTAGACTGCTTATTGGAAAATCAGGGCAGGCATACAGGTGTTTCTGTTAAGGTGGTTAGTGATTACACAATCAAGTTTTTAATGAAAAACCCAAGACCTTACTGTTTATTTTGTTAAAATTACTGCCAAAATATATGCATCTTTTTTCGTTTTTGTCTTAACCATAATTGCATGCAGTAATCTGTTTATATTTAGAACTTCACCTAATTTACCTGAGGCTTGGAAGGCCTGTATGTAGCCCAAAGCCACTGTTCTCTGTTCACGCTAAACGCTTCTTTGGTAACAAATCAGTCAGCGCAACCTGTGGTGATAAAACAGACAACACATCATAGACTGACTGAAGGGAAAGAGAAAAATATCTAGACCTTAGACACACACTCATCAGATAAAAGTATTAAAAAAACATGATAATGTTAAACACACTTGGCAGGCTTTTTGAAAACTCATGCATACAGCTAAAGGCAGTAAGAATGAGAGACAAATAAAGGAAAGGCAGAGTAAAGCTGTGTGCTTCATGTCTCCAGAGGAAAAAATCTCCCAGCAGGATTAAAAGTCCTTCCCTTTATCAGGCACCGCTCAGGGCTTCTCCTTTGAAAACTGAAACTAACGATGCTCGTTTGTAAAAATGTCTGTGCCAAAGTGTCAAATTTAAAATGTCACCTCATTGAGCTGAGCAGATTTTCCAAAAATGGATAGAGAGAGCCGTTGGAAAAAAATGTTTTTAAAAGAAGGGAACATTTCTATCACAAGATTATGGCACACATACACATTACTATCAGAGATACATGAGAAAACTAGAAATAAAATATCCATATTTATTCCTAGTTTTTTTTTCTGAGTATAAAAACAGCAATTTAATTAGAAATAAATAAGGTTGAAATTAAAAAAAATAATGCTGCTTCTAAGCAGACAAAACCAGACATCATTCTGAAACAAATGCATCAATGGCACAGCACAGGTCTTGATCCACAAATGAGTCCTGCAGGGACTGTAACTACACACATTATCTCTGAGGAAATTGCATGTTTCTGACGTGCTTCACTGCAAGCTCTGTGATTGGCTTCAACTGCAATCAACCTCGAGGTCTTTATTTTCTCAATTCTAATTCTTCTCAACAAGATTAAGAGATAAGACAGTTGTGTCAATCAGTGTGGAAGCAAATATCAAATGAAGCAGCATTTAACTCACAAACAAAACACAGGTGGCCCATTTTTCCATTAGGACAGACCGTTTTTGATGCTCAAAGGCAATCATCGGCCCACTTGCGTAATTAGAATAAATATAAGAGGTGTTTTTTTTAGCTCAAGTGTCTGTTGAGGCATTTAGCAGTAAGTGTCATCCTCTCTATTTATCACTCAAATACACATACAGTACACACACACACACACACACAGACATTTAGGTTATAAGATTTAAGAACCATCCACTGACTGTATTATTAATGCATCAAATTAATTCATGCCTACGCCGAACCTCAGTAACCAAAAAAAAAAACACATTTTTTCCTCTTTTAAATTAACCAAATGTTCACACAATGTCAAATCTGCCAGAAATTGCTCATCCAACAGGGACATTTCAGCCACCATAAGCTATAAAAACATTTCTCCATGCTACACCACAAGGTTATAAACATGCAAATGACAAGCTGTTACCTTATTAATGATGAGCTTGGGACATGTGAGAAGAGCCGCTCATAAAGGTGTGGTTTTCCCAGCATCCCTATGGAGATGGGAGGAGGTGCAGGGATTGGAAAACTGCTCCAGTGGGTTGAATGTGTTGCTAAAAGAAGGGTGGCTTATAACAGGTAGCTCTTTGCAAATTACAGTTTACACTTTACGTTGCCTTTACCCTGACTATCCAGTAAATTAACAGGGAAAGCAATATTGAGTCATATAACTGTCATCCTACCCCCATCAAAGGCAAGCATCCATGAAAACATCTGTTCAGCCAACTCCCCTTGGGAGCTCATATCCTGGAAGTAGGATGACTCAGAGATTGTGGGTATCAGTCAGAGTCAAAGGGGGGGATCATTTAATCTGAGGTGATTTATTACAGATCTTATAAAACAGTCACATCTAAAGAAAACTTACATTAGTAAAACACCAATGTCAACCAAATACTGGAACAGATTGTAAGCTTAAATTCTGACATATAAGAGCAGAATTAGCAAAGGAGAAACAGCATTACACTCTTAACAGTCAGTTAACTAACTAACCTATTTTGGATAAACTAAATCAAGTTGAAACTACTTACTTGCATCGCATAACCCAGCTCACATCCCATGCACAAAAACTGGATATATTCGGTTTTAAAGGCACATTAGACCCCTATTTGTTATGAGTAACAGTTATTAATTTATTAGAATAAAAGAAAAAATAAGAACAAAGAAGTTAACAAACTTGGCCTCAGATTAGCATGAAATAATGAACAAATAACGAGTCTTGTTTGTAGTTTGTAAGCAAATTAGTGAGTGCCCTGTGCTCTGTGCCTTTTCTCTGGATGTGCTACCAAGCAGATTTTACCTGATCCCATGGTTTAACAGAAAAAGAACAATACTAAGCAGTTGTCCACATTTCAGACATAATAGTTCAAAATTACTCAATTCCACATAATGCTTCTGCCTCACACACTTTTCCTTGCAGTTCCTGAGTCATTTACAATCCAGTGTGACAGGCTTTTATGCTTTTGTGTATGTGAGTGAATGGAGAATCATGCGGTTCTTTGTAGGGACCTGGCTTGTGGAGAGGCTCCTTTTACACAGTGGGGTGCTCTTAGTAAAACATTATGGCCTGCCTGATCATTTGTACATGGTTGACTTCCATAAACATCATACTGACCATCAAGTGTTGGCCTGTGAGCACAGAGAACACAGCCAGTAAATGGTCTAATTGTGAGGATGAAAGCAGATGTGTCAGGTTCTTTATTTGGGTTCTGAATGAATAACAGTCCCATTTATTTAGTCCATTTAGAAAGGCTAAAATCATGCTAACTGAAAGAATATGATAAAGATTTAAATGAACAGGATATCGTATCACTATAATTTTACCTGCTTGTGCGTCTTTAAGTAGCATTAATCACTAGATTAAAGCGCTTAATATATAAAATGCCACATAGATATAAGTTGGTGGGTTCATTTAACATTAATACATACTATGGATTACATCACCAGATAATTTTATTATTTGCACAATACGTGCTAAGAAAAAATGATTTGGTATGATAACGCAAAAGATATTGATAAGTCACAGGAATCTCAATTCAGATTAATACAGATCAATTACCTGATAGAAATAAAATTATTGCCATCACTAATGTCTGGTTAGTCAGTGAAATTTTGAATCTATCAGCCTTTTCTAAACAAGTAAAAATAGAAGATTAGAAGAGCAGCGAGAAGAGTCTGGTGTGAGCCTGTTAAAATCGCTCCTGATAAAAAGTTTACTGTTCATAATAATAATAGCAAAAACAGCTCTCACGATTTTTTCTGGCTGCTACTAGAAACATCAAGAAGATATAAGCTAATTATCTTGTTATGGCTTTTAAAATAACTATTTTCTTATGAGGACAATTATGAACAATTATAGATGTTGAAAAAAATGACTTTTTTTTTTCCAAATTTACTTAGTTTAAGAGTTGAATCCTGTCTGTACGTGTGTCATTTTGTCAGACACCTTATTAGTACAAACACTAGAAATAGCACACTGGTCTACTGCTTTCCAAGATTAATTACAGTTTTTTTTTTCTTTTCTTTTTTTTTCTTTTTTTTTACAAAAGCATGTGGTAAATAACTATTGTAACTATAATTATTCACTGATTACAAATATTAACACCTGTAACCCTATATTTTTTTGCCTCCTGCTGTCCAACAGATTCATGAAAACATATGCATCATATAATCACCATAAAAATGTGTGCACTCAGATACACACGTAATGAGATAGAAACTGATATCTGAGAAAAGGAACACATGCTATACACATGTATCCTGGATACTAAACACGCTGAAATATTCCACTTAACCTCACACGCTGTATTAATTAACACATTCACAAATGCCATGTTGCATTATCCAATAAACAGCAAGATAAAATCCCAGATATGCATTATTTTCCATGCATAACTATGCATTATGTCTTAAAATTGTTTTTGTGTTTATGTATATAGAGGGTGACCCAAAAAATGTACTAAAGTGCTACTGAAGGCAAGAAAACATCATGAAGGCAAAGACATTTCAGCAAAACTTTTTACGAGATCAATCAGTGCGACATGTCATAGTTCTGAGATAATATGGAAACAGCTTTGCGAATACTTCTAAACATGAATTTATTCAATTGTACATTTACCAATTAACCTTCTGTCAATACATAATGCATTTATTGTTAATTAAAGAGTGAGTACAACCTTTGGACACTTTGTATATTACTAAATAATAACTCCAGCTCGAGAGTCGATATGGAAGATGTATTATGCAAAAATATTTTTGTAAACAGTTGAATAATTATAACTTTAGTCAAACTAAGTTCTCAGATCTGAGAAAAGAAATGACGATTTTGACAAATTAAATAAATTCATAGTTTAAAAACAATTTTCACTGATCCGAACAAAGATGCACACACACACCAAGAGCCAGAAAAATACCATAAATTACTAATGTGAAGACCTGTCCTGTCACAGCACCACATGCACACCATTAGTTTTTTGCTAGCCTTTGCCAAATACTCCCTAGCGCCAATAAAATCAGCTTTATTACAGCACTAATTGCAAGAGTAGGTTTTTACAGCCTGTTTTTCCTTCGCCGCTGTGTGAGCTCAAATAAAAAGCTGCACTGGACTTATTGAAATGTGGCGCAGCATGAAGAAAGAAGCAAATGCTGAGATTAGTACTGACTATAAAACAAGCAAATGGGTACACACCCAGGTTTAGTTCCGACTAAAAAAAAACAGATATGGGACAACTAGGGAGCCACACCTTATAACAACAAACAATACTATGACTCAGCAAGAGAATAAGGAAGGCGATGTTAAAATAAGACAGGGATTTTTATTATGAGAACTTATTAGAAATCATAGATTTCTAATACAGAATAAATAATAATAATAAAAATCTTCATGCTGTGAAAAACAGATATTGGATAAAAAAAGACACCTCAATAAATAAGAATTCAAAGATTATTGCTCTAATTTGTATTGAGTGGCGAGCGTCGATGGGTGCCACAGCATTTCATTAAAACAGGTGTCCTGTCACAGTATCACCATGTTGCAATGATTAGGCTGATAAGCCTTGGCAGTGAGTTGCGTGATGTGGCACACACCGTCACTAATGCGCACCAGGCAGAGGAGGAGGAGCTGAGCGGTTGCTAATAAGCAGTCAGGAACATTAATAAAAGTCACAGATAATCTCAATGTCCTTATTTTCAATATAACTAGACAGTGTATCTTCTTAGGGTTAAGTTATATTTCTGTTGCTATTCTCAGTCTGAAGTGATCTGATAGCTTTAGGTTTATTATATATGTACTTTAATGCAAATAAGAAACAGATTCGAAAATGTCGAAATTATTCAAATACCCAAACTGAACATGAACCACGATAATCGTTTCTGCTTAAACGCTTACTTGCATTCTGTTTGCCATTTTACTGGTAAATAGAAAGACAGAAAATAGCATCCATGGTTTATGTAATTTTGTAATCATACTTCAGTCCTGCTGTTTCCCTTAAGTTTATAGTACAGCATGCCATCAAGCATAATATGTAACCGTCCCCATGCATTTATTTTAAAGCTTTTCCAGTGAATAATTGAAGTTTAATATATTTTATATGTACTGCTATTCTTTTTACATGCTGTAGACTCTGTGACAGGTAACTGATCCCTCGATTTGTCACAAATCCACAAATCAATTGGAGCACTGTGCAGACAGACCCGTTTTCCCTTTCTATATCAAAGCGGCGTCAGCTACTGGCAAAGGTGTCAAGCGCGAAGACAGAATGTCAGTCTATGTGTGTTGTTGTGTTTCGTGATAAATGTTTCTGTTTTAATAACACGCAAAAAATATTTGTGGTTCCACAGTCCTCTCCTGTACATCTGAACCCTCTTTATAGCACGCTTTATGGTTTAAAATTGCCACCAGCAATACGAAGTAATTTTCATGTATCATAACTGCACATTGTTAAAAATGCAATCTACCATGGTTGTTGAGTAGGCTAATGTTTATCTACACAAGTGTGGATAAACCAGGTAATAAACAAAAAATGTGCAAATAGTTTTGAAATTTTTAATACCTTTTCCCTTATATTTTATATTACAGCATGTTATCAAGCCAGCATTTTAGCACATTTTAGCACTAAAAAAACGAAGTATATGAAAAAACATTTACACGTTGCTGTATATCCGGCCTTTCCATGTGCTCGGGTTATGCGCTTGCATAGAAGCAGATGGTGCGGATTGGTGGTATTTATTCTAAAAGGCACAGACGCCCCCACAGTTCAGTGACAACATAATTGTCACCAGTAATAAGCATGTCCTCCTTCTCTGTTAAACACAGTACAGAGATTTCAGGAAAACACACCAATCCAATTACACTGTAATTGAGTGAAGCAAGGCTCATTGATTACAACTGCTGCTTACTAATAGAATAAGTCAACACCACAATCTCAGAAATTAAGCATGTGACCTAGGAGTTTTTGAGGTGTCTGGACATAATGTTAGGGCTAACGGGGTCAATCGGATTGTTCAGGAAAAGGGCAGATACATTCATCAAGCAGTGACACAGGAATTTTTTTAAGAAATAAGCAGACCATTTTTATACTTATATAAATATATAGGAAAAGCTGTGGAATTTGTGATAAGGTGGACTCAAGCTACTGAAATCAGTCTCAGTCTTGAACTGTACTGCCTTCAGCATTTTGCATTAAAAAGGGTGGCCAACTTCACACAGGTGATAGAAGTCTCTCTCTGGAGTTATAGATTTTAACATCAGGCTCAGTATTTATAATGGGCTACAAAAAAAACAAACATGTACTTGTTTCAAAGTATAAATATGGAAGGAGTATGATTTTTGCAATTCAAACTTTTATCCTAATACAGAAACAAAATTTCATTGCACCTGAGCCACTGGGTTGGTCAATGTGTTTTCATTGTCTTTGGATTTCCAGTGTGATATTTTACCATGAGACTTCTTTGCTTTACGTTTTGTAAATGATATGATCACTGATCATAACCTAGATGTGCTCTGTTTGACAGAAACATGGCTAAACATAGATGATTACATTATTTTAAATGAGTCTATACCACAGGTTTACTGCTATAACACAAGTTCATTCTCTACTATAGGAGAGGAAAATTGTATAAACTTTTTTTGACTATGATTAATTTTTCTCTGTCATTAGTATTTGTCCCCAAAACCTTCACACTAGCTGTTATAAAAAAAACACAACCTGAACCCAAGAATCTAGTTCACTACAAACTTATCTCAAATCTCCCTTTTCTGTCAAAGATACTAGAAAAGGTAGTATCCTCACAATTATATTCCTGCTTAGAGAAAAACGGTATCTTTGAGGGTTTCCAGTCAGGATTTAAACTGTATTATAGTACTGAGACTGCTCTCATTAGAGTTACAAATGACCTGCTCTTATTACCTGATAATGGTTGTATCTCCCTATTAGTGCTACTCCAGCTTCCTATTAATGCGACTCTATCCAACATTCTTTTGATTAGACTAGAAAACTTTGTTGGCATTAGTGGAGTTGCATTAGCATAGTTCAAATCGTACTTATGTACTACGTACTTATGTGTAGTATGAAGTACCTCAAGGCTCAGTACTAGGGCTGTTACATTTAACGCTTTACATGCTACCCTTGAGAGTTGTTATCAGCACCGTTATGCTAATGACATAACAAAGTAGATAGTAGTGTCTCACTGCTAGATTCTGAAAAAACAAATGTGTTAATTATCGACCTAAACATACACATGTAATATTTAAGAACACCATCTAACACTTGATGGCTGCTCTGTAAATACTTTCTCACCAGATAGGAACCTAGGTGTGCTATTTGATTGCAATCTTTCCTTCTAGAGCCACATTTCCATCATTTGAAAACTGCATTTTTCATCCCCAAAAAATATATTAATTGCTATTTAGGTCAAAAGCAGAAACATTAATTCATGCATTCATAAGCTTAAGGTTAGATTATTGTAGAGCTTTATTGGGTGGTTGTTTCTGCATGCCTAATAACCAAACTCCAGCTGGCCCTATGCAGCAGCTTAAAGTTATTCCTAAAACTACAAAGTGTGATAATAGCTTGGTTCTATAAACACTGCACTGGCTCTTGGCGGTGTTGTGCTTCGGCAACCTGAATTTGATTCCGGCTTGGGTCCTTTCTGCCACCCCCTTTCCCCAATTTCATCTCTGTCCTGTCCTATCAGTAAAATTCTAAATAATCTTGATAATTACTTATAAAGCCCTGAATGGTTTAGCACCTCGGTACTTGCTTTTAGTAGTAAATTATTTTCGTATAAAACTCCCGCATGTCTGCTGGAATATCAAAATCAACTGCGGCAGCAGATACTTTTCTCAAAGTCTGACTTGATCTTTAGCAGCCGGGAAATGAGGTAATGTGTCCTATTGTGTCTAAGTGTCCTATGCGTCAGACAGTGTTTGAAGACAAACATGATGTTAAAAAAAAGAACAGACCTCTTCCAAACTAAACTGCTCAACAGTATCGGTGGAGACTGATTTAGACTCCTCATAGGTCTTCATAGTTCATTCCGGATCCTTCTCTTTAATAGCTTTTCATAGTTCACTCCGGAAAGTTCACTCCAGATTCTTCACAATCAGTATAAGATTAACCTGTACCTGAGTAAGCCGGATATTTACTATCAAAAGGACAAACTTTTGCTTTTCTTATTGATCTAAATACACTTACTTAACATTGTTAATCCTCATACAGTATTATTTTTAGTTACAGTTTTTTTCTTTTGGTTACCTAGACCAGCAGTTTGTTTTTGTTTCTGGAAATACAAGACAAACACCATTCGGCTTCACATAAAAGTAAATAGATAAAATAGGTCATTGGCTGTCTGTGATAATTAAAGACACTGTAAAACACTGCTGTAATTAGCATTTTGTGCTTTTATGAGAGTGCCTATAAAACAAAACACTTTTCTTATGTTACAAAATAACAAAATTTTGTAGAATGGAATATTAGAATAGAATATTAACACATATTTGCCTAATACAATTTCTAGCCTGTGGCTACCTGTGCAATATGTACCTTTGTTATAACACCTTCAGGTTCAATTCAAGGTCCGGACACTAAAAAATCAGGGGCAAAGTCCCCTAGATTGCATGCACTGCAGCACTTTCTCACCACGTTTTCTGTGCACAGAAAATTTTCGATCTAAACTGCATGGCACATGTTATTTAAACAAACATTAGGTTTTATCCTTTTTTTTGTTACCCTATAAACTTTTTCTGCATGTATGAGCAATGGAAATGAGAATCAAGGTCTCCTAGAAGGTAAAAACATTCACTTTAACATGTTTCTTTACTTATTATTAAAAAATAATTAATATTCTATGCAAAAAAATAATTAATATTTTATTTTATTGCTATAATGATACATTGGTCTAGTAATTATTTAATGCACATTTGATTAATGTTTTGAAATATTTTGCATTACAACACAAGGTGCACATTATAAACTGGTTTAACATTCTTTTTCCAAACCAGAAAAAATAAGCATTTGTGATACAGAATGAGATTATTAACTTTAATAATTTTATTAGCATAAGGTGGAAAATAATAGCAAAATAAAATAGCCTACCAGTTGTTTAGGGATTCTATCATAATATCATGTTACATTCACCAAACAAGGATAGACCTGCGTATGTTACAGCACAGTTCACAAATATGACCAATAATCCACTGAGAAAAAAAACAACATTTTATTGCTGAATTTATGATGTATGACTTTACACTTAGCTAACTGAAGCCAAACTTTTAATGCTGTCCAGCAGAGGATGCAGGGTTTTTGCATACTTGCTTAATTCAACACAGTTGTATTTTTATCTAGCGTCCACTGTTTAAGCATGCCTTTTGAATACCTGCAGTTTGTATTCTTTAATGATTTATTCGTCTCAAGAAATTGCTTTATTCTGGTCAGGAATGTCATAGTACGAGCCTCAGGTGCAGAATGGATTCGTAATTGGTTGTGGCCGCTGATTTTTAGCCGTGATGGGGATTAGCTAAATATCTGATTCCACTAGCCATTGAGCCAATGTGACACCCTTTACCAAACAATGTTATCTGCTAATTCCCTAAATTAATCCTAATCCACTGCCACATACAGTATAAAACACAATTATGGACGCCTGATTACCAGAGCCATATTAGCTACTTCCCCAGACTGCTACCATAATACTGAAAGTATAGAACAATGTTGAATATTTTGTATCCTGACCAAATAAGATTTATCTTTCTCTGTGTGACTGGGTCCAGCCATTTTGGCATAATAATTACCCTCAGCAAGATCCGTGAAGACATAAATTAGAATTATTTATTTTATTTATAATTAAGATAACTTATCCGTAACAATAAGTCCATAATCTGTGGAATATGGTATTTTTAAAAAAAGGATGGTGGTTTTTAGTGAGGCTGCCGAGGACAGTAGATTAACGTTTCAAAAGCTCTTTTAGGGACTAATAACTATTTTTCTCCCCCCAACGATTAATATCTCAATACCCAGCACAGCATTAGCCACTAAAGACTGCTTCTTTTTCATTGGCTGATGTTAGTGCTCCCAAGAGACCATGAGTGATGATAGCGGATTTAAAATAACTAAAGAGAACGTCCATCTTGTTCTGCGTCATTGCTGCTGTGTCTTTAATTAAATTTGGTCATTCAGTGGGTTTTCTAGTGAACTGTCCCAGGGCAGGTCATATAAAAGCCACACACAGCCTTAAAAGCCACAGTGATACATTAAAATAGTTTAATAGTTGAATTACTATTTTAAGTTTAATTTAAGATTTTAAGTTTAATTTAAGATTTAACATTGTATGGTATATTTATCACACAATATATAGAATTTTCATAAAGTATGTTTTTATGTGTAGTGATATAGAATAGAATAATATTAATTTTTGACTGAACCTGGGAAACAGTCTAGCTCTTTTTGTGTGCAGATTTATGAAAGACATTTTTTGTTCACTTCCCCAGACCAAAACCAAGCACCAGCTATTTCTCAGCCTGGACCAAACAAAGTCTCTGGCCCAAATCCACCACCACCTTGGTGATGTAAGTCTTCAAAGCATTCTTTGTTCAACAGCCTCTGTTTGTTCAGCCTCTTTTTTTCACAGAAGAATGAAACTGATTGGTTAGCTTTTAGTTCCCTTAGGGGTTTTAGAAGTTTTCTTTAACTCTCTTTGACTGTAATCCTTGCATAATGAGAGCACCAAACCAACCTTGACACTGTGACTCAGATTACAAAACTTTAGAGATGCCAACATATACACAACAACAACTAGAAGAAAACAGCCAGAAAAACTCTCTGGAACAGCACTGTTGTTTACTGTCAATTCACAATCTAGATTTCCGACAGAATCTTATTATCATTTCACTAATTAAACGTTTGTGATTGGAGATAAAGAGCTGTGTGTGTGGGATGTAACCTTTTCCTATCGTCCTGTTTTCAGTCTATTCACACGTCAATGCCTTCATTATGCTGATGCTAGGATAGAAGAGGCAGCTCTACTTTCACAAATCTAACTCTAATAGTACATAAATTATCCACATTAAATATAATTCCAAGGCCCAAAAAAATATTCCTAACATACTCGGTTGACTCCTTAAGTTTATGGCCGAATGCTGTCAAATGACATATTTTAACCTTCTGATAATTATTTATGTTATAATGAACAATATTTAGCTGCCTGAAATTTCCAGATTTGTGCCTAAATTATTTTTAATGGAATTAATTTAAGGTAATGTTATTTTTACTATAGTTTAACCTTAGATCAAATGTGTAGGTATTTATTATCGACTATATAATGATTTATGTTGACTTATAAATTCTTGGTTATTTAATGTCAAAGAAAAATAGCCATGACCATCGTTATATTTTTATCCACAGCAAAAATTGCAGTGGATAAAAAAAACTACTATGTCATTCTGTTAATCTTTATTAGTAGCCTTTCGCTCAGTTGCACAAAATTTAAGATTACTTTGTCATATTTTTAAAAATAACCAATAATTCTGTGCAAACATAGATAACATTAACATTAATATTGAGGTACCTAAAACTGACCTAAGAACAACTGACCGCTTTGTTAACAATTAAAAGGTTCGTATACCAATCTAGCTTCATCAACGATAACCAGACAAAAATCAACAGTAACTGAAATATCCTGCTTGTAAGTTGCCTTTATACGTACCAAAATAGTAACACTTGTGTTTCTAATCAAAATGGTTTTCAAGGATATTTAAGGCAGCGGAATAGATTGCAAATCTACAACAGAATTTTCTTAACCAATTTTATTAATCTAAAAATAATGTGAATGAGTTAACACAGTGAAAACCAACTTGCTTTAAGTGTCTAAAAAAGGTGTGTTTGTGCGAACGATACTTTTTTAAAACATTAGGAATCCTCACAGTTAGTTAGCTTTACTCATTTCCCTGTTATCCCAATAAAAATGAATAAATGTACCACACCTACTCAACCATAGCCATCCCACACACAACTTTTATGAAATTCCTGTGCTTTTTATATTCTTCAGGCTGGCCACTCAGACAGCAGCCCGCCCCTGGAAGGTCACCTAATCTCAGTAAGACACAGGTGGCAGGATAGACTGCATGCTTATTTGCATTGTTTCCCTCTTTATTTTCATATTATCGTTTTTTTTCTTTATCTCTGGTTTCCTGTCACCGATGTTTCAGTGTTGTGTTAATCTACACCTGTAAACAGAGGCCTGCTTACACTATTTTCACAACTCTTGACTACAGCAGGATTGGAGCACCTGAACAGAGAGAGGGAGAGATATAAAGTGAAGGAGGGAGAGACCACAGGGAACAGAAAAGTTCACGATACTAAAGAGTTTTTTTCTTTTACACTACGTAAGCGGACACTCTGCTGCAATTTTAGATCTGTTTTGGTCTTTAAAACAGAATCATGAGTGCAGAACCTCCAAAGGAAGACTACTATGATTATCCAGATTTGTATAATAATGCTTTACCCACCAAACCTCCTGCAGAGTAAGTAATTCCTTTTCATGTATTATGTTGTTTTTTTTTCTGTATGTTTTTTTAATTAAATACATTTAGTATGTACATATTAATGATACATGCAATGTTTTGAACTGAACATAAATATATAACCTTCTAGATCGTAGGTTTATATGAGTCATAATGGAGAAGACAGATTCAATGGAAAAAACAATTCTTTTCTGTCAGTACTCTCAGTTAGAGCAGTATACTAGTATGTTTTTTTTCCAGTGGGAAATGTAACTTCTACTGTAAATATGTTGGGTGAGCAAACCACATTTTAGTATTCTATGGGAAGTGGTGGCACAGTAGTTAGGGTATCAAAAAAATTAGGGTTCGTTTCACAGCAACACCAAGTTTCCACTGCTGAACCCTTGAGTAAGACACATAACCCAAAATTGCTCAGTGTCTAAAGAGATAATGAAGTCGCTTGGATAAGGACATCTACCAAATGCCGCAAAAAATGTAAATCTAATTCTAGACATAGCACCTAACTTCCTGTTTTCACACAAAGGAATAGATCGTCTGATTTGCATTCTCAATATGAGACTCCAGATTATGATATGATGATATGTGTTTTGAGAGGCTACCTAACATCAGTTTTATTTAGATCATTTATCATATAAATTATTGTTTAAAAAGTCATTCATTGTTTCATTTATTGTCAAAGCAGTTTGTAAATGGAAAAAAAACCCTTAATTTATGGCTTTTATATCATTTTTTTCATGGTTCTAGAAGTAAATGTTTCAATTTTAGTGTTCTGTGTAAGTGTCTGGTTTACAGGACCTTATATAAATAAATACGTTTTTGTGCATTTCCAGAATTATCCCACCATGTGACTCCAAAGCTGATGAAGTTATCCCACATATGCATCACAGTCATATCGTGAGTCTTTTCTCAGATAAACTCTGTGTACCTTCTAATTTTTTATATAATATATATGTCAAAAACAAGTTCAGTAATGCTTAGCATGCTGTGTGATTAGTAAGAGAAAACATTAGAATTGGTTATGGCATTTGGCTTCTATTGACTCTAAGTCTATCATCATTTAGTTTATTCAATTTTTATTATTGTGAGACCCTGTGGTAAGGTCAGGCCAACAACCAGCATGATTTTAAGACCCTGCCTGGATAGCTTTAAACCATAGTAGGTCAAGCAGGTCACTGATCCAGGCCTTTCTAATTTGATTCATGAAGGACAGGACAGATTATGGACCCTGTTCTAAGAGACGTTTTCCTTCCCCTATAATGAGAGTCTGTTATTTCTTTTATTAATATTAGGTTTATTTGAATGAGATGGAAGTGAACTGTGGGTTTAAATAGTGGGTTGTGGTTAAAGTTTGGCAGGGATAGATTTCTTAAGATTTTTTCCTTCTATTCATGTGTGAAGTTGTGATCATGCTGATCCTGGTGGTGTTGGCAAGCGTCAAAAAGTTGGAGACAGTCTAAAGGAGTTTCAGCTTATGAGGTATGTCTAAAGCATAATATTTTATCACAGACGTGTCCAAGCAATCATCTTCTTCTTACCTTGAAGTGAACTTAATTTTTTATTTTTTAAATTTTTGATTACTATTTTTTAATCAAACTGTAATATGTTTCATTCTTTATTTAGATGTGTGACTTTTTCGTTTATTCCCCAGCCCTGTGAATTTGTTAGACCACACACAGCACAAAGCCTTGTCTGTGGCTGTGTTCGGGTTCTTTTTGCAGACTTGTGAATGGTTTTATCCCTAATCCCTACCCTTCAATAAAGATGAACAAAACAAAGGTATGGGGACTTTTATTTAATACCATAGAATATTAGGCATTGGAACTAATCACAACATTTGTGAACATTGGTTTAAGAATAGACAACATACAGTATTCAGTAAAGAGGATATGACCGGAGGCAGTGAGTCACTTTGCACTGAAACTATCAAATGAACTTTGTGAAACTTTCACAAAATGGCTCCTATCCAAAACAGGCTTATTTACCAAAAAAAGAACAATACCTGAATCCTTACAGACTATTTGACAACTGCACTCATGTTTGTGACTATACATATTCCTCTATTATCTGTTTCAGATATACAAATAAAAGTGTAACTCGTTAAAAGATGACATTCTACCCACATTTCATGTAGGACGTGTAACTATTTATACTAGAAAGTGTTTTTTTTTTATTTTTGATTATTATTATTAATTGTTCAGAGTACTGGCTGATCTTGCTATCTTCTATTACCCTGTTGGTATTACCCCTTCTGGACTGGGTACCCTCCCATCAAGGTCGGCTATGTCTGGCAGCTGTTGTCATGGGCACACTTTGGCATCCTCATCTGGCATAAAATTGAATGCCAAAAAACCAGTGGTAGGTCCTCTCAGACTGTATGGATCATTAGGGTTAGTGATATTATTCTAAAATCTTCTTAGAGATCTAGTGAATCTCAGGTTAAATGGAATAACATACACTAGGGCCGTTTCAATTTTTTTGGCACCATACAAGAGATTACGATTGTACCTACCCCCCATTGCACATTCCAATTTTTTTGGGGAAAATCGCCTGAATTACAGTGTAAACAATATAGCCCACAAATCTCTATTTTTCTTCCTAACACAGCTGGTATTATAGCCGCTATCAAATATAGTATGGCATAATAATAAAATAATGAAAAAAAAATTACTAAAAATAATACAATCTGTGGGGAGGGGTCCTACGCTACAGCCTAGTTCGCCGTGCTTGAAACGGTACTGCATGGCACGTTCTTAACATGTAACGGCTGTGTATTTTACTCTATTACATCTAAGTTTATTGGTTGATTGACTTTAGGACATTATTATATCCAAACTGTTATCAGCCAGTGTTATTTTTGAACATAACTTCTGCAGATATACAGGTACCATTCTGTTGAGCAGCCTGCCAGAGATTGCATGGTTGCAGTTTAAGTGTCCAGTATCCTCTCTCCTGTTCAAGGGCTTCAAGGAACAGAGAAAAGCGATCTTTTGAGGTGAGTCTATGCGTGCCACTGATGTGTGAAACTGGACACAGATGGGTTGTTTCTGGATTAACAAACTAGTCATGCATATTTGTGCTAAGAATGTCAGGTAGCTGTCTAGCACATGTAAATGTACAAATCAGTGGTTCATGCCTTCACTGCCTGTGCATGTGAGAATGTTTCAACTTAAATAATAAAGCCTAATATCTAACACAATGCAAAGTGTAAAACTGTGTGAATTACCAGAATGCATTCCACTGCCTAATCATAATAAGCGCTTTCTTTAAATTGGGTCTGGTCTGGGAAGACTAAATTAACAGGATTGTTTATTTCCCAAGAGGCAGAACAATGGTGTCTTCTTTGGCTATACTCTGTACACATGTATGGGGTAGGATAAAGTTGATGGCAATAACCTACTATTAATAACTTTTAAATTAGAACTATGACTATCGTGACAGATAAATGTATGTCACAATCAGACCTTGTTAAAAATGTCAAGCAGATACATTGTATATTAATTTTCTCTCACAGGACGAAAAAGCAGCTAATACGCAAAGTATGTAAAGACCATATCAAAAGAAGAAACCATTCAAGACAGGTTGGACAAGTGGCCTATGCATATTTCTGTTCACTGACTGGTATATTACTAATTATATATAACCAAAGTATTGTATAGACTTTTTTCTTAGGTTTCCCAATGGACCATCTGTATGAAATGCTCAATAAATCATGCTTACAAGTGTCTCGTTATGTATACAGTTGGGCTGCTTGGAAATTTAGCCAGCACACATCACAATCTAGTGGAAAGCGTTAGCAAAAATGTGACGATAATTAGACAAATAAAAGTAGATTAAATGTACACTAATGTGATTAAAAACATAGATATAATAGACAGGTGTCCCGATATTTGTTTTTCAGTTACATCTGTGTATATCTGTTTATTTGCTCTATTTAAATCAGTATCCTGACTTTGAATATCTGATGATCTTGCTTTTCTTTTTTTTAAATGTTCTTCCCATCATTGTTTATTCTGTCTTTTATATTACAGTATTCTCTGAAGTCCTAGCACAGTATGTGAAATCTGAAAATATCTATTTTATACAGCTGAAGATTCGTGTTAAATTCAGGCTGCATGATTTTAGGTACATTTAAAATTAATCAATTGATGTCTCTTACACAAAAAACTGACCGCAGATGACTTTATCTGAGAGGAAAAACAGCGCTGAGAGAGTTTTCTTACAGTGAACACAACCAAATTTCTAGAAGAATGGTAGAAGTGATCATTCTTAACTAAATAATTGCATGTCTCTTTCTGATTGGTGTCTTTTTTTAGTTCAAGCGGTTCTAAACCCAAGCTGGCTGAAAGAATGACTAATGCACTCAAGTCTAATATACACCATAAAGAGGGTAACTACCACTGCGTATGCATGCGAATGCTATATACAGTATAATATATCTTTGCTTTGTCATAATTAAGTAATTTTGTTTTTTAATCATTAGTTTTTAGGTTTCCTCTGAAGTTAGCCATTTCTCTGGTTGTGGCATCAATTGCTCTTTATCAGGTGTGTGTCTCTATAATCTCCTAGTAAAGATATTTAAGGTGCTTATTTTAGGATTACTGTAATGCTTAATTATACAGTATGCTGTTTGCCTGTGTCTGTCAGATGGCCCTCTTGCTGGTCGTTGGAGTAGTTCCCACTCTCCAGATTGTCCGAAGGGGAGTGAACGAAGACGTTGCATTTCTTCTCGCTGGTTTCCCTCATACGTCAGATGCTCGGCCAAGCGGTTGTTTCGGATCGTCGTGTCTCCTGTGTGTGTGAGGTGAGTTTGAAATCATTTTAAAAATTTTATGAAAACAAAACAAACCACAATTACTTAGCTGATTTTATGCAGAATGTTGGTAGAAATCAGTATTTCCTTACTATTGTAATTTCTATTATTTGGTAGTGCTAAATCTAATAACTCCACAGTGTAACTGAGAAATGATTCAGGATACACTCTCATTGACTCTGAGTCTTCTGTGCTCAGTGGAGGAAGCTGCCTGCAGTCTAATCATATTATTCTTTCTGCCAACTGCAAGAAATATTGCCCAGGGGCCTGTAATGGATCCATTGCTGAGCGTATAGAGTGTATAGATTCACTGTCAGTCTTCTCCTTCTACACACCTGTGTAAATCTATACTATGTGCAAAAAAACATGCGCTGAGTCCACTTACACAGATCACGATCGGCGAATAGTGACAGAGTCAGCAGAGCAGACTGATGGACTATTGCAGAGATTACTTACTAATCAACCAATGGTAAAATATGCTGAGAGTGTGGTCTGTATGGCATTTTCTTTTTGTTCTTTCAGTGTGCTATGTCTCAGCAGTAACGCTGACCTGCTTGGTTAATCTGGTCATGTTCATGAGGTCGATGGTCCTGCACAGGTATAGCTAAAATGCCTATAATGTTTAACCTTTCACAGAAATGTTTCTTTTAAATGCATCTGCATTAATGTAGGTCTCCCCGTCCCACTAATTTATAAACACAGTTAAAGAAACCAAACAAAACAAATAATGTAAGGTACTTTATTGCGTTTCAGTAATTCATGGAATTCTTGCCAGTGGAGGCAGCTTTGTTTGAGTGTAATTTACAACCTACTCGCTAAATAATGGGTTTTCAAATGAAATCAGATTTAATTGTATTACATCACTTTTCATTTAAATCAATTTACACATCCTTATTATATTGCTCATGCACTTAAACTGTTGTATCTCATGAATTGACCTATTTGTGAAATTAGGTCTAATCTAAAAGGGCTGTACAGAGGGGATATCTACAATGTTTATAACTGCCATAGGAGCATATGGCCATCACCATCAGCCTTGGTGTGTTGGATGGGCTACACCAGCTACCAAGCTGCATTTGTTTGCCTGGGTAATTATTAAGCATTCATTTTATATATCCAGTAGGTATTTGTATTATTTTATACATTTTATTCTTGAGCTTTATGCTAATCACATAAATCCTTCAATTATTACTTATTATTATTGTTACATCATTACAGAGCAAAAATTCTACCAACAACGATAAATTATGCAGTAATTACTTGACTAAAATGAATGTATATTTACTAGAAAGCATAAAACAAGCATTAATTTTAGTTTGAGCCACAACTTGATTTTATGACATACCTCAGTGGCATATAATAATTATGTGAGCAAGGTAATCAAGTCACCTTTATTTATAAATCGCGTTTAAACAATTAAGATTGTGTTAAAGCAGCTTTACAGAATCCGAAAAGATAATAGTAAAAACTTACTAATGCACTTAGTCTAACTACAGTTTGTAAACTAACAGCCACTCTACTCTTTGCTCTGCTTCCACTCCGCTCTGCTCAAATACTCTGGCGGCCGCCTATATTGACCAGCCGCCACTTATCTACCAAATATTGAAATATTGTGTATGTACTGTATGTTTTTGAGTTAAGTATAACAGAGTAACTATTTGTGTCTATTCTCATTAAGGTATGGTCATTCAGACTCTGGTGTTCTTTATTTGCCTTCTATTTGTTGTGTTCTTCATTATCATTCCCATCTTATATGGAAAAAATCTTGTGGCCTTTCACATCATTAGCAAAATGTGGTGAGTACACTTTGCCATTACTGCTGACTGAGAATGATTATATTATATATATTATATTATCATGGTATTGGTCAGTGACCTTGAGCTGTTAGTCTCTTCTGATCTGTGTCCAGGGTCATAATACTATTCCCAAGTGCACTACACAATCTCTCCCCGTAATCTATACTCTCCAGCACTTTAAGAAGTGCTGCTTAAAACAAATCCTCTCTTATGTGCTGTGTCTCCATTCCCAGGCCCTTCTGGTTGACATTGTCAGTGAGTGTTCTTATCCAGCACCTTACATCCAGGTTCTTCTTCATTAAAAAGGAGGCTGGGACACAAGACCTAACTAACAGGTAAAGCTTTACATGGTCAGTATGAAATAATGTAGCTTTTAATTTAAGGTATATCTTATTAAATATAACAATTTCTAAAATTTAAATAGAACTAGATAATTAATAAGTGTATTGTGTTAGATTTTAGGCTAAATCATTCTTTGCTAAGTGTTGTTTTATTTGTGTTTTTAACATTTAAATATATATATATTTATATTTATATATTTGAACAAGCATATATATCCCTTCAAACTATGTACTGAAATGCTTTTTTAATACATCGTTCTACCTTTGCTTAAAACAAATTAGGGTTTTTTTTTAAAAAAAACAAAACATTCATTTAAAATACATTTAACCATTCAGTATTCAGTCATTATCACATAATTCTGTTTTGCTGGTCTGTATTCAGGGCTTGTCTTTTCCTTCTGACCTACCTGCTGTTCCCCGTCAATGTGCTGGTGGGTGTGTTGTCTGGAATTTGGAGATTGGTCATCACATCTTTATTTAACATTATCCATTTGGGCCGCATGGACATCAGTCTCCTCAATCGCAATGTGGAAGCTTTTGACACAGGTACTTCAGGTTGCATTACTAGCCCGGCTCAGCTTAAAACAGATTGTATTTTTTTTTTGCCTGTTCTTGGCCATGTAAGAGTGACAGATACAGGCGGCAGACAAGATAAAGAAAAAAATCATTAGAGGTTATGCTGTGGGAGGCATTTTTTCAGGAATAGGTTGCCTTGACGTGTCTCCTTAAAGCATTGATTTATTGAAAATCAATACAGAGCTATTATGTATGATCATCTTTATACTCATATTAAACATTTCTATCTTGATGGTCCCTTCAAGTAAGTGAGCATGAGGTTCCAAGTGTAAAACATGCAGTTCATATGCTATGGCCTTTACACTGGCCACATTCAAACCCAACTGAAAACCGATTGTAGGGGTAAGTGGTAGTTTTAGGGGATTAAGGTGTTGGTTGTCTGCTCAAGGGTTAAATACCCAGAAGCACCACAGCTGCGTTCCTAAGCAAGGCCTCTAACTGCTGCTCAGGTATATTGAAAAAAAGATAATTTAAGTTGCTCTGGATAAGGGTCACTCTTCTACATATATGGTGTGCAATTTTTATGCAAATATGACAGCATGCTGACTTTTTCTCCAAAATATGGGGAGACATATCGACAGTGCAGATGAAATTGCCACTAGACACAATAGTGCATGATAGTCTGTAGATTGCATTTTCCGCTAGTTCAACTTATGCACCATTTTGTTGCTCTGCAGGATATCGCTGCTATGCTCATTATTTAAAGATTGAGGTCAGTCAGTCTCACCCAGTCATGAAGGCCTTCTGTGGACTGCTGTTAGAGTCTGTAAGCCAGGACAAAGGAACTGGAGATGCGGCACGTAATTTGGAGGAAGGTTGGTTACACCATCGATACAAATCCTATTCGCGCCTTCCTTTATGCATTATATCCCACATAGCTCTATGCAACTAAATAACCTTTGTTAAATTGTTAAAACTGACATTATGGTATGTTTTTTTCTGAATCTGTTTTGTTTATTATGCATACAGGCTGATCACATCACAGGTCTTTTCAATGGGTTTTATTAAAAGGTTCACAGTTTCTCTGCTGTTGCATTATGTCTATGCAGTGTCAAGCAGTGTGTCTGTGTATTTGATTTCTCTCGGGCCATCCAGGCTGTATTTCCAGGCAATTGGCCAGCTTTGTTTAAAACATAATTGATTCATTTCACTGTCTTGCACACAGCAGACGAGCATTTCTATCCTGATTAAATCTGTGAGTATAAATTGGGCCATAATGTACAATAAGTCTCTCTGGCATCATTGTTGCTCTCAATCAAACCTGACAGAGAGCAAGAAGGACTTTTATTCTCTGTTTTTATTCTGTTTGCATTAGGCAAGGTTGACATATTCTTGCTATTTTTTTCCTATATGAAAGTCACAGAAACTAAGGGTGATGAAACATGACATGAGCAGTTTGCCTCTGTCTAAGTTAACAAGTGAATTGTCTAAGTTGTCAGCAAAAGAAATCTCTACAGCTCTCTTTTAATTCCTACACACCTACAAATTGCTTAGCATTCCAAATAATTATCTATAGGATGTGTTTGTATTAAGATGCAGCCAAAATTCTAATGGATCCCCACTGAACAAGGTTCTATTGTATAGTAAAGAATTACTAGAAGGTTTGCAGATTACACGGATGAACCATTCTAATTGTCTGTTTCTGTACTGATGATCCTTATGGATCCTTATGCTTTAATCTATGTACACCGTATCGATTTCAAGTACTGTTGTACCCTATTTCTCTCTAAAGTCTGGCTCTTTGGTTGCAGGAATTCAGCTGGTTTCACAGATAAAGAAAGAGAACCGAGTGGCGAGTGCTAAGCGAGCACGTGGACACTGGTATCTTCTCTACACCCTGGTGAATAATCCGTCTTTGCTCGGGTCCAGGAAGCACTTTCAGAGACAGAGCTCAGAGAGTGTCCTGAATGGGACTCTTAAACGAAACGCCAAAGAAGGCAGCAAAAAGGAGGGTATCACCAAAACAGCCTGCAAAGAAAGAGAGGAAGTTGCCTCTAAAAACTAGACAAAATTAATTAATGCCGTTATTAAAATATAGTGTTATTGACCAGATTATAATAATAATAATATAATTCTTAGTGTCTTTATACAAATTAATTTAACACTCCTATAGTGCCTCAGGAAGAAGAGTAAACTATTTTATATTTGTGTGTCTGTTCTTATTTCAACGTTGTTGAACCGAAATTATCAGAAAAATTACATTAGCACTTGTGCAAGAATATATCGCTTATTTATGCTGAGGACAAATAATGTGTGTTTTTTTTTCTATTTCATTTCCATGCTGAGTGCTTTCATGTTGTGCATCCATTATTGTTCTTGGAAATACTGATGAGGAAAGATTAAAGGTTATTTGTTTGAAAATGTTATCTTGAAATACAATAGAATATATTTTTTTCAATTGATAAAATGTTTATGGTCATACATATTTAGTTAAAAAAAAACGTCTTGTCAGATTTGAAGAAAAATAATGTGATGTGAACGATTTTGCCAAAATAAATTTAAAAAATAGTAGTAAGTGAATAATAGAGCTTTGGCGGTGTCTAACTTGAACAAATAAATGTATACCACCTTGTAGCATATAACAGCGGCATAAACATAAACAGACAGCAATTACCGTAATAACATGTAAAACGAATTTAAATACATTAAAAAAATTAATTAATCTATTAATAAAATCGATCAAACGAAATATTCTAACATTCTAATTGAATTTTTTTTACCTGCTTTTAGTTTAGGGCGCACAGTTTACAGTTCTTTTTTTTTTTTTTAATAAACTGATTTTCTGGTTTAATCTTCGGTCGTGTCGTGGATCACAGATTGCGCACTGCAGCCTGCGTCCACTCTCACTGCGTTTCTTTGTTCTTGCAAACATTTCTTAATAACGAAATAACACCAAGATCCCTCAAAAATATATAGAGATTTAATTATTGCCTAAAGAAACTGTGGAACATGTAACAAAATATCTGATGCAGTGCTAGCCAGCGGCTTTAAGTGTGAATTTTGCGCAAGAGGAAAAAGAGTATTTAAAATCCATTGCGCAGTTTGTATCCATGTTTCCTTATCATTTCCTGTTGTTTTACGCCTTTTTGAGAAATCGGTCAAATTTTCTTGACGTAATTGTGTTTTATAAATAAGCATTTATAGTCTGTTACTTTATTTCAAATAAATGAAACATTTAGTGCACATATTCTGATTTAAATAACACAAAAAAACAATATTAAAACGCAAAAACTAACCCAAAGGTGTTGATCAGTATTTTATTAAGTTCACGTACATAAAATCATATCAAAATTTTGGAAAAGATGGTTCACAACATCAGTTGAACAGCTCGACACAATTGAGTAAGCGGAAGTGTACAGGACGTGCGTACAGGCTGATGGTGAAATGCGACGGTCGAGATATAAAAAAGAGGACATTTTTACACTTTACTGCTTTACACCACATATCGACACCGAGATTATCTATCGTTCTATATAGTCTAATAAAACACACCCGGAAATACTTTTTTTGTTTGACATGCCACGAACAAACAACCTTAAACTAGAGAAAGGAGACGTTCAATCAGACCAATAAAGGCGAAAGGATCTTCTTAAGCACCCGCTCCTTAAAGGAGCTCTAAAGTCGAACAATACACAAAGTTTTCTCGTGAAGATGACCTGGGTTTTAACCTAGTTTTCTTTCGCAAATGCCTGAGGATAAACAATTCCCTTTCTGACGTTTGAACAATGATCAACGTGTTGCTTTTCCGTGTGTGATCACGACATCAAGACCTCCGTTTAGAGACATTTTGTAAATGACTGATTGTTACTACAATTTTTACATTCTTTAGCATGTATGCAGGAAGGCTATGTGGATGGATTTATCGTTGAATTGAAGTTACAACGTGTTGAAATCAATTCTTTTTGCTTGTAGAGATAGGGCCTTTATAAAACCAAAGAAACAATATGAAATATATACATTAACTGATCAAGAAATGAGGTAAAATGCAGTTAACGCACCTTCTGCAGAGTATTACAATAATAAGGTGATGTGCTCCTCAGTATTCACCTGATTTGGAATGTGGTCGAAAGGTAAATAATTTACACACAGGTGGTTTTTTTTAGCGCGGTTCTTTAAAATTGCCGTTTATTTCCTCAGATATGTTCACTGCCTCAGCTCCTAAAGGTAACCTGTCACTATACTCAGAACCCACTTCAAACTCCTCCTGCGTTTTGGACTGCGATTCAGGAATAGACTCAGTCACCACACTACCCTCAGCTTCCTCTCCCTCCTCTTCTCCTTCCTCTACATCAGCCTCAACATCTCCTTCACCAAGCTCACTCGCAGTGAAGTTTTTCTCTGATCCCACAAAAGAGGCTCTCGGATCAAAATCTGTTGTCATGTGCTTGTCCATCTGATCTGCATTCTGTGTCTTCATAATCAGTTTGTAGGTCTTTCCTTGATACTTGTACAGCAAGTGACAGCAGGTGGCTCCGAGCAAGGGCACTGTGGCCAGAGCCAGTAAAAAAATGCTGACCACCACTATGATGAGCAATGATGGGATTTTCTTTCTTGTCGTAAAGACAACTTGGACCTGGCAGTCCTGACCTCCATAGGTGAGGCACAGAGTGTAATTAGTGCCTGGCTTTAAACCTTGGAAACGATATGTATTGACACCATCCTCGATCTTGGACCACTGAACAACTGAATGCCCATTGCCAGTGCTCACGCAAACATACAGTATGTCCATGGAGGATTTTTTGGATGAGGACTGTGAAAAAGTAAAGGGCTCCTTATTCACAGTTTCCAGTTCTTGGCGTTGGTTGAGGTGAAGATTTGATTTGGCATTTGCCATCTGTAAAGGATTAAGCTGGACTTTAGCCTCAGTCTCTGACACTTCCAAAGCAATCACCCCAAAATCAAAGGTATACTGTTTAAGGTCATCCAAGCTCAGGTTAAATGCATGATTGGATATATACTGTGTACCATCACTTATTCCACACTTACTGGTAAATGGTAAATTATCGGTATCAGCCTGTTCAGGTTTAATATTGATGGAGGATTTTCCAGTTGGAAGAATTTTGGGCTGCTCAACTATGGGCCATACTTTGTTTTTGGGGTTCTTTGAGCCAGGTTTATTGTCAATGCCTTCTTTTCTGTCCAGTACAGAGTTGGTGGTTACTTTTTTAGTAACAGCCATTGCAATTTTTACTGTGTTTTCAGCTTTGCCCATAGCATTAGTAGCAGAACAGCTATAGTTTCCCTCTTCTTTTTTGCTCATTCGAGGAATGATTAGAGTTCCATTTTGAAAAATGAAAAATCTTGTATTAGAAGGTGCACCATTAATAGGGATTTCACTATTTTCAACAACTAAAGGCAATGGGAATTTTAATAGTTGGTTTCCTGCAAATATTCCCCACTCCATATCAGGTTTGGGGCTCCCTTTAGTTTCACAGTTTAAGATGATCATGTTCCCTTCATGAATTTCAGTGTTTTCAAGGTTGGGCTGATAGGTTATGGTAACAGTTGGCGACTGGCATGACAGTTTTGGCATCTTAATGACCTGTAAACCTCTTAAATCGGCAGGTGCCTCACATACAATGTTGTCCTGCTCAGGAATGGAAATTTTAGATTTAGTAATCCAATCTCTCATCCACTCTAGTGAACAAGAACAGGTAAAAGGATTGTTGTAAATCTGTAGGTGTGACATGGAGATAAGAGCATCAAAAGTTCCTTCTACAATGATGGCAAACTTATTATTGTTGATGCGAACTGAACGCAGATCTTTCAAGTTGGCAAAAGCATCCTTAGGCAGACTGATCATCTCATTGTTGTTCATTTTCAGCAGCTGCAGAGCAGTGAGGTTAGCGAGGTCCTCCCATGGAAAATTGACTATTTTATTATGGCTCAGGTCGAGATTCCTTAACTGGAACATTGGTGCCAGTGTATTTCTCTCAATGGTGACAATTTCATTGTGGGCCAGCCAAAGAGATGTAACCTGGGTCACATTCACAAAATTTGGGGATTTCAACACTTTGATTTTGTTTGCTGAAAGACTGAGAGTGGTCACATTTGATGGCAAGCCTTCGGGTACCAGCTGAAGTTCTTTGTACGCACAGTCAACATAGTGATGAGGGTTTTTATCTGAGCAAATACACTGCTTAGGACAGCACTGCACAGTTACTGCAAGGGTAATCACTGCGGTCCCCAAGGCGAGAAGCACCAAGGACCTGGACGCCATTTTTCACACCTGCAGTGAACATATTTACAAAGATGGGAATGAGTATACTTTTTACAACTACTAAGCAAAAACTCACAGGCTAGAATCATTTAATGTTTTTTAAAAGACACTCCCACACCACATGTCGCCCTGGGTATTTACATCCAACACATTAGTTTCTACACTTAAATGTAGAGTCAAATTGTTAGAGAAATGGCAAGTGCTCTTACAAAAAAAGTAAACAACCCTAATTATAACACCACTTGATTAGGCACTGGAACATACCATGTAAAAATAAGAAGCAAATTAGTGCGCGCGTTTTACATTGAGCGCAGCCAGCGTTAAAGCGCTCGACAATAACGCTCTGCAGTCGCGCTATCCGTGGTGCTGAAAGTCTTTGAGAACCGTTGAACTGCATGTGCTTTTATATATAAACCTAAATTATGAGCTACATTAGTACTTTAAAAGATGTACTACTTTCATTTAACTTCTGTCGATTTTGGACAGTACTAATATAAAGATAAGTTTTGCGCCAAAAAACTTTTTTAATGCAACTTTATATTTCATTTAGTTTTTTGATTGTGATTAGGAAGTCTTTAAAGTGCCTTACCTGTGCGCGAGTACTCCGACTCCTCTTACGGAAATAAATCAGAACACTCGATGAAATATGATGCGATTTATCTACAGGTGAAAAGTGGAAATATTCCGAAACATAATTAATACTCCTGTGTTAAACCGGGAAACGATGCAATATTTGTTGATCGACAACAGATGAGACATTTTCGTCTCACTGTGATGCTTTGCAATCCGGAGGTAGTTCTCTGCACGCGCATCGAGTGTGAGCAGAAACCATTGCGCGCTCCCGTCTGCATAGAGCAAAGCGAAGGATTGTGCACGCGCAGCCTCTCCCTTTCTATACATTATGCTGCGGGAATTGGCGCGCCCGGAAAAATAGGTTTATGATTTAGACACAATTGCTTAATTTACGCTTATATATTTTATGTTATGTTATCTATTATGTTGTTATATAAACATTTCATTACTTTCCTATATCGGTAAGTTTTACAATTATGTTGTACATAATTAAACTAAGCTAATAACAGAAAGAATTGATTGAGATGAGATGATTGTACCAGACTGATGAAGATTTAAGTACATTCAAAATTCAATATTTATTCCCAAAACGCGTTAAAGTTTAAAGATGTAAACTAGGGGTCTCGTAATAATTTTATTTAGGTGAACACGGGTAGAACTGATGAGAGGTTTACCAGTTATAACATTTTATACAATTTATCCACTTTCACAATGGTTTTAAACCCTTAATTGGACCTGCACTTTCTGCGCCTCATCCACTGTGCATTTTGTTCTAGAGCGAGAGAAAACCTCAGATCTTCTGTCATTTTAAGGTTTTCTTTAATCTATCATAAACCTACTGTAGGTCCCGTCTCTGTCTAGAATTATAAGGGTAGCTAGTCTACACCCAAAAGAATATACTTGCTAATATTTGCACTTCAACCAAAACTACCAACTGGTTTATTAGTGTTATGATGTATATGTCATAACACAACACAACGTCAGTGTCTGAGGAATTGTCTGAACAGTTTAGGATATAGTGCATTTTCTTACATTACATAACGTAAATCTGTAGCCTACTGTACACATAATTATCTGTCATAATGTATAACTTCCGTAGGTCCGAGTCCGTAGGCTGTACTTTTAAAATAAACTAACATTTGGCTGAATTATAATTGGAATTTTAACTCTTTATGCGACCACACATGTAACCTGCTTTAACATGTGAAGGTTTGGGTCATGATGTGCCGTCCTGCATGACACACCCTGTTGCTTTAGAAAGCGCGAGAGAGATGCGGTGTCTCATTGCTTTACGCGTGATGCCAACTGGCGTTCAGTTTGCTCATGTGCACGGATGTCACAGCAGGGTCCAAAAACTAAAAAATATGAACGTGTAGCTGTTATTGTATAAAATACAAAAACAGTTGAGGTATTTTGTTGTTTTAATGTTGAAAATTATTAAAGACTTCTACTCACCTGTCCCAATAAGAAAAGGACCATTTGGCATTTCTGACAGCACAGAAGTGCTGATAGTGATCAATGCCTGTAGGACAACATGTGTATATAATTGGGGGTCTACAACATGTCACGCTGTTGCACAGTAGGTGAAGTGTAATGCTAATAAGTCAGTGAATGTATTACATTCAGTCTTAGTCACACGGCATGGTAGGGAAGGGATAAAAGAAGATTGTAACTGTGGTAGGCTCTTTCCTTGCTCTCTTTTTCTTTGCTTGGGCGCTCTTCTTGAGGCTCTGCTTTTTCTCTGTCTTTTTACATACATGCTGGGTACAATTAACTGTCTATGCTTTACCATCCTTTATCTACTTTGTAACAAATTTAAGTCTGATGATAACAAAATATTGTTATTAAACTGATTCAGTGTAGAATTCTGTGCTAACTCGTCTTGACTCAACATTTACATCATTCACATTGACGTGCTACTACTCAATAGCAATAGCCATAAAGGCACTCAATAGCAACGCTCTCCCTCATATTTAGCTATTCTAACTGCGCTTATAAACACATATAAACACAGTGAATTTCTTTTCTTCACATATCCCAGGAAGTTGGGGTCAAAGTCCAGGGTCAGCTCTGATATGGTGCCCCTGAATAAAAGAAGGTTCAGGGCCTTTCTCAAGGGCCCAACAGTGGAAGCTTAATGGGGCTTTAACCCTGAACCGCCAGTCAACAAGCCATATTAAAATATATGTTGAAATATACTTTAGTGCACAATGGCTGTCTGTCCTTAAATCTAGCACCATTTCATTGTATCTGATTATCAGTAGAGCCTAAGCAGATACTGAGGAGACGCAAGCTATAACTGATTCGAGCCGTGTCATCCAATAAAGCCGTGACAAGGCAGTGAGAAAATGTTATTTGTAGCTTTTGCACCCTCATACAAGTGATAAAAAAGATGGACAGATTGAACCACTATTAGAAGCCTAACTTGGTATGTTCATCTCAGATACCTCCACAACTTATAGCTTTAATACCAAACTCTTACATTGCACTCTAGCTTGTAAAATGTTGTACACAATAATACTGGCACTGTTATGAAATTAAAGTTTTTATTTGTTACAGAATTACAACTAACTAAACACCAAGTCTGGAGTTCAAACATGGGGTTTCTGGGGAAAATGTACTGTAAATGTATTTTACTGTTTCTAGGTACCTGTTTAAATGTAAGCAAAGATGTGGTTATTACCTGATGTGTACTATAGATCAGCAAAGAAAGAAACATATCACACTTTTTTTTCAAAATGAATACTTACCAAATAAATGACAGATTTTTATGTGCAGTACAGTTTTTAAGTGCAACACTGCGAGTTTACATCTCTGCAGAATAAATAAATGTTTAATGAAGCTTAATTAGCACGTGTATTCAGCCAAGGCACAAAAAAACAGAAATTTCATGGATTTTTAAAACAAAATGCAGGTTACATTTACAGCATTTGGCAGACGTCCTTATCCAGAGTGACTTACATTTATCTTATTTATACAACTAAGCAATTAGGGGTTAAGGGCCTTTCGCAGGGGCCCAACAGTGGTAGCTTGGTGAGGCTGGGAATCAAACACACAACTATTGGGTTGGTAGTCACCTTAACCATGAGCCACCACTTTTCACCCAAGTTTACTTTTTATGTAATTTCACACATTTCTGGTACATTTTGATGCTAGTGTGACGCAGTTGTTTTTCTTAAGAAAGTTAAGGAACAGACTTTCCTTTGTCTTTTCAAAAAAAAATTATTTTTGCTATAATGTATATGTTACAAATAGAGAGACGTATTTATAAGGAGACATTTAAATGATGAACTCCTTTACAGACCGAATCTATTACTGTTGGTGGTTGCGGTAACGCTCATGTTCACTAAAATATTTAACTATATTAGGAAACAGTTTGTCCAGCAGAGGGCAGCATCGAGACAAGTTCCAGCAAAAAAATTGCACCAAATCACTTTACACACAACTGAAAAAATATGTTCTATTATACAGTATAAAAGGACTGATAACGTGTCTGGCTACGTGTATGTACTGTAACATGCAACGTGTATAGGCCTTATAATTAAGATATTTATTCTAAACCTCGCAAAGCAATGGTTAAAATTGCGAGAACAAGTTAGTTAATCCAGGGCCACCAATGAAAAGAGCCTTGATTGGTGTGTTCCAAACCCAGCGTATGTAACTATACTGTGATATATCTCTCCTCCATATAAAATAACGAGACTTAATATTAGGCAGTACATTGTTGTGTTTAAAATAAATGATGAGGTCAATGTAAATCACCTTTGAACAGACATCTCATGCCAATGCCAAAAATTAATTTTTTTACTCCAGCAAAACATTATTCTGTGTGTGTTTAATCCGACCTATTGTTTTTTTTACATCACTTTAAATTCATCAGTTTTCATTCTGAATAAGACAGAAAGAAGCGCCCTTATTCCGCGCGAATCTATGCTATTTTGAGCCCTTAACTGGCCAGGATTCACCACATACAAGTCTGTGCTTTGAACTGCTTTTCTACTGCAGCTTTGAAAATATTTTAAAAAATAACGTTAAAATAATCTAAGATTAATTTTAAAACAAACAAAAAGAAAAATAGAATAAAAAAATATAGAATTAGCTACATGAGATAATATTAATATTAACAAAAAAAAATATAGAAAATAATGATTAATCCTAGAATAATGAACATAGTACGATGTTAATAAATGATGAATATCTTCTTTGTCTTATTGTAATATTTTGGTGGTTTATTTTGGCCTTTATATGGATGTGTATGTTGGAGGAAACATGTAGACTGGTAAGGAGTTTCACTACCAATTAATTACAATGGTTTTTTGATCCGACTTGTAAAAATGTGCTGTATCGAATTGCTTTCAGAGAAATCTAGCATAGTCATTGTTCAGAGTGTCTTAAATTAATCTTTAGTACAAGAGCACAGTAAAAAGCTGTGTCTTGTAACCTCTGCAATAAACCTATCTGTGCTTCTATTTCAGACCATGGATTACCAGATCTTAAGGATCCTGCATGCCGTAATCCGTTTTTTACAGTCTCACACTAAAATTCGCGGTGGTAAACATCCAGGTAAACACCATTCACATTAGCCAGATACCCTGCTTCTGTTTTATATTGTGATCCTTATAAATGCACTATGGTGTTTCCGTATTAATCCTGTGTGACTGTAATAAAGCCGTAGGCCATTATCGTAGTTTCTGCTTTCATTTCAGTGACATATTTGCCCATTTATTACAACTGATTGCAGCATTGATTAGTCTATAGATGCAATATTACTGGAACCATAAGCTCATGTCTGAATCCCTGCATAAAATATTATACTGCTTAGAGTAGCATCGTTTTAAAGCCCTTTCGTTGCAAACTGTTTTAACAGGAAGAGATTCTGGTAATTATATGCACAAGAATAGTAGTCAGAAGGACACATCAATAAGGCTAGAATAATAGTACTCTGGAAGCAAAAGAAAGGCTGGGTTGTTTGCTCATCCTGTATAAACACATGCTGTCGCAATCATTCATCAATAAATAATAATAGCTTACGCATTGAGCTGTTTCCATGATGTTACTGTATAGGAGATGTTTTAAATTAAAACATGGTCACTTGATCTAAAACAAATACCCATTTATCACTAGTGATCAGGACACGTTTAGACATATATAAAAGTCTTGTAAAAAATAGTAAATTTGCATGTTATAAATATCAAACATTTAAATATCTTTAAAAAAATGCTTTAGGAAAACAAATAAATAAATATTTACTTTTGTGAACGTGCACCACCAGGGGACATTTTTTTTCTATAGCCGCCACTTCAAATCTTTCAACCTTCATAACAATTCTGGTCTGTCAACAGCCTATGAGTTTCTATGCAGGAGGGAGACACTATTTCCTGTCTGGCCAAAGAAAAATCCTGCCAGCGTCTGTTAATTAACTCATATTAAGATTATCAATTTGATCAGATCTGCCAAATACGTATGCTTACTTACTGTATAATATACTTCAGTGTTTACTTAGTATATATGTATATAAATAAATGTATCTGTTACAGCCCAGTAAAACACTTTCTTTTCACATTCTTTGCACATTCTTATCAGCAGAAGCAGGAAGCACTGAACACTGTATTGTTTAAAAGCCACCCCAAAATATAAAAACAGGAGGTTTTTATGCTCGTTTCATGTCATAAAGGAAATTCAAAAAGAGTTGCACATGCATTAGGCTACTTTGGTCCTTCAAGTGTCCTTAATAAACACAGGGCCGAAAGAGGAATCAGGAAATGAAAACAGGACTAAATAAATGTGCATGCCAGTGTTAAGGACCTAAACTTCTTCTGCATGTCATCTTTCTGTTTAGTGCAAAACTAAGAGTTACCTTCTATCGCTACTCGAGTTGTGTCGAGTGATGACACTAGGGGTCACGTTTTGGGAGCCCGAATACCTTTGATCTAATTTGAAAAGGCCAATGAAATTGGACGAGCAGAATTTGCATAGCCGGTAATTGTGCCGGATTGCGCCACTTGGGTCCTGTAGGGTTGTTCCTGACGCAGGACCGCCTCTTATCCTTCCATCAAGCTGCCCCTAGCCAGTCCAGCGGAGGGAATAGAGGGGAGACCAGAGGTAGGTGGTTCTTCTGGAACCCAGATAGGTTAGTCACATGTAGGGCTCCTCTGTCGCCCTATGGTGTTTTCCACTACGGTGAGTGTTCCCGGCACAGTTTACACTCTCCCTGGAAGTCTCAGGTCTTGAGTCCCCAGGTCTGGTGTCCCCCTGGTGCGGAGCCCACCCGGGGCCTTTCCTAAGTCGTACGCCTTGGGCAGTCCTTGGGTGACTCTTCACATATTAACACCAGATGGCGGGATGTGATCTCAGGAGGGCCACTGCCCATTGTGGGGGGGTAGGCTCCCAGGCGGATGGTAGGTCATGAGGTTGCACAAGGCTGCGCTTCGACACGCTGTTATGTAGACTTACCTGCTCGTCCAATTTCATTGGCCTTTTTAAATTCGATCAGAGGTATTCGGGCTCCCAAAACGTGACCAGTAGTGTCTTCACTCGACACAACGTCTCCCAAAACGGTTCCCTCCATCAGGGAACGAGGGTTACAGACGTAACCGAGACGTTCAATAAATTCAGTAAACAACTCAAGACCACCACACCCTGTGTGAGGAAGAATAAAATGCAGAGCATTATTGTGAGGTTTCGTATATGCTTATTTAAAGATGGATGTTTAGATTGAACAACTTTATGTTTTAACACAAGAGATTAAAAGCCATGATTATTATCATCTTATCACATACTGTCTTTAATATGTGTTGATGAATATATGCCAATGATGTCAACGAATTGAACAAAGCTCTACTTGGGCTTGTACCTAGGTCTTTCTCTTTGCACAAATACCCACAGACTATACAGCGCACATCCGCACCAAACCAAATGTTAGTAACAATGACATTGTTGTAATAAACGCCAACCTTTCTGCACACAACACTATAAATACTTGCTAAACTTGCTATAGATTCAGTTGTGCTGGTGTTTTAAGTTTCTTGTAAGTGTATAATTCAAAATAATTTGAAATGTTAAAGTTAGTCAGGCATGGGATGTCTTAAGCCTGTTTTTCTTATTGAAACTAATGTGAAGATGGACTTACTATTAATGGGTAGTACTGAAAAATGAGCCTCAACGTACAAATTTTTTTAGAATATTAGAAACACCTCGTCATAGCCTGATCGGGAGTCTTATATAATACTGGATGCAGCACCAGATCACACAGAAGGAACCATGTGACTGTCTTACCCTGACCTATTACAACTACTGATGTTCCATCCTTTTAAATGATTTAAGCCCCCCTGCTTTCATAGGTACCCGCTGCATAAGCATTGCTAATAGCGGGAAAGAAGCATAAGTCAGAAGCAACAGCACTGCTTAGTAGCAAGGTTAGTGTATGCTAAAAAGAAGTGCAGTAAATACAGCAGCCATCAGAATGCTTTCTGAGTGTGAGTATGAAGGCTTTGTTTATGGTCCTCGACTGAGTGGGACCATGCAAATGATATACTTTAACTATGTGTCAGAGTTAAGCTCCCTTGATTTACAGTTGTACAGTCCATAGTCATGTGCCCCGACAGCTGGTATCAGGTACAGGCAGTCAGATTGAGTCTTCTGGCAAGATATGCTTTCACCTCTGGTTGCCAGCTGTAGTGGCATGGTGGGAGTCAATTGGGCAGGAAAGCTAGACAGGAACCCTGGGACAGTGTGCACTATTGGAAGGCTGGAAATGTAGATGGTACAGCCCGCTTTAACTTTTTGGAGCTGTTAGGAAAAGCGTTATTCAACTATTTTTGCATAAGTACTAATAAAACCACAGAGAAAAATAAAAAAATCAATAACTAATAATGCAAAATCGTACCTGAATTTCTGGAACATATGTGCGGCTCACCAGTGGCAATATTTTGAATTCCCCCTCTGAAATTAATGAACAATACAATAACAGTTAGCTTTTAGGCTTTTAAATAATTGCTATAATTGTTGTAAACGAGATTTTAATTAACGAAATGTCAAACATGCAGATTTTATAAAAAATGTCTCAAAACATACTTAGTTGTGAAGTGCATCATTTCAGTCCAAGCACAATATGGGTCCCTGGCAAGAACACAGTTCACCGGATTATTATAGTCCTGGCACCTCTGTAGGTCTAACACAGACATCTGTCCAGGATATCCAACATACAACTTTCTCTGGAAAAGTTAGGTGTCACCAGTAGTAAATACATGAAGTGTATTATCTACAGACTATAATCATAAATGCACAACTCCTTAAATATAATCTAAAATTAATAAATGCAAAAAATCTCTGTACCTTTTTAGGTGTAGTTTCATAGAGAGAAAGGAGCCGATCCACTGCAAGAAGTATCTCAGAAATGATTAAGGCTTTGAAATCATGCTCCAATATTTTGTGGATCTTTCCACTGTCTGTAGTTTACACAGCCACACATTACAAAAGCAGTGAAGGGAAACAATCAGAGATCCACATAACCACCTACACATTTGGGGCATTTGATGTTCCTTTTTTCTTTTGTACTTAATGTCAGCTTAATATAAAGCGACTTCTTCATCCGTTATTGATAAAAAGCTCATAATAGTGTGCAGAATGTATTCAAAGCAACTTTAACAACCAGTCTCTTCGTCCGTGATGACGGTGATAAAAATAGCATTTGTATAGTCTAGAGCTGTGTATAGTGCGAAACACAACCTGCCCTCTTGCATACAGAAATGAGAGCCAGATTATACTCGAAGAGTAAGTGGGGGCGTCGGTAGCTTGTGGAGAGCCTGAAATTAAACCAGAAAATGTTTTATTCATGTACATTAAATTCAGTATGTGACCCTCGCTGAATTATGCATCATGGCACCTGAGTCAGATAGCAGCAGAATACAAAACAAAGAGGACTATCCAGTAAGCAAAGCAAATATAAACACAAATGATGTTTTTCCAGACTTTGCAAAAGATAAACAAACATGCTAAAACCAAATCAGAAATAGAAAAACCTAGTTTTACCCAACTCTCATTTCTCCACTAATGTCCAGGTATGTACTATAAAAGCACAAATCTAAACTGTATGGCCTGCTAATTGGACTTTTAATTGTGTATATTGGATGGTTATTTTCATTATTCAAATAATAAGTTTAATTATGTTATTACGTCTAAGCCTAAGAATACAGACAAGGGCGATGGCTAAACAGAACAGCTGATACATACAGCACGCATAGCTGGAAACTTCAGGAAATTCAAGGTCATGCTCTAGTCGAGGTATAGGATTTTTGAAGACGTTGTTTAAAGGCTAGAAACAACCAAAGCCTGTGTGAAGAGGTAAGTTGTTGGTTTACATGATAAACAGAACATTAATCAAGATCGAAGTAAATGCTGGCTTCTTGAAAGTTATTTTTAAATGTATTGGATGATTAAATGCAGTCATACGTCTTTTGGCTGGCCTTAGCCTTTCAAAGCATCAGGGTCTCAGGCTTCTGCAGTCAGTCTGAAGGTTGGCTATGCGAGACAGAGTTATATAGTTCTTGCCGTGCCTTTGCTTCAATGCTTTTCATTCCTAGAACTGTGACCTTGCCTTTTTCATGTTATGATTTTAACTGTGTCTTATAGACTTGTCTGACTTTTCAAGTATATCTGGTGTCGTCATTTAACGTTTTGACTCTTCTGTTATTATACTTCCTGAAAACAGACTCAGCCTTAACGAGCCCTTTGTTATGAGCTTATGTAGATCTAGGCCTACTGTGTAAGAACCACACACTGTACACTCTTTCATCTGAAGCCTGCACACTGTCCACTGCGATTTGGTGTATGTAGTGCTGATGTAGAAAGGTGCATGTTTCTGTATGGGTTGGACACAATCAATCATTTCGGATGGTTTTTAACAGCAGTATAGTGGGTTTGGTAATAACCTGCTGTCCTCTACACACTATAAAATAAAAAAAGAGTCAGTATTAGTTATTAAATTCATTTAAAAAAAACCCTAAAAAAAACAGTTTACATTGATTGATTTTTTTGGACAAGCTAGAAAACTAAATATATAGACAGGTTTTTTGAAACATCTATGAAGAACAAAAATGTCGTAGATTATTGTATTAAACTATAAGTGATCTAGAATCTGTAGCAGCAACATGTGGGTTTTCACGATATAGTAGTACCTTGTAGGGTTCAGCTAGGCAAGTTCCAAAAGAAAAATCCAAAAGAGGTTGTCTGGGTGGGGGTCTGAAGAATTTGTCAGTACATCCTGACCATTGTAAGTTAATATAATAGGCATTGTTGATATATTTAAATATATTTCCACTAGATTCCTCAAGGTCAAAGGATAAAGAGATTGAGGAAATTGTTGAAACAAAAATGATCAACCCTGGTGGAATGATTTATTTCCACCTAGATGAGTTGTAGAAGGATAATGATAACAACAGGCATCACTGCATAACTCACAGGGTTAACATGGCAATGTAGCAAAGAAATAACACAACTGGACACCCTGGCTGTGACACAGTGTATTGTGTTTTTTGAATGAGATGATTAAACAAGCAAGTTCTTACAGTTCCTGGCCTTGGGTTGGGAACATCCTTATTGTATCCTTTGAAACTGGAATCCTCAAAAATGGCATCTAGCTCCTCCAAGGAGTATATGCAAACGGCTGTGGCATTCCTGTGCCATTTGTTAACAAACAGGCATATTAATAGAAACGCTCCATAAAAAAAGTAAATACACGTACAGCCATCTTATATTTTACACAAGAAAAATCTTAGTATGTATTTACACTCTTTAGCTATAACATTAAAACCACTAACAGGGGAAGTGCATAACATTGAATAAAACTGCTGCAGCAGACCAGTCAGCATGCTCAGTAAGAAAAGCACTTGTAATGAGTCTTTGAGCATTAGAACTGGACAATAATCATATTTCAAGCCCATTCTTTTTGCATCATATTTGAGTAGTGACCAGATGGTGCATGCATGCAAAATAATGTTCAGAAATAGTGTAAGGAACATGAGTTTACATTGTGAATGGTTTGATTTACATTGGATATCAAGCAATCAAACCACTTTTCAACCAAAGGATTTAAAGAATCAACTACTGAAAACATCTAATCACATCATTAGATACCACAGCACACCTTCAAAGGTTTGTAGAGTTGATGACTTAATGAGTCACAGCTGTAACTGCAGCACTAAAGGCGACCGACTAAATAATATGCAGATGCTTTCAAAGTTATGGTTAGTGGGTGTGAATAAATTGTGGAACTGCTGTCATGCTGGGCATGCAGACAATTTACCTACACTAAAAGAGCAGGATGTTTACTGACTAGACCGGGGATTGTCAACTTTTCAAAATCAAAGAGACATCTGGGCAGTTTGCCACAAAAAATAAACTTGGGCTCACAAAGTTTTTTTGGCATCTAAAATGATCTTACCCTATCGTTTCTAATTTATGCTATGTATTAAAAACTATTTTGTGTTGCATTTATAAAATCCGAAGAAGTCCAACTCCTGGACTAGACTACACACAGATTCACCAGGATGTCTGCTAGCTAAGCTTTACAAACATAGGGAGGATGTTTACCAGCTGCTTGTGAAGAGAGCATAGACTTGAGATTTCTTCCAGTCAGCAGAGTATACCACGGAGATGTCTTGCAATCGATTAAAGTATAAAGACTCTCCAGGACTAGCACACACAAGGTGCCTTAGGAATGATGGCCAAATGTTTTGAAACATTCTTTTGGGTCCCCTTTGTCATTCTACAATGAGATGCAGAAATAACATTTGCTTGATGCAGTGAAATAACAGTTACTTGTTATTATATGACAAACCAAGCTTAAGCTAAACACCCTAAAAGCACCATCTAACCGTGCTATTAAATAACATAGCCTTGGTATTCTTTCAGTATGGTTTACAGCATGGGTCGACCGATTATCATCCTGAGCACCCATTTTAGGTATTTTTATGGTTGTCAGTATCTTTTTTAAAACAGACTTAAATAATTTAATTTCGAAAGTGCTATTTGGCTCCACCTGGCAGTTACTAGTCTATAGCAAAAGTGTTTTCAGTGATGTGTCTGCGATTTATGACAAGGTGCAATCTCACGGAGAACATGTCGAGCTACTGTTTCCTGCACCATAAATGGAGCTGCTGAATTGGGAGTAATCATTGTAAAGCGTTTAATTAGCTTCAAAAATTCCGGGAGCTAATACATTTATTATCTATTATTTGTTTTGTTGCTTCTTGTTGTTTACTTCTTTAAATTAAAAAACAATGTTTACAGAATGCTGCTAGGTACTCTCTGCACTATATTTATAGTATTATTATTATTATTTATATTTATTTAATATTATTAACAGTTCTCAGAATTGAAGATATTTTTTAAAAATTGAAAGTTTTGTCAGAGCTCTTGTATTCTATTTTGGACATTTTTACAACAGAAATGTATATCGGTCTCCATATCGGTTATCGGCCTACTGTTTGTATTGTTTATTTGCACTGTTTGCACCAGGTTGTACACATGCACTTTATGTAGCCCGGACAATTGATTCTCTAGTCATTAGCTCTGTGTTGTTCTTTTGTTAAGTAGCTCTTTGTTGTTTTGTGTGATTATGTGTTATTATATTCAGCCCTATGATCCTGGAGAAATATTTCATTTCACTGTGTAATGCATCGCTATATATGCAGAAATAACAATAAACCTTTTTGCTATTGATAGTAATAATCTACATATGCATGTCTCTGGAAAACACATATCGGTCGACCCCTACAGTAGAAGCAGAACAGTGTAGAAGGTTAGTACACTGAAGAAATATTTAACTTTGCACTGAACCTTGCACACTCTGGCAACTCTAGAGATCCAGGGGTCAGCTTCAGGACTGCTGTCAGAGTTTTTCTCTCGAAAGAAAATATAGATTTTCTCATTCAATGGGTCCTCAGGTCTTCTGGCCACAAAAGCTGAGATAAATGTTGGTTCTGGTAAAATATAAAACAAAGAGGAACAGCTAATCAGCGAACATTTAAGAAAATTGTGTCTGTTGTGATCAAAAAAAAATAGGATTTTAATTCGGTAGAGCATTAATTAAAAAAAATCAATTAAGTTTGTATATTATCTTTATTTTCCAAGATTATGTGTGCAAGTTCTTTAATCTACCTGTAATCCATGCATTGTACATCCATAATTTATTTTGAATGCCCATTTGCCTGCGGAACTGTAGTGACGTTCCATCAGAATAAAGTGGAGCTGCAGCATAAAGGTCTTCATCTGGGAAGGGACATAAATAAGTAAATAAATGCATTAAAGATATATTTTTTTATGTGTCTTAGGTAACAAAAACTGTGTAAAACTACAAAAACTTATCAAAAACTGTTTAAAAAGTCTCTTGCCTCTATGCCGTTAGCAGTCATCGGGTGCCATTTCTTTATGGTATATTTTCTTTTAGTTTGTAATAAGAAAATCACCTTAATGCATTGTTTGTTATAAAAATAATTATGAATTATTGTCATGCCAGGTTCTACCACCAACAAGCGCGCACCCTCGCCACTCAGGTCTACCTCAGATACACCTGCACCTCATCAGTCCATTACAATCCGTACCCTATTTATAACAAGCCCTTATCTCAGTCACCGTCTGGTCTAGTTAAGTATGTATGCAGATCGATACTCCGCTTACTGAGCTTACCATCCTGCGATTTAAATGATTTCCTGATCACAGCTTATTAACTCTCCAATAAGTAGTGACAAAAGTATGAAATAAGCCTTACAAGAAGACTTACAAATCCATAGCAAATCCAGTAGCAACAGGGCTAGGTCGATTTCAGTTTTGCAACCAGTTGCCTCTTTCAGCTCGCACCACCGAGTGTAGCCCATCGGATCTGATTAGTGTTCAGGCTGTGTTATTACAAAACCCTTTGGTTCTTGCTGAATCTGCCGTGGCATTGTTTTTTGAGGCGTGCATATATTCCCTAGCTATTAGATTGTTCACCCAGGAACAGTAAACTATGTGGCATATGACATAAAGCAGGTATTACTCTTCCAATGTATGGGTTAGAAGAGGCTGTGTGTACCGGCCCTATCACGAATCCACGTGTGTAGTTGTAGATGTTGGAGGATGCTTATGTGCAGTACGAAAATGTATCCAATTGAGAGTTGTTCTACTGCTAAAATAATTTTGAGAAATTATTTTAAGTAAAAAAAAATACAAGGTTGCTTAAAAAAATTGCAATATTTCCCTTAATAAGGGTTTCTGAAGATAAAGTCACACATACATGCGTATATCTGGACCAGAAAGCTTTGCATACCAATGTTTTATTTTTGGGAATCTAAATCTGAATAATAAAGCACCATTCAAGTGTATTTTTATGTAATTATAATATCCAGACTACAAGCCTTATTCTCTATATATAATAAATATACATGAATACTTTCCCGTAAAGGAGTATGAGTTAGGTATGCCAAATTGTTTAAACCCTTGATTGCTAGTTATTTCTGATTTGTTTCTGATGTTTTCTGCTGGGCAGTTTTAATACTTTTACCTCTAAAGAATATTTAAAAAAGCATGTTTAAATAGCAATGAACTTTACAAACCCACTACAAGAGACATGAGTTCTGGAAGGATGTGAAAGGGATATGCCAATGCCATCAATAATTTCACAGCAAGACTAGAGCTATGTTGTATCTTGGATACTCTAAAAGAGAGAAAGGGACAGGAGATTTTGTGAGATTAGTTCGTTCATCTGCATTGCACACAAAAGACAAACAAAATGATGAGGATGAGATTTAATTAACCTACCAGCTTCCAGCACTTTGGCTGTCCTCCATTTGTCCCACAAACAAAAATCCAGTCCTGGAATTCTTCAATTACAGTGATGACGTTTTCACAGGAGCTCTAGAATATTAGGAAAATGTGTATTTAACTGGTACCGACACGACTCATTAGACTACGCAATAATTTGGTTTAGATGTTTCAATCCGGGCCTGTTAACATAAACCCACACAGGCTTGTAAAGTGCAATTACAGTGTCTGGCAGCAAGCTAAATTATATTCATATCATTAATTAAGAAATACATGTTTCTTGGGGTGGCGAAGTTGGACAGGATTAGACGCGTTCATTAGGTGGACGGCTCATGTTAGATGTTTTGGGGAGAAAGTCAGGGAAGCCAAATTTGGACATGTACAGAGGAGGAATAGTGAATATATTGGTAGGAGGATGTTTGAAATGAAGCTACCAGGCAGAAGGCAAAAAGAAAGACCAAAAAGGAGGTATAGGATGTGATAAACGAGGACATGAAGTTAGGGGTGTGAGTAAAGAGGATGTAGAAAAAAGGGTTAGGGGAGACGATTTCGCGTGGCGACCCCTAAAGGAAACGTCGAAAGGCAACGAAGAGTGTAGTATGTTAAGACTAGATAAAACACAGACTAAGTTAGATATTAGTTAAAGGTCCCAAAAAATATAGATTATTATACTTTAAAAGTAAATTTAATTACATACCTCATGACAAGAGCCACCGTTGTTATCTGGTAAGGTGAAATTCTACAACAAAAAGCAAATTTACTTTTACTAATTATTTTATCTTTGAAATTTGGAATAAAACTTTCATGCTGATCGTAATATGAAAACAGTTTATTAAAAGAAAGAGGGAATTAGGATTACAAAACAATTCCTTACAGTTTATTCTCCTAAAATAAATAAATGTAAAAACTCATGGGCTGATAGAATTGATGTTCTTTGAATTAAAGTTTTTTAGGTTATCTATGCTAAATTTACCATGATAATAATATAGCTGTAAAAGAATTACACCTCCATAATCATCACGGTCACTCAGCATTGGTTTAGTTTTCCCAAAGCAGGTTTTTGATATAGTTCTGAGACTGAAACTGTATGACTTACATTCCTGCATAGAATAGCTGGTAATCTGTCAAAACAAGATAAGTTTAACAAATATCTGATGTTAGTACATAGCTGTTTTTACACTTACGCTGTTATTTTCCTGATAATAAAGCAAAGAATAAACGTTTGCTGCCTGATTGATGAACATACCTTGTCGTAATGTACTCTGGGAATCGGCCAGGAACAAAAAACAGACAGAAAAGACGCTGTCAAAAACAGCAGTTGTAGACGAGCTCATGTCTGTAACAGACAGGTTCTGTTTTAAGAAACAGGCGCGTGGTTTAATCTCAGGTACTAAACCTTCCACTTTTCTTTATGAAAGTTTTCCAAAGCTTGAACCGCAACAGACTACGGCTGAATTGATCCATGTATTTATAAACCGAACCAAAAATAAACGAGCAACGAATGATCTAAGCAAATACAGGGAAAAAAAACAGGTTAATCTTCTTTGATTCCGCGGCACAGAGAATTGTGTTCGGACGAAGCATCACATTTGCCACCGTTTTATCTTCCTGGGAACTCCCACCTCCCCCGCTGCTGTGTGCAAATCTATCTCCCGAAATCTTCGGGAAATTGCTTAAATCGGTCATTTCCTTAAATATACATTAATTTTAGATTCAAACATTACTAGTTTCACGGCAAATGAATTAGACGTCGTAGACGTGACAAGCATGAGACTGGTTTTGCAAATAAACGTGAATATTCTCCTTAGCTTGCTTTAGGATTTTCCCCATATTGTATTCGCTAAATAACATATGGTTGTAGAATCCAAAATATTTTAAGATCATCGAGGCTGATTTAAATGTGAAAAAATATGTACATGTATCACCTCATCTCCAAAGTGCTGCTAGATGTTAGAAAATTATCTTAATTATACCAATATAAAGTATTTCTTATTATTATTATTTTGTTTTATAGTGAATGTAAACGTTGAGCGCACTTCCTGCTACAACCTTTTGTAGGCGCTGGCGGTGGTTAAAACCTGAGGCTAACAGCCGACGAACAAGACCTTCTACGCAGCTGACTGCAGAATAACATGGTATTATAACGTTTTTTTTTCTTAATTAAGGATTTTGTTTACTTAGAAACGACCCTTTAACTGTGTATTTCTAAAATTAATAACTGATAAAAGCAGAGTAGTCTTGTAGCCGTGTTGTCAGCGTATTAGATACTTGAGTTAGCAGTGCTAATCTTAGGATGCTTATGTATTATAACAAATCCGTTCACTCTTCTTTTTTTTTAGCGGTTCCGATTTTGTGGCGATCTGGACTGCCCGGATTGGGTTCTAGCTGAAATTAGCACTTTAGCACGAATAGTTAAGTAACAGCTTTCAGACATACAGTATGTACATACTGTGTCACGTGATCTCAGTAAATGAAATCCACTGTATAAGTAAAGCACATGTTATTTACTCCACAGTCAAGCGTCAAGATGAAACTTCTGTGTGTTCAAGTGATAAAAGACATCCTGGATGAAGGCTTGATGTAGTTTTAGCGAAGTGATGGTGCTTTTTAAGATGCTGAGTAAAGTGATATAAATGTTGTTTTTTTAGTATGATAAGGTAGCAAAACTAACCTCTGATGCAAAGTTTGGTGAGTTTAAGGCTTATTTATTTTGCTTGTCCGTGTCGCTGCTTTTTTTGTCACATCCCTTAATACACACCCTATACATAAAAAAAAAAATAGAAGCATTTCTGAAACCAAATCACCCGAAAAAGCCAAAGCATTATAGGATTTCATTGGTTGGGTATGTTAAAAGAAGGTGCCTGGTACTAGCAACGCTAAATAAGTAAATCGTGAGATTTTTATTCCAATTCAAACATTCTATATTGCACTGACTGTAAACACTTGTTAAGAGAGAAGAGAAACTGTGATTTGATTTCTCTGTATGTATGCATGCGCATATGGTGGCAGTGATAAATCTAGAACCCTGAACCCTGGCTACATGCCTACATATAATTTGTAACCATGTAAAACCGTCTTTAAACAGAAGTATACTGTAATCTTCTTTTCCTCTCGGCTGTTCCCTTTCAGGGGTCGCTACAGCAACTCATCTGTCCTCACCTAACCCTATTCTCACATCCTCTTCATTCAACCAACTACTTCATGTCTTTTATCGAATTATATACATCCTTTTTGGTAGCTTTATTTCTAACATCCTCCTACCAATATATTCACCATCCCTCGTCTGTACACGTCCAAACCACCTTAATCTGCAATCTATGCTGGTGTGCAGGAATTCAATTGATCTGGTAAAGACCTGACCTTAAACCCACTGGAAACTTTTGAAGTAAACTTGAATGTTGACCGCACCCCAAACCTAAATAACCAAGGCTTAACCATTTGCAGAATTCAGGAGGTTATTATAGGCGTAAAATGAGACTAAATCTGAAATAGAATAAATTTAAAAAAAAAACACAATAAATTTTATATATTATAAATATATGTATAAAGAAGTTATAACCAGAACACACTGTTTATAATGGTGTGCCGTAAGCTGTTGTACTATACAGTCTTAATGATCGATGTGTCTATTCCAGAAAGTGGAGATATTAAAGCGAGTGTTGCCGTGTTGAGTTTTATTCTCTCCAGTGCAGCAAAGCATGATGTCGATAGTGAATCTCTGTCCAGTGAACTTCAGCAACTTGGTTTGCCTAAAGGTGAAAATGATCTACAGTATGTCCCTCTAATAACCGTTTGTTAAGTCAGTGTTCATGACATTTATCACACACCTCTTTAAACAGCTGTTACTTAGGCAGTAAGTGGCACCTTTTGTTTTCACAGAGCACACAACAGGACTGTGTAAATCATATGAAGACAAACACACAGCCTTGCAGGAGAAGCTGAAAGAGAGTAGTTTGCGCTGTGAGTATCAAAAGCATTTAGAAGAGCTTCCTATTATGCTGCACATCCTAAATATGATATACAGTATCATATACACCACTAATGCGCAGTCTGTGTGTATTCAGTGGGGCGTCTGGAGGCAGTGAACTGGAGAGTGGACTACACACTGAGCTCCAGCGAACTAAAAGAGGTGAATGAACCCACAGTACAGCTAAAGCTCCAGGCTCAGAACCCGGAGTCTGGTTCCACAGACTGCACTGTAGTCTCAGTCACTGCAGACAAGTTCAGAGTGCTCCTAACAGGTACGATTAACTGCTTGAAACTTATACATCAGCTTTTGTCAATTTTACAGTACAGTATTATTATAAATTGTAAAGTGTAAATGAATGTGGGGTTTTTTTTTTCACCTTTTAGAACTTAAACAAGCACAAGCTATGATGAACGCTCTGCAGTGACTACATCTTCTATAATGATTTTTATCAATTCATGACCAATGAGAATCATTTATGACTACAGAATCTTACTGTAAGCCTAAAGGTGCCTAAAGGTCACCCCTCATGTTGACCTATTGAAAGTGACACAGTTGGACTTTTAGCTCTAGTGGATTCATCAGGTCTGTTTTGTGAAGCAGAAAACATGGTGATATATCAGTTAATAGATGTACACACAATGAACAGATCGTTTAGATCAGTCTTGTGGAAACAATATAGAGCAAATTAAGAACTCAGCTTACAGTTGGTCCACAAAGATTTTGTACAAATGTGCAGTTTCTAAGCAGTTCTAAGTACTGTTATTCCCTCCAGTCGTGTTGATTGTTCTCTCTCTTTTTACTTGAAAATGTTTTTTAAAATGAATGTTAGAAATAAATAATTTGACTGTAACATGTTGCTCACAGGTCTTATGTTGATTTTTTTTTTTTTTTGTTTTTTGTTTGTTTATTTGTAAATCTAAAAGCCTTTATTTGTCACATAGACTCTACAGCACAGTGAAATGTGTTTACTCGCATATCCTATCTTAGAAGTCGGGGTCAGGTTACAGGGTCAGCTATGGAACAGGAAGGGTTCAGGGTCTTGCTCAGAGATCCAACGGAGGCTAACTGGCAAGGGTGAGGCTTGCAATAAACAACTCGGCACCATAACCGTTTGAGCCACCACTGCCCCACAGTGCTATAGTGTGCCAACAGACCAAGCCCCTTTTTTTTTTTGGTGTCCAATCACAGAGCCTTGGCACGCGAGAGCTGTGGGACAATATGCATACTTGCGCTGATTTTTTTGCTGATGTTTTGGCAGTGACGTGTTAAGGTCAACCCGGTTTGCACTTTTTTTTGTAACATGACACTACATTTCGACAAAGAGAGAGAGGATAAATGAATATACATATATATGTCCCAGAAACCAGCATTAGAGATTGCATTAGTGAAGATCTCCTTAAAAATCAATACTTTTCAAAGACAAATGAATTAGTTTGTCTGATATCAGACAATATTACTAGTTCAACAAATTCAAGATGTCTGTAGATTCTTTGAATCTGTACCTGTGTTATCCTGGTGTTCATAAAATTCTAAAAAAGTTGAATATTTGCCACAATTTAGTCGTCATTCTTTGTGTGGTTATAAACGCTACTAGAATCTAATCAAGTTTTTTGATGTTGTGTGTCATTTACATTTGTCTTATCATACTTTTTCACATGTTTAAATGCAGATATGTCATCTTTAATTCTTTACACTGAATTAAATGACTATCAACAACTTCTTCCTGTGTCAGATGCATAAAAGCCTTATGCAAAAGGACATACAGGGACACCTTTAATTCTTTCTGGCTTATAGATTGTTGTTTCGAAACTTACACCTATGAGGTCATATTTAGGAGGGTTGTTTTTAAATGTTGATAATAAAAAACAAAAAACAAACTTTTGTTTAGTCTTGACAGCAAATCAGGTTAAATACAGGTTATACATGTTTAAATATCTTTAGATCATTAAAATACATGTTCTGTAAAGTATTTTTAAGAGATAAAAATGTAAACTGTAGAAATAAGTATTGAGAAAAGCTATTTAGAAGAAAATATTGTTGGTTAGGATGATGCAACTCTTTTTAACTGTTTGTAATAAAAGGAATAAAACACGTATTGGCACAAATCAGCACAAACGAATGGCATCGTTTTGGTGATTATGTCTTTTCATGGGGTGCCAATGTCACGGAGGTGGCAGGGACACAAGGGACAGCTATGAGGGAACAGTCGACTCATACAGCGAAACTACACCTCCCATCGTCCTTCGCTTCCTTCTTTGAAAACATGGCGTTGTTTTGTAACGTAGCATAAGAAGAACTGCCGAATGTTATACCGAATACAACTGTGCAAACAACTTTAACTTGGTATAAATATTTAAAATATTTCAGCTTCTAATGCCCAGTTTTAAAAAATTATCAGTAAAGTTAAACACGTCTATATGGAAGTTTAGTCTATTTAGGAGTTAAGCGTCAGTTAAGTTCGTTATTAGTTTCTAGCTAATCGGAATTAACGTCCACCCCGACATGCCCGAGGGACCAGAACTGCATCTGGCAAGTGTGTTTGTGAACTCAGTATGTGCAGGTGTGATCTTCAGCGGCTCTGTGGAGAAGTCTGATGTGAGTAAAGAAGCCGAGGTAAAGTTCAGCAGTGATGCTTACAAAATCTACGCCACGTCCAGAGGGAAAGAAATACGACTGACTCTCACTCCGATTAAAACTGACACCCAGAGAAAAAACAGGTCAGGACTGGACCAGCAGTCTATTGATGTCGTCTTCCGGTTCGGGATGTCAGGTCATTTTAGCTTCACTGCCAAATCAGAAATCCCAAAACATGCCCACCTGCGGTTTTACACCAAAGAGGATCCACCGAGAGTGCTGAGCTTCGTGGATGTCCGTAGGTTTGGAGGGTGGAAGCCTGATGGACGCTGGCAGAAAGATCGAGGCCCCTGCGTTATGTTGGAGTATAAGAGCTTCAGGTGGGGGGGTCTTCACTTACACTAACATTTATATTTATCCAGAGGGACTTACATTTTTTACCTCTTACGACTTACATTTTACATTTTATATACAACCCAACAATTGGGCCTTGCTCAGGGGCCCAACAGTGGTGGTGTTGGGAATCAAACCCACAATCTTCCGGTTAGCAATTTTAAGTCCCTGCGCTGCCACAGTGATTCTGCGCACAAAGCCCTTGAGCTACATAGTGTTATGTTTGGTGTGGAACAACTTAAATGTCTTGCATAGACCCATAGATGTCTTGCATAGATAAATTGGAACACTTAAGAACTTTCTTCACTCAAAATAAGTGTCTAAAATCTCATGTGGCTGAATAAGCAAATTTTCAGTCACAATTCAACATTTCTTGGAAAGTGGCAATATTTAAGACTATTCTTCATCTAGTGTATATTTTTTCTTTATTTTCCAGGGAGAATGTCTTATCCAATTTGTCAGACAAGGCATTTGACCGGCCAATCTGTGAGGCTCTCTTAAATCAGAAATACTTTAATGGGATTGGCAACTACCTCCGAGCAGAAATACTGTACAGGTTTGTTCTGAATTTGCTACTTAATATTAATCCACAAATGCACTTCATTTTTTGCACTTAGTATTAAATTTCTTTCACAGAAAAAGCTTTGCTATTTCCTAGTTTACATTCTAAACTATTGTATGTCTGCTTTTTACTATGACTATCCAGACCATGAAGCTCTGCAATTTTATGTACAAGAACAGAGTGACGTTTCGGTGTATCATTTCAGATTAAAAATCCCTCCTTTTGTAAAGGCGAGGACGGTTTTGGAGGAACTTAAACCACAACATGAAGTAACAATGAATGTTAAAGAGGAGCCCAGCACAGAGTCAGACGAGGTGATGATGATGATAAATGATGATGATGAGACTAAGTTGAAAGTCTTGGTTATGAATCAGTCATACATCAAGTTACAATAATAGCTTTGTTCTTTGTCTTGTTCAGAAAGCTAAAGTGGATGAGAAGAAAACCAAAAGTCAAGATCTTCTTTCTCTCTGTCACACTATACCATTTGAAGTGGTTAATCTGGGTAAAAAAAAAAAAAAAAAAAGCCAACAACCAGTCAATTGTTGTATTATGAAGGATGTGTGTGGCAGTCTGGAAAACACCTTCACACAGTCAATAATTTGCCTGCATCCTAATCACCCCTCTAAAGTAATTTAGCATCTTACAATTTTAGTAAAAGAGTAAGAAATAAAATTGCCAATTAAAACTTATAAATACAAAATAAAACATACGAATCAAAGTACTAAATAAAATAAATGGAATGAAATAATGGAAAAACAGCAACTAATCACTTCTTTTAACTCAACTGACAGGGTTAACTGAATCTGTTCTGTTGCGTATTCCTTAAACAACTTTTATTAGATATCAAAATCCCTAGGCTGGTATAATATATAGAGTATATATTTTTAAATTATAGACAGGGGAAAAGTGAAATACATTAAACAGATTTTTTCAGATTATTTTTGATTAAACTTTCAGACCGCCCTATATAATAAAATATATAACTAAACTTCAGATTAAACCTTTGAATTGCAGGTGTTTGGGACACTAACTATACATACAGTTAAAATGTAAGCATGGAAACTATGCTGAATTGATGGTAATATCTAAAAATCTTTTTTATTTATTCAGGTGGAAAAGGATATGACCCAGTGAACAGAGACTACACAACCTTTATTTCCTGGTTGCAGTGTTACAGTGTTGATGGAATGAATTCAGTAAGAGACCACAATAAAAGAACTATTTGGTTTAAGGTGAGGATTTCTAAATGTTTACAAAAAATATTCAACTCAAACACAAAATAGTAACATTCATAAATTAGATTTTTTTTATATACTCATTTGTATGTGTTTCAGGGTGTTCCTGGTCCAATGGCTCCCAAAGGTAATTCAAGATATTCAAGCTTAACATTAGTTAATAAGCTTATTATATGTGGTTTATAAGGTAGTTACTTTAAGTACATGCTATAATAAAAGGTGTCTATTGATTTTAGCATCCAAATCTCCAAAGGCAAAAAGAAAAAGAAAAATAGATGACAATACAGATACAAAGAAGGTGAGCTGTACCCCTGTTTAATAATTATTATCTATATTTACTGTAACTACTGCGTGCGAAACAAAAAAAGAAAACCAAGAATTTTACAGGAAAAGATTGTAAAGAAGGAAGCTGGTTCTGCTAAAAGAAAGCAGGATGTTCCAAAGAAACCAAGCATCACCGAAGGAAAAAATGCCAGAAGAACTGAAATGGAAGCAGTAACTGACAAAAGAAAAAGACCAAACACACGCAGTTCAACAGGTGATTGCCACCATTTTAGGGTGATATGTTTTAGTTTCAGGCAGCAGTTTAACCATTTGTAAATAAATGTTCTTTTCAGGTTTACGACAAATCAAGACTAAGATTACAAGAAGACAAAAAGTGAACACTAAAACCAAGGTCACCAGCAAACCTCAGAGAAAGAGCAGCAGAACTATATAAAAGAACACACTGTTAAAAAAACAACCACAACTGCTGGATCAAGGCACCTGTCTTTATATCGATATACTGTTTAGATACATACAGTTAATGAACAAATCTAGTCCACATCATATCTGACATATGTTTTTTATGAAATAAAAAAATGTAATTTAGACATGAATGCTACTGTCAGTAATTACATAAGGGTGTAGAATATTAAACTAATAAATTCTTTTTGGTAATGTTTTTTAACTTTAGATAGATTCAATACAGAAACAAGTATAGGCGAGTTGTGTTAAAGATTTTGTTTTATTTAATCCACTTTTAACTAAAAAAAAAACAAGTTAATTACCACACAATATACAAATAGACCTATTTGTCTGTCTGTCTATCTACATGTGTCTTTTACGTAGCAGTGTCTAAACACTTTTTTATTTTTACCATAACAAAATTAATATATGGATCAAATAGCAATTTTAATTTAATTTTCAAGAAATTACAAAAAAACTATAGAATAAAGTAATTGTACCAAATATGTAAGGTTTTTGTGCTGATGGGTTGAGCTCAGTGAAGCTGCAACAGGAGTGAGATGATCTGAAACGGTTTAAAGGTGAGAGAAATCTCTGTGCCATTGAGTACAGCGGGACAACCAGGGCGCTCCAGCAAGTCACAACTGGTCAAAAAAAGAAATGTTTCAGTTGCAGTAACAAGAAAACCAGAAGTAAGTATCCTGTCATTATGACCTATACATGAAGATCTTTTAAATACTTATCTTTTACATTTAAAGGTCATAAATGCAACATATCGTCATAATATCACTAATATAAACTTCCCAATGCTTACTGCTATAAAAACGTTTGAAAAGTATTTGCTTAAAGATATTTCGATTTTTTTAAGAACCCCTGCTTTATATAAGCATCATCGATCTCTAGCTGGTACTTTAGTTTAATATGCACACTTAAGATAATTAACATTAAACATTAATGCTTTTAGCCCTAACAGCAAGAATTAAGGGCTATTTTTAGTTTTTAGAAGGTTATTTTTTTCAGGTGGTTCTGGTAGTATAGGTATATACACAAACTTACTGCCACGCCGCTCGCACTGGGAAAGAGGTAGACAGAACTGCAGCCACACTGCTTCCGTAAGACTCATATAGCCGGACTATGAGGACATTCTTCCTTCCCTCAGCCTGTGGATGACAGTAGTGATATTAGCACTGACAGAATGGAAGGAAAACTATTCAGAGAAACGAGTCTAGCTACCTGTTTAATTGTTTCCAGGATGACAGCTGCTGAACTAATGCTGAATGCGCTCCAGAGTTTGAAGATATTGACGTCAGGAATCAAATGAAGAGGGAAGTTGAGGTTGTAGGCGTGTTGTGTGACTGATGCATCCTGAAATGAGCCTGAAATGCCAGAGGGTGAAAAGTGTTATAGTTTTTTTAATGATCAGTGACTTTGTATATGCCTACCTTTGTGTGGCATGATTGCATATGTAAACTGATGATGCCCCATATCTGCGTTGGCATCAGGCGCTTTTGGTGCTCGCAGTCTAACGGGAGAGAAGAGGTTTAAATTAGTTTCTCAAAAAGGACATATTTCTCCTTAAGTGAGCAGACTTACAATGATAAGGTCATGACATTCTGGTGAACAGAGTAGCCATATTTGCAGTCACTTAGAAGCGAGACACCAAAGCCATATTCTGAGAGATCAGCCCATTTATGGCCCCACACCTGATGGTATAAATAAAATAGTCATGTACGTAATTTGTTAGCAGTTATTAAAAAAATGATGCTGAATAGAATGACCCCATTCTAACACATGTACTCAGCACCTCAAAGCGAGCCCAGTCCCAGGATGTGTTTCTGTGTGTAGGTCTCTGCAGGTGACCAAACTGAATCTCATATGTGGCATTTGTACTGCGAACCTGCACAGGAAACTCCACCTTGAGGAATTTATGTGCCTCTAACCAATTCACCTAAAAAAAACATATCTTGTCATCAAACATGGGCAGGATGGAGTCTTTTAATTAGCAATTACGAATAATAAGAGATCTGCTATCTTTACTTTTGTACTGAATTTAATGTAGGGACAGTCAGCATCCAGTATGACCTCCTGTGTGATGCTACTCTTTCCACTGATACACAAAGAAAAAGTCACGCTTCCTCGCAGCCCTCCAGAAAGCAGGACCTCAGGAGGTTGTGCCACATCCAACACAGGCTTTCTACAAATATATTGTGCATTGCATCACCTACAAATTAAAGGATAAACTGGCCAAATGTGTTAAAAATCTGGTTGGCTGATGTGCTTGAAATAACCTGGTCTGAAGATGATAGTCCATCACATCCCATGCATCCCAGTATAAAGGAATGTCATCAAACACCACAAACTGGTTTCCAAAACAGCCATCGGAAATGGCCTCTCTATAATAATGGACACAGTTTAAATGCATTTATTTATTTAACAAATGCTGGAATTTATTTATATTTAGGTGCTCCAGTCTGAAATATTGTACTTAGTACAACCTTACCGGTTTGTCTGCACATGAAGCAGGGACACCAAACGGCCCGTTTGGTCCAAGACAGCCTTTAAAAGGCCATTCTCCATTCTGACATTACCATCAGGCTGTTTTTGAGAGAAAGTCATGCATCAGTGCAATGGGCTGTGGGTGTAAGCAATTTTTTGTAATGAAAAATGTCCTGCAGAACACAATACCTGCACTGTTACAGACACCACAGACAAAGGCTCAGCAGACCCTGTGACCGGAACGACTCCCACGCTAGGTGCTTTCACCAAAACTGAGGAGAAATTGCAGGTGCAGAGCAGATAAACTTTTATATTCAGCTCTGCCTGATATCATTTTAAATAAACAGAGAGTTTAAACTCAATTATCATCATGAAGAAAGGAGGCCTCTATTTGTAGAAAACAAAGGGAACATTTTATGATGACTGTTTTAAACCATTAACACAACAGCAAGCAACATAAAAGTCAATAAAGGAGAAAAGCATGACTAAGGTCTAAATCAAATCCCCACGCTCAAAATAGAATTTGCTGACAAACATAGTGAAGGTAAAAACAAGTCACAGGTTTGAGTACCTAGCTTTCTCTGAGCGCCTTCTTCTGGCAGTTCTATGACCTCTGTGCGCTCCCAAGAGAGTGTGTTCAAAACTGCTGCTCCAGAGCCTGCTCCAAGCTGCACATTGCAGGCAGAGAGCAGAAGACTCAAGCCGGTTTTTTGAATTTCTTAAAAAAAAAAAAAAAAAAACACGCACACACTTAATTTACTGATTTTGGTAGCTCATACATTTATCGCATTTGACAGACGCCCTTATCCAGTGACTTACATGTATCTCTTTTATACAGCTAAGCAAGTAAGGGTTAAGGGCCTTGCTAAAAGGCCTAGCAGTGGCAGCTTGGTGGTGCTGGGAATGTAATCCCAATCTTCTAATTAGCAGTCCAACACCTTAACCACCACTTCTCTGTTTTTAAATATTTTTACTTTTACTGCATTTGGCAAAAAGACTTATCCAGAGCGACTTACATTTTATTTCATATATGCACAACTGAGCAATTAGGGGTTAAGGGCCTTACTTGGGGGCCAGACACTTGTTTATAATAGGAATTAAACCCCCACAATCTTCGGTTAACAGGCAAATAACACTTAAACACTTAATAACTACTCCAATACACTACTGATGTAGGTACATTTCAAACAATAGACACTAAAAGGGTGCAGATTTACCCTCATAGTATTTTAGTGCATCTTCTACCACCATTTCAATGCAACTGCCAGGAATGACATCATGAAATTGGTTGAGGAGAAGAAGCCTACAAGAAAAGCGAAAGGCAAAAAGTCTAACAACTTAATCCAGGTCCAGGTCAAAAAGTCTCATCCACCAAGGCTTTACCTCCATAATTTTTGAAGCTCTTTTGTTGGGTATCTGAAATCAGGGTTTTTACACAAAGCCAGGCAGCTGGCTACTTCAATATCATGCAGCAGGACCTCACACTGGCGATTTCCCAGCTTTATCTGGGGCACAAGCATGCAATGACGTCACCTTAGGTTTTGAAAAACAGGAGTATCTGCCTGGGAATTAGGATAAGTGATCCTCTAACAGATATCCACATACCTTTGCCTGAGTAGTGTATGTGCCATTATGCAGCTCGAGAAAGAGCTCACCAGACCAGGTACACAGCAAGCCAGAGTCAGCCTGAAGTTCAGAGAAAAGACGATCTGGACTGGACATTTGAACCCTAATGAATCAGACGTTCAGATATTTGAATCAGAGCAAAACTTGCTCAGTGTTATATTAATATACAAAACACATTCATGTCGGTTTTGTCCTCCTGTTATGACTAGGCTAGAGGAAGCAGGATATCTTGCTTTTCACTGGAACTCATGGAGCAGGAAATGACCTTGGAAGACCATCTGAATCCTGTACACGCTGTAAACGGTCCAGCATGACCTGTGTAGGCCCTCCACCTCCATCACCGAACCCAAACAGTACTGCGCTGTGATTTGCCCGCCCCTTGTCTTTGTTGTTCCTGGTGGTGTTGATTAGCTGTGAAACACAGTGAAAAAATAAAATCACACTGACCCACTAGAGGGAGCCATTATCAATAGATTTATGGTAAATTTCCACTCACATCCTCAACTTTCCCTTTCATCTCATAGGAGTTCCCGGGTGGGAAATGCGTTAAAACTTGGGATCCATCAATACCCTCCCAAAAGAAGGTGTTGTGCTGACAAAGAAAAATTTAAATTATTTAATTTTAGGATTACCAGTGAAATAACAAATTGTGCCAGTGTTTACAAGTAACACAATGCATTTTATTAAAGAACAAGGGTTGTGGACAGCCTCAGCCTCAGACATCATGCTTACAATCCAGTGGCTGAATATCTGATGCTATGAGTGGAAGCACATATAAGAATATGTATAAACACATACCATTTTACACCTCTAAACAGAACATGGAATATGACAAATTGTAAGTAGTTGCTTTACATGTCAGTCAGAAGTGATTTTCAGTTCTATCAGTCCAAAGGCACCTGACACATCAGACACATATGGGGACTTCCTTAAACTACTGTTATTTGAAATCACACAGCTGTATACAAAAACTTCGTATGCTGTAGCATAAAAGTTTTTTACACTGGAACTAAGAGACCCCAACCTGTTCCAGCATGTCATTGCTCCTATGCATAGCAGCCCAAAACACAGTTTGCCCAGGTTGGAAGAACTGGAAGTGTCCTGCACAGAGCCTTTGACTTTAACCCAATAAACACCTGTAGAATAAACTAAAAAAAAGCTGACTGCTCTCAATATGAAAACTTTGTTAGCAAAAAATAAGAACCTGAATCTTAAAAAAACCTTTAAAAAAGACCACAAGGTACGAAAGGTCAGGTGTTCAGAAAGCCGTAATGTATAAATTTTTCTGTTCCGATACTTACGGGAAATGTGTTGATAAGATTCCAACTTAACTTCTGAGTGAGAAAGCAGGAGATGCCACAGCCTTGCATTATCTGAGGAAGCTGTGCAGAGTAGCCGAATGTATCAGGTAACCAGAACTGTAGAAAAACAATAGCACAGAGACTATTTGTAAGACAAAGACCGTTATATAAAATGACTAATTTTTTTTCATTTTAAAAAGGTGCTTAACCTCTTTGCAATACTGTCCAAATTCTTCTTTAAAAAAGTTCTGTCCTTCTAAAAACTGCCTGATCATGGACTCTCCAGAAGGCAAGTTGCCATCCTAATAAAAAAAAAAAAAAATCAATTTCATCACATGTCAGAGAATAATGAACAATTCTGTATGTTTAGCATTTATTAGCATTTGGAAAAACTTCTGTGTTTATTTATTAAGTTAAATAAATAGCATTAAATTATCACCATCTCCACCCAAGTGCCTCCAACTGGAATAAACTGTCCTTTTTGCACAAACTGCTGGATCTGGGAGAACAGGCCTGGATACCAGTTTTTCACCCACTGAAACTGCTGTGCCTAAAAAAAAAAACAGATTGGATTGAGTATTCAGATTTGGTCTGTACCTCAAAAGAAGAATAGAGAAGTGACAGCTTAGTGGTCAGGATTTGGGACTAGTGCTTGCAAAGTCATGTGTTCAAAACCTACCACTGCCAAGCTGATACCCCCTGGACTCTTTAGTAAAGCCCCTAACCCTCAATTGCTTAGTTCTATAGATAAGATGTAAACTACTTATCTAAAAACATCTGACAAATGTTGTAAATGCCACATTGGAGCTACAACACTACAAAAATAAGTGCTTTTTTAATGAAAATGCATAGTGCACATTTAGATATGCTGTATATATGCATAATGTATTTATATGTATGATAAATCATGAAGCAGAGAAGATATTTAACTACCTGAGAGCAAGTAAAGATAAATTCTGGGTTTTTTTCCATCAAGCGGACTGCTGTGACCCAGCTGCGTGCACATTTTCTGATAGTCTCTTCATATGGCCACAACCAAGCTGGTATAAAAAAACAGCATCAAATGTAAACTTCCTGCCTCTACCACCATAACACTTCTTACTGTACAATAAAGTCAATGTTAAGACCCTGTGTCAATGTGACAGTGGCCCATGGCATGCACAATGTGTTGGCTTTGTCCATTTCTCTGACTGAAGAATTTATCAGCCAGTTGGCGGGCTGAGGAAAAGGTACTAGGATTGGCTGGATCACACAAATTTACCATCTCATTCGCTGTAAACAAAGCTTGATATCCACGTTGATCTCCTTCACCTAGCACCTGAGTTAAAAATAGAATGAAAATGAAAGCCAAACCGGAGACTTTTTAAAATAAATTGTCAAATCAAACATATCTACTGTTTTAAATATATATAAAATCTTACCTTAACAATATCCACAAGCATCTCAAAATCAATGAGGAGCTCCTGTACATCTTTATTAAAAACAACAAGCTCAGCCCTGTGAAGAGTATACTTCCTGTTGGGGTCTGGTGCAGATATCATGGAACCATTTCCAGCCCCGAACAAGCCATTACATGCTAATTCCACATACAAGGTCATGCTGTAACACATAAAAAAATCAGACAGGAAAACATAATATAATGTCTGATATAACTGGTCTAGGCTAATGCAAGTGACTGATACTTAACTTGATAGACAACAAGCAAACGAGATAGTATAGGAAAAGTGGGGCCTTAGGCTGGGAATTTAAAATCCATGCTCCCAAAACTTTACAGTGAATCCTAACAACTTTTCGAGATTCTTTATCTGTCTTTATTTTCCGCTGAAATTCCTATTTAAAAATATGTCAACTTATTTAGAACTAACCTGTGGGGTTGATTCTGTTCCAGACATTCGGTCAGAATGTAGCTTGTCTTTTCACCTTCTTTCGTCAAACCCTACAAACGTTTTGTTATAATAATCAGACAGAGTAATGACTATTTATATTGCTAGCCACAGTTATTCCAAAAATTATTTACCTGGACTGGTTCTTGGTCTCGCCATACCATTCCCTCTCCATCACTCTCCCATCTCAGGTGAACCTCTTTTCCTTTCCACTCATCAGGAATTTTTAGGATTAGTTTAAACCAGCAAGTCCACCACCTGCCATGATAATGAGCACCGTTTTAAAGGGGTTTTTTTATTTAGGTCCACGTGAAAAAGAACGATCATAATAATCTAATTGCAGTGCTATCTTACGTGGGTCCAAATGAATCCCCAATATTGCAAGGCTGAAAGTTCTGCTGTATTGCCTCGAAGTATGGAATTCGTTTTGCAGTCTGAAACACTGAGACAGACTCGAGTGGACAGGTTTCTCCATAAAGTCTAAAACGTTATAAACAAAAGTTTTATAATGATCCATAATAAATTTACAGCAGGTATTTATGATGAGGTTAATTCACTTCTAGTTTAAAAAAAACTCTCGATTTTATATTTTTGAAAGAACTTTCCATATATGCCTTTTTTTTAATGAACAGTGTGATTTTATGCTGACATTCTTTCATGTTAAGCACACAGATCACAGCAGCCATAACAAAACAAAATAGACTATGAAATGTGCACACCTTCCCCTGAGATTACAGTCAGTGAAATACACATCCGAAATAAACTTTTCTGCACGCTCCAGAAGAGTCCGTCTGTTTTTAAGCACTGGCCGGTGAAACATGACTAAGCACAGACCGACAAAAACAAAATCAGTCAACAGGTACCGTATAAAACGAAACAAATCCAAGAGACAAGATTGACTCGTAATAAAAGACATGAAACCCCAAACCTTGATCAGGTAGTCAATGATCAGACAGGTACGGAAACTTGGAGGGGTCAGTTTTTCGGCAGGTTTTTTTTTGTTGTTGTTCTTGCGTAGTTTAGGCTATTAATAGCTATAAGCCACGTCTGAAATGATTTTAAGGTTTGATTGTTTGTTTGTTTAAACAGTAAAAAATAAAGAATAAAATAAAAGAACTGAATCACCGTCTAGCGGCGATGACGTCATCAGACAGCGCCCAAACGTTTCAAAATAATAGCAAGAAAAATTACATATGGTAAAAAAAAAATGTAGATCTTTTATTGTTTCTATAAAAGGTTAAAAAAAAAAATACTATTAAATAAAATTCCCCGCAAAACTTTTTTGACGAACAAAAGATCAAAAACAAAACAAATTAATTCAATTACATTGAAACACATTTTATCAACAGAGAACCAGGTTATATGATGCTATTTCCATTCCCATCTATTAATTTGAGATACAGAAAGCCATTTAGAAGTTTTGTTTCCAAAATTGTATAGAATATATTTGAATTGATAATTAACTACAAAAGCAGATTTCATTGGTTTTTTATGTTGCAGCCAAAACTATTACAAAAATAAGTGTGCTTTTTTTCTGGATTTTTTTTTTTTTTAGGAAACTATGAAAACCACTTTAAAAAACTATTGATAATATTAAAATGAATCATTATTTCCTCATTCCCACACCTCTAGCACTGTTTTACATTTTTTCATGTCACTGAGTATGTACGGTACCCATAGTAAATGTTCAGCATCACTATATAATATACAATATCTGACAGCAACCTTGAAGATAGCAGACCTCATATTGCCAATTATGTTTTGTTCCCATTTCTATACAGTACTTGGAAAATGCTTACCATACCAAAACAAAACATTTTAAAGCCAATGGTTGGTTCCAGGTTTGTAAGATAAGAATAAGCATAGAGTAGAGATATGTAATCAGTTCTTTTGTCTTAGCCACAGTCTCATTTGCCCTTTTGCCCCCTTAAAAAAAGTCATAAACATTGGAAGTGCATTATATTTATTATGACTTACATTTACAAGTTCACAGACCGCCAAAGTAACATACTTGAAAGCAAACCAGCACTTTATTAGACTACCGCATGTTTATAACATGTACGTTACCAGACAGTGTGACATCAGTGTGTTACGACATCCTGCTTAGACCTTACAAATTACATGATATCCTGTTCTAAACTTCTCTTAAACATAGTATATACTTTTTAAAAGCCATGACTGATATTTACAAGTTATTTATCCCCTCTATAATTAGGCAGTGGATCATAGGTAATGTCTCAACATATAAGAAATGTTTTGCAGCATGTTTAGAAATCAGATTCACAGCATTTCTTATTCACAAATTTATTCAAGTAAAAAGAAAACTTAAAATAGAACCTGAATGTTCTACTTATATTGAATTTTAAAAACAATATACAGTATGTATAAAATCTAAATCATACATGGGCAAATCCATCAGTGCAACACTTTGTAAATAAAATACTGTAAAATACCTTATTTTTGACTGGATGCTGTATGATACAAAATAGGTTTCATCAGTTTGGCATTTTAATAACATTTTGCAACACAGAATAGCACGTAAACATTAACTGAAGTAAAATTCCAGCAATATCTTATTCAGAGCTGTATTATAGTCTGTAATGCTTCTTTGCCATGGTACCCATGACCGGCATTTGCTTAGTGCACCGAAGGTGCAGTCTACTTGAAAGATCAATGGGACTGCATGGGAGTTTGTCTTGTGATTAGTTGGGGAGATGGAGGTCAAAGATTAACCCACATGCAGCCATGAGAAACAATGAGGCGTCTCTGTGCCATGGTCAGTGGGAATGAATTGTGCTCTATTTGCATGAAGCATAGTGCCCTTTCATTATTCTAATCAACGGAGCTGCACAATACTAAACACAGGGTGGAACCGACCTAACTACCCATCTCACGCCACCTCAGGTTAACAGTGCGCTGTAACGTACTTGTACAGTAGCTGCGCGTTTCCTCTACCAAAATCTATCCCATCTATGTACATGCAATTGCTGCAGCAAGCAAATACAGTAAATTAAGGCTAAAAAAAAATCTTAACATCATGTTTATGCATAGGTTATATTGCGTGAAACATTTGTTATTCTCTCCCCACTTAAAATTACATTGTCTTTTTGGGTTTTGGCAGCATTATTGGTAAAATAAATCAAAGGGAAAAGTCCATGTTGGAATGTGACTAAAGGAAAACTGACCAAGCAAGTGCAATTCACACACTATGTCTAGCTCGTCTATATATACACAAATATAAACCACCCAGTCAGACGCCCTGTAAAATCAAGGTCAGAGACAGAAATATAAAGGATGCATGGTTTTCTTCCCAGAAATTTGGCTTTGTGTATACATTTAAAGGGTTTAATTTGGAAGGTAATTCACTGGCCAGGTCTTCAAATGTGGTATAGGAAACATCAAGTTACACGCCTGTGCTCCTCTCTTTTTCATCCAGCGGCTTGCATACCTCAACTTGTATGTTTTCCTGGTCAGCCTTTGACCTGAAGACACGTATATAAAATACTTTTGTGCCAACATTTGTCTATCAAACTATAAATTGCTGTATATACAAACAGTAATTAAAGTACAATTATATATACATAAAATATAATATATTGTTCAAAACTTTACTTTAAATACATTTTTTAGCTTGCATTTTCACAGATTAGGGTTTTATTTAAAACATTTTTACAAGTTTTTATTTTACAAGTTTAAATTTTTTACCCTCTTAAAGTCTACGTAAAACTTAATTGTTCGTTTGGAGTTAGAAACTTTCATTGTAAAAATGGTTAACAATCAAATCTAATTTAACATTGTGTTCAAATTTACATTAAAATGCAATACAATTAAAATGTTTGTATGTTACCCTTTCTTAAATAAGCACCACATGACTGTGATGACAAACAGGATGCCGAACCCAGAAGACACCAACAAAGATGTCAGAGCACCTGTAAGAGTACCAAATAGGAGTGTATCAGGGTAAACGTTTGTGAAACAGGTTGTGATATGTATTCCAGTACGCAGTGATTAATGGTTAGAGAATTTAACGCATCTGAAGATTTATAGAATTGATACAGAGGCTGCAAGTCACAAGTTTGACTCTAGCTTAATTGATACAGAACATTAAATAGTATTTTGCCTTTACAAATTATTCATCATAAGGTTTATAGACTGTATAATAAAATAGGTTTTATACAATTAACCATCTAATCTACTGAGCAACACAGTTTCGTTAAATATTGTACGAAATGTATAAACAAAACAATAAAAGAATGTTTTTAAATGAATGTCTGATTGCATCTTCTAAAATGTTTTACAAGAAAATATAGTTTAGCGCTACCATATATTTTATATTTAATGTGAATTTTAAAGCAAATTATGAGCCTGAAGAAAGAACAGACAAGACAGTTCACTTGTAATGACACAGGAACATCAAGCCAGTTCAAATAAAGACCAAAGAACCAAAAACAAAAAAATAATTACAGGTATTTTTAAGGCTAATTCAAACACTGACTCATCCTGCAGATCCAGCAGGAAGGTCAGGGAAGAAGCGTTTTCAGCTTTTGTAAATATAAACCATTTTATAAAAATTAAATAATGTACAACAAATTCAGACGTGAACTGGACACTAATGTTCAGAGAAATTTATGTAGTCCTAAACTGAAAAACTAGTGTTTACCTAGATATTTTTGCAGATTTTTTGCACAACTAAAACATGTCAATAGGCTAACACACAAAATAGCGTTACAGAATTATGATTTTAGAAAGAATGGTTAATTACAAGTTGGTGCTACTGACCTCACCGTGGTAAAATAATTATACTATTTGCAAGGAACTATTAAATAAACTTAAACATTATTTAATGTTAACTAAGGTCATGGTGATGCCTTTCTAAGCCACCAAATCACAGATAAACACCAGGTGTCAAGCAAGAGTTATAATGACGTGTAAACAATGAAATGTGAGTGAATCACGCTAAACCATAAAGCCACTGTGCTCTTATATACACAAACATACTTAAGCAAGATAGAATATGATTCTGGTTGTATGTGTAATGTCTTAAGTCTGAGGAATGTTAAATTATTAGTGGGACGGTCAGAGGTCATGCATCAAACAGCCACTACACACAGTGCAACAGGTGTTATATATTATTTAAACATAATTACATACCCCAACTCCAAGTAGAGTCACCTTAGCAAGACAAAATGAAGAAAAACACACAAGAAGGAAGGAAATAACTGAAATTGTGAGATTTTGGTCCAATTAATAAAATTGGCTACAATGTATAAATCAACTGAATTATCTCCAAATTAACTTACAACAGCAACTCATTTAAATGATATTAATTATCTTGGTTTTATTAAATTAAAAAGATATTTTTTAATGTTAAATGTACCTGTACATAACATTTATTTAATAAAATAACTAACCAGGTTGTGCAAATGCTAACACAATTTTATAATCAGGAATGTGACTGTGTTCAAAATAAAATAACTATATGCCATCACATGTGCAAAAGTAATTATCACACAGACCAGTTATTTCTGAGGGATTGTCTTTACATATCCTTGGTTTTATATGACTGCTAAAGCAATCAGCTACTTATCGTGCTTCATGGAGGCAGCTTACAGGAATATTAAAATATCTAATGAAATGTATAATAGGCTTAATACTTTGTGTGTTAACAGAACCTCGTAGTAGACTAAAGTCCATGCCATGTCGACAAGCAAATCTTACCAAATCAAGATGTTCCATCCTGCTAGACTCCTATTAAGGTTTGATATGGTTCATCCTTGATTTGTTTGTGTATGCTTTAATCAATTAAATGTTATTAAAAGAAAAAATAAATAAAATAAAAAGATTGTAAGAAAAAGCAATACATCAGGTGCAGTTTAATTGCTTTATTGCATTTTCTTCTACACATAATGAATTAAACCACTCTTTGGTTTAAAAAGACGTAAAGCGGTCAAACACTTACAGAAAACACAGGATGTTTACGCCACCATCCTTTCCTACCATTTTCCTCTTTACATGTCTGTAACTGCTCAACTATGTAATTATTGCAACACAAATAGAAAAGAACCAAACCAATAAAATACAAAAATAGCTTCTTGCCAGGAAAGAGTACTGTTCTTTGAATTGTACACGCACACACTTCAGTTTTGACTGAAAAGGTGCAATAGGTGTTTTTTTTTTGTTTTTTTTTAAAGACAAGGTTGTTCTGCTGGTTTAAGTTTCTTCACAGCCCGATAGCAAAAAAAATTGTTCATCCAATCAAAATGTTCAGTCCAAACATTATAATAGGCTTTCCCACCTGTTGCTCAACATATGTATTTGTGTACCAAGTTGTCTGCAAAATTAATTCCAAACACATTGCTTTTCATAATCACTCACAAAATTGTAGAACCATTAGGGAAGGTTTGTGTTGACATTCTTCTACAGTATAAAATATGTAAACTTCTACACATCAATTGTCACAAATATCACCAATTTTGCCATCTCGATTCTCTGTAAAAGTAAAATCTACCATTCTGAGCCCAAACGCTTATGACAGAATAAAGCACTACTAAAAGTCTGGTTAACATGACAATTATTAAAATTTGTATAATCGGTCTTTGATGATTATCATCATGTGCTCTGCAGCCGGTGTTTACGGCTTAAGTAGGGTTTTAATCCTCCCACTCCATAGGCCGCAGTCTGTGATTAGTGGGCACCATGTTGTGGCTATTCTTCAGGACAGCAGCTTGGGTCTGCCCTGTTAGCTTGGTCAGTGCGGAGCCCTGATACTGCGTCATAGACCTCTGCTTATGCCTCCGACTGGTCAGGACTTGATCCAGCTCATTTGCTTCATCACTAGGTCTGGAACGAAGAAGGTGTCTGACGGTTTGCAGATCCAAATCAGACCTACAGTTTAAATAGCTCTTCAAGTTCAGCCCTGGAAACACGGCTTTTCTCAGAGCTTGGTACATCCGTGTATTTGCATGATGATGTCTTCTGAGCCAAACAGATACGTTCTTTTCCAGAGATATAAAACACAAAGCATCATCATTTATACCAAAAATCCCCATATAGGAGCTTGCATGTGCATTTTTCAAAGCAGATTGTTGATCATTTTCAGTGGTGTCAAACCCATTGTTTATTTGAGGTTTCTTAGCAACTTGTCCCAAATGCTTTTTACCAGCCCATTGCCTTCTCTGGAGCTTTGGTAAAAGATGACTTAGTTCTCCATCTGCAAGATCTGCAAGGTCTCCATTCAGTAGCTGTTGGATGATCAGCCTCCTCTGCATGGGAGATGCCACTGAATTGGTACCATGCAGCCCCCAGCCTGCAGCACACACGGGTTTAAAGAAGTTCAAATGTATACTCAGCCATAATGGCTTTCTTCACACCATGTAGCTTAGGTTGGGAAAGAAGTGATGCTGCAGATTGATTATCTTTTTTTAATGATCACTCAAAATGATCACCAAAAAAAAAAAAAGAAAGCAAGCAAACCATGCAAAAGAATCACAAGCACAAAATGCCAATAAATCATATACAGAGTTGCAAGAAAAGACCAAGAACACAGCAGCTGTGATTTTCCTTACATTATGGCAGTACAAGAGTTTTTTCCCACTCTTATTATACGTGATATATTTTGTCTCTTTTACAACAAAAGCTTAGAATGCAGTTTTATGTCCATAAAAAGCACAAACAGTTGTTGGGGGGGGGGGTTGACAGAGTTCAAGAAAGAGTGCAGCCCGCAGGATTTATAGCATAAGCAGGGAGTGTATAAACAAGCCACGGCAAATTTAACAGCCAGTTATCACACAGCCACATTCCCACACCAGACCAAGTGGTTTACCATATGGCCATTGAGCAAGTAAACTTTCAAGTTTTCCTAAAGTAAGTAACTATCACATGCAGTACTTACCTTGCTGGAAGGAGACCAGAACCACTCTGTTGTCCATTAACTGGGTTTTACGGTAATTCCCAAGCATAGGACTCGGAGCCACTTCTTGAGCATTAGAAGAGAACAAAGCAGTGGCTAAAGCCTTGTACTGTAAAACATAGAACAAAATTCAACTGTTGATGCAAGATGGCTGGAAATTAGAACCTTATTACTACATTTTGTTTTCTATAATAAAAATGTCTGTTTAAAAAAAACATACAGTTCATCATCTTATTGACAAAAATGCAGATATATCTTCGTTTCACAATCATTTAAAGATTTTCTTGGTATTTTAATGTGGTCTAAAAAGCATTTTTCTCTTAACCCGCTTTTCTGTATTATTTTAGCATTAAGTAACCTCTGCATTAAGGTTTAGTTGAGCATGGGTGTGTCAGGATTATATAGACATACCTGTCTGAGGGAGATGCTAACTGCATCTGTGTCGTATATATAGACATACCTGTCTGAGGGAGATGCTAACTGCAGTCCTAAACACCGTCCAGAGCACACTAGGGTAGCAGGGGGGAGTGGTAAGAGAGCCATCGTAACGGTAATATTCATCTAGACGAGCTGGAAGAAGCTCCCAATGTTAAAACCTGCAACCTGCACTTTCTGACCTGTCACACAAATTCTGCTTTAAGGTTAGGCATGTAGTTTCATAAATTAACGATATTTATAAGAAAAGAAGACAACCAAAAACAAAGCAACTCAACCATTATATTTGATGCCATTGACAAACTTGAGGAAGCGGTCAAAAGAAGGATTGTGTTCTCCCACCTTTATTTAAGACAAATTTATAAAAAAAAAAAAAATTTTTTTATTAAAAGCAGCACAAATGCAAACCTTAAAATATTTTTCCTGTAATATAGCTTACTCAATAAAACACCCAGCACAGCAAGCCCATCAGACTTGTCCAATGCTGTGGATATGTTGGGATATTTGGCAGAATTGAAGTGAACCACATGCATCTAAGAAAACCAGACAGTGACATGCTAAACAAAGTTAATTTTTCCTCATATGGCTTAATATAACTGTATATTTGAAGATGTTAGAATCTGCACAAATAAAAATAACAAAAAAAAACAAAACATTTTTAATAACCCTTATACCGACTTCTGGAGAAACCTTCAATGCTATGAAGCATCAATTGTTCGGTGAACTGCTGACGACCACTATGAGCTAAGTATTGTAACCAGACAGCGTGTTGTTGCATGTTTGTTTTTTATTCCAAATGTTAAACCATATTCAGGAAAAGGTAATCATAGACTGGTTGTGGCCTTGAAAAAGGGAAATTCCATCAATTTAGTGAAGGTGCTAATTTGAAAATTACCTTCTCCTCAAAGCAGAGTTTTTCCATGAATCGTTTTAAGAACCATTTTTGGTATAGAAAGAAGCAATATAAATGACGATAACTGCTTTTCCCCTAGAGAAGACTTTTCTAGTCCTGTTTCAAGATGCCTTGAGAGGCGTGGACACTGATGCATAGCTAAAACAACTAAATGTAAAGTTGATGTTCTATACATTTATATTAACCTCCAGATCATAATCAGCTTTTCCCTTTTTGTACTAATATTGTAAACTAACCTGTAGATGAACCTATTTTTAAGACAGTGTGCCTTGAATCATTATACACTTTCAGAGGTAAAGATACACAAGTACCTTTAGCCTTTAACTGCAAATGTCTGCATGCTTAAAATCAAAAGCTTACATATTCAACTGAGTGAATTAGGTTTAAGAATTTAAGTATGATCAAGGTTTTTCGGCCTCCACTTATAAACTTTTCTATAAATGAGAAAAATGCAAGTGTCTTACCTCAGCAGCAAACTGCTTGCCGTTGATTGTGTGTTCAGAGCCAGTTGGTGTGTTGGTGGAGCCCCAGTGAAAGTGAAGCTGAGCTGCTGAGTAACGTTGAGGAAGACCAACAAGATGCATGCTGGATGGCAAGGACAACTGCACTGTGGTTAATGAACATAAACACACTGTTCAAAAAAAAGTGCTTTGTTCATTATACAATACAAACAAGTAAATAAAAGTTTTAATAGCCATAGATTGAAAGACCAATCTGAGGTGTGTACAAGAACCTCAAGATCACTAAACCTTTTGGTCGAATATGATAATCCAACTACACCCCCAGACCGCTCACCTGGCCTTAGTGACAAATATATTTAGGTTTGTGGCATTTTGGCAGATGCCCTTAGCCAAAGTGACTTACATTTTTAGCTCATCTATACAACTGAGCAATTATGGGTTGGGGGCCTTGCTTAAGGACCCAGCAGTAGGATATGACAGTAAGGTGCCCCCAATACTTGTACAGTGAGTGTTGCCTGATTAGATACACATTGCAAGGTAAATGCTGGAAAAAAAAAAAGAATAAAATAATTCTTTGCTAAGTTGTACTACTTATTTTTCTAACCAGGATTCCCCACCTATTATTAGCGCTACAGTTAATTTAAAACGAAACGACGCATTTAGGAAAACGCACACGTTTTATTGTGCCTTTTAGATTAGCTGCTGTTCTGAGTCATGACTAAGAACACTCCATACTTTACTTACCAAAAAAGTAAGTTGATTGTTGCTTTTGTGCGCATGGACAGTTATCATAATAAGAGGGTGATTACAGAAAATTGCTGTGCCTGACATACCAAAAAGGAAAAAAAAAAAAAAATCTCCATGGACCCGACAGTGGCTTAGGAGAAAGACCATCTGTTGCATTGTAAATGATGGACACGTCTTCACTGTGTATGCAGTAATATAAGTGATATAATGTAGAATTTAAAGAAGAACGAGCATAGTGGCTCAAATGGTTAAGGTGCTGAGATGCTGATCTGAAGACCAGAACACCTAGGCTCAAGCCCCCCACCGGCAAGCCAACCACCGTTGGTCCCTGAGCAACACCCCTAACCCCTCCTGCTCCAGGGGCGTATATCAGATGGGATATGTGAAAATGCATTTCATGGCTCTGTACATGTACCTTGCACAATGAGTTAATATTTTTTTTTTATAATGATTAATCATCAATGCCAGACATGTGTCACTGTTGGAAATTTAATATTAATATTAATAGCATGCATGCAGATTTAATAGGCTTCTAATGATACTTTATAAAGCAAGTGCATTGTTCACGTAAGCAGTTTTAGAAAACACACTAACTGTAACACTCATTTAGGCTTATTCTTCATGTTGATAGAAGTGCAAATCAAATGTAATGCGTATTGCTTATATTCATTAAGGTACTAAAAGCCATTTACTTCAAATTCAGGTCTTTTTTTTTCAGATTTTTACTATTTTCCAGTCCTACAGTATTTATATAAATTTCTTGAAATTTAAAACAGAATGGTAGATCCAGTTAAAAATGTACATTTGCGTACCAGAGTGCCCATTGTTGCTGAGAGTATCGCTCTTTGCTAGACAGGTTGTAGTTCAGCAGGTGGATGGCAAAAGCCTGGATCAAATCTCAGCATCTCGGGTTGGAAGTCTATTGGAGACTGGAACACCCTTCACATTGGGAATCCTGACCATGGTGTTCTCCATCAGGCCCTAAACAGCAGCAAGCAGGAATTTGCACATTTGGGTACATTTTGGTATTTGGGCGGACACCGGACATACTACAGACATTTCTAGATTCCCATTAGCCTATAACTCCTTAACGAGAAAATTAAAGCAAACAAAACCAAGAGCACTGTCCAACTGACTAGAAACATGATGTTTGTTCGAAAGCTGTTTAATCAGCGGTAATAGACAGTGCCCTTTTCCACTTTGCCATTGCTTCAGACTCTCTTGCATGTTTTCCAGATTGTGTTCTAGAGCTCAGTACTCCTCCCTTTATTCGGCAATACGTTAAGCATTTGACAGCAAGGTGAAAGACTGACATTGCCAGTAAGTCACAACCAAATTATTAAGATGGAATGGACAAAACATGCACAACTGCAAATTCCTGTATATGCGTAGCAAAATGAGTCAAGTGTGCGTCTATTAATAAATTATCTTAATACAAATTAAAATTATGACAGACATATGTTAAGACTTTAAATAAGTGGTTTAAAATGGAAAAAAAAAAAAAAAAATACTAATTTGTTGGTATACATGACAAACAGTTTTCCTGGCTAAAAGAGGTCGTCTCTTATTCTGATGCAGCTGCCTAACCACAAAACCAAAGAAAAGTCTTATTGTGCATGCAATAAACCTTTAAGCTGCCAGCTACACTGCAATAGAATTAAATGACTAAAAGAACAAATTCCCAAAGTGACAATGTTACACAGTACTGAAAGAGCCTATTTTCTCTTTTCAGTAACACAAACATTCTCTGGGACTCTGTGCCAGTGATGGTGTCACCAGCATCTCTTCCTTCTAGGAGGTTGTTTTCATTTTTGAACTCAGAAAACAGTGTAAAATTAAAAAAATCATCAACTAGGTGTGCTGTGCATATGTCCTATGGCACAACATTTAAGTGCCCTTAAAAAATAAATACATAAATAACTCGTGAGTCCATATACAACAGACCCATCTCATACATCACATACCACTTAACTATGTACCTTATTCTTTTAAACAAGAACGTACGTCGACAGTTAAAAAAAGTACACTCTATATAGTAAGAGTAGAATGAATAAAATTCGAACATACTACAGCCACCATTATGATATTGACATCAGCGTAACAGCAGTGCAAATTTTAAGTTGAATAAATGTTTAACAAGTGCAATTTAACTACACTGGTCAACAATTGAAATGGATCAAAACCTACCTTAAAACCAAAACAATACCTGCTCTTGTCTTAGGACAACTTGGATTGATCCAACTCAAACGCTGACTCCTGTATAGTAAACAATGTTTTTTTCCCTTTAAGCACTTAAAAATCCGCATTCGACTAGTCATATCTCTCGTGCATTATATACATACTTCAAAATACAGACAGGACTAGTAGGTGATCCTTGGTACTGTAATTCACATACCAAGGATTCAGACACATTGCTCACCTCACATACTCAGTTTGGCCTACTATATTAGCATGGAAGAATGAGATTTCCGGGGCCAATGTTGAATATATACATGGAGTCTCTCTTTTCTGTTTTTGTGCACTTGATTTTATATGACAACCAAGGGTATCTTTACATAACAGGGAATTTACATAGCAATCACAGGTCTAGATGAACTTATTACCTATAGATGAACCCATCAAGCACAACCTTCAGAGTCTTAACAATAAATTCATATAAAAACAACAAAAAGTAAAGCCTATGGAGAAATAAAAAAAAAATTAACATTAGTTCTTCTAAAAAAATTCAGGCAACACAGGACAATAACAAAGAGGGACAATCCTCTTTCACCGTTTATTTTAGTTAGAAATTTAATTCATGCTAGTTGAAGCACTGCAATCACACCATGCACTTGTGGTTAACCCATGATGACCTCTGGCATTGCAACAAAAATGAATTTTGAGGTTCTGATGAGCGATTTCACAACCAGAATAAAAGTACACATCTCAAGCACACTAATTATGATGTGAAAAACACTCTCGCTAAAACCTTAGAATTTTAGGCTGTGGCCAACAGCCAGACGGCATTACATCATTCAGTGCACAAGCGATTTAACAGGTTGGTTGGCTCCGATTGATAGAGAGACTAACTTCAAGTGGGTTTTCTTTGGGCATTGTCCTAGAGACATTTCCAGAGCTTGAAAGAAAGAAATTTACTAAAATCATCTGGACTCTGATCTTAGTTCTGAAAGCCAGTGGACATTTTCTCAGCTTGATAAAAACCCATTTCAAATGTGTTTAAGCCAATCTTCAGACCATCAGAAGACAGCTTTAGGGATGGCCGTTTCATTACTGTAAACGTAGCATTTTAGTGCATATATGTTAAATAAGTCACAAGCTTTCAGATGTTGTGATATGGTAGCTACTGTTAAAGTTAAGGCTAGTGTTAGCAATAAACTATAGCTTAATCAACTGTACACTGATACCAGAACAACTTCTGGTGATCATGTTTGAATTCAAAGTGTCTATTATATGAAGGCCTCATTTTAGTGCAATACTCAAGTGACTTCTGCCACCTGAAGAAACTACTACAAAGATATTACTGCTATATCTGATGTTCATAGGCCATTCATTATCCATTATGACCTCATCAAACACTGTACTGAGTCACTTACCATCATATGTCCATTTCACACCTAAAACAAAGATTTAGAGAAACACAGAAACAAAAGATTAGGAACCAAAATACAATTTTAAATAAATGTCTTAAAAATAGCCATTATAGTCAATACAAGGTTCATTATTTCTAATCTTATTTTCCCTGATCTACTTGGGTGATGAATACAGAGACTCTTAAATCAGTGAAAATAATGCATTCCAGTGGCACAACAGCATCTATGGTTGCAGCATGAATGCCTGATTAGTGCCAAAGGTTTCAGTTAACCCTGCTCTCTAGCTGAGTGTCTGACACCAAGTCGGGTTCGTGTGTTGGAGATTAAAACTGTTCATGGAAGGGGAGAAATCAAGATCGTAGGAACTCCACTGAAAGAGCTTAAAATTAGCAAATAATAGTGGCAAAAAAAATACAGGTAGATAAGTTACAGGTAACACAAGATATCCATATTAGAGCTTGTGGTAAAGTTTGAATGCATATAAAACAGTCTCAATGATACTTATAAGACATTTAAACACTGGGTATACTATTAAGTGATGTGCTAAAAAACATGCTTTATTTTAACCATTTCAATTATATCTACTCCAAGAATTCCACCAAACAATTTCACTTTCAAAAAGACCAGATAAATTTACTGCTGTATTGTTTGTTAAAATCTTATTTTTAATTGGTTTTTTTGTTTTGTTTTATTTAAGCCCATGCAGTCTGCTCAAGTAAATATTTCCACTAGAGCTGCTAGATCAAATCCTAGTTTTAATGAATTCTATTTCTAGACAAACAGATTCCAGAACCCACAACATATTCATGAATGAGTGCATGCACTTTTCAAAAAGCAGGATCTAATCAAGGTTTAAAGCAGCATCACATCAGCCAAAACACCCAGAATTAAATGTAATAAAACAGCTGAAACTTTCACAAACACTTAATAAAATCTTACCACAGGTGGACAGAGGAAAATCTATTAAGACGATTATCAGCAAAGAAAATAACATGATGTCCAGTGTAATTGAGTTACTTTGCTTTGCTTTGCTTTGCTTTGCTTTCTCTGTCCTCTGTTTGTTGTCTTATGAGGGGACTCAAACAAACGTGTCCACAGGCGCCTTTTATACTCAGCATGGTGCTGCGTTCTGTCTCACCGTGACGTCACCGCGACCGCGTTAATTCAGCCGGCTTTAGGAGCGCGTGTGACTTCATAGAGAGCTAATAAGGCCCAGACAGACAAACACCATCGTGCATTATGTCAGACAAGCGAATTAGGCGAAAGCTTTTCTCTAACATTAGAGTTTACATCATAATTTACGTCGTGTCGTGTCCTCAGAAGAAAACCACTAGTGCTGTACAAAAGAACAAGTGGCAATTTGGAGCGGTTTACTGCTGCAGCCAGCAGGGGGAGACAGAGAGAAAGATGTGACAGACTTTTTGCAAGTTCAAGTTTAAGGTTCAAGGAGCTTTATTGTCATTTCAATCATATATAGTAGATGCAGTACACAGTAAAATAAAACAACGTTTCTCCAGGACCCCCTGGTGCTACACAAAACACAGAATTACACAAAAGCCATTACAACCAAGTGTAAAACAAAAATTCTTGAACCCCTTTATTTTTCATTTTTTTTAAACTATGCACAAAGCTATTACAAAATGTGGTGTACATTTTTAATAATAGTTTAAAAGTCGACTGCGGTTTCTCTCAATGAAAAATAAGCACGAGACCACAAGGGATTTAGGTTCTCTGGTTTACAAAGAGCATTCTGTTTAAGTGCGTTCCATTGGCAACATTTTTGATCACATACCCCAGGTTATAGTTCATGAACACTTTAGGGGTCTCTGATTCACATTTAAGCACTGCAGTATCAAATATCTTTAGGGAAAATTAAATACTCAGCACCACTAAGTTATTACTGTTGGACCCCTGAGCAAGGCCCTTAACCTGCAATCCCCGCTCATTTGTATAAAAGAGATAAATTTAAGTCGCTCTGGATAAGGGCATCTGACAAATGCTGTATATGTAAATGTAAATACATAGCTTGTGAAATAAGAAAAATAAAATGACTCAAATGAAGACATAAGCTTTATTGGCAATATTCAGATGAGCTGGTATAGGGACAGGGAGGAGTCTTTCAATCATTAACAACCCCAGGATGCCAGACTGTAGATGATAAAAAACTATCGTGATAATAAAGTTCTAAAGCATAAGCCGGAAAAATAGATATTTGTTTTAAAAAATTTTAAATCAACCATGTCCAGTTACTTTTCACTGCTTCTGAGTTATGCTTTTGTTTCCACCATACATTTGTTTTGTTGTAACTGAAAAGAAAACATTTTTCTTTTTGTCAACTGCCTGTCTTCTTTATTATCATGACAAAGTACAAAGTTCAGTATCTCTGTTCTTCAGCTGCATTTTATGAGTCCTCATTTATACCTTCCTTACCAGAGAACTTGACACAATGAGGAACTTTAGCATATTTTTGCTGTTTTTTGCTGCATTCTATTGTATCAATGGACAGAAACAAATGCCAGGTAAATGTTTGACCTTTTATTCTAAAAATAATCTAAAACCATTTCTCTTTGTTTCTGTTAAACTGTGTTTTGTCTTAAATGTATATATTTTTTACATTTGTTGTTTAAAAGGATACATTACATTCATCTATTCAGTTTGATTTTCTATTCACTATTTTATTTAGCCATTTAATTAGACAATTTGCTCGCGTGTGTATGTGTGTATGTATTTACACATATGCCAACCAATAATACCCCTAAGAAAGTAGTTAAGTAATTAAGTTTATTTTTAGGCAGATACAAATTTATCAGATGGAATAAATAAAGAAATAAAATCAAATATTATTATCTAAACAATTAACCATGTCAAATTTCAGCCTAAAGTGTGCCTGTTCAAACAAGATACAAGGTAGAATATTATCTGATACAAGATTCTAATACCCAGTAGTCCTTCACAATGAGTCATGAGATGCCTGAATTAGGATTGAAGACCAACTTTAAAATTAATTGAACCAACAAGGATTTCTATTGTGCTTCAGTTAGCACACTAAAAGTGTTAATACAGCAAATTTAGGATACATAAAAAAATATTTTCTGTGTAAGAATATACTTAAAAAGGCTTTCATTCTGAATTTTAATGCTTTTTCACCCTAACAGAATTTACAAAATACAGTCAGCTACGTTCATTCATGTTCGCTCTAACATGGTAAACAATTATATTTAACAGAAAAAGAGAATATATGTCAGTTTCGTGTTAGTCACACCTGTAACACAATCATTGTTGCTTCTGTTGTAACGATCACCAAAGTTTCATGTTCCTTGTAGCTTGGTTAGTTTACAGCCGCCATAAAAACTAGGCGTTGGCTGACCTGCACATGCTTTTTTTGTGATTACAGACATAATATAGTGACACAATCTATCAATCCTCTTCTTATTTTAAACTGTAGATTACTGCAACCTGCCAAAAGATGAAGGAATTGAGTCTAACATAGACATTCAAGTCTATTTGTACTACAACAAGACTGCAGATAAGTGCTATCCATTCCGCTACAAAGGAGAGGGTGGAAATCCAAACCGCTTTAATTATGAGTTTTACTGCATGAGAAACTGTTCTCCTAATGCCGACAGCCTGTATCCTACAGACAGTAAGTTTCTTTAGCTCAACTTATTGTAATACACTTTAGTGGGTATAATAAAAACCAATACTTTTTCATTGTCTTTCTGCATTATAGCAGAAATTATCAGGATCTGGCTAGGTCTGCATCAAGCTGTTTCTCTGTTCTAGCACCAAGATGGTGCTAGAACAGAGAACTTCCCATCAAAGTCAAAGCAGACAGAGTTACTGGCTGTCTTCAATAGATGACTGAAGACCCACCTCTTTCTTTAAAACCTAGCACTTGAGCTGTTCATTGATCATTGACTTAAAACACTTGTTGGTGCACTGGATAAGAGAATCTGCTAAAAGAGTAAATGTAAATGCAATAATTATATCTCATGTAATCTTCCCAGGAACTTTAGCTTGCCATTTGCTAAAAGCTCCAGGTGACTGTTATGGTCATTATCTACGATATTACTATGATGCTGCTCATGGAAAGTGCGCGACATTTGCCTGGACAGGATGTGTGGGCAATGGAAACCGTTTCTTGGATTTTGAGCATTGCAATGCAACATGTTTTGGAATATTAGGTAAGTATCAAAGTTATTTTCTTTGGTGTGCTTATTTAATAAGAGAATGTCATGCCTAAGTGCATTTATATGTGTTTGCTTCAAACAGATGTCACTGGCGATGATGGCAACAGTGAAACGGAATCAGACACACCAATTGGTAAACACTTTTTTAAAATAAAAAAAAAATACTGGTGCTGATTGGGTTATTTATTTCCATTGCCATTTAAATGTGTGTGTGTGTGTGTGTGTGTGTGTGTGTGTGTGTCGTGTGCATGCACAGGCATTATTTTGGGAGCTGTTTTAGGTGTTATTGGAGCCATTATTCTTATAGTTGTGCTTGTTCTGTCATTGCAGAAGAAGTTAGTATTTTTTTTTATGTTATCTACATTATTTGCTTATACTTACTATCCTATTTTTAAATTATATCTAAATTTTATATATTTCAGTTTTGAATGTGTTCTTTGTATGTTCTTTATACGCTAGCAAAGCAAAAAAAACAAAGCAAAGGAAACAAAAGTGAAGGAAGAACCAAACTCTCCTGGACCTGAAATACCTCTTCAAAATACTGAAAATGCATAAAGACCACCAAACAGCAGCATTATTACCTCTCAAAGCTCATTAGGCATGTTTAATCAGAGCAAGCCATTACTAAAGGATCATGAACAGGTCTTTAGTTAGTTTCTTAAATTCTGAAAATAGTTTTAACACGATTGTGGATTTATAACAATTTAGAAACTTTAGGATTCCTAGATAGACAGGCCCAAGAACTAGATCTTGAAGTTGACCTTTCCACTTAAAGTGGATGTGTCGAGCTAAATATTTTGCCAGACTGGAAATATGTTTATAATGTAAGAAGTTTAGGGCTATTTAGATATCATAACTAAAGAATAAAGAGGAGATAATTAATAATGTTGTATCTTGATGGGGTGTAAGTTTGATATTGTCACGTTTGCCACTAAACTACACTCTTATCTCATAGTAATGATTAAACTTTTGTAATGTGTTATGGAAACATTTTAATAAAAAAGCCAAATTTTCAAATGTTTGTTTCAGTTTTGTTTGTGAAAAAAGCGTCATTATACAGGCAAAACAGCCTTATTCATTATATACTATAAGTTTAGTTCACTGATCACTGTATACCAATGAGGAGTGTTTTGGTGGTTAACGTTTCTTCTTTTTCAAGAATCCCTGTGATTCTGGGCTTTCTTCACTATGCAGGTTGATTGCATCTCTAAATGTTAACGTGTGTGGGTGTTAGCAATTTTGTACCGATGTATATCTTCAAGATGCTAAAAAAGCACAAACAGTTTGAGAAAAAAATACATTTAACCAGTTCTATTTGATTTTAATACTATTTTAGAAAAAAAAACACAAATTACATTAGAACATTAACTAAGGTATGACTTCTAGAGCCTCTATGTGACATACCATAGATTCACGACGGTATACAGTTATCACCGACAGGTGTCGCCAGAGTAAAACTTTTCTACTGTTCAGATACACCGTATAGGTTTATTATTTTATATTTACAAAAAAAAAAAATTAAAGAGAATATTTTTCAGCTGCACTGGTTTCGAAGAGAAATTCATAGCACGATAGCTATTGTAATTTACAGTAGTAAAGCATTGGACGGTTTTTAAACAGTATCATTAAAGTACCATATTTGTCCCGCTTATGGACTCTGCGACCCTGTTGAACCCGTGACGTCATTGGATGGCGCCTCTTCCCTGTCGGCTCGATACTGTTTTTTGTGAGTTCATTTATCTTTTATTATGATACTAGCCGGGAGAAGGAATCAGACAGTCTTAAAAAAAAAATTACACCTGGTTACATGTTTAATTTGGTGTATTTAGCAGCGTTTGAGCGGCCAGTATGCTAACGCGCTGGCTAGTCCAGTCACATCCGCCAACTAACGCAGTTCCTCTACTGTCTAGGATTAATAAGCTACCGGTATTGACATTTAAGTAGAAAATCTTTCGCGGAAAAGGATCGGGTTCTTCTAATCAGCTGTTCTTGACATGGAGTGTCCTCATCTTAGCTCCACTGTGTGTGTGGCGGTGGATCCCTCCCGCTTTCCTCACGGTTCACCTTCTCATGGTGCTGAGTTGGAGTAATAAAGAGCTGAAAACATCTCAGCTCCTTTAATGATCACAATCTTATTAAAGTCCAGATATCGTCACAAATTAATTACAGCTTTAAACAGGATAACTTATTCAACCGAGCTAGACAACCGGCGGCGTACGCCAAGCTAATAATGACTTTTGGTGTTTTATAATTTAAAAAATATATATAAGTATATAAAAGTAATTTTTAACGTGCACATTAACTATTTTTTTGAATGGTTATTTTATCTCGCAGAGATTGAGTTTTAAATCGAGGTGCTCTTCTACACACCGGCTGGCTCCACGTGTTTAACTTGTTTTTGGTGTGTTTTTTTGTTTCTAGAAGGATTTTCGGGTAATTATTTTAGATTGATCGAAACATTTGGCGTGTTAATTAAAATTACACTTGCTGTTTACGTAAATGTCTAATGTGGAGTTTACATCATATTTTTTCATATAAACTTGAAAATGTTTAAACACTCTTTTGTAAAAGAAAAGTGGTTCTTTGGCGCCCGGATTACTAAGCCTAAACCATTATTTTTAAAACCACAATTATTTATTTACTTTTACAAATTGTAGCAGATGTTTTAATCATTTGTAGTGATTTCTGATGCCGCAATTCCTCTTTTATAGTTTGCAGGTCAAATAAAAGTCCTTGGGTTGTCACCTGTTTGAACGTGCACTGTGGAAGGTACGAGTTGCTTTCTTTCTTCATTTTTCTTTCTTTTAATAATTATGTCTCTTTGGCAGTAAAACAGTCAATGTTCAGTTAAATTAATTTAAAGTATATACTGTAAGGTATGTCAATGGCCATGCTAAGAAGCATTTTGAGGAAGTTCAGCCTTCATCAACCGGACAAAAGAAAAGCGAGAAGCATCATCAACACTCTGTGTGCATGGACTGCAGCAGTTATAGTACCTTTTGGTATGTATGATTAGGAGTCTGGTTTTAAACATTAAGCCGGGAATGCTATATCTTTTGGCCTATATTTCCATAATGATCGTCCACTGTGGAATGTGTGTAGTTACCGATGTGATGACTTTGTGGTTAATGACACCAAACTGGGCCAAGTGCAGAGGGTAAGGGAACATCTTCAGAGGCTAGAAAAGTAAGTACTTAATGTGGACATGCGAAATAACCACATTATTATTATTATATTTTGATTATTACATATCAAAATTAAGGTATATTTATAGCAACAAATATTTCTTCAAAAGCACCTCTTCTGTAATAAGTTCTAATATGTATTGAAGTTGTTTCTGTAAAAAAATGGTTGGATTTAAAATGTATAAATAATGTATTTTTGTGTCAGCTCTGTGATGAATTCTGACAGACAAAGGAAAAGAAAACTCTCAGGTAGTTCCTCTCCTGACCTCCGGATGTCAGCAGACAGTGTAAGTTGAAAAGAGGAATAAAATGTGTCTCTCTATTTGTACTGTTTGTAAAAATAGACTTAAAGCTTAATGTAATAAAACGACTTTCGGTTTCCATCATTTTCTTAAAATTCTCTATTTTATATAAAGTGTGTTTTTTTTAATGGTGTGTGTCTAATGCATTTGTCAATCATTAGTTGCTTTGCTTTGATGTGTAAACAGTCCCTAGCCATAAAATGTTTATTATGTTCGTTCTGCATTTTAGGAAGCGGTACCTGCTCGGAGTGCCACTGGCCTCCGCAACTTAGGCAACACATGCTTCATGAACGCCATCCTCCAGTCTCTTGGGTATGGTTTTTGTTTTAATGTTAAATCTAATTAAGCCATGTGGAAGGAAAGCAGGAAGTCTGTCTAGCCACAATCATTGTCTACTGGTGGTAGACTAAAAGCATAATGATGCGTTTAAAATCTGATTGGTCAACTTTTGCTATGCATTTTTCACAGTGGGTTAGATGAAATTTCAGATGAAAAGATGCAGTGTACTGGATTAAACATGCTCATAATGTTTGTTTACTTTCACTTTTACCAGCTGAGAACTCTCAAAGAGCTCCTGAAAGGTTCGAAACAGCACCAGGATTTTCTCTGTTATGTGCAGAAAACTTGGAGAAGCCATTTTTGATGACTTATTTCGATTAATGTGCGCCATAAGTCTGTTGTCCTTCAAAGTTGAAATAATGTTTTTATTTCCTTCTTTTTCCAGTAATATCCCGGAATTTAGTTACTATTTTAAAGACATGCCGGCAGTGTCGCTGCGGAGCGGAAAGACTGCGGGAAGGAGAATGTATCACACTCGAAGCCAGGGGGACAGCAGTGTGTAAGGTCCTCTTAAGTAGATTGGCAGTAGTGGTGGGGGTTGGGGAGAAGAGTATTGTAACGTTAAAGATTTTTTTTTTAGAAATTAGTATGACTATAACGCTCCTACTTAATTTGCTAAATATATAACGTTGTTGTTTACATTGAAAAACATAAAAGGCTAAACATATTAATATTTTTAATATTATTATTTTCTTCAATATTTTAGTAGGTTTAACCAGGACTAAGACTATTATAGGTTTTTGTGCAGGTCTTTATATAATTTAATTTTGTTGTTAAAAGAAAATGTAGAATAACTTACGAACTGCTGTGACTTATAACGTAACCCGCCATAACTGTTCTCCACTGTGTGTTTTAGGTCCCTGGTGGAGGAGCTCAGGAAAACCCTTTGTTCCCTCTGGCAGGGAAATCAGACTGCCTTTAGCCCAGATGCTCTGTTCTATGTCATCTGGAAAATAATGCCAAGTTTCAGGTGACGCCTCTTTAATCACATGACCTGCACTACTTTAGAGTCCTCTGTCTTCCTCTCTGACTGTAGAAGTTACTTTTCTGCCTAATATGTCAAAACACAATATTTAAACTTCAATGTAATGCCACTTCAGTATCTCCACAAAAGAGTGATGGGTGATTTGCATTCACTTCATTTATTAAAAGCAAATTTAACACTAAGTTTGGAGATGTGAATTTAAATTTTGCCCAACTTTAATAAATGAGATTTATTAGTGCTTGATTGTTTCATTAAAAACAAATAGGAAACTTTTCTAAACAAATCTTGGGTGCAATTTTCTAAGTAAATCATAGATCCCTAAACAATATAGATTGTTGTACAAGTTTTTTAAAATCAAGCTAACTTTTTAAAATATACACACTTTGTGAACTTTATTTTGAATTCAGTACTAATGCTGGATAACTGGCATTCAATTGATTATATGAATGTGTAGGTGTTTGTAAGTTGGGTTCAGCTAGCTAATAATAATTCACTGAGATGTTGATTTTATGGGCTTGTGTTTTTTTGTGTACTAGAAGCTGTAGTATTGGTTTGTTATATTGTCCTCGTCCCAGTCTTGGCTGTACTCATTGCTCTGTGTTGTATAATGTTTGCAGGGGCTACCAACAGCAGGATGCCCATGAGTTTTTGCGGTACCTGTTGGATCACCTCCACAGAGAGCTACAGGGCAGTAGGAATGGGTTACCTGCGTCTAGCCAGCTCTCAGAAAGCTCAAACCTTAACTCAGGAAGCAAATGTAGCATGTAAGACCTGCACACACTACACACCACGTATTTACCTGATACTAGGGACGCAGGCACTTGCAGCGGCTGAATCTCTGATAAATCAGACTTGATTTTTCAGCAAGCATAGTTTATCAGATCTAGTTATCAGATTTCATTTATTTATCAGAGCATTAAAAGCAATATTGTTTTCACCCATATTGGACAATAATTTATCTGTCTGATAAATATAGTATATGTTTACTTAACATAAACTATCCTGATTTTAAAAACGTATATGAAATTAGTAGATAAACCCTGTTTCTGTCTCAACTCCATACGACACTGACTGACCTGCTTGCCTGACACCGGACGCACACTGGTTGTCACTTTCCCATTGCGGTACCGTTCCACCGTAGTTTTGGTTATATATAGTATTCGTTTTTAAATAAATATCATTTAGTTTAAAAGAAAAGAGAGAGACACTACAATTCGAAAACGACACGCAGCTGCACAGTGCATGTCCCACGACAGTCACATTAGATATTCATTTTGGTAAAAGTTTTGTTTGTTATACATAAGTTTGTCCTTTTTTTTCCCCGTTTTGTCTATCCAAGAAATGGATGCCAATTTGCCAAATGCCGGTAAATTTAAAAATGCACACGCTTTTATAAGCTAATTTGAAAGTAAGGTAAAAAAGAAATTTGAACAAAGACTTCCCACCCCCTATTGTAATACCAGTGTTGTAACATGTCGATCAACCAATAAGGGAATTTCTTTACTGTCACAACCCTAATCTTAGACATATTTTTCCTAAACCATGTGTAAAAACAAAACTAAATGTTATGAAAACGTTTGTCTGATAACGAGAGTTTAGTTTTGCAGTTATTTTTTCGAGACATTCAGTTCAGTATGTAAATGATTCTTATTTCATCCGCTTCTGTTTCAGTAATGGGACTCCCACAATGGTCACTGATGTATTTGGTGGTATATTGCACAGTGAAGTAAACTGCTTGATATGTGGCACAGAGTCAAAAAAATTTGACCCATTTTTAGGTATGAAATGTTTACCGAACATTTTTTTTATTAATAGAGTTAAAATGCTCTTAGTAAATAATAGTTATTTCTTTTTTTAGATCTTTCCTTGGACATTCCCAGCCAGTTCAATGTAAAAAGGACAAAAGACCAGGAACCAGGGCCGACCTGCACTTTGGGTGGTAAGTTTATTGTTAGATATATATATATATTAAAGCATGTGTATTGTCCTCAGATGATGAGATATTAAAGATAATTTTAATAATTTGATGCTAATTGTTAGTGTAGTTTGCTTAAATGCAAAGAAATATGAAACACAGACTCAATCTGTCTTTATATGCCATTTATTTTTTTTTATTTATTTTTTTCCCCACTGTAGATGATAAAACCTGTAGGAGTGAAATTGTGATGTGATCTCTAACAAGTACAAATAGACACTATGTTATGCTGTAAAACAGAAAAATGTGCCACACAGTTAACAAAACAATCTGTGTTTACCCATGACCTTTTCTTCTGCGACAGAAAGCGTTCTAAAACTGTGGCCTTTGTATGCAACTAAGTTATATTAATATGTATTTTTCATGGGGGTGATGAAGACAATTAGGAGCTATTGGGATTTTCTGTCCTTGCCTCGAAGGGCATACACTAAATTTACTCGTAAAAGATTGGGCTCTGCTATGTACTCTTTTACTTCCCTTTTCAGTTTTATGTCTGTCTTTAATTTTATTCCTCAGCATATGGAAAAAATAATGTTATTACTTGGAGAAGGTCAGAAAAAATGGGGGGTATGGTACGCAGTGGTTAAGGTTTTGGACTTCTAATTTGAAACCAGGGTCGATTCCCATCACCCCAAATTACCATGTTGGGCCCCTGAGCAAGCCCTTGACCCCAAATGTTCGTTGTATAAAGGTAATACATTTAAGTCTGAGAGTTGTAAAGAACATTTTACTACATATTGTACTGTGTTTATCCTGTATGTGACAAAAAATAGAATTTAATCTTCTGCACATTATAGTTCACCCATTCTTATTCGGACATTTGTCTTGAGATAACATTAAAACATTAACAACTTTTATGTAAATTATCCTGTTATTGTTTGTGATTCTTATGTCAACTGTAACAGATAGTTGTGTTATTTACTTCCCACAGGTCTGTGAAATATACACATTTTGTTTAAGAAATGTTGCTTAAAGAACAATACAGCCCAAATATGTTTCAGCCAATCAAACTAATTCTTGCATAATGGCTAAAGTGTGCTTTATTACTATTTCCTTCTCTCTAGACTGCCTTTCTAGTTTCACTGACCTAGAGGAACTTGATGAAACGGAGCTATACATGTCCACAAGTGTAAAAAACGCCAGAAGTCACCAAAAAATTCTGATCCAGAAACTGCCCAAGGTATAGTTACTTTCCAGTTTTTATATTCTAGTTATATGCCGCTTTATGGTATAGCTTATTCTCTGCCGGTTTATTTTAGGTTCTGTGTTTGCATCTAAAGAGGTTCCATTGGACAGCCTTTCTAAGAAATAAAGTTGATACCTATGTGGAGTTCCCACTGAGAGGCCTTGACCTGAAGTGTTATTTACTGGAGGTGAGTGTTAGACATGTAGTCAGCCTTTAAGTACACAAGTCTAAGCTCTTAATGTGTATCTATGTTGGTTTAATGTATGTTGTTTTCAGTCGAAAACAGTCCCCCTGAGAATTGCCTGTATGACCTTACCGCTGTAGTGGTGCATCATGGCTCTGGGTTAGTAAACATCTATGTTGCTATCCAAGTTTAGGTTTTTATCCCTTAACAATATACAAATATATCATTTTTTGTCATGCTCTTTTAGTTAAAGCTAAACATGACGACATGCTTTTTAATAGTGTTTTCCCCATCTCCCCTATAGGTGGTGATATTGCATCATTAGTGTGTTTTTCACAACGCGTTTCTTAACGCTTTTATTAACATGCTGCAAAAATTAGTTTGTAATGGATATCTTTTTAAAAAAAATTAAATTACTTGTATATTAATTTTTTTTGAATAATTCAAAATTAGATTATTTACATGCTCAAAAAGGAGAGACATTGGTGGGCCGTCGGTGCCAGCAGGGCCTTCTCGGGTTGCTATATTTAATGAAATTGTGTAAAAAAAAAAAAAAAAATGTTTTTCCTGATGTTTATTTTTTATTAGTGTAATGTGCCCCAAATTTCCTATAATTAGTTTTGTTGAGGTTAAACTAGAATATCCTACATTGTGAAGTTCTGGGCCAGAAAGAGCTAGTCTTTTGCTGAAAGACATCACTCCTGAGTTGTACAAGCATTAGCGAAAGAGTCATCAGCCAATCAAATTTTGACGTTTAGTAACAGTCCTCCTCTGGTTCTAGCCATGTGCCAAGTGTTACCCCAGCGTTAGTTGGGAATTCTGCTGTATGAAAGGAACTCGATGAAAAGTAAATGACTGCCGCAGTTACCGGTGCCACTACACTATCTCGTGATGCATTTTTGCAGACCAGGAGAAATAATTAAAGAAAAATTGCTACACCCAAACTGGCTTTAATGTCAAAAGCGAGAAAAGTTTGTGTGCCATTTCAAATATTACAGCTGTAATTGTATGAGTTGCTTTGAGTAGCTAACGGGTATATAGCTGCCTTAGCTGTAACAGGAATGTGTAAGATGTGTCCCTGACTAAAATCCCACAGTACACCACTGCCTAAGGATCCAACAATTAGGAAAATATTCTATTTTTTTTTTTCTTTTTTGGGCGTTTTGATGGGATTTTGCTATTTCATGTTTTTTTTTTTCTTGGCAAAGGTGAAACCAAAGGCATACGAAACAGTCAGGGAGGTACATTGTTAGTACATCACCTTTTGCAATGAATTGTAAGATTAAACCCTGTAGGAAATAGAGCCTAGAGTAGTTACCTAAAATATAATTGTCCACACACTTTTATACAGTTCCCACATTTATTTGTATACACCGTTCAGTTTGACACTTGATGTGCAACATAGAAAAAACAACTACATTGTATTACTAATCTGACCTTTTTCTGTTGATCTGTGTCTTTACCAGGGTGGGATCAGGTCATTACACAGCGTATGGTCTACACGAGGGCTGCTGGTATCACTTTAACGACAGCACTGTGACCGTAGTCAACGAACAGACAGTAGCCAAAGCCAAGGCCTATATTCTGTTTTACACAGAGCAGGACAACTCGGGCTCCGTGACCAAGCCCAAGCTTTAATCAGCCTTACTGTACCATGAAGCCTTCAGAATGATGGTCCACCTTTCCTTCACACAGTTTAATGCTGAGCTTCAGTTATATCACCTCACTAAAAAACGAAATGCTGCTGTGTTTTAAGAAAACATTCCTATAGTTGCCTTTCATTGTTTTTGTCCAAAGGCCAGTATGTGTACTGTTGGACAGTGTTGTAGAAACTGGATTAGAAGAAGTAAAGGAATGTGTTGTAGTTGTTCAGTGTATCGTTTAAATTTCAGCCACCTCTTTTAACATTAGACTATCTTTGTTTCTTAAAGATTTTTATGTAAATGAACAAAATTTAAGTATTTTCTTACTGCCCTTTAAGATTAAGGCATTTCTAACATAAAACTTCCTGAAACTTGAACAATCATAATTGGTGTAAATCTGTTCCTATTCCCATTTCTGTTGCACGGGTAGTTTACTTTACATTTCATTACTTCATCAATGTGAAACAGTTTTTAATGAAACATTAAATTTTACTCGCATGTCAGCTGTCAATCGTCAGATTCTTCAGTTTGATTAGGAATTGAAGTCAAAATCTCTCTTTCGTTCAGTTGTTTTTTAAAAATGACTTATGAAATCTAACCAAGTCATGTGGTTTTGTTTTTATTAAGTAAGAAAATGGGTTACTGTTGTTTTCTTCAAGGGTTTCTAGCTAATGAAAAGCACCTATTGAATATTTTTCACAAGACATACTAAGGATTTATTTGATCATAGCTTGCATCATTACTGTGCTTAAAATGGGGCCTGCATCACTAAACATTTTCTACTTTATAGCAATCTTATAGGTCATGTTTTTGTAGTGAAGCTTTGTTTTATCTATTTTGATATAAAAAACCATAAATTGCACATGTTGATGCAGTCATAAAGGAAATAATTATAGCCTTGATGTCTAAATCGTGGATGAGGCAGCAGCATTTTGTTTAGTGTGCCTGTACAAGTGTTTTGTACAGAACCTTGCTTGTTCATCATTCATTTTTTCCTAAAAGCAGGACTACATTTTAATATCAATGTAAATGATGACCAGCTTTGATGTTTGTAAACCACTCAAAGCCACTGTGTTAGTAAGTGCTTTTTTTCTCTCTATATCAAACGATTTTTTTTTTGCCTGTGAACTGGACACGTGTGAGGGCAAAGCACAGATCCCTCTTTAACTACTTACAGACAGGCAGTGGTTTGGCTGAGGCAAAGGAACAGGGTCTCCTGTGTTCTGAGGAAGAAGAGTTGCTCAATGAGTCTTGTTCGACCCTCCTCTGCAAATGCACAGGTGCCGGTCTAAGACTGAAACAGAATCCTTATTAAGTAAACAAATTGAGCAGCTGCCTCCTCCAGCGTCCTCGCTGTGATAACAGGCTTTCTTCTCTTTACCGTAAACTGCCAACCTTGCCTAGGAGCTTATGACACAGCTGCTGATAGGCTCATATATCTCTGTACTGCTGCTTCATTTGTTGCTAGCAGGTTATGAGTCATTGCAAATGAGTCACAGGGTACAAGCTGTAATTTCACTTTTGGAATACCCCATCAATTAAGTGTACCTAATGATTTCAGTCTGAGATGCCAGATAAATGCTTGTCTGCCATTTGTTTTAACAAACAAAATTAATCGTAAATGTACGTGTCCTATCTAATGTAAAATTGATTCACTTTGGGTTTAGGCTGTTTACACACTCTTATTGTGTTGTTTTCAGGGCAGGATGTATATAAGCAGAAGGTAAAACATGGGTCAAAAATGACCTCTGAGCATCTTTGAAATCAAGTACTTGCTTTTTAGTCTGAGTGAGTAAATGTAAAATACCTGCTTAATATTTCCCTTCATCTGTGAGTGATAAACACAATCACTGCTGTCCAAACATCTGCTCCAACAGATGGCCTAGCACTGTGTCTGTGATTGCTTCACACATTTCCATTTTTGACTTGGCCTGCTGTTGTCCTCTTGAAATAACTTCATTCTTTGTGACCTTATATGTGCAAGGCTACTGTGTGTGAGCAGGAGCTGGCCTGCAAAGTTGTCATGTAGTCAGGCCTTGTCGAACAGACTGCATCCCTAGCAATTGCTGTACGTTTTATGTTTTAACAGACTAGATCTCAGCCCAGCATACAAAACCTTCACTCTCCTTGCAATGCATCTCACAGATCTTAATCAGGAGTGCCTGCTTCATCTTTTTTCATTTTTGGATAAAGACAGTCGGCGGAATCTTTCTCTGACCTGCAAGCGTCTCAGAGAAGCCTTTCTGGACCCTCAGCTCTGGCGTCTGCTCAACTTTTTCTCTCCTAGCGAACTTACAAGGAATAACTTCATCCTTGGTCCATTCTTGAGGTACTTGAATATATGCTGGCATTCCAGCAGGGTTAAAGTGTGTAACATTGAAGACTATAAGAAGACAACATTTCAGAGGGATCTATGCAGCAAGCATGCAAGTTTGGTCAGCCATTTTCTACAGAATGTCAGCCACATGTGAGTCTGTTTGTTTAAGCGGCATTCCAGTACTGTTAATGACTTGTTTCCAATCTTGCAGACCAGAAGGAGGCAAAATTACAGTAGCAGTGATGCTCAGTGTTTCTTTTTATGCATTTTATGTCATACAACAATATACTTTTCTAGGTGTATAGTCTCTGTTGTCCTTTTTTGAATAAATAATTGCTAAATTTGTAATAGAGAAAACTATAGGATTAGGTCTTTCTCTAAAAATAATGGCGACCATAACGCACTCAGCTGGATATGCAAACGATATTCTTTTTTTTTTCTAAACAGATGCAAACAAACAATTGAAAGTAGCATCGATGAAAATATTTCAAAATTGTTAACATTCATGTGGGCATCTAAATGTGCAATGTAGGTCTCTCAAAAATAAAACTAAAAAAAAATTTTATAAAAAGGCTTGATTTGAGCCTGGATGCAAAAATTCTTACCGGTATAAATGACACAAGGTCTAGTAATCAGCAAGTGTTTTTTAGAGATTAATTATTGACTGGAGTTTTATAAAAGGTTTGTACAGTCTATTCCAGGCAGCCTATAATGACTGTCGACGCACTAAAGCTACAAGAATTTATATCTGTGTGAAACCCCCCACTGTGCCGCTTGTGATTTGAGGTTCTGAGAAAAACCCTTTTTTTCCAGAGAGATAGGTGGTCTTTCTTTATCTGAAAGCTGGCCAAACAAAACGTGAAGTGACTTTTCAGGGGAAAAGGCAGGGAGGGAAAATTAGATCTGAAGTATCTATTCTGGCTTCCTTTAAAGGATTAAAACAAACAGGTGAAGCTTACAATTAATTGGTTTTAGTTATTTTATTCACTTAATTGTCTAATAACTATCATAAGGTTTTATTTAAAAAATACTCTCACTTTGATGTTGTTTTAATTGGAACTACATTTAGGTACATTGAGAGATGCATGCCCTCAAAAATGGATATATTTGGAGAATTTCACATTAGTAATTGTAGTGCAAAAGATCAAGGTTGATTTACAGATATTCGTTGCAGAAGATGAACCTTCACATAAAAACAAGTGGATTGTAGATATCTTACACACAAACATCTCAGTTTATTTTAAAGATACCGCAACGAAATTGTGATTTAAAAACCCTCCAAATGGCTGTTTTAATACGAAAAGAAATAATTAACAGCACCGTTTGCAGTCATCTTACTCAATATTTCCGATTACAGTGGCTGTGACATAATCAGATTGTGTATTCCAAAGTTCAGGTTAAGTGGCAAATTAGCCACCAGTGAGTGCATAAAAATGATTGTCAAACCCTAATGATATGAGATCAACATACTGGATATGGCAGTTTTTAGTTAATTAATTTTTAAATAATGCTATAATTTAATGGCATTAATAAAAAAATTTATTATAGCATTATTTAAAAATTAATTGACTGAAGAACTGCCCTATCCAGTATGTTGATCTCATATCAACAGGGTTTGATAGACATTTATAGCTATAACATAACATTTTTACTGTAACATTGTGTTTGCAGAAGAACTGAATAGATGCCCGGTGTATATATGATTTGTTTTTGTTTTTTTAAACCCCATGTGGTCAGAGTAATCTGCGCACAGGAAAATATTAGTCATGCCTGTTTTCCTGGAAATAAAAAAATTCAGCAAAAAAAGATAGATTTCTGAGAGAGACTGAAAGAGAGAGGAGGGGCGTGAAATTGAAAAAAAAATGGAGGAGGTGTGAAACACTGATATTCAAGCTACACCAAGGGGGGAAATGCCGGTGCCTTTTTCTTAGAACAAAAGAAATCCGCTTCTCCGGATAAGAAGGGAATGTAACTAGGGAATAAAGAGACATTTTGTTTTTCATTTATATAAAATCAGCATGTCTACTGCTAAAGAATGATCTCCTCAAACGGGTCTCACAATTGCATTTGTCCTTCCTCCATTTTTAGCTTGTTCCAGTGTTGTAGATTTAAAAAAAAGCATGTGATTTTAATGCTCCGCCCGATGTTAAGGGTTATTGGGACAGAGCGGTAACTCTGATGCTACTGAAATGTGTTGGCTTCACATGTGGATAAGCAGTCTGATTATGTAAGCCTTTATGTAATCCACATCAGTACACGTGAATGACATCCCAGCACTGTGAGTGTAGCCAGACATCAGCTGTGCTCACTAACACTGTGCAATTTTTAGCAGTGGGTTGCAGCACTTCCATACCCACTACAGTAAGAGAATGCACTGGGAGGAGCTAGATGACAAGAAGACTTTTCTGGCTTTTTAACCCTTTCCTGAGTGCTTACAAGTGTTGTGTTACATAAAACGAAATCAATTTAACAATTGTTCTTTATTACACAACCAACTTTTTGTCAGTTCAAAAAATAGTCATTTTTTTTGTTGGGCTTTTTGCTCATTTAGATATCTTTGGCATACATTTACAGCATTAATGTTTACATACGTTTATCTCTCTTTTTTGTACAACTGAGCAATGGGGGGTTAAGGGCCATGCTCAGGGGCCCAATAGTGGTAACTCGGTGGTGCTGGGAATCAAACCCTGATCTTTCAATTAGCAGTCCAACATCTAACACTGCAGTATCAGAGATTAGTCCCAGGTTTGTGTCTATTCTGAAATTAGGTTGAATTTTATCTGACACTAACAGTGTGTTGCATCATCCTATTAAAGCATGGCTTAAATCCACTATTTGAATGCTTTTACTAAGCGGTTCATTGTGTATTCTATCAAACAGATATTGTGTCACACCACAAATGCTATTCAAAAGAAAAATAAAATCAGCTTATTATTATTTAAGAGACTAAACCTATTCTAAACCTCTTTCTTTTAATTATAAATGTTTCATTTTTAATGAGACTGTTCTATGTTTTGCTCCAAGGTGTCCAAATTTGCTGTCTCTCACCCTCTCCGGTTGTGGACACATCACAGATGAAGATGTGAGCAACGTGCTGCGCTGTTGCAAACGGCTGCGACGACTGTGTCTAGAGAACTGCTGCAGGGTAACTGATGCTTTGCTGCAGGCAGTTGTAATCCATGGTGGCAGTCTGCGGGAAGTGAGGTTGGATTTCTGTAGGAATGTAACACACACAGGGCTGCAGACTTGCAGAGAGAAAAGGCCTGCAGTTCAGCTAGTGGCTGATCGGAGTGCAGGGATGATACCGGATACTGAGCCTGGGGAAAAAGTGCACATCAGGAGGACACTACAGAAAGTCCTTATATTTTCCTGAGACTAAGAAATAGGGATTGTGGCACAGATATATTTTTTTATTTAAATAGAGTTTGTTTTTGTTTTTTTTAATATTATTTTATATAACCCTGTTTTTATTACCATTTATGTTTTGTTTTTTTACAAAAGTGTTATATTTTTACTTCCAGTATGCAGTGCAAAGTCAGCGTGTGTTAAATTGTGTCGTTGTAATATGGTAAATTGTATCCTGATTAAATTTTTTGTTTTGAGAGCTTGTCTATATTAGGTCACTTTGCTCTTTGTAGATGTCGGTCTGCTTATGTAACTGAATTCCTTACTTGCATTTGCTCTGCCATGCCAAAATAACTGTTCGCAGCAGTCTTATTATTCTTTCCTAAGAAACTCCAACTACTTTAAACGTAGAAGAACGATCAGATATGAACCTCTTTCTCCTTTAGATCTTTTTGATCACAGTGAAGCTACGTGCTATATAGTGTGTAGATTTTACCACAGCGCTGTTTTGAGTAATAGGTTTGTTATTTCACCCTACAAAAATAAGTGAACAGATGTTTATAGCATGACATGTTTTGCTTCCATGGTCTGAGGTCTACATCATTTATTTAGTCATAGAGACTTTAGATATTGGATAGGGTCCGAGTTCCGCTCCCAGGTTGCTTCACCAAACAAACCTGGTGGAGTGTAGACACGTCTAATGTCGCGTTTAATTCAGGGATTAGACAGAGAATTAGAGCTGTCGCTTTAGACATTAAACTCATGTCTCAGCACACAGAGGTTAACTGAGGGTACGCTGTGCTGGATTTCTGCCATAGATCGGATTAAAAAGGTTACGTAAGCAGCAGTAGCTTGATTTGTGACTGTGCCACGTGATCATTTACTGTTTTTAACTGATGTTCTGGACTAAACCGGTTTCTTTAGGAGGGGCACTCTAGTGTTGTCACTTTTATGTTCATTTGTCCTTAAATTTACAGTTAAATTTAAAGTACTTAATGCAAAGGTAAATAAAATAAACCCTGGCCAAAATATTTTGCATATATGTTACCCCACCAACACAAATAAGGAGCAAAATGTTAAAAATGTTAAAAATAAGCATTTAGAATAGTAAATCAATTAATACCATATTTTATTTTAAACTTTTGGAAGAAAATATCCATATTAAGAATTAAGAATCCACTTATTTACATAGAACTGTAATAACACTAGAAAATATTGTCAAACCAGTCTTTTATGGGTTAACACACATTTCATAACTAACTAAAAGACACACTCCAGAAACCACTATCTACTATCCTAACATTTTGCTCCTTATTTGTGTTGGTGAGTAAACATTGTCTCACTCATCAGATTGTCTATTTAGAACATTTCAAACCTTATGGAGACACGTGACTTCTTCTGTGATTATTAACTATTCGTTGAACAGGTTGTAATTTATAAGTTTATAATTGTTATTATTTCAAACTTTTTATTTTATCCTGTACACTGTACAGGTTGTCGAGGATCCCAGTATAAACACTTTTTTAACACATAATTAACAGATTATTGATTTTACTGATATTTTTCTTAATAATTAAGCTGTATTTTATTACCAGCTAGTGGCTCTATATTTGCAGTGTTATAAAAATATGCTTGTTCAATTAAGTAGTGTTAAGGTCAATGTGTCAAAAATAGAGATAAAGATCTAAATATTGGTATTAATTATCTTTATATAAACATGCATCAGTATCGATTTTATAAAATCAATATTAGTCAATTAGTAAAGTTAAACATTACTGAGTGCTGATGAGCAATAAATCTGAAACTTGTTAAGCAATAGTTAGACGGTGATTTAATTATGTAACAGTTGATGATAAATGCTTTAGGCTAGCTGTTGTGATAGTCAGGCATTTTGTATCCAGTGTTGTAGAAGTTAAATCACTTTACTGGATGCATTTATTATTTACTAAGTACAGTGGTGACTTTTAATTCGTTCCGATTATGTCAAATCGATTTTCTCCATTGAAATGAAATGCAATTAATCTGTTCTGGGTTCCCCAAAGAACACCACAATTTTTCTTTGTTACAAGAAAAATACACTTATAAATAACAAACATCTGGAATACAGTGGAATGTACTGCAATAAACTGGTTTTATTAAGTATTTATAATGTAATAATGTACTAATATAATTTATAATGTACAGCATTACTTTGGAGATCAAATGACACAACTTGCTAACGTGCATGTCTGACTAGCTATTAAGTGAGACACAGGATGCTGGGCGGATTTTACGGCGTTCACTGTGGCATTCTTTGCGCCAACTAGCGGTTGGGTGTCTGAAGCTGACTCGTAACAAGAATTTTAGCTCGCAACTCAAAGCAAGAAATCCGCCAAGAGACGGCTTGTATCTCAAAAAAATTGTTAGTTGGGACACGCGTAAGTCAATTTACCCCTGCATTTCCAAAAGCGAGTGGAACAGGTGGAGCATGCTTATATACAATAAATTGACAAAATTTGGAGTCATCTATCAGGTATTCGTTTTGTTGTAGGAGTCTGTTCATGTCTTAGAGTTACATAATCAACCTTGCTGTGTTTTTACACGTTTGTAGTTAGTCAAGTAGGATTAAAACAAACAACAACCCATTTTTCTGAACTATCTGCTTGTTGATTTCAGTGCACCACTTATGACTGTGATGTCATATCAAACATGATTCACGCTTTCCATGTTCTCCATGTTTTATAATTTTACTGTATACTCCTTCACTTTTCCCAGAACAGTAAATGCTTCAATCTTTCACCTTGAAGTAGGAGAAACGATAGGGACAAATCATAGTGTGTTGTAACGTCACCCAAAGAACTCCTTTATTATTGTTTTGGAATCAAGAGTATATGCACATGTGAAACCTTATAAACCTTTATACTTTATAATAGGACCTCTAAAGCCTATACTAAAGCTGTTTAGACTTTATGTAGAGGTGGGATTCTGTCTGATTTTGAAAGGAAGTCTTAAAGTAAATGGTAAGTGATTGGGTATAACGTTTTATTTTTCTGTAGTCTTTTGTGCCCTTCTTTGGTTGCCGACATTTCCAGTAGAGAGTTATATTAATGTTCTGTTTTAAAGGTCTAAACTGTATGGTAACTAAACCTACGGGTGTGTCCTTGTTTTCTGCCTATGTTTAGTATATTATATATAGTTTCCCTTTATGCAAAGCATAGCACCACTCATACTTTTGCTTAAGTGGCAACTGCAAACATATTGTGGTGACAAGTCATTTTTGGTAAGTCGTATTGTGAAAGGGGTGTGTTTGCAGAGGCTGATGCGTGACACTGAAATCATTTCTCACATCCCCCATCCTTCCCCCATCCTTCATTTTTCTGGCAGCTGCCATGTACTTACTCTCCTGCATATTTCACAATTTATTCCAAGTTAGTGAGACACACAAGCCAGAGTATGTGAGTGGAGTGAGCTGGAGTGAATTGGAGTGGGAGCAGAGCGGTGTGATTTTGTCTGGGGTTTAAAGCAGTCGAAGAGCTGTAGTTTTCTGTCGCTTTAAGAGCGATTTCAGGTGTTTAGCCTGAAAGTTCATACCCTTTCTTATGTTTAATGTAAATCTGCTTATACAAGCATATAAAACATATTCTTTTTATGGTTTGTGTTAAAGAGACACCAGTGAGTGCTGTGAGCCACACAAGAGCCAAGAGCAACAAAGTACAATTAATTGTGTAATTATTACCCAAGTATTAATAAATTGCTAGTTTTGATCTTATTTATAGAAAACAAGCTATACCATTATTTTGTTTTCTCTTACTGAGCAGCAAACCTAATTCCTAGTTTTTTTTCTTTCTGTAGCTTAAAAATACTTTCGGCTCAGTGGACAGGCTAATCATTTCTCACTTCTGCATTTCATTTTTCACATCTGTGTCTTCATTTAAAAACCAAATCGTAATGAAGGTAAATTATAAACAGTGTGATCACACGTAATTACATGTATAATAATGCACTGGAACTGCATTCTGATTTAAATTCGCAGCTTGAGGTTGATGCACCGGTCTGGAACTAATAACCATTTACATAGACTTTCTCTTACTGTAATGCTAGCTTAGTTTTTATGAGACTGGTGGTATTATGATACTATGATACAGAAAATGTATTTATTTAATTTCTTTTCTTAAACAGAAGACTCACAGAGCTGTTAAATCTATGTAGCAACAGATATTCAGAATCAAAGATTCAGTCGGGGCAATATGCTATTTGTTGCAATCTGTATTTTGAGATGTCCACTGGGACAAGTTCATTAATATTGTCTCCTCTTTCAGAGCACAATGCAGTTTGCATTGTGGAAGCAGAAATCAAACCCCCAACCCTGACAGCATTGACAAAAGAGATTTGCACTTGTACTCCTCTGTTATAAAGAGAAAGTTTTTTTTAGTTTTGCCTCCTGTAGAAGCTTTGAGGGTGGTTCTATAGGTAGTGTTGTCACATCTCAATTCCATAAATCCTAGTTCAGTCTTCAGCTTTGGTTTCTGCGTGTGATGTTTTGCATGTTTTTATCTGTATATACATAAGAGTTTTCTCAGGTTTTCTAGGTTAGGCTTCTCCTGTGCCCATGTGTGAATGTTTGTGGATGGTGCTTCACCATAAACAAGTGGTAAAAAAGCAGTGATCGCAAATGTATTTGCTTCAGTCTTATATTACATTTGCACAGATGTCCCCTCTTTGAACGATGTATTGGTGACTGTGCAGACGCTGTGGAGGTTTTAAGGTTTGTGCTTTTTGCTAATCACTGCTCCATTTTCTTTTGGGTGCATTTTATTTGTAAATATCCATATTTACAATGTCTGCTAAATATTCGCCCATGAGAAAAAAGACCTCAGACATTTCAGACACAATACACATGGATGAAATCAAGGGCATTCAAATAGTATCATTACGAAGGGCCTCAGAGAGGTAGACACTTTACTGTTGGTGAAACATCCATCTCTTTCAAAAGGCATTGGCTCAAATTCCTGTTGTTTACTTTAAAATCCATTTATGGAAACCTGAGACGTGACCCTCGATCAATTTTATCCTCTCAACTGTCATTTACTTGCCTGACTCACCTGGTCACATGGAGCTATGAGGCAAAGATGTTTATGTGTGTTTTTGCTTGTATTAACATAAATCCTTCCCAAGGACAGAGTAGCTGTGTTGTCTAACACAAGGTTGCCTGTCCAACGAAACACAACCTGTTTGTCAAAGTACCAGATTGCAAACAGAAACAAAAAGTCACACAGAAAAACACACTCTCCTCTATCACTATGTGACTGACTGGCACATTTGACTGACTGAATTAAGCACATAAATATTGTGATTTTAAAGTTACGTCTTTAAATGTCAGGTCATTTTGTATACAGTGGCTTTAAAAGAATTTATACCCCTTTTTTTCCTTTTATCACCTTACAACCACAAGCTTAAATGTATTCTATTTGTGTAATGGACCAACACCAAGTAGCACATAATTGTAAAATAGACTAAACTATGGAATGGCCTACCTGACAATGTGGTTCAGATAGTCTCCCAGTTTAAACCTAGATTAATAACATATCTATTTAGACAGGTTTACACATAACATATCCCATAATATAATGCTCCGGTATATCTGATTGAAGGCACAATATCCGCTAGTGCCTGCTAATATTATAAACAGAAGCTACGCTAATTTCTCGCCACCTGTTTCCATTTTCCATCCCGAGCTATTCATAGATTGTGCCAGCACTGGTAAACCTTCAGGAAGAGGATGCCAACCCTGCAAGAACCTTTCTGTGTGAACCTGAATGCAGTACATAATGTAAAAAAGTCAAAGGGGTATAAATACTTTTTCAAGGCATTGTATAAAGAAACTTGGAAGATGTGCTTATGTGCTGATCCTGGATCAGTCCAAAGATCAGATGGTTGATACCATAATCCTGCTGTCCTTCATTCTTTTATCAATTCCATGAATAGTAACACATGTTTTTTTTTTCTTTCTAACATGTTAAATGTGGGGAAATGGTGAGTCCTGAGCAAGGCCCTAACCCCCCAGTTGCTCAGCTGTGTAAAATCGATTAGGGCGTCTGCCAAATGCTGTAATTGTAAATGTGCCCTGTTGAATACTTTTTAATTACAAAACGGAAATATAAAAACATGGGGATGTTGTGTGAGTATTTTATATGTATTAATATTTGTTGCCAGTTTCATAATAATCATTTGTAAAGTCATTTGAAATAACTGTGTTTTTATTGTGTTATGAATATATATCATTGGACTATGTTGTGTGTAATAATCTAATCATTGCACATTTAATTTCCCAGCGGTTCTCTAACTTTTGTAGGCCCCTGGGCACAAATGAGAGGCAAGTATGTGCAGAAGTAGAGCTCTAGCTCTCTTGTGGGAAAAGGGTCTATTTGTGTCTCTCTCTCTCTCTCTCTCTCTCTCTCCGTCTGTCAAGACATTTTTCACAGATTGTGCCAAGGCTTAGTCTAAAAAGCACATTAGAGACAGTAACTAGCAGTAACACAAAAAAAGAAAAATAAATAAATAAAATTGGGACTGTATCTAAGAGTTGCATGTTATGAGTTGGACCTGCAATGTTCTTTTGAGATGTTTGCTTAGTACCTCTCGGTAAAACAGAGTGTTTCAGTCACCTTCACTGTTCCTGGTCCGCTTGTTTTTTTAGTCTGCGCAGAAAGCAGGGCGGGTGGGGTAGTGTATGCACTCCATGACCGCTCCTCATCTTCGTCTGCACTGGTTCAGACAAGAGGAAAACCTAGCATATGAGAATACAATGTGGCAGGATGAGTAAAAGACCTGCTTGCCAGAAACAACACAAACAAATGGGGGTTCCAACCTAATGAGTGGCTTTGATCATCAGGGCATTTCGTCACCATTCAGCTTTACATGTCTGGTCTCAAGACAAAAAAATTAAGAATGGTCACATGTTAAAATGAAATATAGTTCAAAGCCTAAGGATTTAAAGGAGTTTTGAGTCAGGCCACACACTCTAAAAGAGAGAAATCTTTAAATATAAAAAACCCCAAGTTATAGCTTAAAAGAGGTTATATTACATGTATTATCTTACTGAAAATTCCAGAAACATGTTTATGTTATGACTGCGAGGTTTTAAACACTTGTCTGACAACTCAATGAAAATGATAATAGCAATAATAATAATAAAATTAACAATAATGCTTTGAAATCAAGGAACAAGTTGCTGCAAAGTTGTTTGAATGATGTACAAGAGAATGTGTGAGGTCTCTGGCTCATGATGTCTGATCTCTCTTCATGTTGGGGGAAGGGCTTGAGGCAGCACTCAGAAATATTACCTGCCAATTAATCAGGTTCAATTTGCTTTAGGTTGTATTAATCAATCATTTATTATTGAACAGATCTTTCAAATTTAAGCTCTTGTAAGTCAGTTCAGAGGGTGTTAATGACAGGAAGGAAGTGAAGAGGCAGAGGAAGTGCATGACTGATTTTATCGCCATCTGACTAGCACACCCACACAGACTGAGAGAGCTAGTGGACTGTAAAAGGCTCGACCTCTTATTGGCCTCAAATCTTTAGCAATAACAGGCTTATCTGTGAGCTATTACCCGAAAGGCTAAGATGGCAATGAATACTCTTTTTAAAGGGGTGGTTTTATAGGTCTGGGACACAGCTACACTCTTTCTTGTTGCATCTTAAAGAATAGTGTCAAAAGGTTAGGTCAGTTTAGTCAGTTCAAGTTACCGTTAGATATTGAACAGACTTGTTACAAAATAGTTTATAAACAGCAATAATGTCAGTAGGATGAATCCAGAGTGCAGTACCTGATACAAAGACAAGTTATCACATGATACTTGCCAGCATCACTAAGCGCTTTTGGCAAAATCTGCACTGAACGGGAATGTTCTTAATTACAGCAACTAAGCAAGACATATATGAAGAGGTAAAAGAGGTGATGTGAACCTACATAAATCAAAAGCATGTTCTCACAAATATGAAACAGTTTTTCTTAATCTCCCACTGTGAGCAAGAGTATTATTGTTCCTGATTTTCAACATGGGTCTTTCTGTATGCAACTACGAGCAAGTAAAATAAACAGAACTGCCCTTTAACAAGGGAATAAGGAAAGGAAACAGCAGTTTCATGTACATTTCAAAGCTTGGACCTTGTAGCCATTTTTTTAATTTAATGTAACATGAGTACTAATTATTTGGTTATTATTTTTATTTTATAGACAATGTAATTAACAAGCATTTAGATAAGGATTGTTGCCTAAATGTATTTTTTCTGCAGTGTGGTTAGTTTATTTTAATACATATGTCTCATTACTTTATATATTTATTCATCAGTATTATTTGGTTTAATGGAAATATTTTTTTTTATTTATTCAAGCATCTAAATATTGCACACAGACAAACACACAAGCATGTGAATCTACTAGCTAAAAATCTTTTATAATCAATTTAAAACAGAAGACAGAGTATTAATTAAGTTATTATTAATTATTAGTAATAATATTATTAATAATAATTAATTGTTATTAATTATTAAGTCTGTTTTTCAGTCTTTTTGAAGCAACATTACAAAGTACAAAGACATTCAAGATATGTTTAAAAAAATATGCTGACTGTAACATTTATGCTGGTGTAAAACATTTAATACGTCTTTTTATAGGGGTATAAAATAGGAACATTGCGCTCATATTTAGATCAAACTCAATATTGGATACTAAATTTTTTTTTATATGGTCAGATCCAACAGAGCTGATCTTTTGCTACATTCTTCTAGAAGCACCACTGTCGGGCCCCTGAGCAAGGCCCTCAACCCCCAATTGCTCAGCTGTATAAAAGAGATAAATGCAAGTCGCTCTGGATAAGGGCGTCTGCTAAAGGCTGTAAATGTACTTGTAATGCGGTGGTATGGTGTTATATAGAACTATGTACCACAAAAAGGACTGCAAAGAAGTAAAAAAATAACATGTATAATCATTTGTTCTGTGATAAGAATGTGATGCAAGCATGCAGAAATACCACACTACATTTACAGTGTAAATAATGTTACTGTTTATGAAAATTTCTAAAATGCTAGTAATCAGTAATGCATTATTTCTGATGAAGACAAATCACATATAGAAACTTTCCAGTCTCTGTAAGTAAAGAATAAATTTATCTCTGTTTTTGTAGTCATCCGTTTCAAGTAACACTTATAATAATCGTGCAATATTTTATTAGTAATTCGCAAAAATATATTACTCCCCAGATGAATTTCTGGCACATATACTAGTGTTGACTTTTTTGACTGGGCTTTGGCACTCTGCATAGTTGGCTAGAAAGCAAGCCATGCATACACAGTTCAGCTCGAAATACTTACATGGAAACATTATATCCTTGTAGGAATTCAGCACACACACACACACACACACATATATCTGGCAAGGATGTGTTAGCTCTAGGTTAAAATCCTGTGTTCTTTGGCAGCCTGAACCCAGTGACCCTGCTTAAGAAAAGGCCCCTCGAATAAAATGAATCTGGCTAGTCGAAGCGTTTACTGGAAAGTACGACGAATGAGACATGTTAACTATAATTGCAGCCTGTTAACAACCTGCTGACCTAAACTGTGCATTGCTTCTTTCTTATCATGTCGGCATTGTATTTATCAATCGTATGCAAACGATTAAAATATAATAGTAGATAAATATTTATAACAATGTACAGTTTTATATACTTAATAATAAATATTTATTTTTACTATCCACTGCGTAAAATCTATGCCTAACTATGCCTTTTTTACCAGACGTCTAATCAATATTCTAAAAGATACTCTACTTAGTAGATATAAATCATTCTATTTTGTGTTAGGGATAAACTCAGTGAGAGAGGAGAGAGAGAGAGAGAGAGAGAGAGAGAGAGAGTGAGCGTGTGTCATAGCTTAAAATGATTCGACTTTACTCAGAACATGTGTCCAAAGCAGGAAAGAAATGAGATTTTTTCGAAGCTTATAGACTAAAACAGTGCGAGTTCCTCTTTTCCTTTGTGAAAACAATTTACCCTCCCTGCAATGATAAGACTAATAAATATACTGTCTAATGCAATCAGTATTGACTTTTCTGGAAATCCATCTAATTACACATGACCAACAAACATAACTAAAGCACTGTCTACAATTATGTATTGTAAATTACAATTTTATTATTCAGTGTCTGAACTTAATAGGACGCTAATGGCATGAACCGAGGTTTACACAAGCCCTGGTAATTAGGGCATGGTTTGGAGCCACAAACTGGATGTTAGAATCATCTTATGGCAGAAAGTGTATGTGTAATTCAGATGACTTTAGTTTACTGTATTTTAAGTACAGATTATTGCAATTTATACATATGAATATAAAATTAGGGAAATTGTAAATATAGATGTAATAGGTATAAGATAATGACTATTCAGCACTGATTAAGTATACTTAGTCATATCATATCCAGATGTCATCTCGTACATCCCGACTCACACACCAGTAGGCCACAGCCACCAGTGCTCTCTGCGGCATTCTGTGATGTATGACTATCCTCACAAACATTCTGTCCTCTCTTAAACCTGTTACACTCATAAATAAACATTCTAAGGTGTTCAGGTCTTTAAATGGGAATCGAAATGACATTTTTCACAGATAACACAGTGGAACAGCAACCAAAATATTTTGGTAAAAGTATTTATGTACTATATAAAAATCTCTTTCTCTTTCTCAGCAATAAAACATTTTTTTACTTCTCTTTTTATTTTAGAGTTTAAATAGGCTTAATTTTGTTTAATGCTACTTTGGTTAATGTACCACTTTTCTAAAATCCATAATAAAATTTAAGGTTATTTAAAAGTACAAATTGGTACAACTAATAAAATGTATAAGTACATATTTATGCTTCAATGTAAAGACTGACTTAGTGCTACTAAGGGCCCCTAACGGCACAACAGAAAATGGTGTATTCTACTATAAAATAAAGTTATTTACTTGTAAAAAAATAGCGTCACTTTAACGTCATTATTTACATCGGTGACACAAAGCAATTTTAGGCACTTGTAATCCCATGTATGGATCAGAGGGCAGATAACAGTATTATGTTGGGAGTGGTAGCACAGTGGTTAAGGTGTTGGACTGCTAATTGGAAGATCGGGGTTCAATTCAGCACCACCAAGTCACCACTACTATGCCCTGAGCTAGACCCTTAACCCCCAATTGCTCAGTTGTATAAATGAAATGAAAGTCACTCTGGATAAGAACATCTGCAGAAGTGCCAAAAATATAAATGCATGCTGTCCAGTGATGACTGGCTTCATGTGTCTTGGAAGAATTATTAGTCAGGCTTAAGATGTATAATAGGAAAAGCCAGCCAAATAAAAAAAATTTTTTTAGGGTGGAAGATGAACACATGAAGTATAATTAAACAAAACAAAATACATTTACACAAAGCTTAATCTATTTTAAAATGTAAATGGTTTGGAACAGGGTTAAAATTAGTTTGGTCTCTTATGACAATTTTGATTAAAATGAAATAAAATTCATCTATTCATCTAAACTCCTGTTATAGAGAGGAGTTTATGAAACAATAAAAGAAAAGTAGTTTAAGTTTAGTTTTTACATTAATGCTCACTGACAGTTTTTCAATTGTAAAAATATTCTACACCTGAACAAATTTCAATACAGGGCTTTATATGCTTAAACACATATATTTATCTACATAAGTGAAAATCGCTCTGGATTTTGTTGTAAAGTAATTTGCTTTTTGCCTGTACATATTTGTTTTATTTTCACATTATTCACAAAAGAAATGCTAGGAGAGGAATAGTTGTAGACAGGAAACAGACAGCGATAGATAAGCCCCATGATTCTTTAGGGTCAGTTGTTTATATATGTAGTAATGCCAGTCCAAATTAGCTGGAAAAACAGAGGCAAACAGATCTTTCACATTCCCTTCACATATATGACTGGCTCACATGGCACTATCACCTGTATCACCTTCCTCTCCTCAATCCAATCAGCTCTACACCAATTCTGAAAATAGCCAGTGGTCTGTGTATCTTCCAATCTTGATGCTCCATTTTCATGCAGAATGATGTGAATATTCAATGTGAGCTGCATATAAATGAAGAATGTCTAAGGTGTGAAGACTCCTAAGGGCACCATAAAGGTTAAAGTACCATCCTGTGTCTGCATGACATTAACATTATCATTTGGAATTTTATGTATCAAAAAGGCTGCTGGTTAAAAAGACAGCCAGAAAGTCTTAAGTCTATCTTTACAAAAGTCAGTCCTGAACTCTTTTCTCTGGCTGCTTTAAGCCTGCTGATTGAATAGATCTAAACTTAACACTTGTATCCTTGATGTGGTCAGCAATGTTATATTAACGTCTACCAATGGGATGGCTGTAGTAAGAAAATAAATAAATTATGTAAACATCATAGCTATAACCAGAAGTACTATCAACAAACATGTTCAATTAGCTTATAGGTTATTTTAATGACACACTTCAGAGATGTCTGGATGTATTTATTGTCTTGTCACTCTGTCATGAAATCAAAGAATCCCCTACAGACTGTGCTTTAAGAGCATGCTGTCTAGTACATTGGAAGAGTTTTTTTAGTAAGAAAAGGACACTGTCTGCATTCTGTCAGTTCTTTGAATCAACAGGTGGTCACTTGTTTTGCTTTGCTCTCGCTAGCACGTGGTACAGTCTATGCTGCATCAATCAACTGGGGTGATAGCTGATCCCCAGTAATGGGAATAACGTCGTTATAAGTAAATCAAAACTAATAAACTAAAGTAATAAAACTAATTACTGCCTTTACAACACTGTTACAGTTACTGACAATAAAATGCAGTCGACTAGAATTAAACTCACTGAAGCAGTTTACATCCAAGTAAGCTCTCTCAGCCGTAGGAACTGGAAAGTTTTTTCTCCAGTCTATGTGGGTTAGGTGGGAAAAATAACTGATGATGGTTGGTGTGTGTGTGTGTTGGGGGTGGGAGACAATCATATAACTGATGATGACTAGCTTAGGTAGAGGTAGTGCTAGTGCACAGTTGCACACACCAACGGCTCTGTCCCATAAGTACATACTTCCTGACCGTTATAAAAGTATGTTCTTATAGAATGAATGAAATTTGTGCGTACAACTGGATTCAGAGTGATGGCAAGTCCAACGAGTTCAAAGGTAGCTTTCTGAAACTGGAAGTATAAACACTTTTTTTCCCTCGTTGAAGTGAAAGGAAAGCAACAGCTGTTAATATGATTAAAATAAACATTAGTGTAGTTATTTTACATTATTATTATTACATTATTTAATTTATTTTTATTGCACCCCTTAAATTATTCATCATGGTCCTTATTTTTTTTTTAGCTTAGGACCAAATGTGCTCCCAGTGTTGGCAAGTTTACTTTAGAAATGTAATAAATTACAGTTAGAAAATTATTATTTTGTAATATTATTAAAATATAATAAATAGTGTAACTTTTCAATTAAGTTAAAAAATAAAGTAACTGATTCTATTTGATTACTTTTTCATATTTTTAAATAAATTGTTTTCAAACATTTTTACCAGGCAGGGTTAACTTTACTCTCAGACAGGATGGCGTAGTCTAAAGCTTTTAGCGGCTATGTGGATTAATGTAATTGGCAGACGTGACGTGCAGCGAATTCAAACCAGAGAATTAAGCAAAAACATCAGAAAAGCACTGCTTTAATAAACAGCCTTAGCAGAAGACAACGTGCAAATCAAAAACAGTCGAAGAAACAACCAACTGAATTATTCAACAAATAATAAATATTTAAGAAATTATTTAAATGTAACCCTCTATGTAATCTTTAACATTTTTATAAGTAACTGTAATTTACTTACACATTTTTCTCAGTAACTGTTACAAATGAATGTTACGTTCATTTTCACATAATTCCGTTATGTACATGTAGCTAGTTACTCCTCGAACACTGTGTGCTCCTTCTGAAAAAAGGAAGCATCGAGCCCTTTACTATACACTCTTATTTTGATGCTTCTGTTTAAAAGCTTAAACAACAAATGGCAAATATAACATCTTTTTTTAGGTTTGGCAGTTTTTTAATTTGAGAGTTTTTCCTAAAGTTTAATTAGAAAATCCTTGTGATTGTCTCTACCAGGCCACAATCGGCCTCATTGGAGATGAAAATTTAAAAGTCTGCTCCATATGAGAAAATGATTATTAAAAGGCAAAGTCATAACACAGTTAACTTCGAAGACATCTCAGTATGGATGAAATGTAGATTTAAATCTAGAAGGGTTAGGTAACGTGAGACCTAAGGGTACTAAAGTTTTTCTGAGTGGAGTGCAGGAAGGGCTCGTGTGCTTATATAATCCAGTTAAAATGTGCCCTAGTCACATGGATCATTCAGCTGTGGACAGTAAGAGATATCCCACTGCTGCTTGAGTTGTGTTGGCAGCCATTCAGACACACACATACACACAAAACCTACACACATGGAGTCATTAAAGAGTGAATTGTGGTTTGTCAGAATTTTGGCACGGTGCCTCGTGTGTTTCTAAAAAGACAGTCTTGCACAATTCACATGTAACTGATAGAAATCTTCATTCGAAAACTCTACCAAACACACACACTCCGGCTCTGTTGGTTTTTTTTTTTTTCATATCTCTCTTACTGGTACAGGAAAAGAAATTAATGTGGGCGAGCAGAGGTAAAAACACCCTGCCACTTTAAGTCTCAGTGCAAGCTTCTTGAAAGTCTGTTAACTTTCATTTCAAGTGAGACAGAATAACCTTTCACACACATTGCCATACACACTTAAACACAGTCATTACTGCCACTGGCTGCCCAGTAATGTCACATGTACTTTTCCAGTTAAATACTTGCAAAAGACATGGATGATACGCTATAAACACATTCCATTTGCATCCAGATCATAAACAGAAGCAAAGACTGATCCCCGAAAAAGTGCTGAGTGAATCATCGAAGACTGCATAGTGAAAGGGAAATAACCTGTCTATCCGATCCTTAAACACCAGCTTAACATTTAGCTGTGGTTAGCCATTTTACTGCTTCAGACTGTATTAGTAATTTATACAAACAAATACTGAATACTCAATTTCTAACCTTTGCACGTACAAATGTAACTTTAGTAAAAAGTAAAAAAAAACAAAAACCACTGAACAGACCGGCTCTCTTATCTTGCTTTGTCTGTCTGTCTTTATGTGTTGTAGAAGCTACAGTATGTAATGTAAGCTCTATTTGCTTGTATTGCTGTGCTAAACTATTCGGGTGTGACTTTTTAACCATGTCAATAAGACACCACAAAGATTAGATTAGTTTATATAATTATAAATTACATTATAAAAAAGTACAAATCTGTCTTTCTGACTCTCTTTCACTGTCTTTCTCTCTGTCGCTCTAAAACACACACACATACAAACACACACAGAAACTAAAGCTGCACGATATTGAAAAAAAACTGAAACTGTGACATTTTGTTTTTCTGCAATATATATTGCAATATAAAAACAATTTTACCAGATGAAATGAACAGCTCTATTTGAAAGGAATTTATTATTTAACAATGATTGGGTTGTTTGAAGGGAGTGACATCTGTGTAAAATATAAAACACAAATTATAATTAGAGATAAATACAATAGAACAAAGATGCAAATGAAATAATCAGTGCTTTATGATTTTGTAGATATTCAGATAAAGAAATTAAATAATTAAACGTAAAATCACACTGTATCGTCTTCATCTTTGTAAATGCTACAAAAGTGATTGTTTCTTACGCTTGAATGCTTTGAATTTGCTCAAAATGTTCACACAGAAACCTTAAAACAATGTGCAAATGATAAACTTTCACTCGATTATTGAACTTTGCAATCAATCCACAAATCACATGCGTCCTGAACTGTCAAATATAATTAAATCAATTCAATCCAGTTTTAGTTGTATAGCGCGTTTAACAATAGACACTGCCTCAAAGCAGCTTTACACAGAATGTAGTATCAGTGAAACGTCTAGGTTTGTCCCTAATGAGCAAGCCGGAGGCAACTGTGCCAAGAAACAACTCTCTAAGATGAAGTAGGAAGAAACCTTGAGAGGAACCAGACTCAATAGGGAACCCATCCTTATCTGGGTGACACCACATGTTATTGTTAATTACAGCATATTGTAATGATCAAATGTAACGTAAATTGTACCCTTGTGTCAGTGGAGCAGAGTGAGTTGCAGTCCATCCTCAAACGTCCATGAAATTGAGGAAAGGGGCAGGAACCTGGTCACTGGTCCCTCAGGATCCTTGCAAGGTTGGCATTTTCTCCTTTAAGGTCTACCAGTAATACGGGATAGGTATAAAAAGGAAAAGGTGGAGAGAAATTAGTGTAGCTGCTGTTCATTGTATTAACAGGCACTCAATACTGCACTATTGTAAAAGATGCTTTTCTACTTCTGTGGAATCCTTTAAATTTAAAGAACTTTTCCACCCTTACCTTGGACAAAAACATCAGTTCGGCCCACAGTTAAAGCAAAGACTACATATAGCCTGATTTAGAACGACTACAGTATATCCATCATTAAACTTTAATGAAAAAGGCAATGACTGTCGATTTGTCCTTTATTTGCCAAAAAACAATATTGTGTTGGACTCTGAGTGTAATATCTTCCACTAGTCACTTATTTCAGAAGCCACGTCTGGGAAAGGCAAGAAAACCAAACCGCCTGAAGAGTTTAGTCCTAATCTCATATATGCCTGCTAAACCACAATCTTTCCAGTTTGCCACTTACACTGATCGTATACTTGAACAATTGGTATTTTTCCAGTTTACACTGTTAACTTGGATGTACTGAAATAATAATAATCATTTTGCACTGATATGTACAGTATGTTATTCAATACATGTCTGCCAAATGCTGTAAATGTAATTGTAAAAACATGCTGGTCTAATGGTTTTTTGTTTGTTTAAACTTTTATTTTTGTTCACTTGTGTCTTGTATAGTAATTCAATATCATGTGGTAGTGGGGTGGGAGCACAATGGTTGAGGTGTTGGACTTCGAATTGGAAGAGGCACCACCTAGTTATCACTGTTGGGCCCCTGAGCAAGGTCCTTAGCCCCAATTGCTTAGTTGTATAAATGAGATAACTGTAAGTCACTCTTAATAAGTCGCATCTGCCAAATGGCAGAAATATAAATGTAATCAATTAAACAATGGCAGTGAATGTGTGTCTCTGTTTGCACTTGTTTTAGATTTGGCTAGACAAATTACCGTAGTGTGACATACTGAATATTTAGGAGCAGCATCTATGGACTCTTTATACACTCACATACACAAGGTCAGCTCCTGGACATGTCCTGGACAACTGTAATGTCTATGTCAAAAGAACAGGTGAAACGTCTGAAGTGTGCAATCGAATAAAGAGGGGAAGGACAGCACAGGCTTACGCTTTAACTCAGTCCCCATTAGGCTCTGAATTTTATAGCCTGTCTGAAGGCACCATTTCTATCTCTGACTCAGAGCTGACCAAATGATCAGCACCACTGTGCTAAGTGTAAGTGTGTGCATGTGTGTCTAAGCCGTGGTTTAAGAAAAGACACATTAAAGGTGAAAGCACCAAAACACAAAGACAAATTAAGGTGATTCAAATTCTGAATTGTTGGGATTATTAAGAGAAAAGTATGTAATAGAGTGATATGCTGAACTAAAAAGGAGCTTAAGACTACATCGGGGCCGTGGCAGAGTGGGGGTGGTTAAAAACGGAAGTTGTTATAGAGGCTTGAGTACGTACCCTAATGTCAATCTAAGTTAAAGGAATCAAACCTGTATGTTTTGCACCAGATTCACTGATTTATCTATTTTTGCCTGTATACCTTTCCAATGAAATGAGGAATATTATAAATAAGATTAAAAATGGAAAACAGATACATCAAGCAAAAATATTAAAATGAAAAGAAATGCTATAGGTTTGGTGCTTTGTATTCTCTATATAACTAAACAAGCTTAGAATGCCAAACAGTGTCGGTGTGTTTTCTTCACGTTAAATGCAGTGTGATGCCAATGCCACTGTCAAGTGCACTGACAGACACAGATAAACACGAATCGATAAACATCTGAGATACGGGCTACAGTAGCTTGCTGTAGATTAGCAAGGATTAAACAGTTAGCGTATAACTACCATTATTGTCATTATAAGACGGCAATTTAATTTTGTTATTTAAGTAGACTTGGATTAAACATTTACGGGATACTTCCTGTATTTTGTTCTAGATAAAGAACGGTATTCCCAATTTTTAATAATATAGAAAAAGAATAGTAATTCACGACACTATAGGTTAGTCTGCTAATGGGTCTGTTACATTAACACCTTACATATTTCAGAATTTCTTTGGTGTATAATTGGATAATCAATTGAATGTAGAAAAATGTGGTCCTTATTTCCAGTAAGGAAAGGAGAGACACGATGGCTCTGTCTCTCTCTCTTCCAGTGTTATTTATGACAAAACAGCTGGACTATGCCTTCAGGCCCTGTAACCTCACCTGGTCCTCATCCAAAGAACAGAGAGAGGAGATGAGAGAGAGAGAGAGAGAGAGAGAGAGCGAGAGTGTGTTTTTACATTTGTGTGTGATTCACCGGTCAATTCTGTCGTCCTAGACAAGGTGTTCTAAACTGCTCTATTCTGGACAAAGCACTGGACCTTAAGTGCATAAGAGGATTACTGCATAGCACTAAAATGCATGTGAGGCATTACTAACAACATTTACATGAGGTATTTAATATAAGAAAATTAATTAGATAGAGCTATCAGTAAAAATTGTCTGTCAATTCCAGATAGAATATTTCCAGTGTGTGTGTGTGTGTGTGTGTGTGGGTGAGATATAGAGGAGAGAAGAAGAGAGAGAAGAGAGAGAAAGATACTTGACCTTAACCATTTATTTCGAGTTCCTTTATACATGATAAACAGTTTACTACTAAATAAAAAATCATTAAAGCATTATAAATTAAGTTAAAAAGTCATTACTTGTAAAAAAAAAAAACACAAGAGAGGAGCGGAGAGAGAGAGAAAGATTGGGGGTGCAATGGTATATGCGTAGTAGTATGTTTTGTTTGTAAACATAACAGATGTGTTGAGAATAGTTCAGCAAGATGATATATTGTCTTTATATATATATAATATATATATATATATATAAAGACAGCTGTGTGTGTTTTGTTCATTGATATGGTAAAGTGTCATTTGGTTCTAACTGGTTCTAATAAACTCTGTAAGAAGCCATTTTCTGCAGTAAACCGGTGGATGACAGTAGGTGGTAGGCTGTGTGTACTATGCAGCAGATTGCATTCACTCGCCGATCCTGGCGCCTGTGTGATGTTTTGGGAGAAGTGTGGGGTGATCTGGTTTGGGGCGGTCCACCCCAACACACTGCAGTGTTTACGCTCTGACTGCGTAATGCGTCACGTGTTTAACCCAATACAAAAAAAGCCACGCACTGCGGTACGTCACGTTTCTTCCTGTTTCATTCATTCCTTCACTGCGAAAAACATTAACGATCATTCGTTGCGTTTACGAGCTGCACAGCACGTGTAGGTAACGGCAGGTGGAAATGGAGGGCGTGGACATAAAACACCACGTGTGATATCTGAAAATATATGCGGTCAGTTTGTAATAGGTCTATTTAGACTATAAAAATAAAACACCCTACATCAGAATCTAATTTCTGTATTCCAGGGCACGATGGACGCTTTTATTTGCTACCACTTACAGCATTAATAATTCTGTTATAGGTGTCGTTTTATAAATAGATTATTCTGTGAATATAACGAGCGGATAGCTGCTCTCTTTTGTGTGTGTGTGTGTGTGTCTCTCTCTCTCTTAGGGGCCATTCGCATCAGCCTCAGTGATTTAATAAAGCGTGAATAAGTTCGCCACTGGGAGGAAAAACAGAGCCACCGAGCTGACAGTCCGTGTGGCTGCTGCTGGAGTGAAACTGATCCGCGTGTCCACGTGCGTTCCGCATTTCCATCTTATTTGCATATATAAGCACTGCTAGCCTATCGCAAACGGCCGCATCTATAAACCAGCCGTATTGGTTAGCTCGGGCTGTGTAGACGCCAATAGGAGAGACCGATGTGTTTGTGCCCGCCCTCTTAGACACGTTGCCTGGGGAGCTGTAACACGGGCCTCTCAGTCGCAGCTCCGCATCACGGAAAAGCACGAAGCTGAGCGACGCGCTGCCGACCGAGTCCGGGACGTACCTTCTGAAACAAAGGAAAGCGCACCAATCCCTTATATCCTGAAAAAAAGGTACGACCGTGTTCGTTACTACAAAACAAAACTGGCAGGACATTTGTGGTTACTTTGTAAAGCGAATATTTATTAGTTGATAAATGCGCACAGTGCTTTATGGAAGGAGATGGAAAGAGAGTTCGGAGGAGTTGCCTACAGCTATGCAGTGAATTTGGCGTTGATTATTGTTCAGTCTTTTCTCCTTGAGTGTGTACTGATGTGTGTTACTATCTTACATGCTCCAATCTGATCAATATGTAGACTAAAAACATGGCCTACATAATTAAAGATCGATCAGTGAGCATGTAACATTTATTATGTGGTTACAACAAAATGCGGGACTGTAGATCGAAATGCTGAACGTATATTGCAAACATTGTTACATAATTTGGGATTTACTCATAACCTCAATTAACGTTAGGTTTAATGTCTAGGCAGTTATTTACTTGGGTTTAGACTGCGTTAAGGTGTTGTCTTCAGAGCCCCACCCTTATTAATCCTACAGGTAATAAAGAGCTTGCTGATGGATAACGTTGCGGTTTTGATTTAATTTAATATATAATTTTTCATTCACCCTAGGATTATTTTAGACTGCCGTGTCCATGGTTTACTTAATAGTCTGTGAAACTAGTGCACCTTTGTGACCCAGGCTACTATTTAATTCCCCCAGCATGCGGTTCTGAATGTAATCCGAGTTTTATAATCCGCACTTTTTTCAGGGTGTCTGTGATGCTATCAGACTGTGCAGAGATGTTGATCTGATGGTTTTAAAAGGATTCGTTTCTTCTGTTTATTGATTGCCGAGGCTGGGTTTTGTATCACTTTATCGGCTGTTCTCAGTTCAGTGCTTCACTTTAATGCTTTGAAACGTTTGGAAACTTAAACTTTACAAGATTAGATAAAAAGGTGCCATTAGTTATCTATCACTCTTCTAGAAGCGCGTTTTTACCGCCGTGTTTCTGACCCTGGGTTACATAATGTGCACATTATTATTCCAGTGCACATGTTCACATATCCAATCAGCTGTATATCTATAAAATATTAAAGGTTAAACATATCCAGTAGAGTAGAGTTGCATATGTCTGAATTCTAATACTATAGATATAGAAGTTGGTTAAAGTGATGCGCGTGTTTTCTAGGTTATGATATCTGTCCAAATATAATACACAAATAACCTAAAACTAGGTTTTCTACAGGCTCTAATTAATTCACCGCAGAATATAAATCAATGTTTTTTTTATTTTTAAGTTCCTATTAATTATGCATCTTTTAATAAAATAATAATAAAAAACACCTGCTCGAATGAACCGACTGCCTGCTGACAGCACATAACTCTTTCCCTTCTCTGTTGCGTTTGCGATCTAATTGATAAGCGGTCTCATAGTATAAACCTTATCTGAAATACAATAGAAACGCAGAAATGGAACCACAATCAAATTTTATATTCAGTGTTGTTCTTATTACAGAAAAGCTTCTTTAGAGGGAAAAAAAGTCTGTCTTGATTTCTTTTCTCTGGTTTTAAAAAACTTGCTATTTTGCTCATCAGCTTCTAATGCTCTGGCCAGTAGGATGCCTTTACCCATCAGAGTATGGCCCTCATCAAAAAACTGTCGTTTCCGTCTTATGGTGACTGTTGTGGTTGCTTCTGGTCTAGTCTTATTAAACGATCAGTTGATACTGTAGGTGCATGTTTTCAGCCACCTGGTTAGTATTAAAGGTTTTTTGAAGAGCAGAAAATATGTTTTTGGGAAGTGGTAGCACAGTGGTTAAGGTGTTGGACTGCTAATTGGAAGATTGTGGTTCCATTCCCAGCACCACCAAGCAAGGCCCTTAACGCCCAATTATTCTGCTGTATAAAGCAGTTTAATGTAAGTCACCCTGGATAAAGGCGTCTGCCAAATATCTTAAATATATATAATATATATAGGAATTATTTACACCGTTCATGTACATTTAACCTGGATCTTATTTAATCAGTACAATATTAGTACTTATGGTATTAAGGGTATTAATTAGCAGGTAAAAGTGGTCATGGAGAGCATGTTACCTTTTTGAACTTTTATAATATAATAATAAAGTCATCCAGTCGACTGTTTAAATGAAGCTGTTTATTTGCTGTATAGGCCCTGGATGATTGCGTCACACTTTTGGCACCTTACACACCTTCTTCCTGGCATCTTTTCCTAAGAATGCTTTTTTTTAAATATTGGTTTATGGTAGTGTACTTTTATTTTAAACAAAAAGAAAGAAGGATAATAGTGAAAAACACAAGAAATTGTAAACCTGTTAATGCCCAAATAGACAGATTTTGTATTCGACTCACTCACAGTCTGCCTCTTTTTTTCTTTTACAGGCCAGTAATGAAGCAGCCGAGGATGTCGGCATCAGATTCGGACTATTCCATAGACTGGCTGGCCAGTGACGATGACGAAAAGGATGACAGCGAGCTGGAGACAGATTGTGATCGGGAACAAGACATACAGTCCACCACTTCTGCAGCTCAAAACAGCTGTAGCCCTCAAACCTGCAGAAGAAACAGTGACCATTCAGTGAAGGATAAAGATGACAGGAGCTGCAGGGGCAGTCCTCCCTCCAGCCCAACCAGCTCATTCACCGGAGACACTTCACCACCAGGGCAAAAAGACATGTCTAGCCACAGCTGCACCTTAGGAGGTACTAAAGGCAAAACTCGACGGGCGCAAAAAAGATCTCAGTGCCTACCAGTGGCTGAGCAAAACGAAAAGCCGCTCACAGCAAGGCAAACAGAGAAGGACAAGCTGTTTGCATACAAGGTATGTAGTCTTTCAGGAACATTCAGTGCAAAGAAAGTGCCAGTTTTACAAAGGTGTCCATATCACCCACACGATCTAGATTCACACAAGCAGAACTGATGTTCCTATTAAGCATGGTAAAACCATTTCTAGGTAGTCTATCTCCTTTCTAGCTATTTAAAGACATTTAGGTCAGAAACTGAGTCAACAATATTTTTATATTGTATTTATATTAACTTTTCATAGGACCACCACAAATGCCTGTACTGGTGCATAGTGCTGTGGTCAACAGGGTCTAAATACTGTATTTAAAGGGGCCCAGACCTGCATAAAGTCAATTTTTAAATATTAAACAAATTGAGAGTGTAAATAAAACTATGTACTAGTTTCACATTAAAACTTTTCAGAAGTTAAAACTACTTTGCAGTCATGTCCTCGGGACACTTTTCACACTGCAGTTGTTCTGATGGCTGGTAAATGCTGGTTTTTGTCCACAGTGCATGGAGTTGCAGTGCTATATTCACCCACTCTCCTCAATCCTGAATGGTCTTCGTTCTGGCAGATACAGAGAACGTGAGTAGCAGCTTGCTCTAAAAATACTTTTTGCATTGTTGCAGTCCCGGGCTTACACAACCATACACAGGGCTTTCCCTTCTTCTCTCTACTACACTGTCATGTGACTTCATGCCAAAGTACAAAGGTCTTAACTACCAGAATACTGACATCCTAATTCTTACCTGTAGCCACTGCTTCTATATACTTCTTACCCTCTCTTGGATAGTATTACTGTGGGTTTTTTCCTAGATGTTTCTCACTGGTCTAAAACAGGATATAGTTTATGAGTTGGAAAAACTTTTTGTGATGTTGTCAGCATCATGTCTGTCCTAAATATTCAAGTGTATACTCACCCACTTAATTAATTATCATCTTATCTGTTCTATACAGAGCATAGAAAAACACCTAGTAAGACGGTGGACTGAATTTATAACAAAAACAAAATGTTCTAGGTTTCTTAAGGGTTTTTTTTTACTATGTTTTTACTATGTTTTCCAACTGAAACCACAACATTTTACTTTGGTTGTCCTGAAAATATTTTTTACATAAATTTTTATTAATGCCGTTATAATGAATGGCTAATATTCCGGCTGTATATATAGCAGCCATATTTCCAGAACTTAATGATGAGATTGTCAGTTATCTAAACACTATTGTTATTTGCATTATATGTGAGAAGATTGGTGGGTGCATTGTGTAAGCCATGTGTGTCACGTATGTAACAAATAGTTAAAAATGCTACTCGGTTCCTGACCGTGTCTCTCGAAGGCTGGCTTAAGAAATGTTTCCACTCATGTATAATTATCTATAATTACTGGCTCACGTGTTGGAAAGATATCAAATCATGCAGAGAACAGCTGCTCTTCAGGGCCTGCTTTTAAGCTGAACTATGGATTGTATTAACAGTATGGCCGTTAGATTGTAATGTATTTCTTCAAAACAGCAGACTAGGTTGTACTGATTAACTGGATTTTGCAAGCCTATGAAGTTTTTAAACACTTCACTTTTATGGTCTGTCTCAATGTTATGGGCCACACACATAAACCTCATAAGCGGCTCTCCAAACAGCTTTTTCATCTCATTGAATTTTGATGTCTTTGAAACCCATACAATAAGATTCGCCTCATTGTGTTTTTTTTTTGTTTTTTTTTGTGTATTAGCCGTAAAATCACATTGACTTAAGCATTTTTGCTTGTAAAACATTGTTTAAAGAACTGGTGAAACACATGGTATTAAGCCTAAGAGATGCTGAATATTGCATTTTGTTGGCTGGCTTTTGAGCTGCATGGTTTGATGGGCATGCAGGCAGGCTGTGTGCCAGGCGAGAATTCACTAGCAGTCATACTGGGATCTCCGTCAAAGTCTGAGCCCCGAATGACCCCAGACTTCCTGGCCACAGAGACAGAGAGTCTGCTCTCCCACTCACTTCACAAGAACCCATCTGCTGCACAGGCACAATCCAACCTATCAAAGACAAGTCTCTAGGACTCTGTGTTAACAACCGAAAAAATAACGTGGGTTCCTTTTACAGGACTCAGCACTTTCCAGGAAAGTGTAGCCATGGATCGGATCCAGAGAATAATGGGGGTCCTTCGAAATCCTTGCATGGGGTAAGAACCTTTCTCCTTGTCTTACAGTATGTCAAGCCATCTACTGTGTAATGTATATACTGTATATTTAGATCAAACATATGTGTTCTGAAAAACTACTGTTGTAGATGTTGGATGTGTAGATGTGTTTTCGGCAGACCCTCCTGTGATCTGGACTGAAAAAGACAGGAAAAAACACTGAGACACAGAGAGCTGTAACACAGTCTCCATGGCCGCACAAAAAAACTATTTACCTTTCTCAAACTAGTCACTATGTGACCCTTCCTGAAATAACCTTGCATCCAATCAATTAGCTGTCTTGCAGCACGACCACAAGTTGTTCTACTGTGTGGCTGTTGGAAGGTAGCAATTCTTTTGTTGCTTTTTATGCCAAAGTCATTCTTGATTCTAGGAAACGGTATTTGGCACAAAGCCTGGTACTTTTCTTTGTTGCGTTTTGCTGGGCTGTAAGTAGTCAAATTTTTTAAATAATCATTTTAGTTCTTAGAAAAACCCCAGCGTAGCTAGTTATCACAGTGTTCTTAGTGGCATTAAAAATTATAATGAGTTTGAATTAGAGAGGCTAATGTGGATGGATTTCTTTTATTCTTAAACAAAAAAAAGTACATTTTTGTTGCTCTCACAACAAAAAATATAGATAAAGAATAAAGACATTTTTCACACATTTCACAGATTTCAATCAAATTTTTAAAAATTTGTTAACTTTGTTACATGCAGCCTACCCAGTACACTGTTGGAACACTGCAGTCTCAGATAAGTAGACAGTAACTTTAAAGCATAGATCCTCCCATTCTGTAGACCAGGGCATTGAGCCAGCATGGCCCCAGTTGACCTAGCAGCTGTTGTTGAAAGAGACCAAACTGACGAGGGGCCACCTCCCTGTGGGCACACGCAGCACAGGGTGGTAAAGAAGAGCCGTTTTATGCCCTTCCCTTGAGTTGACCAGTTGTGCCAGCTGGCAGCCACTCAGAGCTGGCAAGACGATCAAATTAACTTTCCAGGCAAGAGTCATAATAGATCACGTATCCTGTAATTTTGATAGAACAGGTAGAATCTGGTCTTATGATTTACACTACCGTAAACATCTGCAGAATCCTGTTTGAAGTCAGCGAACAGCGGCTTGCATGTGGGTGGATAGTCACGTCTACGTCACTTTTCCTCAGGACAACTGTTCCTCTTTGTATGTAGCGTGGCTGTCAGTGTGTCTTTGTAGGCTCACGCACTTATTTTTAGAGGCGAGAGAAAATGTCCCTGTGCCACGTGTTGGCAAAAACATGTGTGAGCTGCATTTGTGGCAAGGCATGTGTTTGCATGCAGTGCTACCTGTTACAAAAAACACTTTCACACTAGTTTAGGTGAAATATATGCTGACCCTGATCATCCCCGATTCAAGATTCTAATTATATATAGGTTATCCTTGCTAATGACCATGATTTATTCCTACTTCATCTTGTGTCTTGTAGTGAACGATATATTGATATCATCTTGAAAATGGAGGAAATGTTAAAGACCTGGTTTCCTAACATAAAACCCAGCCAACAAACTACTGCTATGGAGCTGACACAAGAGATCACACTGCTGAAAAAACCCAAGGTAAGATGTTTTGCTATTATGGCAGACGCGTGTATAATTGGAAACAGATTGGACGAACTTACTATTAGTTTGGTACATTTGACGGCGTTCGCTCGTTACTATCAAATGTTAATGCTAAAAATAAGTTTAGAGAATTATAGTTTCCATAATGTTAAGTATAATGAGATGGTGAGTCTGGTGATAGGCTGCAGCCGCTGATGTACATACTTGAAGCCTGCTAATTTTTTAAAATGCGCTCAGTTCGTAAAATAGTGGCCATAGAGGAAGAGGAAGCAAGCGTATGAGTAGAGACAGGATACCGTCATACTTGCATTTGATCAAATTTATTTCCGCGGCAAGGAGTAAAACAGTTACGTAATGTGATTCCTTTTGTGTGCACAAAACAAGTTGACAAACCAGCATACAAGAATTTCAGCTCCAACCTGAGAAAACATGTTGTTTCATGATAATGACTTTATTTGTGGACCATTCTACAACTATGCGCACGTTAACCTTATGATATGTTAGTACAAAATCTTGCACATTGACTTTTTAGGCATATTTTATGCAGTTGATTGTTAGTATTTTTTCTGGATTTAGGATCTTCTACTGGAAACTTACTACTTGAGGAATCTTATGATCCGTTATTACTCTTACTCAAGTACTTGTACTTAAGTAAAGCTTTTGGCTACTCACCCACCTCTGAAAACAAGTGGATTACCATGTTCGATTAGGAGTGTGCCATGTGTTTTAGAGGATGTGACTAACACACTAGCAACCATTTTAAAACCAGAGGTATTTTCATACCAGTATCCGTCAGCAGCACAGGCCTCTTACGAACATAGCTATAACAGACAGACAAAAAAGTTCATTATTCTGTAATCACTTGCATACAGATAAACACGTCAGGCAGGTAGGGGTTAAAACCTATTTGTGCAGCTGTAATTCTAGTGAACGGTTGCACTCTATACTCTACACGAACATTGCACACACAAAAAATAAGATGAATGGAAATAAATGTTCAAAGCAAATGAGATACAAAGGAACTGCTGTGATTATTTTCTGATGATAAACAATTCTTCACCAATCATAAACTAATTGAATTTCTTATCTGACTCTTTTTGAAACCACCCTAGCCTCCAGTATTATTTATAAAATGCAAATATTTACAAAAAAGTTATATACAATCATTTAAATTTACTCTTAAACAGAAAGAAAAATGCATAAAGAAATCTTTTTTTTTTAAATATTTGTAAACAAATTGTCTTTCTTCAAACCATGGTTAGAAGGGGAAAAGATGATTTGATCCCCTGTATGTTTGCCCACTGACAAAGAAATGATCAGTCTATAATATTAATAGTAGGTTTATTCTAACGGTGAGAGACAGAATAACAACAAAAACACCCCAAAAACACATTTAAAAAAAGTTATAAATTAATTTGCATTTTAATGAGTGAAATAAGTATTTGATCCCCTATCAATTATCAACATTTCCTGGCTTCCAGGTAACGTGCTGAAATTAGGAGCATTTGAAAGGATGTATTATTAAATCAGTCAGAGCATTGATAATGGGCCTGGGTGGGTATTCCAACATGACAATGACCAAAAACAAATGGCCTAGTCGACAAAGTTATGGCACATTAATGTCCTGGAGTGGCCTAGTCAGTCTCCAGGTCTGAATCGTCTAGAAAATCTGTGGGGGGAGCGGAAGGTTTGAGTTGCTAAATGTCAGTCTCAAAACCTTAATGATCTGGAAAGGATCTGTAAAGAGGGCAAAATCCCTCCTGAGATGTGTGCAAACCTGGTGGCCGACTACAAGAAACATCTGATCTCTGTGAGTGCCAACAAGGGTTTTGCCAACAAGTACCAAGTCTAGTACCAAGGGTCAAATACTTATTTCACTTATTAAAATGCAAATCAACTTTTGAAATGTGTTTTTCTGGATGTTTTTGTTAAAACCTGTAATTGTATGAGTATATACTGTATACATTATATACACACATTTTAATCTTTACAGGGTAGCAATGATGTCAGAGTACAGTGTATATATTTGAAATGTGTATATAATCGATTCTTTCTTTGTCACAGTGTCCCTAAACCCAGCACCCATTTCTGCTGGCCTCCCTCGCTCTGGCAGCCCTGGTGCTTCTCCTGTGGCTGCTAAGGCAATACGGGGCAGTGACCTCATCCTTCCCTCACCTTACTCCGCCACCAATCTGAAATGGCTTCACACATCTCCCATCTGCTCTCCCACTGCTGAGCAAGGTCAGCGCACAATCCGAAATTTGCTAACAGCATGCAGGGACGAGGATGCGACACAGGACAACTCGGTTTCCTCCACTATAGACACCCCTGAATTTAACATGGACTCTGTGCCATGTCCGCCACCTCCCGGAAAAATCAGCGCCCCATGTCTGGAGAGACTACTGAAATCCACAGAAAGCATCATCGACCACAAATCCTCCAGAGGGACAAGCAATATGAGCTCTGGCAACTTGTCCTAGTCCACTGAGTCTGAGATTTGTGAAATCGGAGCCTAAATAGAATGCACTTGTATTATCTCATGCCAGTGCACACGAGCACACGTTTGCGCAAGCCCCCTCCTGCAAGCCTGGCACCTAGATTGACACAGCCACATACACATGTGCCGGTGTGTCCTCATCCAGCTTTGAATCATCTGGGTGTATTGCACCAAGGACTGGTGGCTTAATGTGTAGAGGTAGCATATTGTTATCTGTGAATAAAGAAAAACATTACTTCATAAAGGGATGGGAACAGCAGGGGTAATGCATTTCTAGGGAACACTTCAGATATTCCAATAAGTCAGTGATCTATTAGAGTTGTAGATAAAACGTGGGATGAATGTGAATGTTACTTTTATTTTATTTTTTTTGCCCGCTCCACCGGAGTCGGTTGATGTGACTGTTACTTCGTAGTTATAAAGTTAAAACTAAGATTTTGGTACAACGGTCCTACCTCAATCTGACACCGTGTCAATGTTCGCGCATGGAACATATAAGAACCAATGTTCACTGATATAAAATCAGAGAGAGGGAGCCTGCTACAATCAAGGGGAGCCAAATTTGCCTTGGGTATGAGCATTTCCTCTGCAAGGAGAAGCTTCACAGGCTTGACTGGTGCCAATGTATAGAATGTGAACTGCATTTTTTTTTTTTGTTCTTTTGGTCAATGAGCATCTCCACATTTGAGGGCCTCCAGTGCCTGTTTGATGTCAATCTGTGCCTGTACACTGGTTATGTAATAAATGAAAGCCGCCTGGAATACCTACAACCTCTAAAGCAAGAAGTAGAATGAATCATAAGAAACCCTCATAACCTCTGGCGTCAGATACATGGTCTAAATGTTCACAGTCTATGGATGATGACATTTCTGTTTGCTACAGAGCTGCATAATGAGGGAGGTATTCAATGTTTGTGTAAAAATTTAAGGTTGTGTAATACCCTTAAAAAGTGGCCTTTACAGTGTGATATTTTATACTTTCAAAATAAATGTGGTCATATTTGTTTGCCGTACTTTTGCAGCAGTGTGATACTTCAGGCACGTTCATTCAAAACATATCTAAATATTGTATATTTTTGAAGATGGAAGGTTTTACATTGAAAGAATTGGTTCTATGACTTAAAATCAGATCCATCTATAGATGCATACAGCTATACACACAAACGTATGCATGGCAAAATTCTACTTAACATCAAACCGATCTAGCACATACAATAACCCAAACTACACCCTGAAATTAAGCAAAACTTGACCTTAAAATAAATTGCATCATCTGTTGGGAGATATTGAATAGTACTGAAGTGCGCTTATAATAAGAACTTGCAGAATCCTTAAAAATACAAATCCTTTAAAAAAAAAAACTTCTTCTTGTTATCATTTCACAGCCATATCAGCTCTATTTATCTGTCCACTAACACTTAACAAACACAGAATATATATATAGAGATTAAAATCATTAACAGAAACTGAATACTAAGGTGAGATTGTATAATTTTTACGTGACAGACCATAAACCGTTACAAGACTGAGCGAAGCAACAAGCCACAATGTAGTTACACTACTACACCAGACTGGGGTTTCCAGATTTGCTGTTCAAGCTATTTTAAGAAAGAATTATCAATGCTGGGCCAAAAAAAGACATACCTCTGATGTGGCAACAAGCTAAGTGTCTCCACTATACAGAAAAACATCGAGATTGGGGTTTATAAATATGGCACTACTGAATGACACTTCACTAACACAAAATTCCAAAACAGTACCCATTGCTAAACTAACTAAAGGTGGCCTAGCTAAAAAATCCCATAAGACCTGCAGCCTATGGGAAGTGGTGGCTTGGTGGTTAAGGTGTTGGACTGATACAGAAAGACCCGGGTTCGTCCCACGCCACCACAGCTGGGCCCCTGAGTGGCCCTTAACCCTCATAGAAAAAATAAGTAAGTGCTCTGGATAAGGGCATCTGCAATACTGTAATGTTTATTGATACAGGAACTGTTTTCGGACTGTTCCTTTAAGGACATCTTTAGTAAACACATTCAACTAAACAAATTATTTAAGAAAAAGTGTTATTTTTTTTAGTTTAGTTTCTGGCATTTTCCCCCCAGAAATATTGTGTAATATTGTGTTTGACCCCAGAGAAAACCTTACTTACAGAACATACAATACTGTAATTATTGGATTTTTTTCAGTTTAACTGTACTGTCCTAAAGATATTAGGTTCTCAATTAGAATTTATTTCATTAAACTGTTTACCGGCACTTCTTTCTGATTATATGGAGATAATAATCTCATTATCATGAGGACCTCACACCTCTTACACTCCAAACTCTTTTAAAAAAAGTTGATGTGAGCTTTGCAATTCACATTAAAAGCCACTCACTATTAACAATGTTTTATGTGATGATATATAACTTAAATAATACATATATTCATATATTACTTGATTACATCCATAATACTTCAAAATGATCATTTATTTAAGTGTAGGGCAGCACGTGGCTTCAGCAAGAAGGTCCCAGTTCGTAACCCAGCAGAGGTCTTTCTGTGTGGAGTTTGCATGTTCTTTACCTCTTGCGTGGGTTTTCACGTGTACTCCAGTTTTTCCCACAGTCCATAAACATGTATGTTGGATTGATTGGTGTTTGTAATTGCCCATAGGAGTGATGTGAGTGTGTGTAGTTGTTTGCGGCCCTGTGCTGGACTGGTGATGTGTCCAGACTGTACCCCTGCCTTTCATCCAATACAGCTGGGTTACCTCAACAGATCCCCATATCCTGATTAGGAATAAGCAGTTTAGACAATGACTGGATGGAGTTAAGTGTGTAATACCATTACTGCGTTAACATACCTACATTAGACAAATTAACTAATTTATTAAAGTACCCATATTCATCATGGCAAAGAGGCTGCTCATACCAATTTTGGTTGCTAGCCCTGTGCTAACCCATGGTATCACTTTAGAGATATAGGGTTGGATTTTGTAAAGCAATGTTACAGATTGCACAGGATTTCTAGGGAAAGATCTGATATGTTCTTGCCTTAAAGCATCTAATAATATTACAAAGTATTGTTTTACAAATCTAAAATTAATCCTATTTAGTCAGCAGCTGTAGTTAATTAAAGCTGTATGAGAAAAAATTGGCTTAACTATTAACACATTCATGGTGTTTACTGCCAGAAAGCAGTAAACTGAAACTATAATTTGTTCCAACTGGATTTATTTCGCAGCACAAAATTAAATATTTGTACACCACGAGTTTGATTCAAAAATACAGGCTTAACTATTACTGAAAAATACCATTTTTTGGCTAAGATAAATATCAAGGTTTTAGAGAGTATTCTTAAGGGTAGCACAGTGTTAGCGAGGTAGTGTTGCTGCATCCGTAAGCCTTTTAAGGGGTTCCTCTCGAATTTCTGTTCTGAGAAGGTTTTTTTTAAACTTCTGTTTTGAAATGTTCCAAATGTCAGTTTGCTTAACGTTGCGAGAATGTTATTTAGAGCATTTCTAAGATTGTTTTCTCTCAACATTATTTGAATTTTCATCAGTATGATAACATCATAATAACTTACAAGACATTGTTTTAAGAAGTTTGCTCTTAACATCTTAAGAACGTATATAGATATAACATTGTCACTGCAAGGTACAAGTACAAGCAACGAATGCTATTAGCATCTACCGATGTGCAAATAGTATACTGTGCATTGAGTAAGTGCAGATAATTACTCTGTGCAAATACATGCAAGTAGTTACAGCATGTAAATGTAGTATGCCTTGCAAAGTGTGCATTAACTATTACTGGTATATTTGTATTCAATATGATAACGTCATAAGAACGTTCCATGAAGTCATTTTAAAAAAGGTTTTCTCTTTTAACATCTCAAAACATAATCACTATTAATAATTGTATAAGACTTAACATTATTTTGAAAGTTTTGTACTAACATTTAGACATTTTTAAAGAACATGAAAGTTATATTGTGTGAATATTTCTTGTTAGCTTGTGGCGGATCGCTCACAGTTGTAGATTGTATGGGCCGTTTATTACCTGTTACTAAATCAGTGACCCAAAATTGTAGTTCTGCTATGCTCTAAAAAGAATTTCTAGAACGTTTTTGCCCCTTGGGGGGTATTTAAGCTCTAAACTTTCTTGAGATGCATAAATGGGGAATGGATCCTTCGTTCAGGTCCTTATACTACATCACAATGTCCGAAAGACAAATTTGACAGTATCTTTCACTCATTTTTTTAAATTAAAAATTAAAATTTCTATTATTCTGCTTTTTTAAACTATTAATTATTCACACCTATGATTTGCCTTTTACACTTGTACAAACTACAATTCAACTCACAGGTTATAAATCCTTACAAATGTAGTTCGATTATTATTCTTGTTCATATGTTCGTTTATATGTTGGATCATTATTCCAGTAAAATGTTAATAGATTCGACATACTATGATAAGGAATGTATCTATAGACTGATCATTTTACAGTCTTGAGCATGTAAAGCTCTGCCTTCACCCAGATAAAAATGAAGAAGCTCAACACGTCCAGAGACCTAATGCTCTATAAAATCAGCTGTTTAAAAACACTAGCAAGGCAGTAAGACTAACCACTAGAGGGCATAGAAAAGAATACATCGGTAACTCTTTTCTTTTTACATTTGCCAGATGCCATTATCCAGAGCGACTTACAATATTCCTGGTTATACAACTGAGCAATTGGGGGTTATCAAACCCGGGTCCGCAAGTTGGTAGTCCAACAACTTAACCACTGTGCTACCACTTCCCTTTTTTTGGTGTAATTAGTTGATCGGGTGTACTTAAATAACGCCACTGCATGCATTTGGAACAAAACCTGTACATAACATATTGCATACTGATGTGATCCGTATTATTTACACGTTAAACAATTAAAACAATAGCACATGGTAATAAAAGTAAATCATCTTATACCAAGATCCATTTGGGCTTCAATATCATAAAATAAGCAAACATTTCTAACAGACACTTCAGTTAAGTAGCTTTTCTAAGAATAGGAGCACATGCTGTTCCTCCACTGCTGCATAATGACAAAAGCCCTCCAGGACTACTTCTCCTCTTCATGATCATCCACATCTAAATAGAACCAGTCAGAATCTTCAATGAATGTTTAAGAGGCCTCCGCTCTCAATCACAAGCATCAAAGTAAAATGATATAATTTCCCCTGAGAGCTGTGGACACATTAGCATTATGTCAGTCTGCCTCAGGTATGTGATAAATGCACATCAACAGTTTCATATCTGCCACATATAGAAATACAGAAAATGCATTTGTTTGTGTTATCTGAATCATGGCAATTGGGAGTAGGGTATAAGCTTGCTGTTCTTTTACATGCCACACACTGACTTTCTATGAAATGTTGGAATTAAATGTTGTTGAAAATAATTAATTCAGATGATTAAGCTTGGCTCACATTTTAAAAAATAAACTCTTTGAGCATTTGTTAGGAATGATCCCAAATCTGAAATTCAGAAATTTTGCAAAGTATCAAAAGGTTATTACTTTATTTAGAAGGGTACTTTTATTTACCACTATCAGGGCACCTATAACTGTTCTCTAAACCCCAGCATGAGTTCAGTGTATTAAAACATATTCACCATGACTGGTGAAAACCAAACCCGGGTCTTTCTGCTGGAACTAAAGCTTTAACAAGTACAAAATCATCAATTAGTTCTTCACTTTTGTGTCTCTTGATTTTTAGAGCATCTGTGCATTTTATGTCTTTAAAAAAATACTAAACTGGGAAAACAAAGGACGGGTTAATTCATCTGTCCAAACTGCCAGGATTTTGTGTAACACCTGCATATTGTAGTAATTTGTAGATATTTATTTCAGCAAGGTCACACAGTAATGTCTGCAGATGGAGCTTGATTTTCCGATATTCCTCTTAACAAAGCTTTGAATGGACATACAGCTGTGTATACACTCCTTAGGCATAGTTTTACTGTTATGCACTTTCTGTTGCTTGTCTTTGAACATTTATAATAACATCACATTATTTACAGTATTTCTCTCATACATGCTTACATGGTTTTACCCACTATGATTTGTAAGCTGATCCATTCCCAACGCAATATTGTTTATTTTTCCTGCTAAAGTAAATAGCATGATAATTCCAGTGCTGATGCTTAATTTAATCCCTGCAAGTTTAAATCCTGTCTTAAAACTCAACATGATCCAGAATTCTAATAAGCAGATGAGTGCCCCAGGTCTGTCTCATAGGAGGGGCCAACACTTGAGACCTCTGAGCACGTACCAGAATAATATGGGCTGGAAATCTGCCATACATTAGATCAGGGCAGTAACCGTTGCTGGTAATAACTACTGTCCCCAAGCCTTCTGATGGTTTCACACATGCTGAGCTGGTCCAGGTAGTAGACCAATTTTTTCCAGCGGGTAGAATGAAAACAATTTCCATAAAACTTGCTATTTTTAGAAACCTTGATAGCTTACTTTGTAAGAAATTTGGAAGATACATTTGTTTATTCATTTTATAAAAAAGGAAAGTGGAAAATGACTTACCAACTGGCACAGATGATCTATAAACTTCAGCAGCTGGATCTGCTTTTGGCACTGATAGCAGGTCCGACAGTACACTGCAACCCAACACATGACTATCTAAGTTTCCCGCTGATGACGCCAAAAGAACACACAGAGTCTCAGGTGGTTTCATGTGTATTGGTGTGGTAGTGACAAGAAATATCACCACAGTGTGTTTGTACTGATAAAGAAACGTATTTACTCTGAAATGATTGTTTACCTTAAACACAGCCTACAGATAAAATCACTGTATTACATTTGATATATTATATATAAAAACAGGATTCTTGGGGAAAAAAAGTTGGAAAAATGGAGTTAGAATGCACTGCATTTGGATACGATCATGAAATTGGGGGTTATAATTTACAAAAATCAGTTGTTAAAATAAAAAAAAATTAAAAACCAACATAAATAGATAAATAAAAACCCCCCCAATAAATAACTAAATCAGCTGTGATACACAAGTTGTTAGCATCTTGTAAACCAGAGACTGGAACGCTGTAAAAGTTTTGCATTTGGTCAGCAGAGGGCGATGTTACCCATCGTTTCTGTTCTGTGTAATAATAAATAATAAATAAGTTGCTATGGAAATGTTACTTATAAAACTAGAATCAAATGTTTTTTTGAATTGATATGACGCATTCGTATTTGTGTACAATATTTAAAGTACGTAAAAAAATCTAATAGAAATGGAAACATAATTTCTATAAAAAGTTGCTATGAAGGGTTGCCAGAACACCCCTAACCAACATAAAGACATGACCCGAGTTAATGATAAAAAAATTAAACATTTGGTTGACAAATGACAAATGAGGCGAAAAGAGAGTTACTCTTGTACCACTGCTGCAGTAACAGATATCCTAACCATGAGCCACCACATTTGAATTTCTCCTTCGATCTTGCCTGCATTAATGTTGGTGAATATCGCTGCCAGCCAACCGGCCTCTTCTCTATTTCACTCAGTGTTTTTGCAAAGAGACTTGGCTTAACAGAACAAGACGAATAGAACCACTCAGACATAATCTCACTAAATGCCATGGACGCTGCAGAAGGTTGGAGTGTGATCAAAAATGGGAAACTACTGATAACCCATTTGATACACTACACACAGTACCGACTTTAAATACAAAGGAAGGAAATTAATTATTCGGTTCTGCTACATATAGTCGCCAGGAATTTGGCTAAGTATCACTCCAGACAACAGACTGATGTTAAGACTGCTGCACTTTTAGGAGTAGTTTTCTAATAATAATCAATCCTCTTGTTGTGCTCTGGTTAGAAAAAAAAAATTAGTAAAATAGTTGAAACATACATCTAATTTTACAAAAAAAAGAAAGATCATTCACAAGGAATTAAACTAAGTCAATAATCACAGCTAGAGTTTCTGGGTATAGGTGAGTTATTTATACGTGAATTTGAGAACAGTATACTGTTACAATCACCTGCTTTACAGCGGTAAAACAAACTTCATATAACCCTCCCTTTTTTAAATAACTTACAGACAATTGTTACTGATTTTGGTCACCGCTGTCCATGCTTAATTCGACTATATCAGCCCAGGTAACACTGTCGTATTAAAACCCACTGCGCTTTGACCGCTTAAGTAAACACTGATGAATAAACAATAGTAGATCAATATTATAATCAGACTCAACATAACTGATGTATTATTCATATAATTAACCATCTGAATCAACAACTTATATAAATATAATAAATATATATCAGTACATTTATCAGTACAAAATGTTACTTTACTAATGCTCTACTTGCACAAATGATAAAATGATAGAACAGGACAAAAAGCTTATAAAATGTAGGTAAACATTAAAGTACAGTGAGGGAAAAACTTAATTGAGCCACTGCTGATTTTGTAGGTTTGCCTAATGACAGGCAAGGTTTGCTGAAGGAAACAACTGGTAACATACTACGCCGTAAAGGACTGAAATCCTGCAGCGCCTGCAAAGTCTCCCTGCTCAAGAAAGCACATGTACAGGCCTGTCTGAAGTTTGCCAATGAACTTTGAAGAAGGAGAAATGCTGCCTATGAGCCCAGGAACACCATGGAGGTGAAAACATTATGCTTTGGGAGTGTCTTCCTGCTAGGTGTACAGGACAACGTCACCGCATCAAAAGAAACAATTTACAGTGCCATGTACCGTCAAATCATGGGTGAGAACCTTTTTCTCTCAGCCAGGGCATTGAAAACGGTCTGTGGACGAGTGTTACAGCATCACACTGACCCAAAACACAAAACCAAAGCAACAAAGGAGTGTCCTATGAAGGAGCACATCAAGGTCCTGAAGTGGTCTAGTTAGTCTCCAGACCATAATCCCATAGAGAATATGTGGAGAAATCTGAATCTACATAGAGGAATTGGACAAGGGTTTTGCCACCATGTATTTAGTCATGTTGTGTGTAGGGGTCAAATACTTTTTTCACTCATTAAAATGCAAATCAAGTTATAACTTTTTTAAAAATGCGTTTTTATGGATATTTTTGTTGTTATGCTGTCTCTCTCACTATTAATATTGTAGACTGATTATTTCTTTGTCAGTGGGCAAACATACAAAATCAGCAGGGGATCAAATATATTCTTACTCTCACTGTAACCGCACAAGCATTTGAAACGGATTACTCTAAAAGGATTTAAATATGTTCGAGGCATGGTCAGATATGCTAATAATACATGCTACTGTTTTCTAAAATGGCATCAGGATCATATTACCAAGTCTAGCAAATACTGTACACTGACGCAGCTGTTTAATTCTGCTTGTTTGATAAAGAAAAAAAAGCATGTCTCTTTTTAGATCATCACACTTCATCACTGAAAATGCCATACACACGTCATATTCATAACAACACCATGTTAAAGCAACAAGCGATTGTTTAGCGTATGTAACATGCCTTAGGGAATAACAGCTGTTACAATTAGAGATGGCGTGACTCGAACAGTGTTACTGCACCAGTAAAGGGTGTATTTTTTTTTCAATACAACTTAATAAAAGTGCAGTCATTTTCCCTCTAATTGCGTTGTGAGGTAGCACATTTCACCCTGGTTACAAAAAATATACAGTTAACATTTTCATCCAAACCATAAACACAATAAAACATTTAGAAAAGATGTTTTAAGATATATACACTACAAAGAACATCTGAGGTCACAGCTGACAAATATTGTTTTTGACCCATACATTTAAAATGTAAAAGAAAGTAAAAAAAATTACAGTATTTCCACTCGAGTCACCTTACCTCACATACCGTTTTAAAACTTATGCATTCATGCATACATAATTCATGCCTACAAACACACACACATTCATGCATACTGTACGGGATGTGAACATTAGCATTACGGTGTGTACAAATATCCACTATTTAGAATTTTAGATAGCTTAACTGATCAAATGACTGTTGTGACTTTAGATAGTATGGCAGCACATATGCAAAATATCATGGCACCTTTTAATACATCAGGATTGTGTAAAACAGTTTGCGGTGTTAGAGAGGGGCTGGAATATTGATCGAAAAGGAAACCGACATTTAGGACCTATAACCGCCTTAATTCTCCTTTACAATTATTTCTTTTTTTAAAACCATCTCCCCTTAAACTTTACATCTTTTGAGGTTACGTGACTCCGCCTGTTGCAGTGGTGCTGATGTAACATGGCGGAAAGCTTAAACACTAAGTTAACTGAGCAACGGGAGGAGCTTGTAAAAGCACAGTATAAAGCAAAATAATTTTAGAAAAATAAGAAAAAATAGTTTATTAATCATAATCAAGGTAAAATGGTCAAATTAATTGAGGTTTTGATTTTAGGTCTTCCTGTCCAGCTTTAAGTGGAATTTCAGAAAACCAACGACATTTTTAACCCCTTTTAAAAATAGCTCTTACCCGAAATTGCACTCAAAGCACATGTCATAATCTAACCTATCCTCTTAAGTCCATTTTATTAATAGCACAGCTTTAAAGCATGTTCTTTTTAATCACAGTATCAGCACACGCTAAATCATTCTACATCCCTGTAGGTTATTAATGTGTCCAGGGGACACACTAACCATGGCTCAGTTCCTCTTTCTTTAAGGGGTGATATCTGTAAAAGGACTTGGATTTGAGCATAGTGTCCTACTAAAGATGCCTTGTTCTGCGCTAGAACAAAAATGTGTGGAGCTTCAGGAGGTGCTGCTTCTCTTCCTGGTCCTGGGTCTCTTTTGTAATACTTCCTCTTCCTGGTCGCTCTCACAGTCCCTTGCAAAAAGGCCATCTTGGGTCTCTTTTGGATTGTACTGTTCATCACAACACAAATGCTTAGAAATTAGACACATAAAAGCACAGATACAGTTCTAAATGATGTAACACTCAGAGTTGCTGACAGAGATAATTCTTAAAAAAAATGTAAACAAAAATATCGGACACTTGGAAACCTAACAACATTTTGTAGTGTAAACAAAAGTACACCACACCTTGACCTGACTAAGTAATTCTCATGCTTTTGATGACATTGTAGTACACAAAAAAGAATTAACAAAAGGAGAATGCGTCATTTTTGTTAGTGAAAAGAGGATATGATGTACTGTTTATCACCACTTACTTCTGGTTTCTTCATCATACGTGTCAAATGGTTGCACAGAGCTACAATCCTAAAAGAGAACTATTAAAAAGAACCCCAATTAGTAAATCATATGTATAAAATCTTAGTTATAGATGACTTCAAAGATCTCTACGACATGTTAACTATTATTATTAAGCCACTGCCATATCAGCAATATGATGCAGAGCAGAATTCAGAATAAATACCTTCCACCTGCGGCGAGCGTACTGTCTTCTGAAATTCTCAATGTTGACCACAGACTGTCTTCGCACTAAGGCTTGGCTGGAGTCCTTAGGCTATATATATATATATATATAAAAACAACATAAATAACAGACAGCTCATGAGACTATAGAAAATTGTTTAAAGTTTTATTTCATAGGACTTCATTGAAAAGTTACTATGGACTGCACAAATAGTACTAACATTAAATACTGGTATAAACTGCAGTAATCATGTTTTATTTTATCCCCTTACAGAATACAATAAAAAAAAATAAACACATTTTCGGATGTATAAATAAAAACATTAAATAACTTATTTAAAAATGCATGTGGTATTTCATTTATAGCTATATAAATTTCTATAAAGACAATGTCCAGGTGATGAACATGTACAAATGACGGGAATACTTTGAGCAATCACATCACCTATTGAAGGATTTTTAAAGAAAACCTCTGGATAGTAAATTTAGACAGGATTGGAATTACACTTTATAAAGGAGGCGAAAAAAGATATAAAACAAATTGAGATGATGAAGGCTAATTGTCCTGAAATTCGAGCTCATTCTTAGACAAAATTTTACATATTTTTTCCTGAACAGGTCAGTCAAAGACTGGTAAATAGTTTTTTGGTAAAATAATTAGATTTAATGTGTATCTAAATATTTATATGTATATATTGGCTTATTTAAACAAAATCACACTGTATTTGAAAATAGTATGTATTGCGTAGTACATTATTCATAAATTATAAATAGAATTTTTATCCTAAATTACAGAAATTTCCATAAAAAATGGAAATTGCACTAGGAACATTTATCTAAAAGAATCTGTGGTGTTTGTTTGGCTACTGCATTGTGATTCTTCCTGACAGTTTCTGCTCAACATCTCCTTCAGAGCCTCGTTCACTTGGTTGTTGAGGTCAGGAGTGGAGCAACGTTCCTCATTCTCCACTTCTCCATTTAAAGAACTCATCAGCTCCTGAAGCCACCGCAGCTCTGTTTTCAGCTCCTCACTAAGTGAGTTTAGTTGGGTCTGTCTTTCTGAGTAGCGTGCGCTAATGATGCCCAGGCTGGCTTCTGTTGTCTTTATTTCCTCTTGAAGATCTTTCCTCCGAGCCTCTGCCTTACGGAACTCATAACGAAGCTGTGACAGGCCCTGTCCCACACTCGAACTCTCTTCTTTGTACCAGGCCTCTTTTTCATTATAGATAGAAAGAAGAGCTTCAACATCCTCCTGAATAGACTCTCGGTTTTGGGCTACTTCCTTGAGATTGCTATCTATAAGGGAGATGTCCTCCATCACACAGGCAAAACGTTCGAAGTTTATGTAGGTATTATTAGGTGGAATGCTGCTGTGTGATTGGATGGTATACTCCCTCAGGCGTTTGGTCTTTAGCTGGCATGATGCCCTTTTCCTCTGAAGTGAGCCGGTGCCTTCCACACGCTCATGGTTCTTCAGACATAGGAACCAAAAGGAGACTGAGTAAGGGTGGGATATGTGCAGCTTTTTGCTCATTCACAGCAATCATGCAGTTTGGGGAGTGGGGCCAGATGCATGATCAGAGAAATTAGAGTTATTGGGTTACGCCAATCAAACCAGACCAGAACTTCTGTTAGTGTGGTTTTGCTGACAATGCTCTTTTATGATGCAATAATATGCATGCAGGCGGTAGCAGCGAGTTGTGTTGTAACAAGAATTCTTAAGCCAGACGTCTTAGTGAGTTTAGAGAGTTTGTCATTAGAGAGTTTGCCTTTTTTTTGTTAGTCAATGTGATGTAGAACTGACTACACACTACACACCCAACCACAGACCTCTTATTGCAGCCTACTAAATAACTTTCAAAATTTACTCATTTCTAATTGAAAAGACAGGGTTTCAAAATTATTAAACCTGTAAATATGTTTACAATTTTTTTTTTGATGATTATTTGCACACTTTTAGGATAAAATACTAGTTACTAGGATTTTTTAAAGATATTTTTCGGCCATTTTTGCCTTTATTGACAGCACAGAGTGAAATAAAATGGTGGAGAGAGAGGGGGTAAAACCGGAAGCTACCAAGCCGGAATGGAACCCAGGTTGCCAGAGCGCAACCGCACGTTTACATTTACATTTACAGCATTTGGAAGACGATCTTATCCAGAGCAACTTACATTTATCTTATTTACACAACTAAGCAATTAAAGGCCTTGCTCAGGGGCCCAGCAGTGGTGGCTTGGTGGAGCTGGGAATCGAACCCACAATCTTCAGGTTGGCAGTCCAACACCTTAACCATGAGCCACCACTTCCCCCACTTTGCCTTTACCCAATATACCATCGCGCCTACCAGGCCTAGTAGGTACTTTAAGGCTACTTCTACCTATTAAAGCATGCCAGTTATTGTATTGGCTATATTTATTTACCAGTAGGCCTGAATGTGTATGCATAGATCTCTATAATTGACTGGCATCCAAACATCATTAATTATTGGACATATTCTGATCGGTACAAATTCTGAACCTGGTGGTCACAAAAGTATATACAGTTTTTGGCTGATGAAGTGTCTCAACCAGGACATTATCCATGCATCATTTAAAAATCAATCATTTTACACTATTCAGTAGTAGTTATACCCTATTCATATTTACAAGATAAAATCACAGCAAAACAAAAATACATGCTGTCACACACACACACACTCATCCAGGTGTTTACCTTTATCCATGGGTGTTTAAGTGCACCTTCTATTGTTAGCCTTTTTCTGTTAATCAGTGACAAAAGAAAACCAGATTAAAATACTGATAAAAATAATATATGTTGTGCCAAAGTTAATTGAGGCCTATTCATGTTCAAACGAATTTTCTGCAGGCGATTTTTCAAAACAAAGCAAGCAAGCTCTTTTTCTTGTTGATGATGCAATATGACCATGCTTGAGCTTGCTTTTAAAACTTAAACGTGTACATAAACAAGCTGTTAAATGAATGCAGCTGATATATGACTTGGTTTCCTTTTTTTCTTTCTCTGCCTCGATTTGATCTTTTACCTCGTGTCTTTAGTTAAAAGCTGTCTAATGAAGCTCTTAGCAAGCTCGCTAGTGCTGCTGAAGAATTCCTCATCAAATTCGTAGCTTACAGCGGAAATGTTTGCCAGTGTCTCCTGTTTAGACTCGCCCAAAAATGGGGAAGCACCACTAAGTCTAAAAAGAAAAAAAGAAAAAAGGGGGAGGGTCGCGGTATGAAATTAAGGTTTAAGGTGAGAAGATTCTATGAAGATTTGTCAAACATTACATTTCTTTCTACACATAAAATTATTCTAAAATGTTCTTAATGTAGCAGATTAAGTTATACCTATAACTGAAAACCAAGACTGAGACTGATAATTAATTTAAGACGTTTTAACTAAGTGTCTTATAAGTTTCATGAGGAAGTAAAATTAATGTATTAAACCCAATCTGGGTTCATTAAGCAGCCCATGACGATAACACTGAGAATCCATAATCCATATTTCACACTTACAGGATGTATGTGATGACACCAATACTCCTATAAAAGAAGGGGAAGATGGAAAACCATGTTTTTAAATCACAAACATACAAACCCCTATTCTATTCAAAGTACCACCAATTAGGGCAACATACCACATATCCGCTGGTAATCCCAGAGGCTCATAGTTAACTATCTCTGGAGCTGAAAATAGGCCATAGGATATTTTAGATAACAAACACTGCAATGCATTCAGTCAGAATAGCACTGAACTTTGGTTGTTGCTGAAAAAAAAATCAACAGTCTGACTTACCTACAAATTCTGGAGTCCCAAAAATATTTTTAAATTCAACCCCATCTTCAATTTTATGTGCCAGGCCAAAGTCAATAATTTTGATCCGTGGTAGTGGGGCATTTTTGTCAAGCAGCATAATATTTTCAGGCTGAAATATTATAGAAATACAATAAAATATAAAAATTTGACAAAATATCACATGAAAAGATACAGTCCTTAGCCAAAACCACAAGGCCAATTTTAGGTTATAATTATTAGCATGTGTCTGGGAGGTGCTTTGTGTTGCCCAGGTGTGTCCTGTTAGATAGACTGTTTAAACTGTTTAATTAATAGCTCTACTCTTAGTTTAATACCGGGTTTCACTTGTGAACACTGGAGTTAGATAATATGAAACATAAACTAAACCAGTTGGATTGTATATATACTTAGATTTTCATGATCATGCAGTATCGCATATAGCATAGGGTTAATATTAGCTATTAAGCTGTTATTTTTTGGAGGCTGTCTTGGTGTGGACTGGGGAGTAAGAAACAAGATGGAGACTATCAGTGAAATATGCATATTTTACATCCCTCATTAACAGTTATGAATTACGTTATTAACTGTTATGAGTAATGAAATAAAAAAATAGATAAAAATGCGAACTCCTACAAAAGTGTAGGATTAAACAGATAATACTTAAAAACGTTGCATCTTTAATTTAAACTTATTTCACCAGACGTACTTACCCAAACACCCAAACACAGGTGTAGGTACCCTTTTGTAAATTACAGATGTTGCTATGCAACAGTGCTAAACAGGGCAGACCTTTTATATAAGGTAATGCAGAACTGGTCTGCTACCATGGCAACAATTTCATTTCCTATTTCTTCCTCCCCCTTAAAGGTGTGCATAATATAGTATGATATACATAGACTGGTTTATAAGAATTGGAGCTGAGATAAGTCATAAGAACTTGCCCAGCTTGTTCAGGCAGTACAAAAAGCGTTATTGAAGAACTCCTTATAGCTTGTTAGAGTATTAAAACACACATATGCACATCACTAATATACCCAAATGGCATTCGACCAGCAACTCAAGTAAGATCAAGTTGCTTCTCAACGTTGTAGTTTAAAAACAAATACCTTTAAATCAAAATGTGCTATTTTTTTGGAGTGCAGGTAGTGGACCCCATTGAGAATCTGTTTAAGGAACTCGGTGGCCTCCTCCTCACTAAGGGATTCCTTTTGGGCCAGAAAGTCAAAGAGCTCTCCTCCAGATACCCTTAGAAATATAACACACACCCAATCACACACAGACACGCACACACACCGCACAACACATTTGCATTATGATTGTCTGATAAATGTGTGAAAAAAAATGCACACACTCTCATACTCCACTTGTCTAAATAATCTCCACAATCTTAAATTTGGAGATTTCAGATTTTTATGCTTGTGAAGCTGACTTTGATCACAGGTCTTATCAGGAATATTAAAGCACGTTTTTCTAAACTGAAACTTTTTCTGCACAGTCACTGCGTTTACCTCTTGAAAAACTTGTTTTTATGTTTTTATCCGTGTGCCTATAGATCTGAGCAGCTGACTGGATTCTGACAGATTTACTAACTGAAGATAACCGACAATTAGTCATTATTGGATGGTTGTGCACTTATAAAAACAACAAAACATGAACAAAGTCACATAGGGCTTCTCAGAATGCAAAGCAGTGTCTTTTTTGTTCGGTTTTTGCCTGTGTAAAATGCAAAAACACACAACAAACACAGTTACTGTCCTTTTTCTCTACTTAGGCATTTCCCCACTAACTAAGTGTGAAATTATTATACACGGATCTGTCCATGTTGTCCAGTCAGTAGCATTCACTCAGTCCAACTCGCCTTTGTGCTTTATATATAAGACACAGACTTTGTGTGTGAAGGTCACTTACAGTTCCAGTATTAGCACCACGTCTGTGCGGTTCTCGTAGATGTCATGCAGTGAGATGATGTTGGGATGCTGAAGATGCTGTAGAATGTTTACTTCCCTTTCGATTTCTTCTCGGCGCACTCCTCTTCTGCTGGCTTTATTTTGGCGCTTTTTGATGAACTTCGCTGCATACTCTGATCCCGTACTCTTTTCCTTACATCGCTTTACTATAGCAAACTGCCCACTAAAAGAAAGCAACAAAAAAGCTTGTCAATAATAATTTTTCTATATATTCTAGGATTGTGATCGCTGTACAACAAAATTAGCAGTTAAGCATAGATTTTTTTACACATAGCTATTTAAATCAAGCGAATTAAATACAACTGAAATATTATGAATTGAAATACTTAAATAAATAAATATGTATATACTTAATTAAATTTATTATAAAATTTATTACTGATCGAATCTAACAGTAAACATACAGATAATGAAAAGTTATTTTAAACTAGTGTGAATTTGAGAGGAAATCCTTCAGCTGGTAGGAAGATCACACTCTCTCTCTCTCTCTCACACACACACACACACACACACACACACACAAGTAGAGAAACGCATTCCTCCGTCTCATTTTGGTATAGGGTCAAGCATTCTGTACTTGCTTCCTCTGCATTCTTACAACACAGCTTCCTTGTATTCAACATTACTGTCTAGGGCAGAGGAGGTCATCGAATTCCAACTAACAACATTCATTTGATTGGCAGCATTTTAAAGGGAATTTTTGCTTTATACATGTTGTATCAATCGTCAAGGCAGAAGCCAGTCCTGTTTATGAATAATCAAATTTATTCACATTAAGCATTTTTTTTGTTATACATCTTCTGCATATACACTATGATCATTTCAGTAATGGCAAAAAATAATTAACACTAAACACTATGAATCAGCACAACAAAGTGTGTGGAATGTATTAACAGGAAGCTGGATCACAACTGACCAAGCAGTGTCATGTTTGATTTTCAAGTGCACTTATACACCTCTTGTCCTATCACTCGCTATTAGGCTGCACTATTATAGCAGACTATCATCAGTGTACACTCCAGATGGCCAGCTTGAAATGCAGATAGTGTGGAGGTAGAGAGCCAGGAGAGGGCACTGACTGAGCCCTAGAAAGAAAATCGGGTAGGCGCCTCCAGTCTTAAACAGGCTAACAAAACATTCTTTATATCGCCGGCATTCTGCAGAAGGTTAGTGACAACAGATTGTACCACATTTAAAATATAGTAGAGGGCATTTTTGTATAATGCCTGTGACATGATGTTCATATCATTTAATTAATAACACAACGTAGACAATCAACTTCTATGTATATTCACTTTTTTTGTGATTCATTCTGTGGCCCCATTTAAAAGGGGGTCTAGTGGAGGGAGGTGAATTTATTTTAACCCACTCGCTGTAAGTCTCATTCTTGCTTTAGATTTTGCTATGTTCAAGTCAAACAATAAACAGTTAGTATGAAGTTAGTTAGTCAGTTAGTATGACCCTTAACAGACAGACTCACATACCTACGTCAGAACAAAGGCACACTAATTTCGGTACGTTTTTAACTCACCATTCACAAATCCATCCCGAAATGTATAAACTAATTTCACCTTGTAATTAATAAATAATTCAGTGTAATTAATCAATACATTTCTTTTTCCTGCTATGGTGGGAAGGGCATGACACAAAAGTCAAGTGCAAGTTTCCTTCGTGTAGCGTTTGCCTTGTGTTAGCACAGATGTCACGATATTCTGAGCTCAGCTCCTATTCATTTGTGGATGCTTATTAACATATAAATGTGTCTGGACTAAAGATTTCACTGAATTTTATATTTTTAAATCTTTTATTGAGTAACTACATGATTTATTGTTGAAATTTTATGAAATAATGGCTTTATAGGTTTGGGTTTTTTTTTCCACACATGGTGAATATGTGTTTGGCTGATAAAGACACTGATTATACCCGGTGTTTATTGTATTTTAAAATAGATTGCGTCATTAAATAACAAGAACCTCAGCTTTCCATAAATATGTAACATGTTTACCTTTTTTTTTTTAAGTGCTGTACGACACAAAGATTTTACTCATGGAACATAGTGTCCCACCAGGAGGATGGTGAAACATTAACTAATATAGGGTACAAATGTCTAGTTTATCATTATTATCGACATAAAGTTTATCGCGATTCGATATGGTATCATCTATTGGCAAAGCTATAATATCTACAATGTATACGCATGTTTACAAAAAAAAATAACAGTTGTACTTCTGCCATTATTAGGCTCAATTTGATCTAAAGAAAAATAATAATGTGAGTATATTTATAGGAGAGCCTGTAGTTGAATTATTTTATGCTCCAATCTGAATCTCCAATCAGAGACTGTACATTCTTTTTATAAGAAGAGACCTGTTTGAAGGATGCTTTATATTATATAAGCCAAATAATAAACGGATTGGTAGACTTTTTCAGTGTCTCTTAAAGGTGGGGAAGTGGTAGCTTAGTGGCTAGGGTGTTGGAATGCTAACCAGAAGATTGTGGGTTTGATTTCTAGCAACGAAAGTTACCACCCCTGGGCCCCTGAGCAAGGCCCTCAACTCCCAGTTGCGCAGTTGTATAAATTAAATAAATGTAAGATAAGAGACTCGCCAAATTCAGGTATTTGTCACAAATTTTCTTCAATTATAGAAACTGATAAAAAAGTCATGCCATTATTTAATTCACTACAAATAAGCCAATCATTGATAGTCATCAAATGACACACTTTATTGTTTTTGATTTGTTGTGCTCATTTCATTAAATCCCTGTAAATGAACATATTACTTTCAGATCAGAGCCACAGCAACTGCCTAAACAATGAAAACAGGTGAAGCTGTTCCAGATAAATGCAACACACCCCACACAACACACATACAAACACTCACAAGTGTACAGTTCACAATCACTGGCCCTTTTTAATAGAAACAGAAACCTTGGGGTGTAAGTCAATGAAATCTTAAATGTCCTTAGGAATCTGTTTCTAACTAGACACAACCACCTCCCAGAGCAGTGTCAACCACTCTTCCAGCTGACCTGACAGGTCAAACATTTTGACACAAACATCACATGTGCAAAATAAAACAGAATAATGACTTTTCGAAGAGCACAATAAAAAACAAATCATAAGCTTGAGCAGCGTTTTCTAGGAAATGTCTCAAAGGTCAGAGAACCAGCTACACACCCTTAATGTCTCATAATATCCTTGCAGTTTACAACAAACCACCAAATTGCAGCTGATTACACTTCAATAACACTGAAATCAATACCTCCACCCTTCTAGGAGGACACTAAAAGCAACGGAGACATTTTGTTGGAGGTAATGTTCAGAGGGAGTCTGGTGAAAGAGTCTTTCCATAGCAAGCATGCCAGCTGACTTTACTCTAAACCTGCCTGCATCTCTCAGTACACTACAGTTTCCACCCAACAGCTGCTGCTTTTAAATATGTCAAGGCTGTGTGCTTAAGTGAACGGTGTCATCCGAATGTTTACCTAAAGTATTTAACTTTAACCCCAGAACTGGACAGACCGTAGGGCAGTAAACTCATTAATACTAACAGGGGAATCCACCAAATCTGTAAAGGAGTGGGAAAAGTTGGATACTACATTGGGGTCCTGAATTCTTGGGATCACTAGTGAAAATGCTTCAAATTATGACGTAAAAGGGGTGTGACGAGATCCCCTGATAATATGCAAAGGTTGTAAGAAATTGTACACCTTTGCTAACACAATCTGCATTGCAGACACTGTGTTTAATATGGATGTGGCTGTGCGCAAATCAGAATTTAAGCCGCACATCAAATGCTTTGCACACACAATAAACCTTGCTACACAGGCTGGACTTGGTGTTACGCGTGACGCTAGTTTGCTTAGCCGAGCTGAGCCGGAGCCTGAGACGCGGAGTTTAACAGCTGTTGCGGTATCGAATCCGAGCAGAAGCTGATACAACTGGCACCGCACAAATTAATAACGGATGTGGCAAAAAAAAAAACTGGAGGCAAAACATTTTGCACAGTGTTTATATGTTGTTAATTACCGCATATAATTCATTAAAATAGAAGTTTAATTTGATAAAGTACAAGTTGATTTCAAAATGCATTTTGTGTATTTGCATTTTGTGTTTTTCGGTTGAATAAAACAATATTTTTCCCTAAATTTCATCATTGAGGATTTCTGTAAAAAAAAAAAACCTCGTCTCATCGCGTTCTCGTGAACCCAGTCTTGTGTCTCGTCTCGTCTTGGGTGATGAGTGTCTCGTCACACCCCTAGTCTATAATATTAAAAACTTGACTGACATATAGAACCTTACAAATGTTTAGAATAATTTCACAGGGGTTTTTTTTTTATGATTTGGCATGTCTTTTTTGTATTTACAAAACATTCCATTGCATTGTACATCAAATTTACCAGAATGACATCTGAACATGTTTAGACATATGAAAAATTTCCATATTTTGCACAAATTAGTTATATGATCGTAATTACCATGGGCTTAAACACAAACAACACAATACACACCAAAAAAAGGGCAAAGTATTAAATATTTGCACAAAACTCTCTCATGACTGATGACAACCGTTAACATCCTCCAATTATAAAGCCAAAAAAACGTACTGTTATGTCAAGAAGAGAATGTAATGCTCAGAGAAACTCTTTACTTTGGCTGTCATCTCCGCTGAAACACTGATCTTTTCAGCAGGGGTCAAAAATCCCACGCGGCTCATTATCCCGCCCATGCAAATACACTTCACTTCTTTCCTCAGCGCTTTCTACAGCTGCTTTCTACACTGTCCATTCTCTGTCCCTGTTTCATCTCAGCACATCTTGATGCTTTTACACACATTTATAGACCCTAAATACATTAACCTGTTCACCATCCAGCGCTTACGATGGTGCACCCAAACAGATAGAAGAAAAAGCATATTTACTAATTCAATGATTTAGTGCACTGATACATACAATCAATACAAACTATTTGCAAAGTACACACACAATATACAAATTTTGTGGAACACTGAAATAGCATGTAAGTGTTTCCTTCCATTACCGCAGTTACTCTAATGTCTGATAAAGCAAGAACATTTGCAACACAGATATGACAAAACTTCCTTTGAGCAAACCAACAACTCGAAAAATGGACTAAAAACGAGTAGCATGACAATGTCAAATTGCCTAATAGTCTGTTCTTACTCAGTCAAAAAGGCTGCAACGATTAATCGACCTGATCAACAACGTCAACAAATACTCGTTGTTGAGTAGTCAATCAATCTCACATGATCAATCGCGTAATTGCAGTCGGGGCCTCCATCGTTCACATCCCAAATACAGCTTATGCAGCCATGTGCTAATAATGCGCATATTATGTATGACTGACTTTAAATGGCGCCCCTATAGAGGTGTTTAAGTACCTCTTTAGGGAAGCTGTTCAGACTGTCATTACCAGAATCATTTATTTACTCATATTAAAAAGTTTTGCTTGGTGCTAGCTGTTCATTCAAAAACATTTCTGGCCTGGTCTGCAAAAGTGCGCATTTAAAAAAAGCGCCCCAAAATTTTTTTTGGACCATTTTGTGTAAACATCTGTAGAATCAACAGTTTCTGACCAGCTTGTTTGGCACCAACAACCTTGCCATGGTCACAGTCCATTAAGATCACTTGTTTAACCACGATTTTATGCATTACATTGCATCCACATGACTGGATGATTGGATAACAGCCTGAAAAAAAAGTAGTTGAATATCTTGCTCATACGAAAACATTCCCAGAATGCTAAAAAGGGACAGAATCGGAACATATGACAAAATGTGACACTTTCTGGTGGCTTATGTAATGATTGAAATAGAGTTCTGCCCACCTCTGTAAAAAAAAAAGCCCACCACTTTAATTAAAGCCCTGTGTGCATGTACCTATCAGCATCATGGAAGAGGTGTGTAAGGTCTCACTTTCCTTCACAATGCAGAGCTAAATGATGCATGATGTGATGTATTCGGTAACCACTGCCCACATGGAACACCATAAAAGTCTGTCTGAGAGCATCTTTGGCTTATAACTTCACATGTAAATTTTTTTTCTATACTGTAATTATGGCACTTTCACTTTCTTTGACACTTTTCTGTAGCATGCAGCAGCAAAAAAACATCTGCTTGGTTCTCACATAACACAAATAGCTGTGTGAAACCACATGCAAGCTGTTTCCTCTTCCATCATAGCTGATAAGCGTCCGTGCGTTGTAACGCTCCATTACACTTGAACATAAAGAAATCATTCCATAGAGTGAGGATTACTGATACAGCCCACTTAAAAGATAATCACGCCTACTAGACTAATACCAAATGATCGGAAAACAGATTTATCTCCTGTTTATTAAAGCTACAACTGCCAAAGCTTCTTCAAATTTACTTCCAGTTGATGTAATGTCCCCACAGTCTATGCCAGGGAGTGTCCTATAAATTGAAGCGTAGATTAAGGGACACAGCAATGAGTCAGCCAGATGGTGGCACTTCTTATTTATTTACAACAATAACACACACATCCACCTGGCAGCCGGAGGGCTCGTCATGGCTCATCAGCTTACTTTTTCCACAACAATCCATTCACTTGGATAATAGCAGACAGTCGCTCTCATGTGCTTACAAAGCTTACAATATTTTGCCTATTATAACATTTAATTATGATGGACGTTAGAATTAATCTGTTTAAGTGCCGTTGATATCATAGGCATCTTCTTTTACAGCCATTTCATTCAGATGCCAGGGAGAAAGGACACCCAGCTGGGTGTATCGCCACACCTTTCCTGCAAGCTAACAAGCTATTCGACACTATAAGCCAAACTTCCTTTCTGGATAGATTTATAACTACTACCTGATGAAAAGTTGCTATGACTAATGTTTTTACAGTTGATATTCATAAATTGATTAATGGGAGCTGACCTCGCCTGTTGGCGCAGCTTTTTGGGGGAGATACTGACAAAATCAAGCAAAAAAAAACAAAAAAAACAACAACAACAACAGCAAAGGGAAAAAAAAGGAAAGGAAGTATGACAGTGTGTCTAATAAGCTGGTTAGGACAGTGTTTAGTGATAATGTACCAGCTGTAAAGAAAACTACAACTGAGATCATCTGAATGAACGTTTTAAGCCAGGGAAATATCTAAGAACATGTGCTGACAAACTATGACTGCAGATGTTTCCTTGTGCAGCCTCAGCAAACATCTGTCTGCCAGCTCTTTTAAACACACTCCTGAGAACTAGAAAGCATAACGCATGCCATATAATATGTGATACATGTGATAAAGCAGTTTCGGGGAATCCAACAATGTTATATTAATCACCTTCCAAGCTCCTCATTGATGTCGTAAAAATCCTCCACTTTCTGTTGCTTGAATACAGCCATGCTAAGTGTCCTCATTGATGACCATTAAGTCTTCAGAAGATTTCAGCATATAAAGATGCCTGCGGCTCCACCCGGGTTTCTCGTGTCAGTGTCCGACCGGAGAGTCTGTATCAAATGTGTAAAACATGTAATTAGCCTATATGACATACGTATATGCCAAACACGTGTTCTAGCATGTTCATTACATTCCATCACAAAAAAACAAGATCTTTGCAGATGATGTTCCTGGAAGAAATCACATCGCTTTAATTTCCTAAGTGAATAGTTTTAGCATTAAATGGGTAAAGTGTAGCAAACCCTTTTTTTCTCTGAATTTGCTCCAGGGTGAGAAAGAATAAATAAAAAGAATTTGGACAATGTTAAAATTTAATCTAATTTTGATACAAGGAGGAATCAATAGGAATAGCTTCTGCAAGGAAATCAATCATGGTAATAATAATAATAATAATAATCAGCCCTTAAGCCCACCTATATTTAGATTGAGATTTTATACAATGTGAACATAATGTGATGAAATCAGAATCGTTTATAAGATAGTGTTCACCTTTTAGGTAGTTACCACGCAGGAGAGTCAATCACAATCACACATATTATAAGTATTGATCATTATCGATATTAATTAGGATCGATAATAGCAGCGCGATAATCCACCTTGTATTATTATCCGTACGTAACGTAAGGCGAAAACAATGTCATGTTCTAATTCAGTCAGAAAAGTTCAAAATCACGTAAACTTTCACTAAACCGTCTCCGTAAGTCCTTAAGACACTTTTCTTACCTGATAACGTTTTATACTCGGCGATATAGTTATTATACACTCGGTTCAGTGGACTCCACTTCGCACCACACGCGCTTCTTCACAGAATAACCGACTCCACTTGATAGCACGCGTACAAGTTTTGTGGTGTTTTGCGCATGCGCAGGCTGTAAATAGCGAGTTATATTCTGTACCATAATACTGAGGTCAGGTCACTTAGACAAAACCCTAGCTTTAATAATCATACAGCGTTAAAATTATTTATTATACTACAGTAGCAAACAATGACTTAAGATTTTTAAATCTAGATATTTAACAGTATGGAGTACATGTATAGATATACAAAAAAAAATTTTTGTATATCTATTTTTTTCCATTTTCCATTGAGGAGTACTGTATACACTTTCTGTTAACGGGTTGGTTACTTAAACATAAACACCAACTCAATATATTTCTAATCTTTATTTTAATAAAGAGCTTGTATATAACTTGGCAATAGAAAATACTGCCACCTACAGGAGAAGGCACTAGCATGAGGAATAAACCTAATAATATTATTGTAAAAAATGTATAATCTGAACTATACATTTATAATATAATACCTATAGATTTAGAGGCTGGACTTGTGTTCATCTTCATACAGATAGCAAGGAAATGGCAATCGTGAGGACAAGGAACAGGAAGGAAATCAAGGTGATCCTGGTGTATTGTCTTGCTGCAATGTTATCCTATATTCAATTTCCTCTCTGGACTGACTTGCAAGATCTTTTGTTTTACAAACATTATCAGAAAAACAAAAAAAACACACAATGGTGTAAAACCAACACACTTTATGGTGATGAAAATTTATTGATCAGGCCACCAGAGCGGAACAATGCCAAAGTAATTATACAATGAAATACTCACATATATATGCAAGCTTATATAATAAAAACAGTGAAAAAGGCTAGGGTAGATAATGGTAAAGTATATATAAAACAAGGCCTACACAATGCCATTCAAATTAAAAATGTATAAAATTAACCCAGGGATGTTACATGTTGGTCCAATGTAATAGGCATTAAACAGCAACTGCCCCTAATATAATGTGGAATAATTGTAATGTAGGGGAATACAGATATTCAGAAAAAATATTTCATACCTGATAAGTACACTTTGGAAATTTAAAGTGATGAAAACATTACAAAAATGCCATTCTGAGAGACCAGCTCCCAATTTGAAAACTCACAGCTTGAAATTCATAGAAAGTCAAACAAGGTTATTTACTAATTGGTTTCATTCTATTAATCATAAAACATTTGTGGACGGGAAACGACCTGTAAGATAACCTATGGGAAAACCTTTCTTTAAACAAAAATATATCTAGCAATATAAAGGGTCAACATTCATTGTTTCATGTCACATAAGTAATTAACATGTAAATTATTTTTTTTTCACTGGAATAAACACTATGTGCATGAGAAATGGAATGTGTAGTTTTTATTGTGTATTAATTTATTTATTAATACAAAAATGTCATACTGCTCCCTGTGGGAAAAGGTGGTAAACTTTCTATAGTTTAATTAGTACCAAAACGTAGGCTCATTGGTCATGTTCCTTTTCACAAATTTATCAATACACAAAGTTATTTTTCAGTTCTTTTAACTTGCATTAGGAATTCTGAGGCGACAACCACAGATTATCAAAATTATTCCTGAACTAAAGTGCCAGTAGGCAGTTGAATAGTACACGACACATACAGCACTGAATATCGCTGAATCCTGACAGCTGAGGATTCAAATCCAGCTAATTGCTAACAAAGAAATGTCACTCAAACAGAAAATAAGCAGCACGAGTCTGACAGACTAAATGATTTGCATTGTTTGGTTGTTCTCCAGCACCTAATTTTCATCACGTTTGTGTTCAGGGATTTTCACTAAACTTTTGCAGATACTTCATGAACACACAGAAGAGGACTTTGCTACTTAGCTGGTTTAGTCTAGTGCATTTTTAATAGGACTACACATGAAATACTGAATCTCGCAAACATAATACGGTTATGTGGCATGTTGTCATTTTAAGTACTTGGGGCATTCGGTTTAACTCTAATTTCAAGTTATTGGCTGTTTGTAATCGAACAAGGTGTAAATAAGTGCATGTATATGTTTGTGCTTGATGGTGATGGTGATGGTATATGTTGTAAATTTATGACCATGGATATATTCTAGTGTCATTCCCGTACTTTAAGGGTTTTAAATTCACAGACCAGAACATGAACAAAAATAACACACAGTGCTAACATCAGCATAATACAACTGCCAGTCAAAACTCGGTGAATAAATGCAAATGTCAAATATGTACGTTTGATTGTAATAACATTGGTGCATCTAAACTGCATGTTCAGAAGGACTCGAAACTTTTTTTAAAGTAAACATTTTACCTAGTAAACATTATCTTACTTGAATAAGCGTATAAGATTGTTTATGATTTGTAATAAAAAAAAAACCCAACAATTTCAAAAATCATCACAGACAGAATAAACAGGACAGAAAGCTATAGTTTAACCATATTGCAAGTGAAAAGATTCCATCATCCACAACACTTACTGTAAATATTCGTCCCAAAACACTGCATCTTAATAAGTAAACTGCTGGATGCAACTGGAACTAAAATAGAAAAAAAAAACCAAGGGATGCCCCTTTCTCACACAGCAGTATGTTTTGTTGGCAGGGCTTCAGTATCCTCCTCGTCATCGCTGATAAGCGTGCGGCCGTTTTGGGAGGTCTCTCTTTCGCGCAAGAATGTCTGGCGAATTGCTTCCAGCTCTGTAAGCTCCAGTCTAACCTTCTCCAGGTGAAAGGTGCGGCGGTTTTGGATTTGCCTTAACCGGAACGGGTTCATGTCCACAAAAGCCATGTTTATTAGCTTTCTAAAAGAAAGGAAGATATTTTAATATTCATAAATCTAAACAGAACTTAAAAAAACGAGCAAAAATAAGAAAAAATAAATTAATTCAACTTTACCTTGCATCTAGAATTGTTCGTGTGAAGTAACGAAGATACTTAAAGATGGCCATGGCGTCCTGCAACTTTAAAAATTCATCCTCTTTGCACTTAAAAAGAGCGAGGGCAAAGCGAAAAATAATCTGTAAAAGCAATGAAAGTTAGATGTAACTATCTGAAATCCTGCAAATAAAATAATTAAATAATTAAAATAGTCATCATGAAAAAACACAAAAAAGACTGAGTTTGTTTTAGCTGTCAGAAATTTATGGTACACATAATTGGCACTTTCAGGGTCTTTAGTTTGATCCTAAAATGAAATCATTTCAAGTCACCTTTATTTATACATTGCACTTTTAACAATTAGGATTGTTTCAAAGCAGCTTTACAGAAATACATCAGAAACGACAAAATCGAACATTTATTAGAACAGTCCATTTGATTGATAACTATAAATTTAAAGTCCCATGTTCAATTCTAAGGCATCTAAGCACGTACAGACCCACTTCTAGATACAGATTACAACAAAGTATACAGACATCCTGAAGAGTGTTATGGACAAATAAGACCCTAACCTCTTAACCTTATTAATATCCATACTGTAATAACACTATTTCATTTACATTTGCAGTATTTGGCAGACGCCCTTATCCAGAGCGACTTACAATATTCCGTGTTATACACTATTTCAATGTTATACACAAAATATACATTTTTCTACACTTTTTTTTTTTAACTTTCGGAGTGTTTAATTTTGGCTTGCTCTACATAAAAATGTGGATGTTTAGACACCGATTCGTACCTTGGGTCCCTCGTAAAGAAAAGCATCCCATATCTTGAAGAGGATGTCACTGACCACACTGTCCACGAACACCACCAGAAACCAGTTGAAGGTAATGAGGGAAAAGTCGACTTTGTACTGCTCAAAATGAGCATGAAGCCTTGGAAGCTTCTCACTCATCAGGTCCTTAAACACACGCTGGTCCACCTGCAGGGCAGTAAAAATACACTTTATCATAATTTTAACGCCTACATCATACTTTGTGTTTAAATAGGCACTAACCTGTTGGTAATATGATTAGACAAGGAGGTCAATTTGTTTTATAAATGTATTTTTTTTTAACACTACATCAAACCCTTTACCACCGCTTAAGAAGTTCTCTGATTTGAAGCACTTATATCATTATTAAGGCTACACTAAGGGTATACACATCCACAGAAACCGTTTGAAGACTGCCAAAACCAAAGCTTTACAAAAAGAATTGAAACGCATGTCATAACACTATGTGCAACCAGACAAAATAAAAATAACTAAATAAAACTTCTCTCTGCGGGAAAAAAGCTATATATTATAAGCAACATAAATGAGAATGGGAATCTATGTGCAATTTCTACTACATTATTTTTGGTAATCTCATTATTTATCAGTCATTAACATCTTCTTCACTTTTAACACTAGTAAAAAATAGGAGAAGAGAGGATTGCTGACATTTAGCTCTAAGCATCCAACTGGTTCAGGTGAGGTTGTGTTCAACTTACCTACCACACAAATATTAGGCAAAAAAATTATTCAAAACAATGCACGACGATCAGGTTATGAGAAGAATAGTGCGAGAGTGAATTTATAAATAAGTATTATTTGGTTTAGAAACAGCTGATGGCTGGCTTGGAAATTAAGCTTAAAAAAAAACAAAAAACTATTTTTTACAGTGGAACTCAAAAGCTTATTTACAGTATAACAATGCTGAACACTGCATTACTGCACTAGGGTACTGTTGCAAATCGTTAATTTCTGGATAAATCAACCAGAAGTTTCCATGAAAAAAACAACAACATAGATCTAACACATTAGATACGACTGCAATTTAAAATCATAATTAAAACAAGAGGGGAGAAAAATCAGTGCATATGGCCTTAATTACAATACGCATCGAAGAATCACTGTTTCTCCTGCACTTTTTAGAGCATGTATTGTAAGCTGCCTGAATGTTAACACAATATGTCTAGTTAAAAAATACCAAGTCATCTAGAGCCTGATATGACGTTTAGGAAAAGCTGTGAGCTTATTTAACCAAGCGAGTTACACCCATTATAAAAACACCTAATTTATTACATGTTTAAACAGTAAGTGCTGCGATAACACTACACAACATACAGTACTATAGTGCAAAAGCATGTGGAATAATTGGAGACGTAGAAAACGTATGAACCGATGAATCACAGTCATCTAAAAGCCATATGCTTAAAGGATGTACTCCAGCTCCAACTACTCTACCATAGGCAGAATTTTTACATAGTGAAAAAAGGAAACAAAATTTCCAGAAGTGGCTTTTAATAGTACCTGGGAACCGAGGAGCGTCTTAGTGTAATAGTCTCGTGGCATGAAAACTTCTACAATGGTAATTAGACACCAGAAGGCCTCTTCCTGCTCCAGATAAAGAAGAGCTATGGCTGCTAGCCTGAGAGGTTTTAGGAGAAAAAGGGAAAAAAATGTTAAATTAAACACTTCATTTACTTATTTATTTTAATTTGATAGATATACGTTTATGATACCTTGCTTGACATATAGTGAAATGTCATAATTATCATCATTACAAATATTATTTTGGAGTCTTGCAGTCTTGTTTGCAAGTGTGTTTACCTGTTGAGTCCCTGACAGTAGCCGATGTCTGGGTTCCTCCAGGAGAAAGCCAACAGCACATTTCTGAGTTTCTGGATACCATCAGCTGAAGGTGAGGCATAGTGCTTGTTATTGGGCAGTGTACGCAGCAGGTCCAGCTCTATCTGTTTAGAAGCTGGATTAGGTTTGTCTCTTGCTGTACACAACAAGCTCTCATAGTAGTCTGGCTTCTGGCACTCACGGATCTTCTTTACGTGGAAGTTAATACACCAGCTCCAGACTTTGGAACGATGCACGTGGGGCACACCACTACGGATTAAAGCCTTCAACTCTGGAGAGCGAACCATTTCCCTGTTCATAATACTAGCCAGGTAGTTTTCCCACTTCACCCCAACAGACACCTCCTGGTCAGTCAGGGACAGACACCTGAGCTCTAGAGCTCTAGCTCTGGCTACCAGCTTCTCTTCCTCGTCCTCTTCATCTGGAACGGTTTTAAAGCCATAGACATCATACTCACTGTAAATAAGATAGAAATTACCTTATCAGCACATTTTATAAATCGATTAAACAAGCAAATGTGTACATAGATTTAATAGGGTTCACAAGTTTCAAAAAAAGAAAAGGAATAAATCTTCTAAATAGATAAGATTTAAAAAAATATCTGAGGTTTATTCCCTTTGTTTTGATTACCATAATTAACTTTCGTAAACAGGCGAGTAGGTGACTACTATGCATTGTTAGGGTGGTTTTCCCAGTTTATTTCAGCACCATTGCCACTGAATATAAAAATTTCATTAACACTTGTGTTACTTTCGGTTTAAGAAATTGCTTACAGCAATAAAACTCCATTTTATTGTTTTTTATTTTTAAAAATGTGTGAAACAGAAATGATTTCAAAAAGATAAAATGACAACATTTCATTTTTGCAACAAGAACAAGAAGTATGTTGAGAAACATTAAGCAGAAATCAAGGGCTTGAATCTTGACATCGCAGAATTTTGATGTTCGACAAAAAAAATTGAGAGTTGTTTTACCTGACAGGATGAGGCTTAAAAATCATATGCTCCTGTTGGTCAGAGCTTTCCACCTGCAGAGCATCCTCCAGCAGTCTAGATATGACATCACCGCTTGGGCTCTGCTCAGGCAAGGAGCACACCGGAGTGTTTACCTCCTGAAGGAGCACCAGGTACTTACTCTCCACCTGGCATAGCTTGGCTTCCAAAGCACTGTACTGCATTGAAAAGGAGAAAATGTTCAAATGAAAGAGGTCAAAGATGTAGACAGTAGGACTAAATGACAGTGCAGCTGCTTCAAAATTCTAACATGGGAAGTGATAGGATACTAAATTAACAAAAGACAAACTGAAGCCTAGAATATGTAGATTCCCGTACTGGTAAAAACAACCTTACACACAAGGACACTCACTAACCTTTGCCTCCAGGAGCTTCTCTCTAGTTTCAGCATTCCTTCGTAACACTGTCAACTCAAGGATTTCTTTGTTCAGGAAATTATTCTGCGATTTATAGCCCTGAAGGCTGTCCTGGAACACCAGAATAACCAGTAATGTTTAGAGCATGATCATGTTATAGATCTATTAATTACCGCTTTCAGTAAAAGTGATCAAAAGAAAATGGACACAAACATTTTAGTATTGCAAGATCTTGACGCCTAACGTTCTCAATCATTATGCGCTGATCAAAAAATTACTCTTAAATCACCTTTAACTTTCTTATTTGATAGGTAATGCAAATTCATGACAAATCTCAGTAGGGTTCAGGCCAAAAAGAAGAGCATGAGAGTCCAGCATTGTTTTGATGATTAAAAATATGTAAATTGAACCTTACTGAGAATTGTCATGAATTTGCTATGCGTTACGCATTGAATAAGAAATTTGATATTGTAAATTAGTCCTAATATTGTTAGCAGGTCTGCTTACCCTCAGTTGGTGAAGCTCTTGCTGTTCCCGTGCTAAAGGTGAACTACACTCAACTACCTCAGTGCTTCCTTCCTGGCCCTGCTGAGACAGCTTTATGATGACTTCATCTTTGGCCTGAATTGTCTCCATCAGCATGCCTAATTGATCATTGATCTCTCCCACTTTAATCTTTAGACTCTTCAGCTCCTGCTGCAGGCTCTCTTTCTCCAGGGCCAGTTTTTCCATGTGACCAGAAAGGTCATGAATTTGACTGTCTCGCTCAGTTAATACCCTGGCCATGTCCATCTCCCTTGGCCAGCGGTCACACTGAGCAGTTCTCAGGGTCTGCTGGAGGAGACGCACTAGCTCCTAGTGGAAGAAAATGAAACAGACTTATTTAGACAATATGCCCTGGCTATAGGCTCAGAGAGCACCATCACACACAAGTCTTCTAAAGTCAAAGTTCATGAGAATACACCTTATGTACTTGCAGATGTGCTGACCAATTCAATTACAACTGTCTTTTTTGTCTTCTGTACAATCTGTTTCATGTAGCCTCAAGAAAAAGGCTAGCAAAAGTTAAACAGATACGTACAATACATTAAAAAAAAATATTTTTTATGACACACAACGATGACAGTAAGTCTTTAACACATTTATTTAATCTTATCTTAATCAAATTATAGTGCATTAAATGCAATATGAAATAAATACACAACTATCTCAGTCTTTTTTAATTTGTTACATCTCAGTATAACAGACATACCAGTCACATTTGTTTGGCAATTCAAACACACACCAATGTGGGTTATAGTAACCAAGTTAAGACCACTATAAAAAATTGGTATACTTCCTCTTTCAAGCTAAGCCTAGTGTGATTGAACTGCACTGAGAACACAATTTAACCCAGATTCTGCCAAACAGGGAGTCAATTCAACATGTTATGAATTATAAACTAGGTAAATTATTAGGAGGTTCTACATAAATATAATTATTTGCCAAATAACTGTTGGGTACAAACTAAAAACAAATCTAAATATTCAATGTAATAAACGTAATATACAAATAAAGTGTTAGGCATGCTCATGCTCTATTATGATTTATTTTTTATTTACTCTTTTACTTTTACACATTTCCTATATGGGTTGAGTAAAGAACTGGCAGAAGAACTCCAAACACAGTTTAACTAACAGACCCTCAGCTCAGAGTTCATGTTAACATGCATAGAAGAATACATGGGTAAACTCCTGAGCCAAACATTATACATTTTTAAGTTTGGACATTTACAGTGCGCGAGATTAAAAAAGTACTAAATCTGTTTTGAGTTTTTAGAGACTACCAGTGGGGCCACATTTTATACAGTTCATAAAAGGTCAATGGATCGACTGTAAACTAAATGGGCATGTACACAACACACACAAGGAATCAAGTTATAATCGCTTATTTATAAAAACGCTGAAATGCAGATACATGAATGATTCAGCTTTCTTCCCCCTGTACCTTCTGACTGCTGAGTTCCTCCTGTAGGTGGTTCTGCTCCTCCTGCATGCGTTTTATCTCCTCTTGTTGGCTTTGCAGACGTAGTTGCAGCTCCACAGCTTTACTGTCGTTACACTCCACCGGTGACGTCTCTGCACTGCGGCTTGATTTAACCAAGCTTATCTGGAATGGACGCTTGATGCGTGACGGGTTCCGGAAATCAAACGTGAATGCTGAGCCTATGGAGTCTGGACCAAGCAACAGAACTGTAAAGGTTTACTTGAACCTTTGTAGGTTTATTCAAAAAGAAACAATGAAGGCACCACTAGTTTATCAGTGATGAAAAAGAAAGTAAAAAAAGACATTCTATAATTATGGTTTTATTTGTCAAAAGCAATAGTAATACAGAAAGACAGTCTCTCACGTCTGTGGAGAAGTGAAGGGCTCTCACGGCGCTGACTCTCAGATGGCGATTTGTGATCTGGGATGTCCTTATTAGGGGGATCCACCATCTCCCACTCCTCATTGCTGGGAGTATAAAATACACTGCGTCTGCTTTCTCCCCCTCGGCTGGGTCGCAAGTGAGACATGCTATTTCTAATGGAATGTGTAAATGTGTGTGAGTCAGAGAGAGAGCAGGTCAAATAATTAGACAAATAATACAAAATATGCTCTATTAACAGTTAAAATAAACATTTACCCATACAGACAGGATGTAATTAGTAGCGGAATATCACGTAAATTATTCAAAATTTCAGGCCGTGGTTGAAGACACAGTCATTGCAAGTTATGATTTATATCAACAAACTTTAAATTATCTTTTAAATCATAGTATCATTAAATCATTAATAAATAGTTATTAATCTTAATAATCCACCAATTTATGTATATCAATATTATTAGCAATATTATTGTTATTGAACAATATCAGCCATCTCAACATTGAACAAATGTGTGCATTCATGGTTTTGTCTCACACCAATAAAAAAAACTGTTCACAATTCGTTTTATCTCAACAATTATTGTTGAGGTTTTTGTCTTATTTCACCGCTATTATTGTTTTTTACCATAGCCTGAACAACATGATATACTCAGAAAAGACCGGTGCAAATTTCACAAGCTTGTCTTTTTACAATTACTTGTAAATTATCATAATATTTTACGCGAAAGTGTTTGTAACCTGGATTAATTTAAATGTAATCTAATTAACTGATCACTACTCCTGTAGTTATCGCCGATGCATACGGCCATATTCTCAGAAGCAAGAATGACAGGAAAAAATAAAGGCAGCACTGACTTTGTGTTTGTTGTCTTTTTATATATTATATCGCCAATACACAGCCCTAACAATTACATTTAAAGAACTGAGACAAAATCTATGACATCCATAATTTTGCAGTGAATCATTCCATCAGTTCTTACCTCAGCTCAGTGCCTAACTGCCGAAAAAAAAAATTGTGTGATGTCGGGTTTCTTGCAGTCTGGAGTCCAACCAAGCCATTAGCATCTGCCTCCTCTGTGAAATCACTGCGTGCACTCTCCATAGTTTCATTAGGCAGCTCAGGGGACATAGGATCTAAACCACAACACACACATTTAGTGTTCTTAACTTTTTCTGCAATTTATTAACTACATGACCTCTTGTCTCTCAGCAGCTTCTCTTACAATCCTTGTAGCACATGACATCTGATATTATTGCTAGCTATGTTGTGCAATCCAAAATCGTTTTACGCTGAGGTGAGTAAACAGTGATAAGCAGTGGCTGCACCACCTCACGTCAACATGAGACGGTATCTAAAAAATTTGCAACAAAACAGCTTAAATTTATCTAAAAGTTTTCTGCAAAAGAACAGATGAAAAAAAAGGATTTTTATATAAATAACAAGGTGAATATTATAAAAAGGTGGTAATGAATTTACACTTTTTATACATGGAAAGTGGTAGCTCATTAGTTAAGGTGTTGGTCTGCTCTTCGAAAGCCAATGGGTTCAATCCCCCAGCACCACCAAGCTTCCACTGCTGGGCTCCTAAGCAAGGCCCTTAACCCTCACCTGCTCAGTAGGATGAGACTATATAAAACATTAGATTAATGTAAGTCGCTCTGTATAAGAGTGTCTGCCAATAGCAAAAAATGCAAATCTATGTTAACATGGACTTTAACTCTGCCGCGTATTTGAGAACCTCCTTTGAGAAAACTACCAGAGAAAGAGAGAGAGAGAGAGAGAGAGAGAGAGAGAAAGAAAGAGTGAGCTCTGGTGTGCTAAATATTAAGCTGCTTAATGAAAGGTTGAATCATTTCTCACGATAAAAAGATCGGGTACAGCAGTATTGAGTGGACACAAATGACCCACACAGCATAGGCTCTTACCAGCATCTTTGGCCACCAGGCCTGTGTGAGGAAAGAGCGGGGTGGGGGAACACAAGCTTTCTCTGTTGCCAGATCCTCGTGTGTTACAGAACTCCCATCGTTTTTGCTGAAGCTGCTGAAGCCAGTACTGCATCACCTGCCTGCTGGGCGCCTGTATGAATGGAGAGACATTTGCGGATTGATCAGACATTATTACAAGTTATGACTGTCCTATAACAACTAAAATAATTCTAACTTTTTAAACAAAAATACAATTATTTGTTAAAAGTGGCGGGTTAAACCGTATTTTATATATAACTCATTTTACATTTGTGTGTACTTTTCATGGCTTCTAAAGTGGATGTTATACTTGGTGATGGTGTTGTAGGTTTGTTTTGATTTGTAAACTTCCTAGAAAAAATAAAAGTGATTTATACCAGATTGTGAGGCCCTAAAGATATTTTTAAATAGTGATGATATCTGGTAAACAAGTACAGATGGAAAATACTTTTTAGAGGAACACAGTCATGGCTAAGTCTGAACATGGCAGTTTCAGTCTCAGTTCTAGTTTAAAATGTGTTCAGGTGTAAAATGTCTGCTCTAGTAACTCTTGTAACTTTGTCTATTGTAAATAAAGATGGAAGGAAGTTGACTAATTAAACTTATAGGAAAACATACAATATAAGAACATATACATATAGGAAATAAAGGCATTTTACATCTCACTTCTTAACCCTCTTTAATGGTTGTTAGAGAGTTGTTAACCTTTTTCGACTTTCCCATAATGTCACTGAGAGCCCTTCAGCGTTTGGGGGAAATCTCCCAGTTTCTGTTTCTTGTTTTTAGCCATGGCGGAGTTAATCCACAAGAAGGTTAGTATGTTTAGGAGACGCATTTTTGTGGTGGTAATTAAATTCCTAGAGGACATCCTGATTACAAATAAAGAGGCAAAAATTTTAGGGGAGCAAATGTGGGCTGGATTTGGTAATATTTGAATTTGAAGCTGCAGTCTGTAAGTTTGGGTTCAAATGCTCCGAAATCAATTACTGAGCATTTACACTGCTAATGTTAATATTAACTACGATTTTAGAACAAAGTATAACAATAATAACTGGCTCGGTCTGATGTGATCTGAGATAATTGGCGAACCCTTTAATTTAATTTAATCACCATTGGCATCATGATTTGTTGTAATTTGGGCTGCACAATATTAAAGATAAACGTGGTAGACGATAACATGCTCAATGATGGGATATTCGAGGTGATACAATATTTTTAAAATTTATATAAGCAACATGTGATTTTATGCAAAGCATAGGTGATAAAAAAGTGTGCTTGATTTTGAGGTAATTGCATACCACTGCAATATGCACAATATCAACATTTCTATCATTCTGATATATTGTGCAGCCCTTAGCCTGTGATTCCAAAGTACAGTATTCACACTGCTGTGGTGACCGACAGCATACACATACCCTGCGAAATATGATATTAATCGGTGCTAAGAACCATGTCGATACACAACCCATATAAAGAAAATAATTCCACTAATAATTGCAGATTTTAAACAGAGACGGCAACAAAAAAAGGCAAAACTTTTTTTTTGACATGTAAGAGGCCATTGTGCTATAAAAACTTTCTGTAAATGTTTATTACACTGCAAGTAATATAAGCAATATTTTATTTATCTACTTTCTAATGCAGTCTTTTGTAAGCATTGTCTGATACACAGATGTATCCAGTCAAGAAGCCTGCATTTAATAATGGGTATTTTTTTCTTTTAGTAGCTAACTAATACTTCATGACTGATTTCACGAACAGGAGCAGGCGAAGATTTCAGTTACATAGAAAGCAGGTTCACACTGACATAGACCATCCGAGGTTGATGCACACACATTCCAAGTGATTGACACTAAGCACTTACATGCGTTTCTGGGAGGTGGCAGAAAACTGTAAACCTTGATGAAACTCAGCAGAGATTGAGATTACAAGAAAATTCCCTACAGACCCACATTCGGTAGAGTTTAATTTGTACTAATAAACTACGTTTGAAGCTGTTAGATTGAACCCCAAGTTTGGCAAATTGTTCTTTTTTTGAAAGCTTTCAGCTGCAATACAATAATAATAAGAATAAAATGATAAAGAATGAAGTTTGTTACTGTCACGTCAGCTTTAATAGCTATTTCATGGCAAAACATTTCAAAAACAGTTTATAAATAACATTTCTAGAAAACACAGACACAACCATTAAAAAAAAATCATCAATAACAATAATATATAAGATAAAATGTAGGACGTAGTTTTTTTAAATTGATTTTTGTTAAGAACTCAATTTTTGATGGATGCACATAACATTAAAAATCGGGCAATGACAATAATGATGATAATAAATAACGATAATAACTATGCGGTTGCTTTTTATTATGCACTTTACTTAACCCAAAGCACCACAGGAACAAGCATAATAGTTACTACAATAGGCAACACAAAGAATATAAAAGATAAAACATATAAATCAATATAAACATTCAACTCGAGCCGAATCGAATGTTAAATTGAAAGATGCAAAATGTTCATGCAGAACAGCAGATGGGGTGACTAAGAGATTCCTTACATGTGCTGAGTCTGCTAGGAAATGATATTAACTCTTAATGACATGTGAATGTACTTGAGAACATACATGCAAAAACAGCCAAAATGGACCGATTAGTATTAAAAACAAAAAAATAAAGTAGTCAAAATATACACATCACACATAACATTGAAATGACACCACCTCGTGCAGCATGTTAGGTTTTCCAGATGTTATGACAATTTTACAGGTCAAGGTTATAAACTGTGATATAAATTTACTTGTAGGCCCATCCTTTGGTATTTTTTTTTCTTGAAAAACAAACTGAAAACTAAATTAAACCAAATAATTTCAGAACCCAGAAAGGCTGAGATAAACTGGACGTGTGTTTATGTTTAGAATAAAAAGTGGGCGTTGTTTTTAAAGGTAAAGACAAACAACACATCTGGCACGTGGTCCGATAAACCAAATAGCGCCTTTTTTCCCAACGCCTGACTCGAAAATATGGCTAATTAAAAAAAAAAGGGGGTAAACCATCAGCATGTTAGCAGGACCCAGAGCTAACGGGATTTGAGGAAGTTTACCTTAAGGAGGTATTCTTTGCCTGCGGTGTGGATCTCGAACTGCCCCTCTTCTTCCACTTCGTGAGTAAAAGAGGCGTCGGCGATTTCAATGTAGCCGAGAGGAAGAGCGTCGTGGACGGTCTTGAAGTAATACAAGTAACATTTTCTCGGGTCGTAAACGAACCAGCGCGTTTTGAATCCCTTTAGAGGCCCTTTGCCTACCAGTTTATTCAGGTAGCCGCACAGTTTGGGCGCCTGCTCCTTCGCGTCATCGCACTCCGCCACGTCTACGGATTTGGCCCCGCAAAAGCGTGAGCTCCTGACCGAACTGGCGGCGGTATCATCCTCCTCCTCCCGCATCTTTCTCTGACTTTTTCCTTTCGGCGGATGCACGGTTCTGTTTTCATCCACATGACTTGTCCATTCTTCTGGTAGGGCAAAGACTTGCGGGAAATGTAGTGCGGAAGAACTAGCAAACCCGCTCTCTAGCCAAATAAACTAGCATGTGTGCGCTATTTTCTTTACGTACTACCCGTTGTATTTTGCGCATGCGCAACAGAGGAACGCGCCGTTTGATTGTTTGATTATGTGTGGCCTGTCGATCAGGTTATGAGATCAAACTGCTTATTAAGCTTCACCATCAATCTGTAATGTTTAGACTTTTCCTGACTCATTTGTAAGTCTTACATAAAAGCGCCACAAAAAATAAGCAAAAATATACCCTAAAAATAAATATCAGAGCTTTGACTATATACTAAACACATACAATATACCTAAGACTATAAAATCGTATTATCTATTTAAACTATTCTAAACATATAACTATTTACAACCGTACGGAAGATGTTATTATTAAATATATATTTCGTAAGGAAAAAAATTATTATCAATGTTTAAAGAAAATAGTGTTGACACCCATAAAGCAGTCATAGTTTGCCAGAAGGGGGCGCAAAAGAACCATAAAACATCAGGCCAAGCAGCTTGTAATGTGATGGTTAAAACCACGTCTATTATTTATTATTATTATAATTATTTATTATTAAGTTAATTCCCCTTAGTATTAATAAAAATAAAAGTAATAAAAATAAAAGTTATTATGATATAGTAATATAATAGTAATAATATTTATCATTGTTAAATTTGGTAAGTTAATTCAAGCACCACTAACTTTAACCTTCAGACAAAATGACGATATTTTTGTCGTGTCTATAGATCTCTCAATAGTATTGTTACGAAAAACAGACATATAGAAATGTAATTGGTACTATCGATCGCTATTTAAATAACTGGAATTCCAGACTATTTACATGTTTACAAACTGTGCAATAGACACTGTATTTTGAGGATTTATCTTTTTGTAGTCTGATATTTAATGATCCCACAATATGAGGCTATGAATCTTTCTTCCACCCAATTTTTGAAAATACAAGTGAAAGTGAAAATTGTTCCGATCTGTTAAACATTGTGTTTTCAGCATGTCAGTGTTCACTGTCAGTCTCTGATTTGCCAGTTACTGCTGAAAAAAAAAAATGTTCATGTCAGAGCCAAGATATTTCGGAAGGGAAACACTTTGGTTTCCTGTTTCGCAGATGTCTTTTCATAAACATTTACACCATGTTGTGTGTGACACCAGTTTAAAGTGTCACTAAGGTAACTGTTACATTTATTTTTTTCTGTGTACGTTATTAAAAAAAGCTAGGCCTATGAACTGTACCACATGGTTTAGATTCCTAAAAAAACATAAATAAACTGAGTTTAACAAAAACTGTTAATTTTTTTTGTACTGTGGTTAAAAATGATTTTAGATATACTCTTTAAAGATATGTAAAAATGTAAAAATATGTAAAAATATTAACATATTTGCCTATTCAAAACCTGTGTTGATTTCTGTCCTTTGCTGAGCCATTACCACATAACAGCGTCACTGCGCTATTATTCTCGGTTTTAAATGACATGTGACCTTTCAGAAATGTCAAGCGTATCACAGATGCAAGAATCTCAGACGAACTAACACCTCCTGTCTGTCACTAATCTTTGGCATCGGTAAAATGGAAAACAAGCAATCGTGACCTAATTTAGGGACTTAATTGCAACAGAAAGAATTTTTTTTATAGTGACTTCTTGTAATTGTTTCTTTTGTAATGATTAATTTTTTAAAAAATTACAATGATGTGATGTCCTGTGGGCATTTTACAATAAGAAATGGTGTGAATAGACTTAAATAATCAGTATAGGTGACAGTAAGCTTGAGGGCACATTAACATGACATTCACTACATTTGTTACCTTTGAGCTTTAGATGATTTAGTGAACCACAGAATAGATGATTAATTATAAAGTTATAATGTTACAGAACCTGTGGCTTTCAATATTATTCCCAGCTATTGGCAGCCCATTTCTTTTCCTTTTAGCAATCTTCTCCTATAAGAATTGGTGCGTCATACAACGATTACAATAGTAAATCATCCACCAAATAACAAGTGTAACAGAGTACTGACTAAGTTTGAGGTTAGGGTAAAACTTGCTGTAATTCCACCCTAGGGCTGAATTGCTTGTATGTGGGTGTCTCTTGGTGCTCAGGGTAAAAATTGTAACAGTCTGTGTGACCCACTCAGAGGGGGAAAGGTATGTTAACCATTAAGAGCACACACAGTCTAACCATGATGTAGCACCTGTACGTTATTGTGAACAGTCTCTGTCCGGAAGGAATTTCATCAGTGGAAACACAAAGAATGTACAATTTAGTGGTGGTAAAATCATGTACTTTGATTTTTTTAAACTTTGTATTTTATACTTTTCTTTTTTAGATATATTCTCACTCTTTTATTAACCAATAGTGAAACTTTCACTTCATTTAAATTGTTATGCAAATGTAGTAAAAGTCAGTTATCTCATAACTGATGTCTATAAAAGATTACTGTTATTATATTGACACTGTGGCCAAGGGCATTTTATACCCTCCAATCCTTAATTCAACAGCTAAACTCATTTTTCCTGCTATCAACTATTGTTATTTATATGTTACTCCAGGCATCGAAGTGAATATACTGTTTGTCAATGTTTTGCCAAGTGTAAAAGAAGCATTTATCCTACAGGAAATGACGTGTATCATCCACTGCTTGCAGCAGCTGCACTGTATGCGAACACATGAAGACCGCAATTCTTTCCTTCGCCTGCTCAGTGTCATTTCTCTTCAGGAAACTTCAAGTTCGTTTAAAAAAAAAAACCAAAAAAAAAAAAAAACCCTTGAGATCTATATGTGCATGTGCGTGTGTGTAGTGTGTGTTTCCTATTCGTACTCTCATTCGAAACACCGTGAGCTGTTCAATTTTTTGCCACTGAATTTTCCAGTCACCATGGAAGGTGTCTAATGTAGATGTATATCATTTGTGTAACTGTCTGTACACCTTCACAACGCCTTTTTTGTACTCTAAAGCAGCTAAGCTGAACATCTGTCTTGAACAACATGAGACTTAAATCACACCACATGCAGCAACGCTCTCCTACAGGTATTGTCCAGAATTCTTTGTGGTTCATCCCTGTCAATGAAAAATTAACTATTATTATTGAGTAAAGTAAACTTAACAATAATGATGTATTAATCTGATTATGCTTGTGCTCATTAGCTTTGTGGTGCAGTCAACACTGCCTTGGACAAAGGCAAACCATAACTAAACACATCACTGGTGAACACTCAATGGAGCAGAAGAGGCGCTACAGGATCCGGACCTGCTTGTTGTTTTGCATAAAGGTGAGCTTTCTGTGCTTTATAACTTATCAAGATAAGATGAGTAAAACAAACAATATAAAAAAACAATAATAACCTATGGAGTAATAATAACACAGCATGTGATGCTTGTAATTATGGACCTATCCTTTTTTAATTAATAGTTCATTAATAAGAAGTATTTTTTATAACCCAATTTATTTTTTTTTGATTAGTAGGGTATGTTTAGAATAACCAATTAAGAACTATGGCCATAATAATATAATTTGTATTGTTAAACTTAATTTTATAAATTTAAGTACTAAATTAATTCACTATTTTATCTTTATGTAACTTATGACAATTTCGACGGACATACTGAGAAAAAGAACATCTATTTAACAACTGTAGTATAGTAAATTAAATATGCAATAATTACACTGGTGGATTATTTCTGGAGTTCCTTTATTCCTTTATAAGAATGTGAGGCTTTAGATCTATAATTTAAATTTCGGTTTAGGTTTTGTTTTAGAAAACTAAAACCAATATCCAGATTAGCCAAACTAGTGTCACTGTAGAGAAAGTAACCACACTGCCTTAATCAGTACAGGCAAGATAAACAGGAACAAAGGAGGTTTTCAGACTGCCGCAAGCTTTTTTTACAGCACCAGGCGGAAAGTAGTCAAATTAGGGCACCAGATCCATTCTAATGCTTAGGGAACTATGTGCTCAGTGCTCATGTTAAATCCTCTCCTCTGTTACTGTGTTCAGGATCGTGCAAAGATGGAACATATGCAGCCTGAAAACACGAAGAGCAAATTGAGAGAGTTGGCCCTTAAATGGTTCACCGAGACCCAGGCTCCTCTCATCCTCCACAACGGCAACTTTCCTGCTTGGTTCCAGGGCTTCATCAGCAGAAAGTAAGAAGTACGAAGTGAAATTGATAGACAGGGAAACTTAGAGATAGTGCACGCTTTGTTAGTAAAAGCATTAAAAATATTGTTTAAAAAATTGTTTAACATCACAAAGTAATTTTAGACATATTCTAAAGTGGGTAATTAATGATGGGCAGGGGATTGATTTGAATTTTAAATAGATATAATTATTTTCATAAATGTAAACTCCGTACTCATAAGATATGTAAATGTGCTTGTTCTGCCAATTGCTGTGTTTGATATCTTCTAAATGTAGTATTTTTTATATCAAACAGCATCGAATGCAGCACTTTTTTTATTCGTATGCCAAAATGCTTGGTGTTTCAGCAACTTAGTCGTTAATGTAGTTTGAAAACTAAGAAAGATCTTTTTTGTTATATGTTTTGTTATAAATTATGTTGTTTTCAAAATTTGTATTGACCTTTATTATACAGAGATGCAGAAGATCATCTAAGAGATAAAGAACTGGGCTGTTTCCTTATTCGCCTTAGCGATAAAGCCACTGGATACATTTTGTCATATCGGTAAGTCCCGACATATCAACTGATCTCTCGCTTAGACCTCCTCTAACAGTAGACACTATTCAGTAAGATAATGCTCCAAATTTCCACTGACTCTCCTGCTAGCTACATTTTCGAGTTCCCAAAACATTTTGTAAAATGATTTGCATTTCCTATTTGCAATGGAGAAAATGGGATCAGACCGAATAGGATCAATTTAAACGAAAGGATTCCTAATAACAAAAATGTGGTTTCTTTATTCAGAGGACGTGATCGGTGTCGGCATTTTGTCATCAACCAGAATAACGAGGGGCAGTTTATTGTGACAGGAGACACCGAAATGCATGATACACTCACCAGCCTGATCGAGTATTACAAGTCCAGTCCTATCGAACCATTTGGAGAATATTTAACAGTGTCTTGTTTCGAGGTACAGTGCCTGACTTTTGAATAGCTTTAAAATGTTCTTTTGGTGTAAATGTAAAATATATCAACAATTCTAAAACCACTGATTGAGTTGTGGTGTCTTTAATTATTTTGCAGTTACCTTCAAATGATCTGTACGATGTGGTACAGTTTGGGCCCAAGGTGACGCCAGGGGTTAGTGTGGAGGCAGTAAGAAAGATCTGGAACCAGCGGGTTGAACATACATCGCAGTCTCAGCAAGCTCCTGCCTTGCCACCCAAGACCACCGGAAACACACATGTATGTATAAAAAAATAGACGTATTTTAAATCAAATAACGACAAAATTGTATATTTTGTATAGCTACAATATTTATTATGTCATTTATTATTAGTTAAAATGGTAATATAGTTTAAACATTTGTATACATTTGAATAAAAATATATATACAATTAGTTATTAATTTAGTTTCATACCTTACGCAGACCATCCCTCCAGTTCCAAAAAGAAGTTCCCCAGTAAAGACAAGCTCCCTGGAGGAAAAATGCAGCTCAAGAACTAATGTACTCTATGCTCAGCTAGAACAGGCCAGGCCTCTGGAAAGCAGAGATAGTGACACTAGACCTCCAAGGGCAAGATACAGTGGAGCCATGCCAGTTTCAGGCCCACCAAATGTTACAGCCCAGGGAATACCTGCACCGTCAGTGAAGGTCACAGTTTATTCAGAACTCAGCCTTTTAGACTGCAGGAGTAAATCACTCCCTCTACTTGACAATAACACAAGGAATGAGCGTTCATACAGGAATAACACCTTCACAGAAAGCCCACCTCCGCTGACCCAGAGAGAGAATGCGAAGAAAACCAGCAGTCATGAGGTGTCAAGCCACAGCCAGAGTCTGGATAAGCTAAGTGATCATTCGTTTTATCAGCTGGCTGGCAAGTCGGCCAAGCAAATAAACATGCAGCAGCAAAGAACGAGCAATTCTATGTATGCTGAAGTGCCGTCTGAACCCAGGCCAAACCGTTTGCTCTTTGAGAACACTTATGAGCAAATTCCTGAATCAAGGTCAACTACCAACCTTAACGAGAACTCTGTACAGGGAAACACATACGAGACACTAGAGGACTTCAAACCAAAGCCAAGCGAGTCAGTATGGGGCTTTAAGGTGAGTACATGGCTATCAAATGCACATGGTAGTGACTGATACTGCTTGTGTGCATACACACGCTTGGTTTGTTAGGGTTACATATTTTTAAATTTATTTGAATCCCAACAATTTATTTTTTGGATCCATCTGATAAATAAATTTTATCTTTTATTTTTTTTAGCTTTGACCTATTTATTTATTTAAAGTCAAAATAAATTATTGGGACCTCTATATCGTAAAATTTGCATTTAGATGGCCAGATTCAATAATTAATAATTATTTTAACAATTAACAATAATAATAATTCCTTACTTTCTGCAGAGTGACATGTGGAAACGACTGCTCCCTGAAAACTGGAAGAAATGAAAGACTCTTCATCTGTTAAACCACCAGTTACACATAAACACACAAATCAAAAGAGTTACACACTAAACACAAAAGCAGCCCTGTTATTGATCTTATTAATATCAATGCTATTCTAAATACACTGAAATGCTAATATAATGTTATATTCTGATGTTCTTTACAGAAAATTGTTTCAACTAGTGTACAAATATTTAAGTTTTAAATTGTATGTATTTATTAACTTAATGAAGATGTAGTTATCCTTGCATTTAACTTGCTTTCTATTGGTGTTTATTAAACCCTTGGATAAAATTAACAGAATTGTGTATTAATTTTGGTTACTTACTGAATGGCCTTTATGCTTTATTACTGTATTTTATTTAAATCCATGGCTCACCAGACGACATTTAACATTATTCAGGATATTGGGTCTGCTAAATTTAAAACGTTACCTGATAACTTTATTACAGACAACTGAAGTGAACAGAGAATAAAAGAAAGTCTGGCAAACATATAACATTTTAGTAAAATGTAAATGTTTTTTTCTTTGTAATGATTTATATGCAGTAACAAGCAAAAAAGGACCATTTTAAAGAGACAATCTGTTTTTTGATATCAGATTTTGTGTGTGTGTGTGTGTGTGTGTGTGTGTGTGTTAATGAAATCAAATTTTTTTTTACACTTTGACCTTTTTAATTCTCAGGTCTGAATTAATTATAATTGTATTTTAGTCTTTTTAATGTGTATTTAAAAAAAGTTGAATAAAGGTAAAAATGGCTTATTTGACTCAAGCTAAATGTAAGACCCCAGAGCCTGTGGTGATCGAGACTGGCAGAAAGATTGATGTGGAGGTGGGGGAAGAGCCCTGAGTGAAGATGACTCCCTGCCTCACACTGTCATTAGCATGAGCACTGTAGCTGGTGGGTTGCAGTGAACCATAAATCTTCTGATAGGTGATACTATTAGTCATGACCAACGAGTGTGGGCTGAGCATTATTCATGTGTCCCTACGGTGAGCGATGAGTGCTTTAAGTGTGAATCGCATGACATCCAGGATTTTTTAATTGCGTCCATACATGTTAGAAAAAAACAGTTCACATCTGAAGCTGTGTATCGTGACTGTAGCTTATTATGAAATCAGAAAACAACTGTTATATGTACATGTGGAAACACTGAATTTGAGGGTGGTTCATATTGTGCAAAAGTCTGTTGAAAGAATAAGAAAACATTTACAGAAAGATGAGCTATACGAAAAAATGGAGGAAAATATATTTACATAATGTATATGCAGATATTATCCTTACGCATTTTTGTAGAAATTATACAATGCTACAATCTTGCCATATAGTTCACGGCTTTAAGATGATACACATATGGAAATTAGAAGATAAAATAATTCACAGTCTAAAAACTGACCTTGACTGCTAATCCTAACAGTCCATACAGCCTAACATAAAATTTTACACAATCATCATCTAAAGAACTGTCATCTGGTTTATAGTCTTTATATTAGACAATAGTCTAATATCATATTAATATATTTAATAACACTAGAGACTAAATTGTTGTTTTCTGCACCTCATTCACTTTAAAAGTAAGCCCGATAAATGATTAATTAATATACATTTGTTTCCTTAAACCTGCTTTTTTACCAATCTAACTTTTATAATGTCTATTTTCTATTGGTTCTTTAGTAATTGCTAAGCATTAAGCTATATGTAAAATTGAAATTTATGCAATTTTAAGATTTCACGTAAACTGTAATTTGACAACTGTACTAAAAGTTACGTATTTCCCAAAATGTTAACATTAAGCTGTATAAGAATCTGATAAAACCGTCCAATTAAAGCAACTATACATTCATTCTTTATACCATTAATCGAACCAAGAGTCATGGAAATGGGATTCTATCACAAAGACTCAGGTACAAAGTGTATACAACCACAATCTGGAAGTGTGCGCAACACTTTGCTTGTTACTGTGCGTAACCTGAGGTCAGCCCATTGTGATGAATACAGTCTTCATTAAGCTTTGCCAGCACATGATCTCACATCATTAACCATGACAGGCTAGCAGCTTGGAAATTTACAGTATGGTCTCAAATTACCAATAAATGCACTCTCAGTGACATGGCAATGAAAGAGGAAATCGATGAAAGCAAAATCAGTTATTTATATCTCTTCCAGTCTTTTCATGGGGTCTATAACACTAAATGCTGTACATCTTTGTCAGTCGCAGTAAATGTAACTGCGTAATTTAAACAAACTTTGAATATAAGAAAAAGCATTTACAATGCTTTGGAAATAATAACAATGGCGTGTATACTATTGTTGGGCTTTAGTTTATGTAGCAGAGTTCCTCAGACCTCCTGATGTAGTAGAGTCAAAAATCTCCCTAGTTTTGTAGATGTTCAGAGACAGGTTGTTGGCTCTACACTAGGCTGTTAGCTGTTGCACCTCCTCTCTGTATTCTGTCTAATTTTTCTTGCCCATGAGACTCATCACGGTCACGCTATCTGCGAACTTATCAATGTGGTTTGAGCTGTGCATTGCTACACAGTTATGAGTCAGCTAAGCCAGCTTCCAGTCTGGACTATCTGAGGTCCTCCAGTTCAGGCTCAGCAAGGATCTGCTTGTCTATCAGGTGCTGGGGGATGATTGTGTTTACAGACTGTTTATTTATTGATGCAACTTAATTCCACAGATGTCATGTGGAATCATGTGTCTTATCATACAGATACACAATATGATATGTATCATGTCGTTTTTTTTACATTATGTGGGGACAACACTGATGCATCTTCAAATTGCATCAGCAAATTTCTCCCACCTTTTTTTTTTTTTTTTTACTAAACACACGAAAACAATAAATAAAAAAATAAAAAAACAAGAAATAAAGATGTTGCTTTTCATTTTGCAGATTTCCATCTGTCAGGATAAATAATGTCACATAAGCGCTGAACTTCAGATAGTTCCAGTGTAACATTTGTATTAGGTAACACACAGATTACTCCATATGTCTTATTTTTCTATATGCATGTATAGTGTATAGTATGTGTTATACTTTAAAACCTTTAAATAGAGAGTGTGCATGTAACTCTAATGTAAATATATTAGTCAGTGAGCAGGAAGAGTGACGTAGTAACGGCAGAGCAAACAAAGGAGTACTGTGTGTAGTTCCTTTTTTTGTGTGCCAGTTTTGTAATTTGTAGGCAAAATATTTCAAAATAATGTTTTTCTGAATTAAGACTTTACTGATTTCTGTCCCATCCAACAAAATGAAAAAAAAAATTATATATATTTTTTCCTTAAGCTGTTTTTTAAAATTCAAAGGTTATTCAGCTCTGCTCCATCCTTCGGATTTCGCAATGTTTAACCTGGATTAGAGGCTCGACACAAGCAGAGAAACATTGTGTGTATGAGTGAGTCCCTTACACTCTGCTTTGCACTTCAGGCTGATGAATCAATGCGCTTAATGGCTACTTTACAGTCCAGCAGGCTCGGTGACTGTATCAGACTCAAACAGAAGTCATCCTATTGGGGGATCTAAATCAGCAGCTGCTCCGGTTGAGAAGCGCAATTAATAAAGCCGCATCATCAGCACTCGCCTCCTTCCCAGATTTTAACACAGGCCTCATAAAGGGAGCTGGATGTAAATGTAGCAGGGAATTAACTGCATATTAACAGGCTGCTTTTCACTAATATGTGCACACTGCTGCACTCAGACGCTACACGCTACACTTTCTATATGACACTGTTTTATCAGTGTGAACCTGTAAAATGTTGAACTGGGTTTTTTTTTTTGATCTGACTATCACAACCACATATGTTTTTGGTGGTTATACTGTATGTGGTTTGTCCCCAAAATATTGCCACAAAATTAGAAGCTAGCCAATGTTTGTATTCTATAGCAATAAAAATGCCTTTTGCCGCTCCTTTCTTTTCTTAGTATTACAATTCCTTTAAACACGATAAAAGATCTTTATTTTACTTGGTCAAGGAACAAGCTTAAATATTATGCACAGAGCCTTAATGACCAGCACACAGAACACCTTCAAGATAATATGTAAATCTACACATTTAGTAAAAAAAAATATTGCCTAAAGAGGGAAGCAATAGGGAAACAACTCAATATAAAATGTTTTGGGTAGCTGTTATAACGGCAATAGGGAAACAACTCAATATAAAATGTTTTGGGTAGTGTTATATAACGGCAATAGGGAAACAACTCAATATAAAATGTTTTGGGTAGCTGTTATAACGGCAATAGGGAAACAACTCAATATAAAATGTTTTGGGTCTGGAAATGCTTAGGTTGATATTTACATTTGCCAGACGCCCTTATCCAGAGCAACTTACAATATTCCTTGTTATACAACTGAGGGTTAAGGGCCTTGCTCAGGGGCCCAGCAGTGGTGGCTTGGCAGAGCTGGGAATTGAACCCACAACCTTCGGGTTGGCAATCCAGCACCTTAACCATGAGCCACCACTTCCCATATTGATATACACTGTATTTAATTATGTTTCTTTTAATAGGTTGTATTTATTGTAGTTATTGTAGTTACTGTAATTGTAGTTATTATACGCAGTATAACTTAACAGCTAAACCCAAAAGAGTCTGTTGTTTTAGGGAATAAATTTTGGCTACAAGTCTCATCCAGCATCTTTTTCTTGCCACATACACAGTGTTTACCTTAACGACTTTAAATCCATTGTTACCCTGACCAATATAAAGTGCTTATGGAGGATGACTATGTAAATAATGGAACTCATGAATGAATAAATGAATCCATTTTGGAATCACATACAACCAGAGAAAATGTTCTATTAGACCCAATTTATAAAAAAAAAATCATAAAAATGGCTCCACCTAGAGCACATACACACACACTGCATGTTTAACCAGTTCGCTCTTTACCTTCTTGGTCTATTCTTTCCTTGCAAAAAAAAAATCCACCAAACAGCTAAAGCTTTTTTATGAATCACATTCAACTCTGTTCCTTTGAGTTGGGAGGAGCAAGTGGCTATAAATTATCCGTTCGGCTTATATAGCCAAGGACTAAGCCGTGTGCATCTCTGGGCTCAGATTTACCGCACTCCAGTGTGTGGGTATAATAATGCTTGTGAGTGCTGAGGCAGCACTGCTCCTAACAATCTCATTCAACTTAAAAAGTCATTACAGGTTATACAACAGGAGGTGTGGAGGAATGTTCTTTACTATATGAATGCTGCCTTGTGCTGGCTGTGCCTTGAGGTCTACCTAAGTTGCATACAGGGTTAAAGGCATGCAAGAGGTAACGGTAGCAATAAGATGCGCTCAAGGTCATTTGGTGACAGTAGATTGAGTTGCAAATCAGTTGTTTAAAATCTATACAATAATACACAAGAGGATACATCATATGGAAATAATCAATATGTAAATACTCAATAAAAGCTATACAAATTTATATGATTATTATGTTCTTGCTCAAGGTGTGGGAAAAAAATCAACAGTATGAAAAAGGTGCACTCAGTCAACCAACAGCAGAAAACATTTTATTCAAAGTTAAGTTAATTTAAATGCCCTCTATGACACTAAAAAACATTAAGAGATTAAGAGGTGGCACTAACACACAGTAGGTACCACCGGAAAAAACAGAAACATAAAAGCACAATAAAAAAAAAGCATGGTTTTTAAATCGTTAAATGTAAGAAAAGATGACAGAGCCCTTGGTACAACTGGAGAACAGTTTGATATGATTGTCTTCATGCTCCAGTCTTATAAGCAGTAAGACAACTAAGAGAATCTGATACAGCGAAAGCAATTTATAGCAGAGGGCAAAATGAACACAACTCATGCATTTCATGAAGAAAGATTGCATAGCTGTATAAAAGATAAGACTGTGATGCCAGTGCTGTGCTTTTAGCCCTCATTCTCTCTCTGTCTCTCTGTCTCTCTACATCCTGTATTTACACTCTCTTGCTTATCTTGTCTATCACTTCACAACAGCTTTCTGCATTCTAAATAAGAGAAGACAACAAGAAGAGAGTATAAGATGTATTCATGGTGCCATGGACATTGTGTGGTAAAGAAACAAGCATAACCCCATATGTCCATATTCCAGTAAAGTCTTTCTCGAATGCTCACAAAAAGGTTCAGCCGCCATTGTTATTATTTCCACTCTGAGAATCTGAGCCGACTGCAGAATCTTTCCAACAAGAAAAAAATACTCATGCATGTTCTCGGCATTTATCGTTCTGAAGTGTGCTTCCTCGGAAAACAAACAAAAGATATATATATTTTTTACAGAGCCAAAAAGATCCAAAATCCTGCTTGCCCAGTAAGTGAGTGCTGTTCAAACAGGGCCAAGAGAAAACTCTTCCGAGCTGTAGAGGACAGGCACTGCTATGCAATATGTATCTGTCCCTGGTTTTCTAAGAAGGATTCAAGTTGCAGTCTGGGACTCCAAAGAATCGCTGTTGAAGAAGAAGCCCTCTCAGATTCGTATATGGAAAGTGCTGCATGAGAGAAAGAGAGGAAGAAGAAGAGTGAGAAGAAGATTAAGGAATTATAGATCAAGATGGATACCTTTTTATTAAAACTTTCATTAAATTTTCCTGAAGGCAGACAGCTGTGACATTTGGTAGCAATCATCAGACAGCATCCTGATTCAGAACAATGATAACAGCACAAAAAATAACTGAATTAAGTAACATAGACCTTCAGTCTGTCACCGTTAGTGCTGACTCAGAAAATTCCAATTATCCATATGTCTGCCTATAAGACAGATATAATGGGATAAAAAGACAAATTGAAACTAACTAAAAGGTGGGACAGATGGTATTTAATTACATATGCAGTGTGAATGACTTATTTATAATTCAATCACCTGTGATTTTAATACAATAAAATAAGAATATGGCTCTGTGTATAGCACTAAGATAGTGCGGTTGCAAAAATGCTAAAAGGATATATAGTAAAAATTTTAACACAAAATACAGAAAAAACACGGCACAATAAACATTTGATCTAACATAAGTACAATGTACAGTTGTTACATTATTTGAATATATATTGTTAAATATAAAGACGTTTTAAATATTTAATTAAATGATTGTACTTTTGAATTTATTTAAGTATTTTTTTTATTTATTTTTTATTTATCTTCACTACATGTAATTATTATCATGGTTACAGAGTAAACTAATTACATTACATCACATTACGGAAGGATTGATAAATAGATGTAACATTGCATTTACCGCATTTGGTAGACACCTTTATCCAGAGTGACTTACATTTATCTCATTTATACAACTGAGCAATTGGGGATTAAGGGCCTTGCTCAGGGGCCCAACAGTGTCAAATTAGTCATGTGGGAATCAAACCCTGATCTTCCAATTAGTAATATATATATAGCGCTATATATATATATATATATATATATATGAAAAGATATAAAACATTACATCACAACACTGCGATGGATTTGTGTTTGTCAGCAGATGCAGCAAGAGCATAAGCATTTTCAACCTTCATTATTCATAAGGTGGATCTCGAATAGGCCGATTTTTTGCAAGTGCATGCCATTTTGTCTCTCTTCTAATTTGCAGTAGAATAGTACCTAATTAAAAGTGTTTGAACTGACATATTCAACAATATCCTCTGCAGATTAATGTTTCTGCATATCAGAAACAGAAGTGTGCACTTTGCCTAAGTCAAAGCTGCAGAGCGATAAACAATGCTATACTAGACTTTTGTCACTCTCATTCCCACTATGGCAGTGAGGCCCAGCTGTGGAGCTTGTAAATGTCCAGCAAAAAGGACGGCCGCCTCATAAAAAGCATTGGAACACATCAGAGCTAAATTACAGTAAAGAGCTTATAGTTCAGAGGATGGAAGCACGCTGAGCTTGATGCAAATATCAATACCGGCTTTAAAAACAGAATTAAACACAAGAAAATAAAGCAAAAAAAAAATTAATATTGTCCTGTTGTAGCATAAATTATGTTATACACATTAGAACAAGAAGTTAAATAAGTCACACAATTTGGTGTAGTTGGACAAATAATAAGAAAAAGTACATAATCGAAGACTTTTTCAACCTTTTTCAATTTTTAACCATTACTCGAATCAAACACTTTCACATGATGTAAGTCATATGATTTGTTATCAGTAATGATGCAACTGATGCTTAGATAAATATGTACAGTAAGCACTGATTGTAATGTGGTATACCCAGTCATTCATTTATCTATCTATCCATTTGTCCATTAATCCATTCATCCATCCATCCATTTGTCTATCTGTCTATTTCCACATCCATTCATCTATCTGCCCATCCATCCATCCATCCATCCATGCATCCATCGAGCTATCTATCGACCCATTTATCTATCTGTCCATTTATTCATCTGTCCATCCATGCATATAACTGTCCATTTATATATCTATCCATGCATCCATCCATGGATCCATCCATCCATCAATCCATGTATTAATGTACTCCTTATCCTACACAAGGTTGCAAAAAGACAAGGGACACCTGGACAGGGTAATAAACACATTCACAAACAACAAACAATTTCAGAGAAACCAATCTCTAAAAAACATGCACAACGTATGTCTTTAGACTGGAAAGAAAACTGGATTAAGTCTATGAATGTTGAAGAAGCGAAACGACAAACAAACCAAAAAATACATGATGTGGTAAATATTAAAGTACCACATCTCAGAATTTGCTGTACATCAGCTAACCTAAAACATGTTAAAAAATCTGTGGTCACTTGTGCGAGTTCTACAGTTTAATGTCAGTGGAGGTTTACATTAAATTTACACAAATGTTATACTGAATGGACATCACAGTAATAAATAATTTTAAAGAAATTAACTGAAATAACTGTTTAATGCATCATCAGTTAGTTTGGCATTGTATCAATAATAATATGTGGTGCCTATTTAGCATTTTTAAAACTTGTTGAGTGACATATTACTTTATTGATATGATCAGACTTATACTTAGCACATCAAACTATAGGGAAAGTGTTTCTTACAATAAAAATCTATTGTGTTAAAGACTGCCTGGCAGCCTGTGGCACTTTAGCACTTCAATGTGGCAATAACAAGGACAGAGTGGCAATAAAGGGAGAGACCAGTAACCAGGCTAACATTCTATAGGCATTAACAGCACAGGGGCAACCCATAATGGAACTCAAAGTTCAACAGGCAGTTAAATAGAAGCAGTTTAAACTTCCATTCTTAATAAATCAGTACCTTAAAAAGTCAGGAGCCCTGGAAATCATATTTTCAAAGTCAGCAAAGGAAAGCTTGCTGTCTCCATCCAGATCTGCCTCCTCGATCGCCTTCTCACACACCAAGTTCACCTCCTCAGGGGTCAGCTCCTCCTTAGTCAGCTTGTTCAGAGTCTTCTCAAGGTCCTCTTTGCATATGTAATTATCCACATTAAAATCTGCAAACGATACACAATACGGAATATGATGCTAATAATTCCATTTTTTTGGAGTTATAGTATCATTATGAAGAATGTGAAATACATTACAGATTAATAGGCCCACTAAAACTACAACTCTAAAGCACTTAAACGATTGTAGTGAGACACTATGAAATTTATGTCTGCTAATGAAATGAGGTTCTGTTACCATATATTTTAAAAGCATAAATGGCCTTTAGCTCTCGAGGGGCCATTTCACTCAGAACAGAGAACATGTCTACAAAGTCATTGAAGCTGAGGTTCCCCAAGCCATCCTCAGAGAAAGACTCCACAATCCTGTCACGAAATGGATTTTCCTGTGCAACACAGACAGATTACATTCACAGAAGTGCATTCAATTAAGTGCAGAAAAGATTAAAGACATTCAAAGAAAAGACCTATTAGTCAGTGCAGAAAAAAGGATGTTGAACTTTGAGTTTTCAATTTTACATTCGCTGCATTTATAATTTGCACTGTGTGTAAGTGTGGGCATAAGAGTCTGTTCCTCTGAGCAATACACAAGCACAAAGGAGAACGGCTGACTCTTTGTACTGGCATCTATATATTTCTTACACATTAAACCTTCTAGTGGCTTCCATGTCCTTAAAATCAGCTGACTCAGCATAGTTATAAGCACAACAAAGAGAGGCCAAGGCTATAGTCTGAGATCCGGCACACTGTTACAGTGTACTGCGCTTGAGTCTATGCACAGCTATCCACCCTGTGCTGTTCCAAAATTCAGGATGTCACTGTACTTTCTCATGTGCCGAGATTATCAAACAGAAATAAAGAATAAACCTCATCTGAAAACGCCTTGTGGAAAATAATCAGAAACATGCGAACACCACATATTGAACACTGGTGCTTAAGACTCAAAATCCATAATTAAATGTTTCCTTACTAAAATTATAGTAATATTTACACATTGTATTTTATTCATGTAACAATAGAACTGATTCTTACATCTACATACAATACTACAAGTAAAATCTTTTACCAAAATGAAGCAAATAAAACCATCCAAGTCCATTCAGAAAAATCATTATGAGTGGTGTGTTGTCTTGATAGGAGCCTTTTTTGTTTATTTATTTTATTTATTTAACTTAAAATAAAAAATAGGGCTTGTTTATTTTAAAATTAAAAAAAGCCCAGTCAGCTGGTACTGTGGTGTAGTGGGTTAAGGTGCCAACACCCACATGTGCAGTTGTGCTCTGGTGACCAGGGTTCAAATCTGGCTTGGGTCCTTTCTGGTCCCACCACCTGTCTCTCTCCAGTTTTATCCCTCTCTGTCCTATCAATATATTTTTTTTTAAATAAAAAGAAAGCCCAGTCTACAGGGCAACATCACCGAGGTAAAAAGCACTCTGACTCAGTGATGTATGCTAAAACACATTACTTGAACATAAAAGGCTAATTAGCAGGCAGCCTTGGACTAAATGTGAACAAAGATTTATGTTTTTAGAGTCTAGGAAGTCTTTTGGAGGCTGTGCGCTGTCAGGGGCACATCAATTTCAATTTGGTCGGTCCTTCAGTATAAGCCACCTCTGTGAGAAGGGTTTACAGGACCACTAACTCTGTGACATATTCACAAGAAGGAACAATTACATGACCAGCAAGGACACATAATGGTCCTTCTGCCTTATACAGAAGAGTTCACTAGAGAGTCAAAGAGAAGGTCTGATGCAAGTGCTAATAAATAACTCTTTTGTTGCCAAGTCGCAAGTGTGCACATATATTTACAATTAGATGAATGTACAGTATTTTAAGAGGTGCAAGTAATAAAAAACATGGCTGTGTGCACTACTATAGGAAAATAATTAACAGTGTGGAAGTAATCTATATTTTCTTATGTACACTGACATAAGTGCTATATTTTTCTTATACATTTTGTGGCAATATTTATTTGATAATGTTTTACTGTTAAATAAAGCTTGTAAAGGGTAGTCTTTACATTACCCACACATTTTTACCCATTGTCACCCAAAATGAGTCTTTGATAAGTGACATAAAATATAGCATATTATAAGAAGCAGATTATTTCAGTATGAAACTGCTGTCAGCAATTTCTAAACAATCAGACTTTAAATCAGAATTTAACAGCACTGTGGCATAATGCTTTGTTTAAGCTGCCCTCTCTAGACACAAAGAAGTGAAACTATATAAACCTTTGCTTAGCTTAATGGATAGTATTTACACAGCATTTGGAACTAAAGAACCTTTGCACCAAATCCTTAAGTTCTAACTTAATATGCTGATACAGCATTTTTTTATGACATAAACTTTTCTAAGTTCTTTGGCACAAACTACTCGTCTTCTTATGTGTTCTGCAATATCACCATATTCAGTTTTACAGGAGATGATATTTGATATCAAAGTTCAAGGTGTACACTAAACAACTTACTTGCATACTAATACTGACGTAATGCTAATGCAAATTAAATGTTGCATTACCTTTAGCTCCGGCATGTTGACTATGAGACTTAAAGGGACTTTAACATCAGGTTCGTTTGTGTAATCCATTGGAACTAAATGTGGAGCCAATTCATGATATCTTCCATGTAACCTGGAAAAAGAACAAGTTACAAGTTAGTCCATTGTTATACATCATATTTTCTATCCAATGGTAAGTCTGAACTGCAATAATTAATCATAAATAAGCTGCACATCAGGTTAACACAAATGTACAGAGCCATGTGACTTGGCCAGTATTGTTTTACAGGAACAACTGAGTCTGATCAATTGCACCAGCTTTCTAATCGTTATATGCAGATAATTGTTTTCTTTCAGCAGTAATGTTCTCAGGAATGGCCAAATCCATAACAATATACAAGATATCTATACAAATGATTGATCTTCTGACACTGTATATACAGTATCGGCTAAGGTTTAGATTTAGAAGCAGATGTCTCATGGAAAACTGTGGAAAAATGCACTTCTCATACATTTGAGAAATTCAATTATCAATGACTTGGCAAACATAATGCAATATTTTACTGGCCGAGGGGGAATTTAATAATGTGATTGGCAAAAGAGGCAGATTTCACAAGGCTATTTTGTCCATTTGCCCATATAAACAGACTTGGAGCTCTTCCAGAAAGCTGTGGACTGATGACTCAGTCTGACCATGGCAACTAGCAGAGGAGTGAGAGACTTTAATTTTAATGAGATGGGAAAAAAATGCTTTAGCAGAAAGATGCCTTCCTTCAAATAAAATAATAAACATTTTAACATCACACAGAAGAAACAAATGATTTACTGTATAGTTGAACCTACAGTTAATCTAGACTGATCTAGAAAAATCTTTGGTCTCACAGGATCTACAATTTCAGTTGTAGTGCTACATATAAAAAAGCTCATCACAAATCACTGGGCACTCGACAATTGAAGATCTGGCATACTGGCAGTTTAAATATCATAGAAAACTTATAACTGCACACTCGCTTAAGTATTTCATTTTATTATCGACGTTTTGGCATGAAAGCCTTCGTCAGGATAAGACTTTACACAATGGATCACTTACAGGTGGGGATCACAGTTAAGCAGGAAGAAGAACAATATATCCAAATTCAAAACATTACATAAATAAAAATGAGAAAACATACACCAAAAAAATCTAACTCCACATTAAGACCATATGGAGTAACAGTATTTAATTCGTATATTTAAAAAAACCCTCACGTTTCAATAAAATTCACTCAAATTCTCCTACTAGTTTGTTTACTATAATAAACTGGCACCTTCATAGATGTAGAATTGTTTTTACGACTATAAGACAGGTTAAATATAAATTAAACTTTTTTTATATCTAACATAAAATTCCAGTCACATTTAAATCATGTGGGGGGAATTGAGTTAAAACTCTGGCTTGTTGATCAGAGGTTTAGGGTTCAAGGCCCTCTTTGCCAAGCTGCCACTTTTGGGCCCTTAAGCAAGACCCATAGTTCTCTCTGCTTTATGGGTGACCCTGCACTCTGACCCTAACTGTCTAAGCTGGAGTTTGTGAAGCAAAGAATTTAAGTGTGTTGACGCGATTAAAACCTATTTAATATAAGACTAAGAAAGAGACAGAGAGAGAGAAAAAAGAGAAAAAGCAGGAAAGTAGCTTTTATAAGACAACGTTTGTACCCAAATCAGGTTACTTAGATGACAGGCTGTAATGTTTGGTAATGTTTGGTGACAACCGTTTTCTAACCCTACATTATAGTGTCACCACTGTTGCTAGCGTGTCGACCGAATAGAAAGAAGTGTGTGTTTTATGAAGGTCATAAAGTACAGGACTCCATTAGGTTGGGAGGTGATTGTCCATTTTGTTTCCTGTGCTCCACTGGCCCTGTTATCAAACCTAATCTCAGTGTCACTGTAGAGGAATGATTCACCTAAATGAATCAAATGAGGCGTGTCTTTTCTTGCGTAACAGCTAGGGTGATAAAACCACTATAATATATAGTAAAACCTATGGGAAAATAAACAGACTAATAGATATTGATATTCTTCAGTATGTTTACTTTTTCAGCTAGCGCACAATGATACAAACAGAGCATCATCCTTTAATGCAGTGTAAGACATTCCCATCATCTATTGTCATGGTGCCGATGAAATATCCTGAACTTACAAGCAGCACATATAAGAGCATGACAAGGCTACACTCGGTCCCATAGAATGGCCTGGTATGTAAAAATTTCCTTGTAAATAGCTCCATGCGAGAAGTACTGAAAGCAGCAGTTGATGCAGCACTCTGAAGACAGGAGATAAAAGCCGGTAATGGCTTAGTACTGAAAATGCTTTAGTAGCCATTAGAAGCTAATATATTAAACAACTCATTACCATTCATCTCTAGGTTTTTCTTCCCTAAGTAAGCCCTTGCAGGTATATCACACCAGGTTTGGTATTACTAATTATAACAGCACATCCATTTTTTACTTTGAGAAATTCTCATTTGGACAAGCGCTTTATTACCTTGGCAGGAGCAGCCCTCAGTGTATTTTGTTAATATTAATGATGGATATATTTTATGCAGTGCTGCAAATGTGTGCGTGTGTGTGCATTATTGTGCATGTTATGGTTAGGTTATGTTAGGTTCTATTAGGTTCTAAATATTTTTATTAAATAGTATGTGATACTATTGAGCTTAAATAAAGAGCTTTAACGATTGAATAATAATAACATTAGCATGACCGAAGTAGGTTTTTTTTTTGTTTTTTGATTTGAATAAGATTTTTATTGTATCATATATTTAACTTGAAATAATGTCTATGAAGCATTATCTCAAGCTAAATATTTTGTTGATATATATTCAATACATTATTTGCATAATGTACACATGATGAAGAAAATAATTAAAAAACAAAAACAAATTCATTGCCAGCATCTGCAGTGGTTCAGAGGCTTCAGTGTTGCTGAGCTGTTTGTCTGTGCCACAGATAGGTCTGTGTTACAGACAAGCTCCATATAACTGTCTATCACACTTCTGATTAAAGACCTTGTAACTGCTACTGCATGTGCAATCCTTGCACAATCTTGTGTGCGTCAGGCGATGTGGCAGTTAGTATTGTATGCCGTTGTGTTTCAGTGTTAATGTATGAAGCCTGGCTTACATGGCAGCGTCAAGCTGACTCATCAACATCTGATCCTACATAATACTTGAAATGCCAACTTAGGCTGAATGATAAGTGATGAAAGTACATTAAATTAATATTTAAACAGCAAATGTCTTGGGGGGAAAAAGGTTGAAATAAAAATGAATATAATTGTGTAGAATCACAGAACGGCCCATGTCAGTATAAAACTTTAAAACCTTTATGAAGCAACTTTCGATTTTTTTTAAATGTCCCTATGTATAGCAAAAAAGTGATTATTTTCTATTCTTCTGTATGATTATAAAACTGAATTCCTACTTAGTGCGAATGTTCATGGCGGAAATGTTTATCTACCATGAAGTGACAGAAAAATGACCATTTAATTCACGTCCAGTCAGTAAGTTAGACAAGACAAAGCTCAAACGTTCAAGCTTGGGAATCGGGTTTATTTGACTGTAAACCTATACTCTACCTCTTCCCTCAGTATCTGCTTTTAATTTCTTTGAGTAGTAACTTGATCTTTCAACAACCCCGATTAACAGCACATCCTGAAATCGGAGAGCCATATGTCAATTACATTAGAAAATAACGGGAGCGATTTGTTGAATGTCTTCTGGTTGTATCTGGAATAGCTAGCAACAGCAACAGTTACATCTTGGAGTCCTCCTTTGCCTTTTCTGTCATAAATAAATTATGATGGTGATTGTAAATTTTAAAGATGACCAAAGGGGGATGGGAAGTTAGGTGGATGGATGTCAGCCTAGAAACAGAAGATAGGGTTCCAGGTCAGGTGCAAGGCTTGCAAAGTGATCCCTGCCTAGGTGAGAACATCAATGCAAAGGGGTGAAGGGTTTCAGAGAAAGCAGTGCCGTATTCTTAGTATCATATTTATAGATGTTACCAGTAACACACACTTCTGCTGAGCCAGCTAATTTGATAAATACATGGACATATCTAATCTACATACTGTAGTAAAGTGAATTATGTGGAGAATGAATACTAAAAAACATGATTAATATTTCACAATACATTTCAGATGGTGTCATATAATGTTCATTGACACATGACCAAAGCAGTAAAGGTTCTAACACTTATGCTGTCAAATATAGCCTGGTTAACAAAAATACTGTCAAGTCAATAGGAGAGAAAATTTAAAAAAGGAAAATTTAAAATAAATGTGACTGGGTTTTGGAATCCTCCCACATCCACAAGTTTACAGTGGTTTACTGAATGAATGTAAAATGTCAGAGAAATACTATGGCCTACGCAGGATTAGAGCCCAACACAGAAGCAGTGGTTAAGGTGTTGAACTGCTAATTGGAAGATCATGGTTCAATTCCCAGCACCATTAAGTTGCCACTGTTGAGCAAGGTCCCTATCCCTGACTCCTGGTTCCGTCCAAGTCCGGACCCTAACTCCTGGTTCCATACAGAACCAGACCCTGACCCCTGGTTCTGTCCCGGAGCCGACTCTGATCCTAACTCAGACCCAACCCCTAGGACCGATGGACCTAGGGGTCAGAGTCGGGATCAGGTCTGACGTGGGACGACCATTGAGCTTTTCCAAGACCTAACCCCACCACCTGACCCTATTTAAGACCTGTCCCCGCCCCTGACTCTGCTCAAGACCTAACCCCGACCTTCACCCAGGATGTTGCTGGGGTCTCTTTCTCCATCCAGGACATCGCTGGGGTCCCTTCCACCTTCCAGCCCAGGTATCAACGAACCTCCAAACCCCGGACTCCAGGAGAGGGGGCCCATATGGGCCATAGTTCCCCCTCAGGACCGTCAGATAGTGGTAAAGAAAAGTACTCCTATGTTTCTTGTTTGTATTGTTAAAGCGGTTTTCTTTTGTTCTGTATGCTTAATTAAATACCTGTTGCATCCAACTTCCTCGTTTAAAAACTGTGTAACTGGCTACATTTACTCTTGGTCTTGCTAGTTCCCAATATGAAACGTGACAATGAACAGTCCAGAATACAAACAGTCTCTGTTAGACCCAGTCAGCAAAACCTAAACGAGAACTGTGCAGAGATACTGGTAAATGTTTGCGTATTTGCAGAGCTTGTAACTGAGGCAATATCATATTAGCTGTTCAACCAATTACACGCTTTGCTGCTTGCTGCCAGGTCTACTGAGTGGGAGATTTTGATAGAGACACATGAAAAAAGAAAAAAAAATCACACTCTTGCAGAGCGTGGTTATAAATTGTGGCTGGCTAGGTTGTAATCTTTCTGTCTCCTTTTATTAGGTTACTTCCAGTCTAGAACAAAAGGTGCACCTGGAGACTTTTGTGAGTGGTGCAAAAAGCAGTGTTGTGTTTTTCGTATTAAAAAAATTTAGGTTTTGTTAATTTTTTAATTAACTCACTATTAACATACTGTAGAACATATCAAAACTGTGCTAATATGGTTTTTGAATGATAAGGTCAGTTTATTTACAATAGCTGGCTAGGGTTGAGATGGGAATGTTGCGTAAAGAGCTCTAGGGGTCGTCAGGGACCTTGAGTTGTTTCACTTTAATCATAACACACCATGTTTTTATAAAGCTGGCTTTGTGCAGAAGGACACTGTCATGCTGAAACAGTGTTTGAGACTCTTGTTGAAGTACAATCCTAATGCTGCATTATAGAGAGACTGCATCCACTCATCCATTTATCCATTGTCTATACCCACTTATTCCTAATCAGGGAATCATTGGGATCTGCTGGATCCTAGCTCAGCTGTCATTAGGCGAAAGGCAGGGGTACAGATCCATCACAGGGCCACATACAGGCACACACACACACACACACACACACACTCACTGTGGACAATTTAAAATCACTAATCAACCTAACATACATGTTTTGGACTGTGTATGTAAATATATAAAATATTATAAACATATAAAATAGAGGCAAAATTATATTAATAACTTGTTACAATAAACCTGTTACATAAACACTCGTCACAACACTTACCGAAGAATTTCCTTGCGTGTAAAAAAGGTGCAGTCCTGCAAAGACAGGAGGAAAAAAAATTTAGTAAAATAAAATATTCTTAAAAGATATCAGGATGAAATATCACAACCTTGATTGATTTGAAATGTATGCATCTCGGGACACGTAGCCTCTAAACCCAGCAGGGTTTAAAATTTCTTTCAGCTGATTATGTTATGTCTGAGTACTGCCATCGATCACATCCATGCCACATGAAACCCAGCAGTTCTATCATGGCTGTGTATCTGTTTAAATGCCTTAGACAACACATAGGGTTGCTTATACTAGCTCTTTGGCTCAATTTAGCTTTGCCTGCATGCTGACAATATAGCATGAACTGACTGTTTTATTAGCAAATGATTGATCTCTCTTTTATGGTGTTTACCCTGTATTTTGCCTGCATACTTGGCTTATGCTTAAAAAAGCATGCCAGAAATCACTAGAGATGCTTGTGAGAGTGCCTTAAAGATTTATGGCATTAGCCTTTAAATATTGTTAATTGCTCATTAATCTGAAATATTGGGGCTTGGGTCTGTGTAATCTGAGGCAAGGCCAAGAAAACAAGAATTATTCACACACTAGATGTCCTGTGTAAATTATTACCAAAACACAGACCGCATATCTAGTAATAAAGGATGAAAATGTCTTCTTGACCAAGAGCATATATACCAATAGTCAAAAGGTTTGCCTTGGGCTTTGTAAGGCTTTGTATTGTAATAAACCTCATACCTTTATATGTGGGTACTTATAATAATATGTTATGTAAGGCTTGCTCTAACTCTTTAAAAAACCTTTAAAAAATTACATATTAAAATAAGCCTAATAATATAAAACTAACAGTTTTGTTATAGAAATTATATAATTAAACACATTTCTGCACAATTCAATTAAAATAATCACCAGCCATGTACGATAAAAATGTTTTATATGTTAAATGGAAATATGACCGATGCATAAAATATGTCAGCCAATTTGTAAAAAAAAGAACAGAAAAGGTCAAATATCCTAAAACAGAAGTGATGTAAACATGCGTCATGCTGAAGTGACTAGTGTTGATGTAAGTATGACTTGGCTGATCTTTCAGCCAAATGGTCATGCTCAGCCAGGTCCAGGAACTAGCCGGTTTTAATTACAGAGCATAGATGAGTTGATTGACTATTTCAGCTATTGACAGCTTTTTTGTTTAAAAGTTAAAATAAATGAAATTAACTCCAGACAAAAGATTTTTTTATACTTATGTGTGAGATCAGCTGAAACGTTTTCTTTCTTCATGGTCCTAATTTGCATAAGTTACCAGTATAACTGTACTGTACAATGTGAGAGACAATCCCTGTAGATTAGCTCTGCATCAATTATTAACTACTTTTCCTACAGATTCATACAAGGAGAAGAAAAACAATATGAGTTGGTAAATGCTTTAAACTTTACACTACCATATTAAATGGCAAACTACAATACTCTCTGAAAAGATATAGGTAAATGTTATATCTAGTGCCCTGGAGAGGTTTTTTTTTTTCTTTGTTAAAACCACAGGGTTCTCTGTATAGAACCCTAAACCTGATTATAGTGTTTTTTTACCGTAAGCATGATCAATCATTCATGGCTATATATTTTATAGTTATAGTGCCTAGACACCATCTATTTAAAAGTATGTGGATTGGAATATTTACTACATTTATCTCTTTTATACAACTGAGCGATTGGCGGTTAAAGGCCTTGCTTAGGGGCCCACAGTGGTGCCCTGGTGGTGCTGAGAATTGAGCAGTTTTTTTGGTATCAGTCTAACTACTTTACCACTAAGCCACCACTTCCCCACTACCATATAGAAGGTTAATAAAATGAATAGTCAAAAAGTCAAACCTACATGTGAAACCGATACAGAATCCTATGAAGCGGCGATAAATAATTACATTACACTGTGGGCTACCTTTTAGCTGGGTAAAATTCATATATATACAGGCAACCTAGCATTAAAGCAGTACCAATTGAACATTTTTTTTAGTTTTCTGGATGGTTAAAAAAATGCCAGCTGGTCATGATTAGAGTTATGCATTGGCCAAAACTCATAGAAGCATCATGTGCTGCAGAAATTGGTAACTATTATCCCTCAGACTGTTTTGCCTTCTAATCTTTATCAATGTGCGGGTTGAAAAAGAGGAATATGTGGTGTAAGTTTTGTGCCTTCATTATAAAGCAGCTCAGCATCCTGCAGCAGTATACATCGTGTAGCAGCCTCTAAGCAATATCCTAAAAGCAATAAGATTTATTAGGGATTTAAAATTTCAATAACACTATAATTAGTTTATGTTTTTTATTACCAGCCCGTATGAGCCTTGACACAGAGGAAACTTGCTTTACGGACCCTGATTATTTTGCAGATGTCAGCGGCTGTGTGGGCTACACGGTCTGCCTTACTGAAGAACTGAATAAACCGTAAACTCTCTTACCTGATAGGCGTCTAGCTGTTCATCAGTAAATATCGTCTGCTTATTACCCATCTTAGCCGAGTGATTTTCCTGTCGTACAGATGCATCACATTCGGAGTTGGAGGAGTCCTGGCTTTTCTAGGCATTTATGGCATGTACACGGTGTGACCAGACGGAGAAAAGCGTGACCGCGCATAGAATTGCAGAGCTCCGGCTTACTTATGGATGTTTGTAATGCCAATAGCACTCTCCATAAATACTTGAGTGCAAGTCGATCCGTGATCCTCCTCTACTCGAGTGAAGAGGTTCATAAATAGCAGAATAGCCTGTAGGATTACTCACGCTCGCTCCCGTTTCAGCACCACGGCTGTCCACAAGCTGCGCGCACTGCCAAGCCTTTAAAGAGTCACAGCACCGCGCAGGATGGGACATTTACACACATCTGACACTAGGGGGCGGTTGTCACCAGGATATGAAGAATTTCAAACAGGATAGATAGATAGATAGATAGATAGATAGATAGATAGATAGATAGATAGATAGATAGATAGATAGATAGATCTGTTTATATATAGCTGTCTGTCTCTCTCTGTCTGTCTGCCAGATAGATAGATAGATAGATAGATAGATAGATAGATAGATGATTGATTGATTGATTGATTGATTGATTGATTGATTGATTGATTGATTGAATTTATTCCCTGTGTTTTTTATTTATCTTTGTAATTGAAAGGATCGCGAGATAGTTTCACACTATTTTATATCTGCTCTTTATGTGAATCTTGTAGTTATCCAGAATTATAACTAGGGTGACTTCGTGGTGATGAAAAAAAATGATTAAAAAAGTAAGTACAGAATATGTTTTATAGGTATTAAGGTAAAAAATAAACTATAAAAATTAACCGGTGTAATAAATAATAGGGAAAGATCATTTTTGCGTACCATACTACTATTATGTACTATTCTGCCCTTCACCTTAGTATGGCAGTATGCGGGATGTGACTTAGCTATAGGGTCCTTGACAACGCCATAGTAACTGAGCAGCGTACACAGCTAAACAGGACAGAAACTTCCGGGTAATGTGAAGAATCAGGTTTATAAATATTATTATTCTCTGAGTTAATCAGTATTTACAGATCAGAAGTTGGAAATATGGATTTTTGAAATAATAGGATTGGGAACACAAACAAGCCTGATGCGCAGCCGTGTAAGCGTCGACCTGCAGCAGCGCTAGCACAGTGTTCAACAGCGGCCAGGACAAAAGTATGTTATTTAATGACTACGAGACATTCTAAGAGAAAACATGGAAGCAAAAAAGGACAAGGACCATGGTAAGTTTGTCGTTAGTCTTTAAATCAATCAGTTAAACATGTAGGCTAGGGAGGTAGGTCATTATTTGTTTAACGCGTTAGCTTGCGTGGAGCAAGGAGCTATGTAGATAGATAGATAGATAGATAGATAGATAGATAGATAGATAGATAGATAGATAGATAGATATCTAATAGGTAATAGATTATTATTAAATAATAATAGATAGAGATAGATAGATAGATAGATATAGATAGATGATAGATAGATAGATAGATTGGATTGCTTATTGCGTATAATTGTATGTATTCTACACATTTGTACTTTTATTTCTATTAACATCTAAATTTACATTTTCTGCCATTTGTCAGACACCCTTAAGTGAATGTTATTTTGTCAGGTAGGCTGTAGGATTTGGCAAGTAGGAAGTAGGACTCATAAATTATCCTTTAATCTTAATCCTTTTATCTTATCTTAATCTTTTATCTTAAATTATCCTAGATCTTCTAATTAATTTAATTAAAAAAAACATAAAATAGTTAAGTGACTTATGTCAAGGGTGTCCAATCTCGGTCCTGGAGGGGTGATGTCCTGCAGAGTTTAGCTCCAACTTGCCTCAACACACCTACCTGTAAGTTTCAAGTGTACCTACAAGATCTTAATTAGTTGTTTATGGTGTGTTTAATTGGGGTTGGAGATAAACTCTGCAGGACACCGGCCCTCCAGGACCGAGTTTGGACACCCCTGACTTATGTAACACATTACATGTTATTTTGAATAATTATATACAACATGTATGTGTAGTTTAGTTAATGTGTAAACATTTCCCTTAACTTCAGGACCAAAAATACATGTGTGTGCACAGTAAAATGTATGTAGATTTTTTTATTTGAACAAATGGCTAGTTATTGTTAAATTTAATTGACCCCGTTTTAAAGTAAGAATGTTCCTCCATTGCGGTTCTACAGGTTTACTATTTCAGAGTGTTTTACGCTCAGTTGTGCATCAGTGATTGTTTATGATTTACTGTCTAAATTCATGCATGTTTATTTTGAATCATTATACTCAATACAGTCTAAATTGATTAATTTTGTCTCTGGACTATTATAAATTATTTCAATATATTTTGTCCAATTTTATCTTGTGATCCAATGTTAATTTAGGAATCGTCATTGTCAGTAAATTGTTCCAGAATCAATGAATTATCAGTCTTAGCCAATAATATTTTTTTCTGCATTAAGTTTAGTTTGTTAGTAGAAAAATTCAAAAATAGATTGAGGAGAGTTTGAGGAGAGTTTGGTTAGCTCACACTGATGACATCAGATCGTTATGATTGGTTGATTAAATGTTGATTCAGGATCAACAACGGATGTGAATCCAGGATCACATCCTACTTGACAAAATCACATCCACCGACACCCTTAAGTGGCTGAACCCAAACTTATTTTATATCTAACTGGTTCATAGAGGACTCAGCCTCAGATGTCACACTCATGAACTGTTGACTGAACATCTGATGCCTCCAGAACACAAAACTGAAAACGCTTTTATGATTTTGAAAGTCTGATTTTACATAATGCTGAAAAACAATCTGTGATGGGTTGCTTCACCTGCCAGTGTGGATATAGCAAACTAAAATCTAAAATGTTTAAACAATTTTGTTAACGATTCTTCCCGGTTTTGCAGAAACAGAGTGTGCCAAAATTACTAACGGTCTCCTTAAGTCCCGAACTGGAGAATTTGATTTGGAGTCCATTTTATTTCTCAAACTTAGGAGTCTTGGTAGGTTTTATTTAGTTGTTTTTGTTGTTATTATGTAGGCTGTGTTCCCTGTATCTGAAAGTGTGTTGGTGTTTTTGTGATTTAGGAATATATGATCTTGGCTGCATTGGAGAATGTATAAACCTGGAAAGGCTGGACCTCTCTGGAAATAATATAACAAATTTAGCACCGCTTGCAACACTCCGACTTTTGCTTGTTCTCAATCTGTCAGCTAACCGCATTTCAAATATAGGTAAGTGTAAATAAAATTGGTATCAAAAGTAATCCTACCTAATAGTAACTCTAAATGTATTATTATGTGATTTTGTAGAACCCCTCTCTAGTTGTGAAAGTCTACAGAGTCTGAATATGGCAGGCAATCTCATATCCAGGTATTCTGCTGTGCAACCATTTTCTTGTATTTCCCAATGTTCCCTTCGTTTTGATTTAAACTTGTTCTTGTATTTTATAACACATAGCATTGATAGCCTTCATGCTTTAAAGTCTTTACGAAAATTAGAGAGTATTAGACTAAAGGACAACACCTACAATTACACTAATCCAGGTTAGTAGTTAAGTCTAACGGTAATGTGTTTATATTTATTCTCTCATTTGTGTTCTTTTGCCTACGGTTTAACATGGCTCACTCTTTTCTTCCAGTTTGCAAGAATCCATCATACAGAAACACAGTCCTCGAAACATTTCCAAACATAAAGGTCTTTGATGGTGAGAAAACCTTGCCCATATTAATACCACCCGAATTTTGGAAAAGTTGGGACGTTTTTTTAAATTTGAATGAACTGAAAATTAAAATACTTTTAAATTACATAAGGCAATATTTTATTTATAATAGAACATAGATAACATAACAAATGTTTAAACAGAGAAAAGAAATCCACTAAATGCGCTAATTTCAAATTTAATGCCTGCTACAGGTCTCAAAATAGGACGGGGCGTGTTTACCAAGGTGTAGCATCTTCTCTTCTTTTCCAAAGTTTAAACATGCTGAAAGGTCTCTCTCCTCTTAAGCCCAGAGGACACTGCATTTGTGATTTCCAACAAGAATGTCAAATTTGGACTCGTCTGACTACAGAATACTTTTCCACTTTGAATAATTCCATTTTAAATGAGTCTTGGCCAACAGGATACAACGGCGCTTCTGGACCATGTTTACATATGACTTTCTTTTTGCATGATAGAGCTGTAATTAGCATTTGCAGATGTTTCCGAACGTATTTCTGGGCCCATTTAGTAATGTCAATCCCAGAATTATGCCGATGAGTGATGCAGTGTCCTCTTACGGTCTGAAATCTATGGGCATCCACTAAAGGTCTTCAGCCTTGCCTGTTACACGCAGAGTTTTCTCTGAATCTTTTAACGATGTTATGCACTGTAAATGATGAGATTTGCAAAGCCTAAATGATCTTTTACTTAGGATCAATATTTATCTGTTACACATTCATGTTATCTATGTTCAGTTGTGAATAAAATTTTGGCTCAGTGATTGGAAAGTCGATTACTTTTCATTTCATTCAAATTTAAAAAATGGAAGTCTAAAGACTTTTCCAGAATTTGTGTTGTAATAACAACAAAATAAGTTAAGCAACATCAGAATACGCATGCAAATAATTGTTTTACATTGTCGCAGGGGAACGGGTGGTTGGACGAGGAAGTGATTTGTACCAGCTATGTAAAGACATTGATGCACAAAAAAGGTAGCAATCAATTTTCAACCTGCGAGTAACTGTGTGATGTCAATTGTTTATTTTTTTCATGATTAGTTTTTAACTTTGTAGATTTCTGAAGTTTTCTGTTATATTTGTGTAACCACACTCTTTGCTTATATGCAAAACCAACTGTGGAAATAAAGATAAGCACTCCGGGTTTTTAAAACTGTAAATAAAACTAATAAAAATTTTCACTGTTTGTATAATCATATAATTGGGCTGTTAATGGTAATTCCATTGCATGATATCGTTAGTTTATTATTTGTAGCAGGCATGTATAAAAATAGCCAGCTGCCAGAAGTGCCAGATTGTAAGCCATGGGTAGAAGATGATTTTGGGAGATAAAGAGATCAAATACTCCATTGTTGGAGAAGCCTATAACAATTTACTGGTAATGGTTTTTAAAAATTTTGTACACTTCTATCAGTACTACATTTTGAATTTTTATAGCCGTGCATTTTGTTACGGCTTTGTGAACGCATAACAGTCATTGGTTCTGCAAGTCAGTAGCTTCAGGATTGTGATTAATGCTTTCTACTTAATTTTCCTCCACCTTGTCGTTTGTCAGATGTTATTCATGAATGCAGGCTGCTGAACAGAAGAGCAGCTCATGCAATCTCACAAACTGAAAGGACTCTTGGCCTCAAGAACCCACCAAAGCGTATTCTGTTTAAATAAGCGCCATTAACTGTTTTCGCCCACTATATTTATGTGCTTTCAGATGATTCACATGCAATTTTATTGTCCAAAAAGCAACCATCCAGTTCGATTTTATTCAGTATCATGTTTAGGATCATGAAAATGTAAAATCGATATTCCTACAGAAGCTAGGAAGAAACATAGATCATTATTAGAAAGTCTTGCTAATGAATGGGTCTATATTGTTAAGGAATCATTGAGAATATCCAGCATTATTATAAGCACCTTTTCAGTTCTAATCATGAAAGTTTTATAATTGCATGTGTAAACCAGCCTGCTAAATAACACAACACATACATCTCCTGGACATTCAGTTAATCCATAAGAGTCGCTTCACAATTTTTGTGTTTTATTTGCATCTAATTTTAACAGCTACAGTTTATAGACATGATGTCTGTGGCTGGAACTGCTGTAATGCTTCCTCCTGACCCAATGATGTTGACGGACTTCAGTATGTTTAAAAGAAGCCTTACTAAGCATTGTCAGATGACGATATAGCTATTGCGGCTTATAAATGATAATTATTCTTATCTCAGTGGTTAAGGTGTTTGACTGCTAGCCAGAAGATTGCTGGTTTGATTCCTACCACCATCAAGTTACCACTGCTGTGAGCAGGGCCCTAACCCACCTCCATATCCGTTGTCAAATGGTGTAATGCAAATGTATTAATTGTCCTTAGTTTTTTTTTTCTTGATATACCGGTAATAATACTGTGTGCTTCATAAAATTGTCATTGTTTTTATAATTCTGCATTGTATGTTTTTATTAAATTTGTCTGCATTTTTCTGCATTGTAGTTTGTAATGCATTTAAAATATCTTGAACACTTTATGATATCCTGCGTGTGTTCTATTTTACCTGTTGTATATGTAAAGTATTTTCTTCTATTAATATTAAAAATGTTTAATACCACTTGTAACTACTACAGTAAGTAGCAAGACAATACATTACACCTCCAGGTCACTGACTTATCCTGAGCTCAGTTTCTTTGCTAGATCTCCTATGATAATTAGAAAATATGTGTATGATGATTCCTATAGATTTACTGCAACTCCGACCGGAATAAAAACAAAAAAGGTGTATAAATTTTCCATTGCAAACCTAACATTTTAATCTGCTTCTACAATGACTGAGATTAATCAGCAATGTGTAATCGCATTTGTTTCCCTTTATTTAATTTGATACTAAATCTTATATAATCTTGTTAATTTAACTTTGTTAAAATTGGTTATTGTATTTCCGTAAATCTACGGTATACATTTATTAAGTTACATTTATGTGTCTACAAAAGAGAAAAACACCCCTTTTCTATTTCTATTTTCCTGATCAATCACAATATTTTTGTAGGGATCCAGTGATTCTACACTTTTTGTCGTAATAAAGCAGATGTATTTTTCACGCCTCTTGTTGCTGTTTAGTTTGGCTTTTATTCTCAACCAGCAACACCCCAGGTCAACATCATGTCTTTTTGTTTTTTATCATTTAAATACAATGGGACACTACATAGACTACGTTTTCTTTTTTTTCCCAAATAAAACTTACATTGATCAACACTTCTTTGTTATTATCATATAACTTACAACCATTAGCATCAACAGATGGTGGTTTTGGGTAACTTTTACAGGATATAAAATTATTGTACCCAGTTTTTTTAGTAAAAGAATTTACTTTACTTCACTATATTTGCTGTTGTTGTTGTTTCTTTACTGTCAATGGTAATAAATATAAATTTCAAATAATTAGTGTTATGGATTGTTCGCAAGTCTCATGAGACTTGAAGATCTGCTGCGCATCTTCTGCTAACTTAGAAGCATTTAGCTGAAAATAAAGGATGAAGTAGAGGAAGACTTCCTGTGTGGTGTTATCGGAGGCAATCACCATGGCCTAGGTCGTCTGTGTTTTTACTCCAAAAAGTCAAAGAATAGTTTTATAATGTAATGCATGCTGTGTGCATAAACCGAACTGACATCACGTGTACATGATTCCCGTCCACTGAAAAACACATAGTGATGAGTGTCAAAATGATGCTATTTGAACCCTATTAATAATCATTTGGTATCTAAGGCACTTGTACAACCACATTTCACCACTGTCATGTAGTTTCAACACAATGTGGGACACCACGGACAGTGTGTGAAACCAATTTCACCACTGTCCGAATACTCCACATTGCGCTCCTCTGCAAGCAGTGACAAATATCCTGTAAACCTACAAATAAAACACATATTCATGAACAAACATTCATCTAAACTCTGCACATTTTCATATCCATTAACACAATCTAAATCATTGAACAGCGAAACGGGATTTCTGCAATCCGACACCTCACTAAAGTGTAGAACAGCATAACAATCAACATGAAATTGTATTTTATTTTATTCCATCTAAATAATGCATGTACATTTAAAATGTGAAAAAAGTATTAGTAAAGAACTGATCTTAAAAGGAAGAAAATAAAGAGAGTTTAACTGTTATATAAACATCTCTGTGTGTGTAAGATTTGATTGTAAATGACAGGTGATGTGATGTTAATGTCTATCACAGGACTGAGATTGGCTTTAACCCCCCCCCCTTTTATATAAGCAAACAGATAGCTTTGGCGAGAGGTGTGTAAAACCTCACCAATAGTTTAAGATTTAGGGTTTTTGCTCATCAGATCAGAAGTAACTAGTAATCACGACTTGAGTATGTTTTTTCATTGCATAGATTTTTTACTCCTATTGAGTAACTATTACGATTGCTACTTTTACTATTACTTGAGTAAATTTTGCCATAACAAATACTTGTACTTTTCTTTCAGTACAGATTTTGGATACTCTAGCCACTTCTTAGCATCAATAATTCACAGTAAAGAAACTTTTTTAAAACTATAATAATTCAAATGTTTACAAATTGTCACTTTCCAATTTGTATCAATTTTGACTTACATTATTTTGAATTTACTTTTTTTCCAGTATTATATATTATGTCTAAATAAATACTAAATAGAATAAAGAATTCTCCTATAACGAAACTCTTATGTTTACAAACATTGAATAATATTACTGAAAAGAAACTTATATTGTTATTATTGATACTACCTAATCTACTATATACTATCATTATTATTATTTCATGCACGCATATTATGCACACATTAATACACGTCTGACGTGCATTGGTGCGCATTATGGCATCCTGTCCAGCAGGGAACGCTAGACCTGCAGTTCTGCTAATACCCCAAGCATGGTTGCCAGGTTGGTTCAAAACCATATTAGGGAACATTATTTTTGTACACCTAAAGTTTGTAGAAATACTTTTCATCCATCCATTCCCTACACTGGCTTATTCTAATCTGATCACAGAGTCTCTGCTGTAGCCTATCCCCCGCTATCCTGACCAAAGGGCAGGGTCATCCGGAGAGATCCAATCATAGTCTATTCCTGAATAAAATAGAATTCCCTGAATTTTTATACTCTGACTAGATAACATGGCCCCTGAAACTAAATATATAAATGAACAACACTAGCCCTGCATTGTCACAAGATTAATGATCTATTGAAGTCTATCCCAGCTGTCACTGGGTGAAAGGCATGGGTACATCCTGGAGAGGTGATCAGTCTATCATAGGGCCACACACAGATAAACAGATAATTCTCTCTCTCTCTCTCTCTCTTTCTCTCTCTCTCCCTTCTCTCTTCTATCAGCATTTATAAACACTAATTAACCTACAACAACACTTTTGGACATGCAAGCAAGGGGTGACATATAAATTCCACACAAGAAAAGGCCCTGCAGGTCCACATGGAACCTTCTTTCTGTAAGGCCACAGTGATAACTGTATAAATATATTGCAATTAAAACAATTAAAACAAATAAAATGTAATAGTAGTAGGATTATTATTAAGGATATGTGGTAAGACAGTGTTATTTTAGAAGGATATCCGATAAATTAATAGATAAAATAATGATCAAGGTTTGTATTGTCATAATGCATTTTTTTCTTTTACCTTACAATGCAAATATGTGTAATAAGGGAATTAAAACTGCATGATATGGCAACCCGTGAGTCTCGGTGCAGACCGCTGCATGTGCAGTGACTTGAGCTGGTTTTCTGCAACAAACTCTCAGACGCCTGAAGCTGCTCGAGGAAGATGGCTGGGCATTCGTGGAGGTCAACGGTATGAAATGCGTTATTTAGCACAGAAAAAGTGTAAAGTAGTGTGGAAAATGAGTAGCTAACCAGTACAACTGTGTTTATTTTTTATGTTAAAATTAACAGACATATAATAGAAGAAAGAGTTTTATATCTTTGGGATGCTAAGGGAGAGGCCCTGTGTGCGCATGCCCTTCATTCCTGTGACACGAGTCATAGGGTTTCGCAGTCTTAAAGAAAATTAGCCTCGATTAATTTTGGTTGACTTGCTAAACAATAGCCTGTGATAAAGCAGCAGATTTCTAATATACTTTCATCTTAAGGAGAGAAATGTTTTCTTCCTTTTTGTAGTTCCTGGAGGCTAGCTGAAAGTTAGCTATCGTTAATCTGCCAAAAAGACGTCAGAATTAGCAATGTTGCTAACGCTTGTAGACTCTTCGCTGCTAGTCGCTAGCTTGTGCTTTTGAGTGTAAATTTTTGTTGAATAGCTTTGTGAAGTGTATCATGAAGAGAAAATAACGCTTGCTATTCGCAGATTTATAAAGTGCTGGTGAACTGCAGCTCAGTGGGCAGAGGAAAACCTCGGAAGTAAATAGCGTTAGCATTGACGTTAGCTTGTCTCATGTCTGTATTATAGTGAAAACATTTATGGCATTCGACAGAAATTCTTAACCAGATCGATCTTTTTTAAACACATATGAGCGTTTAGGGTACCCAGCAGAGGCAGCTTGGTAATCTTGGGGATCGAACTCATGACCTTCTGATTATCAGTTCACTCTTAACCACTGTAATAGAGCTCTTGGACATTAACCGGTCAGAGGCAGCTTCATTTCAACAAAGGTTTTTACAACTGAAGCTGAACAAGAGCAAATCCAAGGTATTTACTGGGTAGATTCATTTTTAATAATGACCCAATTGATAATTTAATGCACCACTAAGACTTGTCCTTTTATTGTTTTTAGAATAAGAAGTAGTCAGCCAGTCAAATGAAATAATAAACCAAAAGATTGATGTATGTTAAATTTCTGGCCACTTCCTTGGGGACACCTGGCTGTTTGCCCAACCCCGAATTTGGATTTGGGCACATTTAAAAAAAAATAATAATAAAATAAAAAATCATTCAATCCGCACAGTCACTATTAATTACTTTCTGAAACCACGGTGACCGAAGGCATCTCAAATGCACAGCACAATTATGCACCACACAACAGAAACACATATTAATCCTTCTGCAGCAAGATTGACACTCGGACAGCAAAAGAATAGTTTTTGTTTCAGCAATTGATTGTTCAGTTACAGTGAGTATGTAAAGCTGCTTAGAACATTGCACAAATGTCTGGCTGTGTAACTTAACCCTATTTAGGGATAAAACAATTAGACGAAAATGTTGACAATGAGAAATATGACTTGCTGTTGAATAGTTTGAGCTTGTATGTCATGAATAATGTCCCGCATGTGTGGTTCAACCAGTGTGGGCTGTAGCCAAGTTTTGCAGAAACTTCACGCACAAAAATACCTTAAAGGTAAGCAACGAACCACTTTGGTGTGCATAGAACCAAACCACTATGGTGGTAATTTTTTACACACCATCTACAGACAACTATTCTATTAAGTTATTTTTCTTTCATTTTTAAAAGGAGTATGGAAAGCTTTTATACAGTAATGTGAAGTTTGCACCAGCTTTGCAGTATATTTCACTCATGCGCATTCAAATTCAATGCCCTAAAGTATTTTAGAGATTAATCTAAAAAGGTGTTATTGTAGCTTTCAGTTAGGAGTATAACTGATTTTCTGCTATACTCACATTTTCAGTCAATTTAGGCCTCTGGTGTTACTTAAGAATTAAAAATACAATAAAATTTTTGTTCACTTGTGTATTCTTCAATATTTAGTATAATATTTTATTAGTGTAATTTACAAAGCTAAATACCTAATCAAAGCCTACTGAATAATCAGTTAATATCGCCGCTCTTTTAGTAAATTTATGAGTACTCTTGTTTCATTTGAGTTACAGCAGACAAACTAAAACAGTTTAATTAATTGCATTAGTATACATAATTGTTATTGCATTGCAATGGAATATTATTCTCAGCTAAATAAATCTAAAATCTTGACTAAATAAAATCAGTGCTAGTTCTAATAAATATATATATAATAAGAATTACTTCACTCAATGTTAGTACCATAAACAAAAAGTCTGGTTCGCTGGTTATATTGCATCTTGTCCCTGTGCCAATTTCTGTTTCCTCAGGTGTCCGCGTCTTTGGTGCACAACACCAAGGACAACCCAGAACTTTTTCCAAGGTAAGTAAAATTTCTATTTCTTGAATCTGATGATCCCCTGCTATGTTTACTTTGATAAAATATCTAATGAAAGTCTCTGGAAGACTTTTCGAGGTTGCAGTTGTCTGATAAATTCAAACCGATTGTGTTGTCAAAATCTGCCTTGGATCTTTTGAAGCTTGTAAGCATTCTGTAAAAAGATTTGAAATGATGTTAGTAGTTACTATGATATGCCCTTAAATTGCAGTGTGCCAGCTTCTATGGTTAATGTCAAAGCTTTTATAATTGTGACTATATTTACATTTTTTTTAATCTGACATAATTGAAGCAATCCACCCAGTAAACAAGGGAGCCCTCAGTAAAAACAAAAGTGTGTAGTATACAAAAAGTATTTGTTTCTGGTAGTGTTCACTTTTGAACCAACTGTGATTTCCCAGACCTTGAGGGTGGGACTGTGGGCTCTGTAATCAGGTCGAGGAGGTGGTATATGTCATATCACAGTTTTGCCTTGCTGCCGCATCTACAATCTATGTATTGGAAATAAAAGTGCCTTTTAGCATTTGTGTTTTTAGAATGTAATTGACAGTCCACAGATATATGCTAAGGCAGGAGTCTGCAACCTTTAATACTCGAAGAGTATTAAACTATTATCTTTAACCTGAATATAAATACGAATTTTCACTAAACGATGTAAATATTATTTGCAAAATAAGCTAATTGGAAATTTATTTTAGATTGTTTTACTTCTGAACCCCCGTGCACAGCGTTTCCAGTCAGAGCTTAAGACCTCACCTTGATTTTAACACATGGACTGTCGACTGTGAGGTGTGCGCTGTTGTGTTTTGTAAAATGTTGAGATTGTGCACATGACAGCTAGTGGCAGTACGACACCATGATGGCAAGAGGTGGGAGGATAAAAAGAGGGAGTTTTGCTAGATAAGATTGATTGTCCTGCAGATTCACAATAAAAAAATCCCTGTTGAATTATTTTTAAAAAGTGATCTAAAAAGATCAATTAAAATACTGATTATTTTCAGAGGCTCCGTTGCCGACCCTTGCACTAGTTTTTTTTTTTTTTTTTTCAACATTGAATTTAGTTTAGTTTAAGCTGCAATGCTTAAATGAGTGTATTCCTTTGTTTAAAGTTTACTGTTTATTTCTATTGTTTAACAGCTGCAAACTGTCCTAATCCGGAGATGGAATTGTCCCGAGATCTCCACAGCTGTAGCAAAAATATTTGAAGCAGCAAGGTAGAGAGAAAATGCATATAAAAACGGGGAACAAAGTTTGCCTTACAACATTAATCCTTTTTAGAGTTTGTGTTCCACAATTAGTGTATTTCACTCAAATTGTGGCTTTTTTGTTGTAAGGTATTGTGCAAATAAATGGATTCAGCATGTTAGACATACATTTTTAATCCTGCAGGTTCCTATTCAATGGGAAGAAAGGAACGTGACAGCTATCAAAGGGCCTGGAGGAAAATGGATAATCCCACCTGAGGCCAAAGAATCAATGGACAGATGCAAATCGGACTTAAGGGCATACTCACTTACAGACAGCAACTTGCTTTTTTTAGGTATGTTTTCCGTATTTTATTCAAAGTATAATTCTGTTTTAAGGACCTCTGAAGACCCCTATTGCTGCTGGCCATCCTTCCATACCTGCTGCTCCGGACACCTTTATCTGTATGCAAATGTGCGCCCCTGTGTGTCCATTGAGGGTATAAGATCCTTACCAGATGTTTACCTGGTTACCATCAGAGAAAACACTGAGGGAGAATACAGTGGAATTGAACATGTGGTATGTCATTGCAGATTTCTGTGCTTAAAAGATTTGCGATGGACGTCCCCATCTGTTTATTATCTCTTTGTGTTTAACCTACAATAAACTACAACCCAGCAACTCCATCAGTAACAGTAGGAAATACGGACCATCTCTCAATGGATTTTCTATTTGTCTTTGGATACTATTTTAGCACTGACTTTGCTGTAACGTTGACGTACTACCTAATGTTTAATAGTGTTATTAGACCATCCAATGTTGTCCTTCAATTTATTACATATTATGATGCAACATTTGAAGTCCCACAAATACGTCCCCTTTTTATTATTTTTAAAATTTTGTATATTTTACACGTTATTCTGTTTTTTTTGTGTTTACTATAATGTCTACTCACATTGCATGCTATGCCTCTTCAATCCCCTTTCTTCCCCTACTACAGTTTAGCTCACACTGTATCCCCACTACTATCTGCTTTCAGTGTGAACCTGAGGCTTTTTTTACCCAGTCTGTCTGATTTCAGTAAACCTTACACTCAACTACAATTTTCCTTTTCCCCTTACTCCAAATAGGTGTCATACATTTTTCTTAGGCTTCAGAAGACAGTGCTCATCCCGTCCTACTTTAGAATATCCACTCCTCCAGAAATGTAGTGTATGTAGGCTAGTATTTCAGTAGCTGTTGGCTTTAATGCATACCTGGTGCTTTGTGGTAGATTGTAGATGGAGTCGTGCAGACATTAAGCTGATCACAGAGGATGCCAGCCGTCGCATAGCGGAATTGCTTTTGAGTATGCCAGGATAACCCGAGAACCAGTGTTACAGCTGTTCACAATAGCAAACATCATGTGAGTCTATTGGTTTAAAAATTCCTTTTTTTAAGAACTGTGTAAAATGTAGATACCCATATGTTGCAACAACTGACTACTGTCTGTAAAGTCCTCAAATTCATTGTTTTATGTCTGTCTCCTTTCTGTTCCACAGGCGCATGTCTGATGGCCTGTTCTGAGCAGTGCCGAGAGGTGGCCGAGAATTTAAGGTGTCAAATTTACTGAAATGTACCTGATACAGTTGTCGAATGTATGCGTGTTTACCCAATAAGTGTATATGGGGGGAAACAGTTTGTTTTGCTCTGTTCGTACTCTAATTACTCTTTTTCTTTGGTTTTCTTATTTAGATGGTGCAGGATCCCACTCAATTTGATGTGCTTGTTGTGCCCAATCTGTAAGGTGATATCTTGAGGTGGGTTAAAATATTACACTCTGGTATGTTAGTTAAGTTCTGTGAAGAAGAACAGAGTGGTAATATTTTTATTTACTGGTCAGCAGAATGTAATTCCTCTCTGGTGATTTACTTTTAGTGATCTTTGTGCCGGATTGATTGGAGGTTTAGGAGTGACACCTAGTGGCAACATTGGTGCTAATGGTGTTGCCATTTTTGAATCAGTACGTGTCTGTTCTGAGTAGCTGCACAGTATGTCATTGCTGAAGGTTTACCTTTTATTAATTTAAGTTGGGTCACCATAGATATTTTTAATGATATGAATTTGTGTATATCTCACAGGTACATGGAACTGCACCTGATATTGCTGGTAAGGACCTGGCCAACCCTACTGCTCTGCTCCTAAGTGCTGTGATGATGTTGAAGCATATGGGACTGCATGGCTATGCCAAAAAAATTGAGAACGCCTGCTATGACACTATCCGAGACAAAAAGGTACAATATTTAATCTCTCTCGTAAATAAGCATTAGGAAGTTTTTTTTCAATTAAGGGTTGTAAGCAAATTGTAGCATTTTAATGCAAACATTCATTGAAAAAGAAAACTATTTATCCTGTAATACTTGGTTGGGTTTGTCCTTTTGAAATTTTAGGTTTTGACCAAAGATCTTGGTGGAAATTCCAAGTGTTCAGAGTTCACAGCTGAAATTTGCCGACGAATACAGGACATGGAGTAAGGCATGGCCTTGTTTCCGGTTAACTGTGATCATCTGTGATCCTGCCTCTGACAGGCAAACAAAAAATGATTTGGCTTTGTATCATTCTATTTACGCACAATTATGACATGAACGTATGTGTATATCTGTTTAGACAAATCAAATGTTGACTTAAAAAAATTTGTTTTTCACCTCAAACTTAAAATTTGTCAGTGGTATAAATGTGTAAAATGTGTTTTGGATTTTTTTTTTTATTGGTCAAATGAACTGCAGAACCTATAAATCCTTTATTTATTAACTAGAGATCTTCTCTGGTCCCTCATGTATTAACACAACCAAATTATCACCGGGTTAATTGCAGGTATATACCTGGTCAATGTAAGAGATTAAATACATTAAAGTTATTGGTATTTTGAATGTAAGATTTGCTGTACTTTATTTTCTACATATATAGTATGGGATGTGCAAGTAGGAAAAAATAAATGATTGTTCTAGTATTATTAGAAACTGATCTCAGATCTTCCATGCCTGAGAAAGTCACACAAAGCCTGTATTGATTCATCGGGATTTACACAGCTGTTCCTGACTGACCAAAACAAATATGATTTGTTGCCCTGCGATGTGATGTTATTTTGCATGTGTTCTTGTGTAGGACAATCATGTTATCACATGCAGATCTATCCAGAAATAGCACAAAACAAACAGTATAGCGTTTTCACTTGCTGCGTTAACTTACAGTCCAAATGTATCACAATTAATTAGAGCATTATTTTGTCATAATTTAATGGCATCTAATATCATCTGATTTCTTAACGATTAAGGTTTCATTAAAAAAAAAAAATTAAAATCTTTAATTTGGAGAGTGTTTCTAGCACGATTTTATTAGTTTTACATTTTTACATTACCTGCTGAGATTTTATATTGGTGATAAAGCCTGACAATTGCATAAAGTCTTCTCTGGTACCATCCAGAGATTATTGACTGGTTCGAGGTCCAAACTCTGTTGTGGCCAATCTGGTTTAAAAGGTGTCATGCTTTTTGAACCTGATAAATCCTGAGATTGTCATATTGAGTTATGTCCGTGCCATTAGAAAAAATACAGGTGATGGAGAAACAGTTATTCCATATATTTGGCAAACCTTTAATAATGCATCACAGCCCCCACAGGCTTACTTAGCAGACATATTCTGTTTCTTCTTTTATAATTTGAACGCTTAAGTAATCTCGGCTCACAATCATTTGCAGGTTTTTTTTTATAACTGCAGTGGTTTATCACAGATATGCTCACACCTTTTAAGGATTGATATATTTACAGATCTTTACACATTTTATTAATTAACGCAATTTTAGATGGTTTTTTTTGCTTGATGCAGCCAATAATTTACTAACTGGAGCAACATTTTTCCACAACCACAGAAACTGTCTTTTGACATGGTTGAAACTACTCATGGCATCAGGAATTAACACCTTGTGGGCATCTGAAACTTATTAATTAATGCTGTATACAATGGAGGATTCTTACCTCTTTGCTAAATTAAATCCAGGTGGTGTACAGCGGATTCACAATGAACTGAACATAAACGAGTTTTTTTTACGTTTCACACACATTATATATAAATGGCATGCTATTCTCAATAAACTGAAGCAAAGCTACTGCGGTACCACACTGACGTTGAATATTGTTCATACAGATACGCCCTAAAGTATTTCATTTTGTTTATATAACAGCGATTTGCAAATGCCAGCAGTTTTATATGCATTATAATCTCACCTGTTAAAAGCTACATTTACTGTTTTGCAACATCAATTTTATGCCATCTTTTTTTTCTGAAGACATTAATAAAAATACTATAATGCAAAATAATTGCTGTCCTTAAGGCTTTCTCATGTCTTTGTTTATACTTAGAGAGCTATACCAATAATCAGAAATTGTACACGTTTTATATTAAAAAAAAACGTGACGCGTTATAAGGTATTTAAACGAGAGCAGGAAAAAAAACCTGGAACTGTACTTGCGACCAGAAATGACAACCATCACCAGACCAAATAAAATGAAAACTCTTTTAGATATAAATATTTATAAGACATTTAAATAAGAAAAGAATATTGGTACGGTATTATTTGGGGGAAGCGGTGGCTTAGTGGTTAAGATGTTGGGCTGATACCAGAAAGATACCTAGGGTTATACCGATTCCAATTCCCAACAAGCCACCACTGTTGGGCCCCTAAGCAAGGCCCTTAACCCCCAATTGCTTGTTGTATACATAGGTAAGTCTGCCAAATGCTGTAAAAGGACATCCGTTTCAATAAAAAAAGTCTTCCAGACTAAAGCACTGGGATGAGTAGATGTTCTTGCTAAAACATTTTTCGCAAGTCGTACAGACGGTTTTGCTCGCCAGCTCCCTCTACCTACAGCACAGGGTTTCAGATTCTGCTGTAGAAATTTCTTGTTATTCAAAGCTCCAGAAAGTTCGACGGCTCCTGCGCTCATATATATAAACCGCAGCGGCCATCTTCAGTCAGTCACAATAACTCCATCCAACTGGCACGTACTAACGGAAAAGGACCAACGGTAATTCATTACGGAAACAAATATCGTAAGTCATTTATCAATTCTTATGTTTATATTATGTCATTATGTTGCAGTGCATCAATGCTGTTTATTCATTATGATCACTTTTAACAATATGGTTCGGACGTATTTATTAACCCTAACTTATACAGTCAGCTGTTTATGAGCCGGGACATTTTTTTATGTCTTTATTCTGCCTACCTATGACATAATAGTTCTATAACATTAGCCCTATTTTTTTCTCTCGATGGTCCAGCTCAGTGCGTGAAGCAGGCTTATTTCTGGTCTGTTCCGTTCTGTAGATCGGCCAAAATGGTGCGAGAGACCGGCTACTACGATATTCTTGGAGTAAGTCCGACAGCTTCTCCGGAGGAAATCAAAAAAGCATATCGAAAACTGGCCTTGAAATATCATCCGGACAAAAATCCAAATGAAGGCGAAAGAGTAAGTTTGCTGTGTCGGATGTCTGTGTCTATTTTCATCGTCGTGTGGCGCCGTAGAGGAGCAGCTGACAGCGACAGAAACGTGTGGAACTTTCTGGAACTGCCGCAAGCGCTCATGCTATTTTAGCTAAGCTAACGCAGTTTCCATGAACGCAACCTACCAGAATTCACTGAAACAGTTTTTGTTGGATAATCTAACGTAATAAATGATTATTTTAAATGAACAATTTGTGTTGAATGTGTTTTAAAATGGTAGCTGTTGACTTTACTGTCCTGACAATAACAGTAGTCTGAGCAGTTAAACCTAACCAGCTGCCAGAACTCAGGTAGACCCGAGACTCAAGGGAGAATTAGACTTTCATCTATATTTAAGTCTATTTTTTCTTTGGCTATAGAATATGATTTTCTTTTAACCTTATTTAATTTCACTCGAATGTGCCTTCTGGCAAAGCATAGTTAATATGTCTAGGATTTCTAAACAAAGAACCTGTTTTGTTTTTTGTTTGTTTTTGTTTTTAAGGAAATCGGACCTGAATGTTCTTATTGTCTATACGCTGATTTGCCTTACAGTTCAAACTCATTTCACAAGCCTATGAAGTCCTGTCTGATCCTAAAAAGCGAGACCTGTATGACCAAGGAGGGGAACAGGCCATCAAGGAAGGTGGAACGGGTGGAGGAGGTTTCTCGTCTCCTATGGACATCTTCAACATGTTCTTTGGTGGTGGAGGAAGAACCCAGAGAGAAAGGAGGGGTATATTATTCTTAGATCGGTTAAAACTAAATGGAAAAACTGTTGCAGATTATGTTTTAGTGTGAAGTTATTATAGTAGTAAAGCCATAATACTGCATAATAATCAACCAAGATCACGAAGCCTTTTTATAGTCATTAATTAGTATTGTTTTGCAAAAAAAAATACATTAGTGACAATGTCTTAATTGTTTGAATGTTCTATAGCTAACCTACTTTTCTTAATTACATTAGGAAAAAATGTGGTTCATCAACTTGGTGTCACACTTGAAGAAATGTACAGGGGTTCGACCAGGAAACTTGGACTTCAGAAGAATGTGATCTGTGAGAAATGTGATGGTAAGCAGTGACAACCTATGCTGTAATATCGAGGTTGCATCTAAGTGCACACTAATACAGCAAGTGTTAGCGTCCCCTATAGCTAGAAAAACTGATGCACTAAGTAATGTTTGAAATAGTATTTTTATGTTGAGGGTTTGTGGTGGAACTATATAATACGATTAAATGCTTTTGGAGCCAGTAAGTGTTTGCAGTTTTTGAGGGACAGCCAAACATAATGTTCTTGGGCATTTTTGCTAAAATGTAATGAGTAAATGCAAAGTGTACTTTATTCCATTAGGTTATGGAGGAAAGAAAGGAGCTCTTGAGAAATGCTCGAATTGCAAAGGCAGAGGAGTCCAAATCCAGGTGCAACAGATTGGACCAGGAATGATTCAGCAGATTCAGAGTATGTGCTCAGACTGCCATGGACAAGGTGAGAGGTTCAGTGCCAAGGACCGATGCAAAAACTGCAATGGACAGAAAGTGGAACGCAAAAAGAAAATTCTTGAGGTTCACATTGACAAAGGTACAAATGGCAGATATAAACTGACTGGAAACACATTTTATATCCTAAAAACCTTCGTAGTCTTACATCTTGTGTATTCACACAAATACATGCTAAAATAATAAAACTATAGTAAATCCTCCTCAGGTATGAAAGATGGCCAAAAGATTACATTCCATGGAGAGGGTGATCAGGAACCAGGGCTGGAACCTGGTGATGTCATCATTGTCCTGGACCAAAAGGAACATCCAGTATATAAGAGGCAGGAAGACAATCTAATTATGAAGATGCAGATCAAGCTAGTTGAGGCCCTCTGTGGGTTTAAGAAGACTATACAGACACTAGACGACAGAACACTTGTCATTAGCTCAACTCCAGGTATGTAAATCACGTTGGTTTTAATTCCAAACCTACCGCAATCCTAGAATTACATATGATGAAAGATAACACTCCCTCTTTTTTTTTTTTTTTAAAGGTAAAGTAATAAAACCGAAAGACTTTAAGTGTATTCAGAATGAGGGTATGCCTGTGTACAAAGATCCATATGAGAGGGGACTGCTCGTCATTCAGTTTGAGGTGAGTTTTTAATATCGTCAGCATGTAATGTTTTTTAATAGGAATACACTTTCTTGTAATGACCAGGTAAGGTATAGATTTCTTTTATTTTGTCTTTAACATTTGTGCATTTCGTTCCAGGTTGAATTCCCAGATAATTATTGGCTCCCAGAGAACATGTTTTCCCGACTGGAGGCACTGCTTCCCAAGCGAGATGAGGTCATGCTGACTGATGACATGGAAGAGGTCGAACTTTTTGAGGTGGACTTAGAATCTCAGAGCAGGAAGTACAGTGGAGAAGCATATGAAGAAGATGAGGGTCACAGAAGTCATGGAGTACAGTGCCAGACCCAGTGAAACTCCCATGTTCGTTTTTTTTCGACTATACTGGGTAGACAGCTCGAAATATATTTTGATTTGAAATCAAAGCTCATGAACCAAAGGAGCCCAGAAAATCGTTTTTTGGTTGTTTTTTTTTTTCAATAAAAAATGTTAATTGAAAAAGACAGGAAAAGAGCGTAACTGCTGATCATCCTTGTTCCGTCACATAACTACTTAAAAGTTGTGTGTGTGTACCTTTTGAATGTGTTTGAGTACATTTTGATTGTGTGTTTTGTTCACTTAAGAGCCTATAAATTTCTTTGTAACTGTAATTCATTTTTTTTCCCATCTTTTTCTGCATGAAAAAGCTCAATACCGAAGAAGGGTCTCTGCTTTCTATGAAGGTAACACCCCTTACATTTCACCTGTGTAACAATTAATGTCATTTTCCATAATAAAACACCTCACTTGAATCGTTGTGCATTTGAGTTGGTTATCTTAAAGAAAACATAATAAAATAATGACTGCAACCTGATTTACTTAGGATTACATGAAATAAGACTCAATAAGAAATGTACTGCTCAGACTTTATTCAGAAAAGTGATACAGTAGAAATAATCTTCCACATAAAAATCACTGTAGTGGCATGTCACTCATTGCAATCAATGAAAATATAAGGAACTTTTAATCAAAAGATCCAATTTAGTTATTTTCATTAGTGCTTTCTTCGGAAAGAGCAACCTGTTGAAATACAAAAAGTGAATGTAATGCACCCTAATCAATTTTATTTAGTTTATACGGAAAATAAATCAAAAAACCACCTTACCCTCGGTTAGTCTGGCCTTTCCCCCTGTGGGCTGGCAGAGTACTGTGGAACACCCAACACACGACACCACTGTCTGAGCATGGCTGAACACTGTGGTGATTTTATAGCAACCTGCAGGCAGATAAAAGGTTAAGCACAGTTAGATAATCCTTGTATACTAATCAGAAGTCAAACTTATTATCAAATAAGGTCAGTTCAGTACTTTACCTATTCTTATTTTTGAGTGTTTATAAATTTGGCTTCAAGGGGCTAAGCGTTATGACAGTATATATCTTTAGCGTGGAATACTTTGTCAACTGTATTAGATGTAAATAACTTGTAAATAAGTGGCCTTGGCTAACTTGCGTGCAGTATGTGTGTGTGTGTGTGTGAACCAGAGCAAGACAAGGTACTACTCCAACCGTGTCTCTAGCGACATCCCGGGGCTATTATTCCGACTATTTTTTGCCGTCGGCTACCAAATGTGCCCGTCAACTTAAGGAAGAAAATATATTTAATGGTTTTTTTCCGTTTTTCACAAAATTTTGGGTAATAAGTATGTAATTTCATACATCAGAACGCCACTATTGACATGTAGTATAAAATCACATTTGAAAGCACGCTCACATTGTATTTTCACTTGCAATCCGCGATCAAGCAAACCTACCGAGGCCTACTAGGAATAGTACATTTGCACGCCCTGAACATGCATGTGAAGGAAATGCTGGGAGTTTCAAAAAACATGACGAATGAAGCAAACAGATATAGGATATTTTAAGTGGATTCATAGTTATGTTTTATGTGTAATATTATTTAGCTGTTCTTATTTTAGGGTGAACAATAATTCAATATCAATTAATCGCCGATAAGGTTTTTTTTTTCAATCGGTGATATGATTTTTAACACATTTTCAATATTTTGATATACATTCATCACTGAATCCATGGCAAACCGTAAAAAATACAGAACACCATTTGCTATTTCCTAGTGAACTCCACCGTAGTGTAACATGTTGTAGTAAATCGGATACAATCGGGTTTCCATTGGGGTATGCAGTGTAAGCAGACATATCGATTTTCACCGGTTAATGACGCATAACGTCAAATCAGGTGGACACCAACGCAACTGTGTATTTTATATTTATAAATTTTATTTACTGACCATTGTTTAAATGTTAAGGGCAGTTTTAAGCAACTCACACAGTTTCAATTTTCTTTTTCTGTATTGCGCGCGCCGGGCTGCTCGGAACACCAACACAAACACACACACACACACACACACACACACGGCTCTCTTTTTCAGCAGTTCACCATGGGTTGTTTGCCATATATAGTTTAAATGCAGATACCGGATACAGGTCAGTTTTTTCTCAGGATTTTCTAATATTGATATCGATATTGGAATTCTATCCTATGAAATATATATAATACATAATTAAATAATATATCGTGATATAAAATGTGGCCGTATCGACCAGCCATATATAATTGTGATATTTATTTTATATCTGTAAAAAAAAAACGTTACATGAGGAAAGTTCAATATAACAGGGTTTGTACACAACTGAAGAAATGTGACACACTGGAACTTGTCATAGTAAAGTTAAGTCAAGTTCATATTTCATTTACGATATTTAAAAAGTCACAAGTGAAAAAGTAATGAAACAAGGTAAAGTCATTTTTGTTGATTTTCTGAAATAACTACCTATTTAAATAACTATATCGTAAAATTTATTGTCATTGTTGTCATTTATTGTCATCATACCGTGAAATACAATTTTGGTCATACTACCACCTTTAACAAAAATAAGGGTGTGTAACCCACTTATTTACGCATACTGTACAATATACCAGTATTTATGATCTGCAGAGTTATGATTCATACACTTAGTCATCTAGTATTCAGCTTTGGTATTAGATTTGTTTTTTGATGTCACAGCTTGACATACATCTCTATTAAATGTTGCCAAATCAAGTTCTAGTTTAGCTGAATATTTGCAGAATTAGGTAAACCATAAAACCTAAACCATGCCGATAGAGAATGTTGGATAGAGAAAGTGGCAGCATACCTGGGCATTTCACATCCATGAAGTAAGAGTTTGGACTTTGCACCAGTCGCTTTTTCTTGTGTTGCCTCCTCTCGAAGTCAACAGTCGGGTTTAGAAAGTCTTTAGCCAGCTGTTATATACCAAACACAGGGGTAAGCAATGGGATGTCATTTAGAAATAATAAATAATAACAATACATATTCATTCTCACATGATCAAATAAAAAATAAATAAATAGTAAGCCAAACATAATTGTCAATAAACTAGCATTATTAACATGCTGAATGCGTCAAATTTCGACAAACATTATATTTCTTTAGTAATATTATTTAGTGACAACGATCTCGATCAACTAAACCAGATTTATTATTTTTAAAAGAATCACCTGTTATTTACGTCACGCAAATTATACACGCTGCCGGAAGTATTGGAAGGTAATGCCAGGCAAAATAAATGTTAGATGTTTTTACATCTGATCAAATAAGCAAGTTAAAAATTCCTTCTTCATGGTGCCTGTGGAAAAGAGCAGCTGGCCTATAAACCTTTCCTAAAGACGCCATGTGAACCAACAGCAAAAGTTTCATAAACACTTATTTATTACAGCGTTCGTCGTTTAAAATAATGAAATGTTGCTGATGATGCCATTGTCATTACGATATGTTTACACGTAACCGGAAAAAAACCCCGTGGAAACTTACAGGCATTTTGGAGAGCAAGCGGTTTTCTTCGACGTACACAGCTCGGTGTTTGATTTCTAAAGTGAAACAGTTCAATGGTTGCCAGACACTTTGAATAAATCCTCGCGAGCAAGACTTTCTATTGTGTTCAATGGACTGACATGCCTGGGCATGCCACAATGACTAACCACATTTACATAAGCGACAATTCCCTTCCAATCTGAAGTTATCTTATCAGTCTTTTTCTCTACATTATGTAAAGAAATAATTACAGCATAATAATCTACTCTACAGTAGGGGATTCTGTCCTGTACCATCCCTCATGGTGGAAAACTTTCCGCCCTGATCCTGAAATTAAATTCTTCTATCAAAAGAATTTTCCATATAAAATGGTATTCGGTGTTACGTAACATACTTGATTATGTTTATTATTGTCTACTATGAAAACATAGTTTTTAAATCAGAAAACATTGTGAGCTCGAATAACATTATAAGTTTCAAAAATGTACCAGTACAAATTACCCTGCTGTATAGTAGCTAGCAGCAAATTAAAACAATTTGTAGTGCTCATGGCCTTCCTTAATAAGTTTCTTTTCTTGCTGTACTGTTCACCGATCTCATTTAAAGTTCATTTATTTATTCATTCATATTTTATAACTACTTATTCGCTAATTCGGGGTCACAGGGATGTTCTGGAGTCTATCCCAGCTGTCTCTGAAAGGACGAAAGGCAGGAGGGGTACCCTAGACAGGTCGCCAGTCAATCACAGGGCCACACACACACACACACTCACTCCTATGGGCAATTTAGAATCACCAACCAACCTAACATACATGTTTTTGGACTGTGAGAGAAAATTGTACCCGGAGTACACCCAAGCAAGCGTAGGGAAAACATGCAAACTCCACACAGAAAGGCGCCTCCGGAAATCGAACCCAGGCCTTCTTGCTGTGGGGCAATAGTGCTAACCACTAAGTCAGTGGGGTTTGAAGTTGCCGTGTTAAATGGTTCTTGGTTCAATGGTTGTTGTAGGAGAATTAACACTGCACGCAAGTATCCGAAAGATTCTGATACTGCCAGAAGTTAATTGAATTGTTAATTGAAGAAGGGCTGGACAGTATAATGGTATATATCTTTAGCACAGAATAAATCATCAACCATAATATCTTTTTTATTTAATGAATATCATGACATAAATAAATGGGCGTGGTTAACTCAAATGCATAAGCCTGAGCAAGAGCAGGGCTTGCAAAAATCGCTAGCCCCATGTCCCGGGATTATTGTGTATTCCAAAATGTATCCCTGTACTGCTTGTCACGCTATATTCTAGGTAGTACAATATTTTATAATGCCTTGGCATTCTCTCACAAATATATTTGTGAAAGAAATTCATATTGCAATACTGTACTGAATATTGCTACAAGACAACACTCACCCAACTTAAAACAACATACACCCACCCTGGCAAATAAATACCTCCACATCTCGGCACCTTCTGTGCCTGAGGGGTGTTTTCTACTGATGGACTGACTGATGATGCTGACATGATCCTTTTTTTTCAACAGGAATCAGACACACATTGTTTTGGTATCGTTGTTTTGTGTATTTGAACATAAAGCGGTTTAGTTCAGGGCCTTCTTTTTCTTATTTAAGCCAGACAAAGAGCAATATTTACACAATTGTTGAAATGTTTAATCTTGGGTAAAAGGTTTCATTGTGGGAAAAACAAGCTGCCAGAAAATAATAAAAAGAGAAAAATTAATCGATAACTCACTGTAATTTTTCCTCTGTTCAAATATAAATTTTGTCTCTGTTCACACAAAGGATACAGTGAAAATTGCCCTAGAAAAACGTTATTCCCTGGACTGTTAGGAATATTTTATTTCCTACTTCACATATCTTATATTTAAGGCACACACAAAACAAATAAGAAACGATATGAGTACTATCATTAAAAACTGGCAACCTCGGTGCACTTACTTCCGTGTACACACAGTTCAACGTGAAGAAAATCAGCTATTATAGCGAACACAATATTATACAGGTCGAGTTAGTAATATATTTGTTTTTTATGATTAGTATAAGTATAAATATATTCAATTCATTGTCATTGTGCAAGGTACATGTACAGAGCCAATTAAATGCATTTTTCGCATATCCCATCTTAGTAAGTTGGGGAGAGCGCAGGGTCAGCTATGATACAGCGCCCCTGGAGCAGGAAGGGTTAAGGGTCTTGCTCAAGGACCCAACAGTAGTTGACTTGCCGGAGGTGGGGCTTGAACCCAGGTGTTTCTGGTCTTCAGATTAACAACTCAGCACACGTCCCTGTATTTTTTGTATTTAATGAAAGACATATTCATCATATCCATACACCGTTGAACACTTTAGGTCATATGACTTACATAAACAACCCAGATTCCCTTTTAAAATTTAAATAAAAAAGAAAACTAAAAGACTTACAAATTGATTTATTTACAAGAGAACACTGACAACATAACATAAATGTTTAAACAGAGAAATTTTACACTTTTATCCAATCAATGACCCAATTTCAAATTTGATGCCTGCTACAGGTCTTTAAATAGTTGGGATGGGGCTTGTGAATTAAAGGGTGATTAAGATATTAGATCAAATTGGACAGTATAACTATACAGGGTTTATTTTCTTACCTGATAAGTAAAAATAAAAACTTTACCTCCTCCAATATATTTACTGTCTTTATTCTGTACATGTCCAAACCAACTCAATCTGGCTTCCCTGACATCTAACATGAACATCAAACAAAAAGTTTACATTGCAATGCATGAGGTGACAAAAATGACATTAGCTTCAACTAGTTTTCAAAATAAGGTCATAAAATTAACATCACTAATATATTGCAAAAACCCTTTAATGGAAACATAAATATGATGTACTACTTACATAAGATACTTTAAAACTTTGTTATTTCTTTGGGTAAACTAAACAGCATGATTTTGGGTGATTCTCAAGCTGGTAGACTGGGGGTTGCCGACTGGTTTACCCTAGTCAACCACAATCAACGGGTTGTGCATTATGTTAGCTAAAACATTTAACCCTAATACTACCCAACCCCCCCCCCCCTAAAATTACGTTTAGCCTTGACCTTTTAATGTATTATTCTCACTAATCCTGATTTATTTAAGCTATTTCAGAGCAGAATAACACACATGAGACAGGAAAGAGATGTAGGAGAACAGCAAAAGGGAGAACAGACAGATAGTAATAAAAAATACAATAAGAGGAGTGAAGAGAGAATGAAGGGATGAAATCTGGAAGATAGAATTAAATGTGTTTAATGTGTAATGAAATGTGTAATGAAATTTGAGGGTTAAAAATGAAATGTTTTGGAGAAAAAAAATATAAAAAGATATAGCAGTGTTTTCTACGTAAATAAATAAGAAACATATTCAGTATTACAGTAATGTATCATGTATTGGACTGATGTTGTTCAGTAAAACTTAATATGACAGATTTAAAAGGTCAAAAGGTCACCTGAATCAAACAAAATGATAGTCGAAACTATTTAATGACAGAAATTGAGCAAAATGACTAAAGATATTCAGACAACTATAAATTATAAATCCTAAACTATTTTATAAAAGAATGTTTTGATTGGACAACTAACAAAAACATTCCAGTTGCTGATATTCAGTTAAACATCACAGGGTTATTTTCAGTGTATCATTGTGTCACTTTGGTTAGCTTCTGTTTTTTGGAACTATCTTCCCTGACAAAGAAAATATGTATAATATATAACCAGTTATAGATATTTATTTCTATTTTGTGAAACTGTTGTACAAAAGTTATTTAGCAAATCACAGTTTTGTGACCACGTTTGAATTGCTGGTTTTTGTTTTATTTACAATCTTGCTTATGGGATATTACTCAAATAACAGATTTTAATGACTTTCTTATTAGTCCCTATAAGTTTTTACCGTTTGTGGAAATATGCAAATGTGATGGTCACGTAACCTGGTGCAAATCAGGGTGAGGGAACGTTACTGCAGCTTTTGTTTATGAATGTAATATTCTTTATGAGACCACGAAAGAACATTTTAGAAATGATCCTGCTATGGTGAGACCGAAGTTACACAATAGTATTTAAGCACTTTGACATTTTTTTTTCAATTGTAAAATAAAAATGAGAAAATGTGTTTTAAATTCGCAGATAGGTTTCAAGAATACTTCTGACTTAAATAGTAACCTACATAAAAAGTATGAAATTGTTCTCCAAAAAATAACAGCGGAACTAAATGACAGGGAGGAGTTTCTGTGGTTTTAGATTATTACTAATTTTTAGGTATAAAGATAATTGTTTAAACCCGCTGCCCTGATAACACATTTATTCGGATTCTGCGCCGACTCGAATTCTTCTACGACTATCCGCGCGCCATAGAAAACCAATGACGTCGGTTGCCGAAGCCCCGCCCTCTCATCCTGTGCTGTATGAATTAGTGTCAGTGGCATGGCCAAGACGTACACTGTGATCAGACGTTCACAATAGAAGATCCGGCGTGGCAAATGGCTAAAACCTACGATTACCTCTTCAAGCTCTTGCTCATAGGAGACAGCGGAGTTGGAAAGACGTGTCTTCTGTTCCGCTTCAGCGAGGACGCGTTCAACACCACCTTCATCTCTACAATCGGTCAGTTCGCCGGGTGGTAATGGGGTGGGAGGTGCGCGATGGGGCTCGTTTGGGCGGCTCACTTAGGGCGTTTCTCTGTAAATCCAACACGCGCACGGTTTGTTACATTATAACGCTTATTCCTGTATGCACATTATTTAATCGGAAAGGGGAACCCGTTATGGTAAATCAGGGGAAAACAGGAAGCCTGCTGATTGTGTGCCGAAAGGCCTCTCGTAGGTTCGGCATGCTGGCATCTTCTGAAACATCTTAAGCGAAGGAATGTAAACTGTGGAAATTCATTGAAAGAATCCAAATGATGCACATGTGCAAACGACGAAAGCTCCTAAAAAGGAGATGCATTTGTTCTTCTGGCATCAGTTATGTGGCATGTCTTCTAAAAGATGCAGGTTATGTTATTTACCTACCAGCCTAATCGATTCAAGATGATTCAGTCTGAGATCAGCAGACATTTGAAACGATTACTGGGTATCAAGCTTTTTGTAATATCAACATTTTAGTGCATTGGTAGAGGTGATTTTTGTCTAGACAGAGCAGCAACCAGCATGGGAACCTAAGACACTGGGTTTTTTGCAGTCCAGGGTAATCTGGTTTAACACCTGACTGTTACTGCATGATCTCAGGCGTTTTGTGACATTTATTTGTGTGTTTATTCACAGTTCTGCACGTAGGTTTTTCATCTGATATTCGGTGATCCAACTTCTTATCCAGTATTTTCCTGAATTTCGTAACTCTGTGTAAAAATCTCAAACAAAAGTAGTCACTTATAAAAATTTGCCTGTTTTGTGCCTTCCATATCAGTGTATGAATGTCAGATATTGCTGTATATTCCAGCTTGTATTGCTTATGTATTCTGTTTTTGCCATCTAGCCTCTTATAACCGTTTTATGTGTTAATACTAAGCACAATACCATATATTATACTCCTAGGTCAGATTAACAACAATAGATTGCGCATTTCATGGTAATGCATTGGTCATTCCATTGCCTGTTGTGCTGGGAAAGGCCTTCTGTCTCACAGAATCAGGCCTGTCCTTGAACACAGACTACACTGTTTAAAGCCACCTCTGGGCCTTGTGACATTCAGCTTGTTCACGCCTTCATTGTAAGACAATGCTGTAGGCAGAGGCATGATGGGCAGCTACTTCCCTGTGCCAGGAGGTGGTTGACCCCAGCTTTGGCCACAGCACAGGCTTCCCTGCTTAATCCCTCCAGAGCACAGGAGACATCCACCAGTGCTTCCTCTGACTCAAGTCTGTTTAAAATTTGTGTATATATTAATTTTTATTAATCAAAACCCAACTGTAACATATTTATTTAGCTTATATGTCTAAAATTAAGATTTTTTCAGCAAAGGCTAAACCAACAAGTGTTAAATCTGGATGTACTGTATATGCTTGCCAGTTAGTCACTTCAGACCTTTCATAGTAATAATCAAACAGCCTCAATTATCTTTACACTTAGTTAAAAGGACATCCACCTAGAGCATTAACTGGCAAGCTGCGTGTCAGTTTTTGTAAGGATTTTCTTGTCTTTCAACTTATTTTTTTTTATTTGTTCAAGATGTCGTATCAGCTTTTGGATTTGCCAATGTTAAGTCAACTGTTATATTCAAGTCTTGTTTTTTTTAACTCTATTTTTTTATTCATGACTTTTTTATTTTCATTTAATGACATAATTTACTCTTTTTATAGTGAACGTTTTTTGACAGTTATATGAGTAGCTTGTTCAGAGTGCTATATTTAAGTCGTGTCACCTGTGATGAAGCTCAGTTTAGCAGAGAGCTGTAAGTGATTTAAACAAGCTCGGGGGTTTTAGGTCTACTGTGTACAGGAAGCTGTGGTTTAAAACATGGCCTACTAACCACTTTCTCTTCTCCTACAACAGCAAGAGTATATAAGTTGTTTCTTAAAAAAGTTGTTATTCTACAATAAATTCGATTACACAATTCGGCTATAGACTCACTTCAGAACATTATGGAGTTCCCTGCTTTTCGTACAACTTGTACATGAAGTGTAGTAGTAAATAGTAAATAAAAATTTCCTCCTGATTAAACAGCTTTATAGGAAGCATTTTTTTTTCCCACATCGAAAAAAAATAGTTATTTTAATTATAGGTTTACATATTGTGTATTCGTGTGTTTGGCATGTTCAACTACAAAAAAAGCAGACAGGAAGTGGAAAATAGTGTTGCTCTGAGCAACGGTGCATTGGTGCTGATATTCATCCTGTAGATAAGACATTCCATGAAGCTTCCTCGTTTATCCATTAGACAGTTTCTTCAGAGGGATTCGCATTTATCTTTGTTAAGGTCACACATAAATATTTCAAGACGACTGTAAAAGCAAACAATGTTGGACACAAAGAATATAATGTATATTAAACATGAAGACTCCATTTAGTGTTTCAGTGTGCTGTCTAATTGCTTCCTTATTTTTTATTTTAGGAATTGACTTCAAAATCAGGACTATAGAGTTAAATGGAAAGAAAATCAAACTCCAAATATGGTAAGAACTGGTTAAGTGTTTAATTTTTGTTAACTAAAATAAAAATTTGTTTACACTGTAAATCAGACTCAATCACGTCTAATCCAGATGTATGTCCATGTCTTTCTGTTCTATGTAAAATATGCTTGTCTTTGTGTACAGTTCATTTGTACACTCAGCAGACCACAAGCTACAGAATGATGAAGGTTAATGCATACAATGTTTTTTGACAGGAAAGCAAACTGTACACCATGATAAGCTGCTTAGAGCCGAATAACAAACGTCCACAGAACTATGTTGGTAAACAAACTTGAAAACTTTCTGAATATTTGGCCATTTGGGATATGGGTTTGGATGAACGTAAGCAGTTGTTGACCTTGTTCAAGGATGTAAATGACCAGTCTCAGGTGATCTCAGTTACATTAATAACCACTTCTAAGCAAATGGGGGTTATATAACTATTTCTACCACAGTGTAGATTTATAACATGTTGTTGTATCTACATTTCTGGCTTTTGGCAGATGCCCTTATCCATTGTGTCTTACATATTATTGTTATTATCTAACTGAGCAGTTTAATGGGTTTTGGGGGTTGGTCATGGTCTCAGCAGTGCTGGGAATTGAACCCTCGATCTTCTGATGAGCAGTCCAACACTTTAACAACTGAGCTACCACTTCTACCTCTAGCTAGGTGATATTGGTACGTTGTTACCAATATCATCTAAACATCTGTTACATTCTGCTATTGTCTTATTATTTAACATCGTTTAATCATATTATTGAACTACCACCAGTCAGCAAAAGTTATACAGAAAACGTTGTATTTATGATAACTTATCATTAGCTAGAATGTTATAATGCTGTCATAACCCTCCAGTAGATTTCAAAGTTCAAGAGAAATGCTGCCAGGAAACAGGCTGGTCTTCCTGTTGGGGTCACAGTGCTTATAAGTTTGGCCCAGACATCCAATGACTAATGTGAAGGATATGCACACAATAGTGCAGTGAAAATTGTGCCTGCTCTGTTTACAGGATGTGTAGATTGGAAATGGTGGGCTTGGGAAGGGTGGGTCTCTCTCGAAACCAACTAAGAAAAAAATCCGACCATGCATAAGCAAAGGAGTTAATAATGGCCCCAATGTTCTGTCCACTGTATGGTGATTTGTAATGCATGTGCTTTATTCTGGTTGTAGGGACACAGCAGGACAGGAGAGGTTTAGGACCATTACTACGGCATACTACAGAGGAGCCATGGTGAGCTTGTGTCTTTGTTTCTGTCACACTGTAAAAATACCTGTTGATAAATGTGCGATTAATTTACATTTAACAACAATAAAATACATTCAATTAAGCTCTCTCTCTCTCTCTCTCTCTCTCGCTCTCTCTCTCTCTCGCTCTCTTTCTCTTTCTTTCTTTCTCTCCCACACCCTCTCCCCTCTCTATTTTTTTTCTTTCGCATGCTCCCCCTTCTCTCTCCTTCCCCTCTACCAGGGCATTATGTTGGTGTATGATATCACTAGTGAAAAGTCATTTGACAACATTAAAAACTGGATTCGTAACATTGAGGAGGTGAGTTTTGGAAGCCACTGTTACCTAAAGCGAAGTAGCAACAAGATCTGTATAAATACTAAACGCAGCACATTTAATAACTCATCTGATCACTGGTTTTCTTATATATAACCAATGACCAGAAGTCTTAATGCTTAATTATGTCACTTAATTTTCTCACAATATGTTTGGTATTTGTGTCATACAATAAACCCTGCTTTTGTCTCTCGTTGAATTGATGTTTTCACCATCAATGTTTTGAATAAGTTGTGCTATACGCTGTCTTTAGCATGCATCGTCAGACGTAGAGCGGATGATTCTCGGAAATAAATGTGACATGAACGACAAGAGACAGGTGTCTAAGGAGAGAGGAGAGAAGGTAGGTTATTATAACTGGTTACAATGAATATATCACATGAAATGAGTGACATAAGTGTCCTCCTATTTTTTCTTGTTTTATATATGGTTCCAATAACAGACTTCTGATTATTGGCTGATAGATTATTTAATACTGACTTTATTCTAATAAAAGCCAAGTCAGTCAACTTGCTGCAAAATGTTATGTCTAATACTATAATGGGTGTGTACTTTAAGGGGCATACTTAAAGGGACAAAATCGTTTTTTTTGTGTGTGTTTGGGGTTTTAAGATGTTGCATTAAATTGGAGAAAATGATGCAAGTGCAAGTCATTTTGTTCTTAGAAATCTTTACCTAATTCATATGTCAATAACTTACAATTACATTGAAAATACATTTTTGATGCATATGGCACACAAACCAGAAACTCTTCCAGGATTTTAAAAGTCTTTCTGGGTGGGATTTTACCGGAAAACTGTGCCATGTATTTCACATTTTTTTAAGCTTTATGAGGATCAGCTAAATGCCAGATTTGCCAAATAATAAAGTTTATATTATCGTGTTATACATTTCTTAAATGGATGACCTATGGTTGCAAGCTGCATGTCTGTTTTTGTAGGCACATCTTTCATGACTCCAGTCATGACACGGATCAACTTGTAAATGTTTGCCTGTTCATTTAGATGTCAGTTAAACACATTCTTGCATACAGCACAGCCAACACAGGCAATGTCTTTATCCACATATCCATGCAATTTCTCTTCTTAAGTGATTAGCAAATTCAACATTAAACACGGAAACTAAAACCTTCATGAAGAATAAAGATGAAATTGAAGTTAATTTTTATTAATATTTTAACTGCTCTTTATAAAATAATGTTTTTGAATATAAAATAATACGGTTTATGTGATTACTGTCATTTTGCTTAGTTTTATCTAATAGAGATTCAGCATTTCAGGCATGAATTTGCTTCTAATACACACTGAAACAAAATTGCTTGCTTTATTTGCACGCTTCAATTTTTTGTTAACTGTATTATTCTTTATTCTGTTTTCCAGTTGGCAATAGATTATGGAATCAAGTTTTTAGAAACCAGTGCAAAAACTAGCGTAAATGTGGAAGAGGCCTTTTTCACCCTAGCGAGAGACATCATGGCCAGACTTAATAGGAAAATGGTGAGCCATGCATTGAACTACAGGACGGTACCTCTGAGCATCACATGAATAAAAACAACACAAATTGACTAAATTATTATTGTTTGTCTTGGTGTGTAATCCTTTCTCTTCACACCTTTTTTTTCTAGAATGATGGCAGCAATTTGGAAGGAGGGGCACCAATAAAGATCACAGAGAAGCGTTCCAAGAAGCACAGCTTATTTAGGTGCACACTCCTATAACAGACTCCAGTGAGTGAAATGCATCTATGGACTTGATCTCTCTAGCTGAAGAATCAGCTGGTATGGAAGTTCATGTGAGCCTCTACTGAAAGGCATGCGCTCATGTTCTTAATGAACAGGGAGACTCCTGTTCAGACAGACCCCCGGTCGAGTTGACAAAAAGGATGCTGAAAGAGTTTGCAGCTTGTTTCAGAAAAATCTTTAGGGGTTTTTTTTGGACTTTTTTGTGATAATCACGGCACATCTTTTTTTTTTTAATTCTATCAAAGCTTGAATAATTCCTTTTATAGAGCCTTTATTCATATTTTATAAAGATTTTATAAGCATATTGTTAGCATTCTTCTGCTTATACATGTGTATACTGGCAGACAGTTAAATCTCTTAAATCTAGAGTATGACTAGCAAATTGTGTATAAATAAAATGGACATTATAAAGTTTTAAATAGAGGTGGACTTATATTGAAAAATGTCTTTCGGGTTTGTAGCGCAGGGACATAACTATGTATAGCACTGACAGAAACTCCCCACAGTGTGGAGATTCAAATATGGAACATGACAGCTGGAGAGCATGATGGGTAAAAGTACAAGTTTAGTCTGTCTATGTGTCTCTAAAGCAGCAGCCAGTCTAAACAGATCGATGAAGTATATAGCACACACATGTAAAGCCAGGGATCTCACTCTGATCCTGTATTTTTGACACAAAGATCTAGGACAAAGATCGCTGATTTTTCTGTTAAGAGACATTTATTCAAACTAATTAGTCAATGAACAGGTTTTTGAAAGCAGGAAAGTCATTAAACTGTGCTGGACTTAGGTCAAACATAGAAGGGCTATTCACATATATCTCTGGTGACCTAAGTAATCTTAAACACCTTGTGTGTCTGGCAAAGGGTTGCATGTTAGAGATTGACTCCTGGTGAATGGTTTAATATATTTGTATATGAATGTATAGGAAAGCCACTAATGCATGCTTTTATCGATGTATGTATAATGTACTATTAATTTTACATGTTGGCATTCTCACTGCTATGTACATTAACAAACTATCACCTAGTCTTAATGCTGTTTGTTAAAAGCTCAAAGGTTTACATACCTTATAACCTGTGATCTTTATTACTAGTGTGTCTTTGATGAAAAAATATGAATATCAAATAGACATTTGTGTTGCAATGTGTGTTGTTTGGGTAGATTTATGTCCGTATCTTTGTATTCTGTACCCAGTTACATTGCAGAAGTAGCATTTATTTTACTTGTGCCAAATGCTCATAATGTGGTGAATTTGAGGGTAAATGACTGCGAATAGAAGTGATAAATCAAAGTGTTTCAGTTGTATTCATGTTTCAGAAGAAGGAAAGTGTTAAAAATAGTCTGACAGATTGAGTCAGCAATAAAAAAGACATTGCTAAGATTTTTGTTTCCTCATTTTACCATGATGGCTTTAAGAGGCCTTGAAATGTCTGTCTCAGTTTTAGTTATTTATTAAGTATAGTAGCAACCCTGCTTTAACAATTATCTTCCAACACAAGAAAATGTAGCTAATGTAAATAAATCAGTCTTAATGTTAAGACTGGACCTTTGTTGTCAGTGCCATTATAGTGCGTAGATATCTTCAGCTGTCTTTGTAATTCAATAATTTTAAATTAGTTTTTTTGTGATTGGTTATTGTGCTGATATCTGTCAAGTCAGAAAAAAAAAATAGCTTGAACAGCCTAATCATCTAGTGGGCAAATAATGAATTGTTTAAAATAAGAAAGTGTAACCCCTAACCTTTAGTGTGATTTTTATTAATTGTGAAGCTTCTTTTGTACCAATTGTAACCAAAGTAAAACTGCATATTCTTATGTTTCATGTGGGTTTTTTCTTCCCTAATCAAACTTACAGCTAGAATTGTGTACGTGTATTATACGTACTAGACACTAGAGAGCGCTGTCGTGCTTTTAGAAATCAGCTCTTTTTACTACCACACGAAGCGACAAATATCCATTACGTACTTTCACAACTTTCACATTTTTAAGGAACATTAAGAACGATGATTATGCATGTCAGTTAACGAAACAACATATTCATATTAAAGTAAATTAATTAAATAACATTTAAGCAAGAGATTAAAGCCTAATTTTCTAAACCCATTATGTATTTATACATGCAATATATGGAACTGCACATCAGAAGTTATTATTCATGTAATCGTACAATTAAATTAATCACCAAATATTTTCTAGCTGTAATGTAAATAGAACAGTGTTTTATGCTAATAGTTATTGCTGTGGAAAGTTCTTGATTAACTTTGCAATGAAATGGCAGGGTGTAGTTCCACTTCACATCTAATTCTCCAGGATAGCTCTGACTAAGGATTTTTATTGTGTTAAACAAAAATCATCCTAATAATGACCCCAAAAGTCCCAACCCCCCAACCTCTGATCATTTTCTTTCACTCCAACTTTTCTAAACTTTTCCCATGTTTTTTTCCAGAACGCTTAAGGGAACTTCCATATAAACGGCTCTTACTGCTGTAGACTTGGGGCTTGTCTGCACTTTCCCTTAAAGATGTGTGACATTTCGTGTTCCAGCTTTTGGATCTTCCAGGTGAAAACACTCTGTCTTCAGGCAGCAGAAAATGAAAAGAAACAGGGATATCTTCGTGCATGTTCAGCTTTTCATCCTTAACTGAATTTCCCAACATTTCATCCATCTCTTTTGTTTTTTTATAACTTTCCTCTGTATAACCCTCCATATTTAGACTTTCTTGGGAACCATTCTTTTGTCTGTCCTCTTGTTTGATATCGCCAATTCCTATACAACCTACATCTTTTTGAGTTTTTATATCTGTGCTTAGGATATTGGGAACTTCCAGTCTTAGCTGACTCTTAGATATAGGTGCTTCACTTGTTACTGTTGGTTTATTAATTTGGATGTCTGGAAGTGACTGGAGATTAGATTGCACTTTATGGTCAGAGGCAGCACTCCACCGCTGTTTAGTTGAGGATGAGACAAACCCTGTTTGAAGAGAATGAAGCTCTTTGGCTTTGAGCATAAATCTCTCTTTAGCAGTTGTACTGAACATGCTGATGCTCCTAGACCTTTGAACTAAGGTTGGTAAAATATCAGATGTTATTTTGGCTTCTTCACCCTGATCTATAACGTCATCTGTCTTTTTACAAGGGAGACTCCACGTGTTTTTACAAGAGCTTGGACAGTTTCCTACCTTACCCACCTCAAAATTCAGGCTGTATTCATTAGGGTTATAAGTTGTGTTAGATGGCTTCTTTACATTTGCCACTGTCAGTTGGCTTGACCTGGCCTCATCCTTCTCCTTGGTACCTGGACAACCATCTATAGAGCAATGAAGACTGTATCTATCGGTGCTGTTAACACTGCCTGTGCGGAGCAGAGACGAGAAGCCCTTAACAGAGGATTTTTGAGAAGGTGTCCTCTTCACTTCACTACAGTCAATTTCTGTTAGTTTCTCCAAGGCCGTCATCATGCGGGAATAGATATCCTCTAACTGAGCCAGTCTCAGATCCACCGTCTGCAGAGAGGCTTTTATATTGTTTTCTCTTTCATTAAATTCCTCCAGGTGCATGGACATGTTTTCCACCCTGGGAAAAAATCAAATGGTTTGAAAGGTACATATCAGTGAAAAACATCCATCATCTAAACCTTTATATGTGTTACCCAAAGCCTCAACAGATAAACTAGTTTCAAGTCCAGTTTACACTACAATCAGCTTGGATGATTAAAATGTTTCATAGATTTGATTACCTTTCAGATGTTAACCGTATTCTTTCATCATTCGAGGACTGCTGTTCATCTTCCTTCTCTCTAAAGTACTCTTCCACACACTCTTCCTCAAATTCATACAGGCATTTCAGCTCCTCGGAGGTCAAAATAAGCTCTTACATAAAATAAAAGATACTGTGATTAGTCAATGAGACAAGTACCTGCAAACCTTTTATGTTAATTTATTTATAAGTCAATGCAAATGTTAAACAAGTGTTATTTATAACTGAATAATAATTCCTCCAAAGTAGTATTTTTCAGAAGCTCTAGAAGAACGGATGACTCAGTAGTAGTAGGTGAAACTTAGTATGAGACGAATAGTATGTCAGAATACTATGTAGTACATCTGAATTTCATTCATACTACTCATAACAATACTATATAGCAGCGGTTCCCAACAGGGGGGTCCCAACCCACAAGGGGGCCTCAGTGAGCTCTGTGGGGGGTCGCGTCATATTACACTGCACACATCAAGTGACCCAATTCAGATTTTGTGGCAAAGATCGGCTTTGACTCTTGACAGTGTAAGCAGGGACAAAGCACATGGTTTCCGATATTTTCACATTGGATTCAGGCCTCATTCGTATGTGGTAATAAATCAGATATGAATCGGATACGTGCATTAACGTGTGCAGTGTAAGCAGACAGATCAGATTTTCACCTGTCGATGCGAGTCGAACGTTTTTATTGTGCAAAAAAAGTTTTAAAAAGCACAAATGACTTTCTGGTCAAAAAATGAAATGCTATCTCACTAAGTCCTTTGTCTTTTTCATCCAGCTCTCCCTCTTTTTTCTTGCCACAGCTGCAGCAAATTCGTCTCATGAGGATGTAAATGTGGCTAAAGATGATGAGAGGAGGAGGAAGCACTGGTCTGTCATGGAAAGTCATGATCAGCTGATACCGTTGAAACTTCCACACCTGGTTTGAGATGGACTTCACCTCAAAGAATGTGTTACTGTAAGGAATAAAACGATTACTATCTTGGACAATCTCTCTACTAATTCTACTAAATATTTAAAAAAGAAAGCTCTATTTTGGACAATCACACTACAATATATTCTGGTGTAGATCAGTCTGCTTAAATTCCATTTAGTCATATTTGCTTTGTCATATAAGGTTATGTATACAAATATATTTTCTCTAATGATTTGTGCACTTACTTAAACACTGCAATGAGCAAGTTGACAAGAAGGATGTTAGCCACTAGCAAATAGCAGGCCATGATGGCTGGAGTGAGCCACGCACCAGGTATGCAGGGGGGGAGTTTCTTTCCATCCTCATCATACATATTATCTCCACAGGGCGCTGAGGGGAGACCTCAAATCTTAGTTCAGAATAACAGAACTAACTTATTTTAAACAGGATTTAAAAAAGGTTTTTGAAATGTAAAATATACATACGATTTATTTCCATGGCATAAACTGCAATGCGTTCCAGTGCAGAAAATTTAGGGGGATAAGGATGGTACATAAGTGGGGGAAAGCAAGGAAACAGTTACATCAAAATTACGAAATATACCTAAGAAACGCAAACGTGGGGTTAACTGTATATAAAAGTGTTGCATATTTATTGTTCCATTGTTGGAGGCTTTTTACAGACAGTTTAATCTGAAACAGAGCATGATATGCAAATTTGATCATATACTGAACCCAACACTTCCTGTAGGAGGTGAGCTGAGTTTGATTGCACTTAAACTGAACTGCAATTTCTCTAAATTTCAACATTTGTTCAGAATTTGCTGGGCTCCACACTTTTTTTTTGGAAAAGTGTTGTGGCAGATGTAAATGTTGTGGCAGATGCAATATTATAAACACATATACTTTAAGTGGCAGGGGATCTATGTGGAAAGTCTATGGTGGGTTGTGTTGTGTTCTTCATATCACCAGAGTTTGATCAAGTTAGTCAACAGTGCAGGCACAGCAAACATACCCGTGGGATAATACGAGATGTCTCAGACATTATTCTATCATTATTCTATCCTCTAGACTCCATCTCCTTTTTTATACTGTAACTTATGTAAATGAGAAGAGATACATTATAGCCTAACACGCTTATTTACACCACAAACCCAAAGTCCTTAAAATCATTTAAAAATATTTCCCTGATTTCATCTACAGTTTATTAAAAACCACAAGAAATCAATTAGTAAGTACTGCTCTCAGAAAAAAGAATCTTACTATCAATTCTAGTCTTACGGTCTATTGAGTCTGCAAACACCTCTCCATAGATCATCCAGTAAGGCATGTAGAAAATGTTTCGGGCTAATCGCCAGGTGGGTTCTTCGTCTGGGTGGAGGATAGCCTGCCGTGCTACCCCAAAGCTCATAAGGACCACTAACATTATTACCACAAAGTACAACATGTCGATCATCTAAAAAAAACAACAACAATAATGTTACAATTCAGGATTTTTAAAAAATTTTTAGTTTCTTGGATTTACAAATTAAACTTCAAACAATTGCAAAAAGTTATAATTTGCCAAATCCTAGCAACATGGATAGATATTATGTCAATAAAATTGTAAAAACAAAAAGGTTTTTTTGTTTCTTTATTTGTGTTAGCTACACTTACCATCTTGCCTATCATCATGACGTAGGGTCCAAGGTACTTGTTCACCCCAAAAATATCCAACACTCGGATGTACCAGAATATGATGTCCACGCAGTATATAACTCTGCCGTAGCCCATGTAAGGTTCAGGCTGTAGTCGGAGCAGGAGACCCAGCAGGAATGTAGAGATGGCCACCAGGTCTGTAATGTTCCAGTACTCCTCCAGCCACACTTTGATCTTCTGCTTAAGTTTACCAGGCTCTGACATCAGAATCTAGCACAAACACAAACATTGCTGCTTTATATACCCACAACTTACAGTCTCCAAATCAACATCTTTGACAATATTTGTATATGACATAAATCTTGGTGAAGCTTTTTTTTTAGTTGCAGAAATATTCAAACTATGTTTTGGTAACTATTGAACTCACTTTAGATCATGGTTACCATTCATAGTTTGTCCACAGTCAGAGTGACACTATACTATTTTACCAGAATATTTAACACACTTGTAGGTTTTACATGCTGGTTATACATTTACTACATGTTGAAAGATGAAATTTGTAAATTACACATAAAATACTTTAAATAACTATACTTAGAGAACCAGGCTAAAAGAATTTACAAATCACCTGTCTTAATTTCTCTACGCCAAGTGTCAATATGTAGGAAATGACCAGCCATTCTTGAATTGAAGGCCAGCGTTCCATTTTAACCAAGACAATGTAGTTGTACAGCATAAGATACCCGAGGTATGAGATCTGCCCCAAACATATCAGAGCACATTAGATATACAAATTAATGGTACATTAGACTGATACAAAATTACTATGACTACAAATTGACAGTACTTATTTGTTTGTCCATTTCTTTTAAAACATATTTTCTTTTCTCTAATATTTTACTGACAATAACTGGTAGTGGTGGTAATGCTTACTGTAGTAAACCAAAACTTGGTGAATGGAGCATTGTAAAACTCATAAATCTTCCTTCCTATGGGTACATGCCTCAGCTTCTTAGTGCCACTTTCTTCATCGCCTTTCTTTGAATGTGCATTCGTGGTAGTATCCTGAAAGAATATTTGGAATTCAAAAGAGAATAAATAAAATTTTTTAGATAAACTATTGAAAGTGCAGTGAAAAAACTTTATAGTACAGTTGGAATCAGTATAACAGTATAATAAACTACCAAACATAAAAATAGTACCTGATGACACACTGCTGCTGGAATTGGGCTAATACATGAAGCCATGTTTTACTATCAAAACACACTAACAAAATAGAGTCACACCATATTCCTACCTGTCCAAGAGAAATACTGTAGCTATAGCGTCATCTTTCAGACCTTTTACACACAATTTTTAGAATTGAAAGATATCTTATCACTTGTCCGGGATCCAGTGGGATGTAGCAAAATGAGCAAGTGCAAGGTTTTTACTCATGGCTGGTACTCATGTCTGGTAAGCAATCTTCTTTATCCCAAAACTAATAAGACTGAATGTGTTGTTTAAGCATAATTAAAAAAAATTCCTCCTGAGCCATCTCAGTGATAACCTTGATGCAGTTGTGCTTAAGGAAGTGTCAGATCTAGAAATCATGCTGACAACTACATACTACTACTAAATTACATTTTCGCTTGTTTTATTTTTTTTTATTAGATAAAAATGACATTACTAGCAGTGGTGGGCAGTGCATTTGGTGCCTGGGCCTTCAGTGGAGACCTACCTAACTGAAACACCTCTTAATACCACCACTATCATGTCGCAATTATAGAAACTATTAAATACTATACAAAAACGCAGTATAACAGCTTTCCCCCCGTACTTAACACAATGACATCTAATTAATTGGGCTGTTTTAGCTAGAACATTACCCTGCTGGGTCTGATGTCATTATCCTTGTCCTTGGCACCTGTGTTGTCATCTGAGACTTGGTAGCTGTCATCACCCACACGAAAACCCAGAAGCAGGATTAAAGGAGGAAAGATGATCCCTGCGATCACCTAAAAAAAGGTGTTTTTTTAAATTAGAAGCTGTCTAGTACCAAATTATTGTATATTATTGTATGTATTGTTTTCCATAAAGAAACCAAGATACACAGACACTTGAGTTTGATTTGAATGATCCATATCATTAAACAAATAATTACCTTGAGTCCAGGGTTTTTGCCGACCCTCAGGCAGCCCATCCACATGTCAGTAAGCAGCATCTGGCTGCACGTGTGGGCAATGAAATCTCTGTGCTTGGCTGCCACAGCTAGTTTCAGACAGGTGGAGTTACTCCAGTTCTTGAGCTCATATGTCAGCAGCTTCATAGCTACCTGTTCATCATGCTTGTATGCCTGGTCCAGAAGCTCATAGGCCAAACTTCCAAACTCCCTGAAAGTAAAATATAGTACCAAATACAATGTGTAATGGACAGGGTAATTAAGAAAAACGTCTCTAAAACAAGCAACCAATAAAAATAAAGTGAAAAAATGCATGGGAATTTATACAGGACACCAAACAACATTCAGTTTAAAGTGCAAAATGTATTAATCTTTCGAAGCCCAAGAGTATACACAGTTCAATGACATCATCACCCCCAAGTTTTAGCAGAACTTGAAAATCAAAAATTATGAACAATATAGCATTATGCCTCATTGATCTCAAACACATTTTTTCTGATGTCTATTTTTAAAATATTTATTTATATTTAATCATTGTCACTTAGCTCTTAATCAGTAATAAAAGTTCACTTTAAGCAAGGTGGGATATTGTCTGTATGGGATACCAGACCATAGCGCAGCACCATATATTTACACGTATGTTCACAAGTAACTATCAGAATGTTTTTGAAGATGAGAGCCAGAGCATCTTTTTGCCACATTGTATTATACTTACTTTGAGTTGTTATCTAGATCTTGAAATATATCATCCACCAGCTCACTGACAGACAATTGATGGGCCATGGCTTTATAAAGCTTACAGGCCACCAAAGCCTTAGCCATGGCCTCCTCTCCTCTCTGCCATAAGAACAGAGCCATCTTCTGTCTCCTCGTCAGCACGGCCCAAACTATCAGCTCATGGAATGGGTACTGGAATCGGCTGACCTCAGGGTCATCCACGTCAATGTCCACCTCCTCCTCTTTCTTTTTCTTTTTCTTCTTTCCTTTTGGATCATCATCCTACAATTGTAATTAATTAAAAAAATGATAAACTGCTGCATGTTTAGTACAGAGAAGCAAAATAAACACAAACAGCAAAGTATTAACCATACCTCCATCCCAAGAAGTTTAAGAGCCTTTGGCTATAAATGTAAAAATAAAAACATGTTGGACTCTGGTGTGTTGAGACTGTATATACAGACACCTGCTGTTTGCACTCACCCTTTTAAGACCATAAAGGTAGTTGTAAAGGGAACGGAAACTTTTTCTTGTGTAGTTACATCGATAGGCTCCTCCCATAAGGTATTCCATCACTAGGCCAATGTCAATTAATGTAATTTGATAGTCCGGTGGAAGGTTGCCCTAAAATACCAGAGAGGACTCGGTTAAATAAAATGAAAAACTTGGTGGTTGGAAACAAAACAACATAAAAAGAAAGCTAAGAAAAAGGAAAGTGCGGTGATTTTGTGTTGCGCTTCTCTTTTGTCAAAAACGTCCCATGCTCTGCAACTCAAAACTCCATTAGCCACTTAAACATCAACATAAATTTAAGTTAGGATGGAAAATGGATGAATTAAATTTTCCAAACCAGTGTATTGTGCTAGTTTGTCCTAATGCTTATGTTAGATACATAAATAAGTAAGATCTATCCATCCGTCAATTGTCTATACCTACTTATTCCTAATCAGGGTCAAAGGAATCTGCTGGAACCTGTTATCCCAGCTGTCCCCAGTCCATCGCAGGGTCACAGTCGACACACACTTACTATTATGGGCAATTTAGCATCACTAATTAACCTAACATACATGTTTTAGACGGGAGAAAAACCGAGTACCTGGAGTTAACCTATGCATGCTCGGGAAGAACATGTAAACTCCATGAGCTTCTTGCTGTGAAGCAACAAAGCTTATCACTATGCCACCATGCTGCAACTAAGTAAGATCCGGAATTCAAATATAAATCATAACCATTATAAATAAACAAAAATGGTTGTCACTAACCCTCTCCAGTATGTATATATATATTTCAAAATAGCAAATTCTCTATAAATGTATTCTCTTTTAGTGTCTTTATATCAGCAGAAGTATATTTTTTTGTGCAGCCAATATTAAGAACTTACTTTTTTTACGTCTCGTACTACACCATTAAGAGTGTTAACAGGTCCAAGTTTCTAAAGAAATAAAAACTGGCATAAAACAACAGCTAATAAACAAATACGTGTAAACAAAATAAAGAATAAATAGACTTATGTGGCTACCCCCATCAGGGTGGGTAAATGATATTATTCCAGAGGATTATTACGCTCAATTTTATAATTTCTTGTGCAGCTTTTCCAGTGGTGCTTACTGTGTTATATAACTCCTCTAGCCGTGGGATGGTGAGAAAATGGTGAATGTTGACCCCATTTTCAATTAACAGCTTAACAAAATCTACTCGGTCTAGTACAAGTGCATCCATCATTGCTTGCTCCAGTGAGTTGACCTGTGAAGGACAGAGTACCTATAAGGCATGGCTGTCAAAAATTGTATTATTAGCTGCTGTTGTACAAATCAGATTGATTTAATGAAATAATGCTATGGTGAAAGGGTGATATATATTTACCCAGTTGAGTAATTCTAGCTTTCTAGGATCCATTTCCTCTAAAATGTTTGTCTTGGCCTTCCCTCCTTTGTGCCTCCTGCTCTTAGTTGTGCCATGTGATGCTGCAGGAGAACTGTTACCGTTCAGACTTGATGTGGCACTAGCTACAGCACTTGCTGGCTATAAAATGAAAAAAGTTCTCAAAGATCACTGTTTTGGAGCACAATAAATATATGTACTGTTTAACATTGTAGAATATTGAGTTCAAAAATTGGGCTAACTGGAAGATTGTGTCCATAAACAAAGATTTGGTTGCGTGCTATATCCACCCGATTCCAAGCAAGAGCCAAGCTCAGTTGATCTGAGGCTGAGGCATTTGTGCCTAGGATGGTAAAGAACAAACACATTGTCAATTTATGATTAATCCATAATATCTATTTCTAAGTGTGGTGTTTAAGCACCAAGAGCAAGTAGTTCTGGGTTGTTTTTTACTCTGTTAATGTTGTTAGTTTGGCAGGGTACAATTGTCATGTGGACCCTGGCAATTACCTTTTAGTAAAGCCGTTAAAATGGCCATTTCAATGTCCTGCTGTCCTTCTGAACCCATTCGAAAGACTGTTATCTGTATAGATGAATGGATTAAATAAGTAATAAATTATGCCAAGGCTTGTTACATGATAAAAAATGTGCTTAGGTGTGAGTTAAGTATATAAATGCATAATTATATTAAACAATTATATGTCTCTTTATTACATATTAGAAAATTAAAGCTATTTTACAAGCCTAACCAACAAAGGCTTTGTCTCAAGGATGCATGCATATTATATCTGACTAATGCTCTCTACTTAATGGCAAAATAAAGCTTTCCTTGTTTTAGAAGTCTTACATTTAATAGCATTTCCCTGGTGATGCAGTCACATGTGCAAAAATGTTAAGTATGATTAAGCTGGTATGAATATGTGGCATGATGCCAAAGAGCCCAGAGGTCTAGTGTGCACTATTAACCCCCATCTCAGTAATAATCCAGGTCAATTATTTTTTTTATTTTATTCCAAAACAATTTAATGTGGGAATGTGGATGTCTTATATACATGTTACTTATTTTAAAAAAGATATTTCTGAAAAAGATTCACCCTTTATCACATGCCTACAAATCTTTGACATGCTTATATTCATACATGAGTGCAAATAAAAGATCTGTACTATATAATAATTTAAATAAACATTTACTGCATGTTGAAAATTTTTATCTGTTTTTAATGCATTTTATTGTGTATTTAGATATTTTAAAATGCTTTTTTTAACCCATATCCTGAAATATATTGTCAAAGCCTTTTCACTGTAATCAGACCTTAGTGCTTATGGTATTATCCTGGTGTTAAACCTCAGGCTGAACTCTATTTTCATGATTATGGACAAACAAATACACAGTGTTCTATGGTTTATGTATTACAAAATGGTCTATAACAAACTGATTAAAAAGGTCTAAATTTGCATCGCATCCACCGGTAGAAGCGAATACATTTTATATAGACAGTTTTAGGTACTTTATTGATATAATCCATTGGAATCTATTTTGTATGAAATAAAATGTCAGAGTGAAAGAAGGGGTGGACTGAAAATTATGGAGAGACTGAATTCTACCTTTATGTTTTGTTAAAAAATGAGCTTCAACATAAACATGAACGTAAGGGAAGACGGTGGTGCTGCAGTCATCCTTTTTATTATCTATCCCGATAGACGGCAAAGTGGTGTAATTAAAATACTAAATCAAATGTATTAAATGTTCTAAAGGACTCAGTGTCTTATAAAGAACTCATTGAGGGAGATTTTAACAGACTGGTAATAACCCAGAAGTTAAAGCACCTGGTGCTCTGAAAATATCTTGGGATCAGCCTCCATCAGCTGACATACTGCAGGAGCCATTAATAGACTCTTGTTTAAAGCGCTATACATCATCAGAGAATATTGGTCATCAGAGAATATTGACTATGGCATAGTGAAAAGCATTTATTACATTTGATTTACCTTGTAAAGTGTAGAAGTGGTCACAAATATAGTGTCACATATCTATAAACCCTAAAAAATGATTTAAAACTAAAATGTTTACTAAACCCCTCTTGTTAAAGCACACACTGTTTAGGAAAGTAGACTTAGGGAAGTTCACTTTATTCACAAATGATCAAATGAAATGATTCATTTCACACACACAATGGACAAATGAAAATGCAGGACAGTGAAACTCAGGAAAGTGTTTATTTATAAAATATTGCACGCAATATATATATATATATGCAAATATATTTCATCATTTAACAATATTTTAAAAAATGATAAAAAAAATATTTTTCATTAATCTTATAACTCTTAATAGGCTCTGTTACTGTGTACATTTATACCAGTTAGTGTAAAGCATAGTTAAATAAATAGAGTAAGTGTACATACGTATAATATAGATAGTATAAAAAAATTAATGTTGTTTTAAAGAAAAGACCTTAAATTCAAACTTGTGAAACTTTTACTACTTTTAAACTTTTTATAGAACCCAATTAAACATAAGGTTTTATACTTCTGCAATCACTATGTGTCATTTAGTTAAAAGAGTCAAATTAATTATTAATGTTGTAATGTATAAAATGTACTGTACTTAGCAAAGTGCACTCTTAAAATAGGATACACAGAGTTATATAATGTCATTTATGTTTTAGCCTGAGGAACATGTAAGAAGCTAGATAGTTTAAAAAAAGTTTTTTTTCATTTTGTTGTAGGCCTAAAAACGTGTATAAAATTTAAATTATTTGACATTAATAGCTACAAATAAATTTCATACATTAAATTAGAAGACATTTTTTTGCTAATAACTTGTATCACACTTTTACTTACCAGCTCCCTTCTCTTCATACACTCATTGATCATAAGAAAGATCTGCTGCGATTGACTCTTGCTGTAGTTGAAGGTTTTCTGAATGCTTACTAGAAGCTGGTCTCGGGCATCATCACTTAATACCCTAGATATACAAAATGCATGTTTTAATCTACTGATTTACAGCTGTCAATTTCTAATGCATAGATTAAACACTACTCTTACCCTTCATTCTCTGAGTGTTTGTGGGCAAAGGAGAGGATATCTGAAGCTCTGCCACTGCCATCACACACTACTACAGGGACAGGGGGTTCCTCAATCAAGCTTTCTAGCACCACAGTGATCATGTTTGGGCCTCCTTCTACAATCAGGCATACTAGTGGCACACCCTGACCTAAACCTCAGACACAGCAAAACAATTACATCCTAAGATCCGGATTTTGAGGTTGCTGGAATAAGACAACAGTAGTATTATTATACAGTATTATACAGTATTATTATACAAAAATAAGGGGTTACAAAATCTACTAGGTCAGACAGAAAGCACATTTAAGACTTTTTAGAGCTTATGAATTTAAGATTTAATTATTTATTTGTTTTAGTTCATTATACTATGCTTTGACCTAGTTAGCATGTGATGTGAGTGGTGACAGCTGAGCATCCCTTTGCTGTCCCTGCCTTATTCTAAATTCCAGGCATAGGATGACAAAGGGAAACCCACAGGTCACATACAAGAAATTTTCAGTGCAAACAGAATGATGTGTGATCCAATATCTTCCATAACCATCTGTTACAACTGATAGTGTTTAATACAAAATGTAGCACAGCATTGCAGCACTGAGTGTACAATAGATATTTACGAGTGTTAATCTTTTGCAGAGAGATGTGTTTTTCCAGCTGTCTACGCAGTTCGACCTCCGCCCCATACTTCCCACATGTGCCGTTATCACAAAGAATGAAATGAGAGTGGGTGCCGTTGAGAACAGCCAGCTTGCTCAGTGGATTAGACATTGTTTGGTAGGGTCTGGTCACCTGAAAATAAATGCAAACACATTTATTAAAGAAGCAAGTAGAACTCAGCTTTAAGTATGTGTGAAAATAGAAATCTAATAATGGAAATTAGACATACATCTTTTCCAATAAGATCCTCCTTGCTCTCCAGGATCCCCCATGGTGAAATCCCAATGGCACAGACCTTTCCTCTTGATTTAGAGCAATAGTCTTTCAATGCATCTCCCACATGACGGATTACACCTGAGGATTAATATAGAAAAGGGATGTAGGGTATCATATGGCGAGTAAATCATGTTAGTTCTGACTGGTAAATATGCCCACCTGCGTTAATTCCTGCAGTGAAGATCCATGCTCCTGTAGTCACTGCTGCTTTAATCAGCCCTTTGCCAAAGACCTGCTTGAGTCTGGGCTGCAGGTCAAAATTCTGTAGGCCTCCATGAACAGATATAAGGAGCGTGGGCAGATCTAGATGCCAGTCCTTCACCATAAGGTGCAACAAGTTGTCTGGTTTGGTGTCATAAGATACTCTAATGTACTAAAAGAGAGGGTTAATGTTTATTGAACAAATACTTAACTTTACATTTAAACATACGTTAAGAAGTGAGATTAAATATCTGTACCTGTGCCTTGTTGACAAATCCTCCTCCTTGAAACTCAATGGTGCCATATGCGTCAGTGGAAAAGGCCTGTGTGTGTTTAAACACAGTCCACTTTTCCGGATAGGGGTTTACCTGCACTAGCAGGTCCTCCCTTTTTTCAGTTTGGATGGCACCATGTTGGGTCACCAAATGACCACACACACACCTTAATGGAAACAGAATTATTAGTTGTATATAAAAGTGTGTGTATGTTAAAAACTTTATAAAAGGCACATCTTATCAACGCCTCTATTTGCACTATATTTATTTCTGGAGGCTTTCTTACTAACATATAAAGTATATCCAAAATCTCCAAACAAGCTGAATTTCAATAAAAATAATTTAAGCAACACTTCTGTTGCTACTTACAAAAATACTCATTTTTTTGAGTCTGTGATATTTTTTATTATTTCAAGAGTTTCAAAATTTAAAAAGATTTTTAGTGTATTATTTAAGCAAGGTTTACCGAGATGGCTCTTTAGATGGAATGATGTGAATGCATTCTCTTTTTTGAAATGTCCTCTCGATCCAAACCCTCGATACCTGCAAAAAAAGAAAATTTGCTAAATGTACTAAACTATTTAATGTTTTTCACTTATTTGTGGTCTATTTGGTCTAGTACATCATAATAAAACATATTTTTATATATTAATATAAACGCATGTGCTAAAAATAGTGATAGATTGTAAGCATTTTTTTTCCTTAGCTCTCTGTTATTAAGAAAATTAGAATTAAAAAAAAGTGTGTATTTATATACAGAAAACAGGCAGCAGGTCATGTATGTGTAGAAAAAGGGCAGTAGGAGCTGCTAACTACATCATGGCCATATTTGGTTTGACCTAAAATTAATAGTGCATAGCAAATTAGACCTCCGCCTGCTCTGTGCATTGTTATCACCCTCTTTTCTATTTCTAAAAAAAAGATGCATTACAAGAAAGAGTACATTTTTAAAAATGGAAATGTCATCATCCTGCAAAGCTGTTTTTTTTAATTGCGCTCTAATAACTTAATTTTTTTTTTAAATCAAAACTTTTCTTTTAAGTTCAGTCCTATTAAAGATAATAAGTCTTTAAAAGAGCCTGTTCTATACCCAGAACTCACCCCTGCTAATTTTTTGCACAAAGTTATTTGAGATATTTCAACTTCTGATAAATGTCATAACTTCTCATTAGATTTATAAATAAGTTTATTTACAAAGAAGTGCAGTTTAATTATGATAAGCACATTTACACCACAGATTCTATAAATTCAAGCTTTAACTTCAATGCAAAAAATATGTAGACGAAACAGAACATTTACCATGTTATGAACATCTAAAGTACCAATTCTAGTTCATGTCCAAGTATAAACTGCTACATTGTGTTTCCTCAGTTGCAGTAACTGAAAACAAGTCCTACCTGTGCAGCCTATCATGTTAAAAGGAAAGAGTGGAAGAAACCAATGTTCTCAGTTTTCAGCATCAGTGTCCTCTTTTCCTGCTTCTCTGGCCAGGGCAGCTCTGTTTCTCTCAGTGTGTCAGCACCCACTGAATCTTACTGGACATGAAACTTCACCACTTTATGAGGGGCTGTTCATATGATGAGCATGTGAGCAGCCTCTTTGTTCACAGAAAGTCTCATGATTTCAGTTCAAGGTAATCCTTTTGGGAGTCTCATGACCCCTCTCCCTGTGCCTAGAGGGTATTTTCATCCCTTGCTAGAACAAGGGGAGCAGCAAATCTGCTTTGATAGCCCCAACCCCCCCTTCCTGCCTTAATCTTCCAATTCCTGAGATTTCTTTTTTCTGGATTTTCATCTTAGCCAAGCAGCTCAAAGTCAGAGCCTATAATAGAGGAACTGCTACAACTCAACAGAGTAAATGTATTACAAAAACAAAGCAGGAACCGGGGAAAAAAATCAAAGGACATAGCTATAATATATATATTGATGTAGGATAATATGGATATATATATATATAAAAGGATATATAGCTAATATGGTGAGAGTAGCTTCCGAGTTGTCATCATCTAACTTCTCATTTCAACACCCAGTTGCATAATTGAGAGAATTGGGACGGACATTCTATATGGAAAAATCCTCTTGTTAAGAAATGACTGGACTCCAGCTGGAGAAAAGGTCAACGGTTGCTAATTGCACTTAAGCGCTTTTCTATCAAACATGTGATGGTGAAGTAAAACCGACAGATTGCAGTAGAATTAAAGTGTTTTTCTTATTTTCTTAGGTAATCTATAAATAAAAAATAACACACTATACTGACTGACAGAGATCTGAAATATGAGCAGAAATAAATGCGACAACAGTTCTTCTATGGCCTAAAAAAGAGGGAAGGGAATGTTTACATTGGACAGTTGTAGAGCATTTCACTCCATGTTGTATTCTGTATCAATATGTAGTGACAAATAAAAATTGAATTTGAAATAATGCAGATATAGACGCTTTGTGCATGGTCAAAAAGCTGTAATTACAGTATGTCTGAGTGAAAAAAAACAAAGGGTACTAGCTTGTGCATTGTTCAGCTATAGTGACGCACTTATTCAGCTACTTACCCTAGTCGGGCATCGATTTAAACCAAATCCTTTAGAATGCATGACTTCGTTAGTTTTCTGAGAAATTGTACTAACAAAGGAGAATAAATTTTGGTGTGGGGTCAGATCGTTGCAGCAAACAATAATAAGGTATTAACAAACATGTTAACAATCGACAGTATTTAGTATTTATAAGGACATAAGTATAAGCTGTTCTCAAAACAAGAGAACGATTAGCATGATTAGAAATGGTAATGCCAAAAACCGATTATAAAACCTGTAGAAACTTTTAGAGAAGTAAACAAAGAAAAAAAAAGAAAAGGATTGAGAGATTTTAAGCATATCTTTGTACTCTCATTAAAACAATGGGAAATATACATTTAACTCTAGTTTTATGTTAATTAGACGCAAGATGAAAATATCTTGTTACTGCATTGATTTAATCACAGAATTCTTGCATCCTGTTTAAAGTATACAATTCACATACTGAAGGTAAACTGAGAAATGTTTAAGAAGCTTGATATGATAGTATTAGTATATGTGTAAATATCTTTTACAGTACAATAAGCTGAATGTTTGGAAGAGAGTGGTCTGGAGTGGTAATTTCAAGAAGGCAGCATATTTCCACTTATCTGGAAACACGACGTCACACAGAGCCAGGAGTGTGCTGCAATGACAAATTTGATTTAATTTGATGCACTAAATGTGTCTCTTAGTTGTGTCTAAAAAGACTCATGTGTCTGCGTCTTAATTTTAGTTAACTGTTATCACATGAGCACGACAGGCCACTGTTTAGCCTTGGAGTCATAAGATGTAGTTTAATGTGAGCTGTGTATTATTTTTTGTTTCCCCGTTTAGTATCAATGCTTATTTTATGTACAATACTATAATACTGTAATACTGATACTGTGCTACTACATCTCTATGGATGGGCATTTAATTCACTTGGGAATAGTAACACACACTGTGACTAAAGAAAATTAAAATGTTTAACAATCTTCGTTTTACACCACTGCAATCTGTATTTTATAAATTTTATAGCCTCTCTCGTCTCTCTCGCTCTCGCTCTCTCTCGCTCTCTCTCTATCTATATTATTTGTTATAGTTCTTATCAGTTGTGGATGATCTTTTCGGGCCAGACATAAGAAAATAAAATCTTAATCGGACCCGCTGCGTGTTCATTACTCCGTCATGAGAGAAATTAGGATGGAGAGGAATCAAACAGTTTTTTTGTGCTTGGTATTTCGAAATAGTGTAAGGTGTCCCAAAAAAGGGTTAAGCAGGGTCACGTTACCGGTTTGCCTTGGCAACACCCAGCAAAAGGCAACATGTACGCAAAGGGGGCCAGGGGGCGGTGAGGATAGCACAAGTGCTGACACACTGGAACAAAAAAGCTGCGGGACAGGTAAAGCCAGCGTGATGGAAACTTGGACATTAACAGAACATCCACGGGACTTGACACGGGGACAGGGAACCAGAAAGACCACGGACGGACCACGGGACAGGAACCAGGAACAACCACGGGAAGGGACACTGGCCACAGGAACCGAGGACCAGCCGCACGGGGACGGTGCCACGGGTACAGGAAACAGGACAGCTCCACGGGACGGACACGGCACAGTAACCAGTACCAGCCCACGGGACGGGAACGGGACAGGAAACCAGGAAGCCACGGTGACGGGGACAACGGGACAGGAACCAGAACAGCCCACGGGAAGGACGGCACAGGAGAACCACGGACAGCCCACGGGACGGGACACTGGACAGGAACCAGGACAGCCCCAATGACGGGACAGCCAAGGAATCCAGCAGCCCCACGGACGGGCCAGGACAGAAACAAGGTCAGCCCAACGTATGACACGTGAAATGACCTATGGACAGCCCACGGGACGTGACACTGACAGTAACATGACATCCCACTTTACCGTACAGTCACAGTAACCAGGACATCCCAGGGACGGGACACCCGGAACATGAACCTTACATACACACGGAAGGGACACTGGACAGAACCATGACATCCCACGTTTACTTTACACTGAACATTAACCATTACATCCACTTACTGGACAATTGACATTAACCATTGACATCCCCACGTATGTAACTGCACATGAACATTACATCCACTTAATTTACACTTCACATTAACCATTACATCCCACTTTACTTTACACTTCACATTAACCATTACATCCAACTTTACAGACATAAGAAACACAGAAAACACAGAACACAGTAACACAGAAAAATGGAACTACACTTCTTTTCCAAAGCTGTAACCAAAATTAAGCCAGGTTTTAATGACAGCTCCGTAATGCTGTTTTTAGACACAAGAAAAACAAACAAACAAAAAAACAAAAAATGATAAATCCAGACATAGATTGTATTTCTTTAGCGTAGATTAGTTCAGTATGGTGGTTTTATTTTTAAAAAAACATTTATATTGTCATCAATTAAATATTCTTTATAACAAAATATATGTATATGGACCATATGTCAACAGACTACATTGCTAAAACAACTCAATTTGAAATATAATATTTTTGTAATAAAAATATAGCATGTATTTAAAGCCACTCAAAGTCAAAAGAAACACTAAATTCTGTAATTATTCATGAAGGCCGTAGGTGAAAGGGGGTTAAAAATAAAGGAATTCACTGCAATGTATTAAAAGAATTTGCCTAGGGTCATGCAAGATGCAATCTTGTTTGTATACCTTACACTAATTTGTTTAAGAGGTGGAAAAAGCTATTTAAATTTCCCAAAATACACCAGTTTCCTTTAAACAATTAAGTAAATTCCTAATTGTCCAGTTCAAACTATAAACATGCCGCTAAATTTTCTGAATCTGGTCAGTCCTGTTCACTGCCATCTGTTATATAATGACTGACCAACAAATCACCACCACACTTCAGATGAACATGTTTAGGACTCCATCAACAAAGTCTTACCTTCTGGGAGCCAGAGCGACTGATTGAGGCCCTTTTAAACGAGCCACTTGTTTTTCTTGCTCCTCTCTCCATGAGTCTTTCATACACTCATGCACATGCCAAAGATCCAATGTCCTTTTACAATAGCACACAGGTATCTTTATCAGAGCTACAGCAACTATTAATCACAATATTTCTTTCAGCTCAATGCTTCTAACTGACAACAAGGGATAAAAGTCGCATGCTGTCAAGCTCAACACACAGAGCCCATTTCGTCCGCCTGGCACACTATAATCAGGCTTAATGCATCAAGCACTTTGAGGCATTTGATCATAATGGATAGAGATTCCATAAATGGTTAGAAAATATGAACCTATTTTTGGACATGCCTTTAAAAAATTACCTGGTGATTTAGGTAGAAGAGACAAATGACTTAAAAATAGAGGAAATTGAGACAGATCCCACCTGATAAAGTGAACATACATAAACATACAGCTAAATTTATTACATAAGCCTTCATGGCGTTTGATAGACCACTTTTCTTATGCACCCATTTCCTTAAAACACATACACACAGCTAAATTCTGAACACCGCAGCCTTTAGAAACAATCATTTATTCTTATAGTCCACAACTAGTCAACTGTTTTTGTTCTGTTTATTAAGTTAGTATATATTTTGCTTTTTCAATCATTTTTTTTTATATAAAAGGATCATGTATCAAGGGCCAAAATGGTTTAAAACAGGGGCATCCAAAGACCAATTTAGACTTGCAGACTCCCCTGTTAGGATATATGATAGGTCGCCTTGGCTACCAACATACTGCACTTCCCTTTATCCTGTTTTGACGTATTAACTTTGTGTTGATTGTGTTGGATTCTGTAAAGAAAATATTTTATCAGAGCAAACATATGAATTAAATAGTATTTATACATTTATCCATTAAGGGGCTATTGGTCTACATATTTTTAAAAAGTCTGTAATTACTACACAGTTCACCCAACCTACTTGGATAAAATAATTACATGTTAAAGCTGGATTCTTATAAAAACATTTTGGACACCCCTGGTTTAAAAAAAAACAAAACAAGTTCTCCCTCTTCCGGTCATTGTAGTAACTACAATAAATCCTTATGCAGAAATCACAATATACAGTTGTTGTGTGTACATATTGTAGGCAAGACACATATAAATATTGTAGGCAAGACACATATAAATATATATATACATATGTGTGAAGACACTAAGTGAAATACTTCTTTTGAAAACAGTGGGTTTATGAATAATTCTTGTTAATTATGGATAATTGTATTCTTACAAATTTAATTTTGGAAACACTACATTTTGAATTTACTCTTAAGTGGATTTGAGGGTGTTTTTCATCCATCTTTTTCTTCTTCTTCTTCTTCTTCTCTTCTTCTTTTTATTATTTATTATTTTTTATTATTATTATTATTATTATTTTATTATTATTATTATTATTATTATTACATAATGCAGATTAATATTACTACTACTACGATTACTACCTCCACCACCACCAACACTACTACTACTACTACTACTACTACTACTACTATCCACCAGAGGGCGCGCAAGGGGTGCAATTGCTCAAGTGAACGCCACAGAGAGTATATGACCTTATTGCCCTGCTTGTCCTTTTTAGTAATGATTTATATGTTTAAACAATTTAATTTAAAATAATTTAATTTAATTATTTTTTAAACTTGCATTTAAAAAAGTGAATGTGAAATGAATGTGCTTTATTCAGGTAAGACCATAGCAAGAGAACTGGCTGGACTGGAAAGCTAGTTAGAGGTCAGAGTTGAGGGTTTAGCATCAGTCTAATTCATGTCATCCTTGTTAGGTCCTAACAGTGGCAGTCAAAGTCTGGTTGTGTCTTTGTGTTTTGCTCCCAAATTAAGGACGTGTGTGTTAATTGCAAAGGTCAGCACCCGCCCATTGCTGTTTCTGGTTTGACAGTTAGAGGTTAATCCTAATCAATTTTTTTTGGTTTTAGCAAGAATAAGTCCTGACAGGCAGTAATGTGTGCATAAAGGACTATGCTGTTTTTCATGTAAGCCATTGTGATTGTATTGTTGTGATTTCTACTTGTTAATTTGCAAATGTTTTTCCTCTTCATGACATGTCTCATTGCTAAGGACAAGAAAGGTAGAAAATAGGGAACAGCTGTTAGGCAGGTTGAAACCAAAAATTGGGTCCATATGCCATTAAATAAGGTCTAATTTAGGCTTTTGTGTAGCTTGATGTACCAGGATGGAGCAGACAAAAGACAAGAAGAGGGATACGGTTATGTGATCAGATTACATGTGACTGTGGGCTTGCATGGCTAGTCAATAATGCAGCAGGTACAGATCCACCTGGTTGGTATGGAGACAGACTACAAGCCCTTCTGGGACAATGAGTGCATAGTGAGTTCAGTCCCTTAACTGTCTCTCTGTATGAGTTGTATGTTTTGTGTGTGTTTGTAAGAGAGAGACAGAGGGGAGCATGTGAATGCGTCATACATTAATTTTCACCCTGCTAAATTCTGTAATGGTCTTGACAGGAAAACAAAACCACTTTTGGCTTTGCTTTCAATAACGTCAATGTGAGAGTTTTGGGTATGTGGTTTGAGATAAGCATTACCCTGTTTGGGTTTCTCTCTATGCTTATTGAGAATGTATGTCAAGCAGTGAATGTAGCTTGAAAGCATCCAAAAGAGTAAAGAAGGCTTCAGCATGGAAAGGATACTTAGACATGTCAAGACACATCACCCAGCCAGTGTTTGCAAAACGTTCTTTATGTCTGGAAAGTGACACACTGGACATGGACCTGTGTTAACTTAGTCAGTCATATAAGTTATGTATTATATAATAGTAAAAACAAATCAGTTGTGTCCTTCTGTTTTTAAAAAGGCAAAAAAAAAAAAATAACCAGTACACTTTTTGTTGTTTTTTCACATCATACTGGTGTTTAATGGGCCCTGCGTGTATAATCATTATCAGTGTTTACCTCTGCAAACATTTCCTTTTGCATTCCTGGCAACAATGAGGCCACAACATTTGGCAATGTTTTCCTGTTGTCAAGGAACTGTCCAGAACTAACTCAGAGAAAGAAGCTTATGAGCTGATAAAAACCTAGTTAGTTATGCTACCTTAAAGCATTTTTTTTTGTCAAAAATACTTTTAAATCACTGATAATATGCTTTAGAACAAATGATAAAATATGAAAAAATTAACAACAAATGAATGGGTGGGAATATTTTATATTTTTTGTGTTTTTTTTCTTTGTTTTATTTGTTAAAAACAGCAAAAAAAAAAAAATCGAAAGAGACAAAGACATAAATAATTTGACACTGATGCCGAAAGATACTTGCACAGAAAAAATTCTGCTCATTCTACAGTTGTTTCAGAGTTGGGAGGATCACATGTTTTCAGGATGAGAATTTTCAGCAGCTGGTTTTGTCAAGTTGTTGCCACTGAGCAAGTCCTAACAAAGTAGTAAAAAAAAAAAAAAAAGAATAAGGATGACTAAGTGTTTCCTGTGAGCACTGATCAGGGCACAGATGAAGAAAGGAAAAATGAGAGACATAAAGAAATGCATTATATCATTGTTTGTATGTAAAGACAATTGAACCTGCAATAATTTGCAACTATTTGCCAGGGGGGGTTGAACCAACTGAACCAAGCAGGTGTTCTTCATGAAGTGAAACTCCTCCTGTGGTGGTGTGTATATCTTTACAGCTTTAAAGTTGTCAGGCTCTGCCCCTCTTGCACACTTTAAACTGAGATGGGGTGGGGGAAGCTTGGAGTCGGCAGAATTTGAATAGAGCAACAGAAAGGAGGGGGTTTAGGCTCACAAAAGGAGGTGTGGTTCAGAAAACCTATAGATGATAGAAAAAAAATACCACCTGTGATAGGATTAAAGTTTGACCTGAGGCTGTGGTTAAAGCTTAGTCTTGTCATATAAGCACTTTAAAATAAAGCCTAATTTCCGAGCATAAATAAATTTTAGTATAAACGTATATAGTCAAAAATACACAATACAAACATGCAAACACAATGTTGTCTGGATATTTTTCCAGAAAAATAATAAAATAGGGTATACAATTCCATGCAGTGCTATTTTGGACCCATGGTTTTGTCTGTTCAGCTAATTACTGGCCAGAAACTACCAGTTATGACTAAGGTAAGCTTTTTTTTCAACAAACCTTGTCCAGTAAGGACATTTCTATTGGATGGTTTTCAGCATCTCTTTCACCTAACACTGTGTTAAATTTAATAAATATTATTGAACCATCTATGCACGTTCAAACTTTTTACAGAAACTGCAAACTGTTTAAAACTTTCGAAGCAATATTCACCAGAAGCAAACATTTAGAGGTAGAGGGGCTCAGTTCCTCACAAGCTATAAATCCAACCACTTTCCATAACCTTTCACTGGGTCCTATTCTATCCAGCTGAATGTCAATTTATGCTTAACAATGAGATTTTTCTCTCTTTGGTGTGAAGTGTCTCGAACCACTGGGGATTTTAGTAAACTAAGTCTTCTTTGGTCTAACCCTATTTCAAGGTTCAGTTGGAGATGATTTGTCTCACAGATTGCAGAGAAGAGAAAACCTTAAGGTCTTTAGTGCTTGTTTCAGCTGTGTAAACTTCCAGTACCAAACCACAATCCACAGATCTCAATGAGCCAGATGGTGGACCTGAGAAGGCCTGATTTAAGCACATAATTTTCACCACTTTTTTTCCTTGTTGTGTTGTGCCTTTAAAGGACAGTGCAGACATCCATTGCAAAAAGTGTTTCGTTATGTTTTGCTGTTGATACTAAAGATTTTAGCATATTGCCTGGATATTTATGTCACCAGTAAACCGCCGAGAGGAACAATGGTCATTTCCATGTCTGCACGACGACAGAGTTTAAAATAACCCCAGAGTTAAACTGCGCTGTTGTTGAGGATTGTGACTTTTTTTTTTTTTTAATGCAGCTTTTGAACCCCTGTGTTCCCTGCATATGAGAAGAAAAACAAACTTTTGTTCAGTTTTCATTCAGGTCAGCACTTTTCTTCCCAACACTCAGTATTACTCTTTATACAAAAAACTTAGCTGTTAGGATGCAAGATAACATAGCCAGCTATTCTGTTAAAAAGGTGATAGTAAACATACACATAACAGGACAATATTTCTATCACATTTGCAAAATCTTTTTTATTACTACACCTTTGTAAATATGGTATCATTTTAACTGGTGTTAATAAAAAACATCTTAGCTACTAAATGTCATGTTTCTATGAACTAATAAAAACTTGGATAAATGAGCACTTTGTATACATTTACCAGACACCCTTATCTAGAGCGACTTACAATATTCCTTGGTATACAACTGAGCAAATGGAGGTTAAGGGCTGGGAATCAAACCCAGGTCCTCAAGTTGTTAGTCCAACAACTTAACCACTGCGCTACCACTTCCCTCCATATACAAATTCAACATTCATATTTATATATCTTTAGTAAATAATGCACCGTGTTGGGCCATCATATTTGCCTATAATAAATTTTGTTGAGGTTAAACTAGGATAACCAAAATAACCACTACAAATAGTGCTAGCTTTTAGTTAAAAGACGTCAAAGCATTAGCGACAAAAATTATCAGCCAATCAAACTTGGAGAGCTGGTCCTGTGAGTCTACCATGGTGTCCCTTGCTACGCCAGTTTGTCAGGAATTTCCATGGTATGAAAGTAAAACTCAACGAAAAGTAAATGATGGCCACAGTTACTGACCCGCTACACCAGATCTTGTTGGCTGATCTACTAAAATGCTTTTTTAGGTCCACAGAAATAACTGAGAAAGGAAGGAAACCGAAGTTTTTGTGTGCTATTTCAAAGACTGCAACTATAATTGCTGTGAGTGGCTAACAGATAGCACTGAGCACAACAAGCTTTTTGTTTTATGTTTAAGACAATTAATACAAATTCAGGGACATGAAATGATTCTGGTTTTGACCGTCTAACAGTCTAATGCATATTGACAAAATAACGTGAAAATGCAATAATGACATAACATTTTAATTGGAACTAACACAATACTGAAATAGGCATAACATTTTATTGAACTTTAAAACATGGATATACTTAAAATGTAAAGCATGTAATTGTGGGTGCACTGTGTTGCTTACAACAAGAAGCAATATGTCTGTGATCATGCAGGCAGGTTATTATCTAGCTCACAGACAAACAGTGCTGAAACATTCGGGCCAAAGACAATTGCTGTTTATCAAAGGAGCAAGCTTTCTTGAATCATTTGGTTACAGGCCACCGTTAGATTCAAGGATAAGATTCAAAGAGAATGAAGATTACAACATTTAAAAAAAACAACACAGGAGCTACATACCTCATAATGTTGTCCCGATTTCATTAAGTTTACAGAGATAAACATATTTTGCACAAGAAAATATAAATACAACTGTAATACAGCAAAAACCTCGTTGGCTTCTGTTTACAAACATGGCACTCAGCACAAATTCAGTATTTTTTGTCAGCACAAACAAATCCTGTCCTGTGCTTGGATTAGTGAAAATGTTTTGAACCATGAGAAAGCCCCTTTCAGAGACGGTCTACTAGCATCTGTCTAATCTTGCTGATGATAACTGTCTTGCCCTGTATTTATGGGGCCTTATATGTGACTATATTACCTGGAAGTGAGCTGGTTGATCTGTGCTACAGATGGTGCTGAGACCCCCAGCTAATCGGGATGAGTTGAGATAATTGGCTATGATCTAGGTGAGTGCACACAGTCTATAGGACTACCTGCTCTAGTAGGCTTTAGATTATAGACGAGCAGCTTACTACAGGCTGTTCTGAACAAATGTGTCATTAGGAAGTTGCTGATCTTGTAGGTTGGCTGTAGAAATAAAGACATCTGTAGTTCTGAAAACTGCTATTTTACTGAATTAGGAACTAGGGAGCGTTAGTTAAACTGGCATGTCTTAAAATAATGTTCAGTGTATTAAAATGATATTTAATATTTTAGTTAGAAATTGAGATTAGTGGTTTTAAAAGACATAAGATGATGTATTAACCTGTGGGTAGTTTAGTACCACTGTGACTTAAAAAAATCTTATCTTAGACTTTAAAAAATGTTTATGTTCATGCATCCTTACTTTGGGGACGTACTTAGATAATGCTAATTGATGAGGTAAGCACAACATAGTCATCCATCATTTCTTTAATCTATTGTTGTTGATGATAATCTGATATCTTGTACAATCTGACATGAAAACATGTCACACAATGGAATTATCTCATACAGTGTGACAAATACAGAACACCTATTCCTCTTTAGACTTCTCCTTTGGATGTTATTTTAAATAGAGGTGTGTAATCTTGTACACAAATCAGCTTTTTTATGTTCATAATAGCCACAAACTCTTGCTGACAAAATTTGTAGCTAGGTTGACCTTAAATGTTAGCAAGTTGAAGTTTAAGCCTTAGCTAGCACCATCAGGAAGAATGGTGTGTTGCTGGCTGTCCTAATGCTTCTACATGAGGACATGCTATTCTTACAGTTCTTTTTATTAGACTCTTCTTCTGCTTTCTCTTTTTGAGTCTTCCCCAAAAGCAAAATACTGCTAACCAAAATCTCCTTTGATCGACCTACATATTAAAAGCACAATGTTACCTAGCACTAAACATTAAAACAGTAAACGATAAACACTCCCAGTCGAATCAACTCACTCAAAGGGATAATTAGAGTCAGCTGACTGAACACGACTAGGCTTGATTGCAGTGTCGCTCAATGTAAACCTCATGTATCTGGCGGTTAAGTCTAAGACTCAACAAAGCCATTATGGCCTGATTAAAGGAAATGAGCTGAAGTTAAAGTGTACTTGGGTCAACAAACAAGACAATAATCTGAACACAAAAGCAACTCCGTGCCAAAATGTAGAGAAAGCAACCCAATGGACACTTCCTAAATAAAGAAATCAACAATGGCAGAGATTTAATTTGTATGTGGACAATTTGAAGATTCTAAAGTGTTTGCTTTTTGCACAAGGAGATGTGTTACGATTTAAAGGTGGTTAGAGTAGTCAAAATGTTAGTAATTTTAATCGAGTGATAAAATATTGAATAATAAGACTATGTTAGTAGTCAGTTATTTTGATCAGATTAAATGAAGGAAAAATCCTAAATCCAGAAATAAATACTAACAATTGACTACATAAAAATATACACACATAAAAATTTGTTTAAAAAGACAATGTGTGAGATTTTTGAGTAACTTGAAGTAAGGTTAAAGTGCACATATTTGCAATATCATCCTTAAATAGCCATTATCATGAAACTTCCAGGAGCTGGAATTCCTGAATTCTTATGTCATCTTGTTTAGGTGCATAAAAGTCATCGCATTATCTAACTTAGCTAGATTAAATTTGAGTCTGAGGGTGACCTTCTCTCTTTTCGGCCGTTATTTTCCAAACTGAGGGTGCTTTTAAAAATGATGGGTTTCATGTATGTACTTCAGTCGGCTGCAGCTTATTGCCAGACTCGCCATCTCATCGTACATAACATGATGGAAAATATAATGATAAAATCTACATTTTCATAAGTAGCGTTTTAATATTAACATAGGAACGCCACCAAATGTTAAAGTACATTTTACAGATTAAAAATTAACCTAAGTGACTGTAAATGTAAGGCTTGTTAAACCTCTTTAAAGTATTTTAATCAAGTAAATGTAATTAAGTGCATATAACATGTTATTGCTTATCTTTTAAAATATCATTTTAAAGGTCTGACAAACTCGAAATGACTGGACATGTTATTAGAGAAAAATAATCAGCTAATACTATGGAGATATTCAAATGATTACAATTTATTACTAAATGGCACGTGATTATGTTAAACTGTTATAGTTTAAGTGAAAGCTTCTTTATTACTGACTTTATAGCGGCCTAAAATTCTCCCTTATTAGCATTTGTTTTCTCTTCACAGTTCCGCCCCTTTATCAATGATTCTATACTTTTCTTTTGCATATAACACTTTAATATTTGGGGATACAAATTAAACTGAACTGAGTGTGTTAGTGAGTGTTTAATATTGTCTTATTTGATTTGATTCTGTAAAGCTGCTTTGACACAATTTCTATTGTTAAAAAGTGCTATATAAATAAAGGTGACTTGGCTTATTGTTTATTTTTAGTTTTAGATTGTCTTAGTAGTAGGTTGTCTAGTCATATACACGAGACCCACAAGTAAACGATGTGCTATTGAAGATTCAATAACATACTGTATTTAACCAAGCATATTACTATAAACCTACATACATATGCATTAACACATTCTGAACAGACATTTTTGAGATTTCAACAGGAATGTGGTATAAGCAATAATAGAATAAATTATAAAATGACAAGCACTTATTTAATTTAGGCATGTCTAAAACGTTTAACTACTGGATGAATTATCGCTCGTCTAACTAGTAAGCGGGTTTCATTTAATCTGGTTATTACTCTATTATCTTTTGTCAAAAAGGTGTTATTTTTTAGAGACTAAGAAACAAGTTCTAGATGTAATCATAAGGCGTGTACTGTTTACCTTGTTTAACTTGAATAGACTATATCCACCCAGAATGTTCTTAGAAGACAACTATAACATGCATATGTGTATTTTATGTAATTATTTTTGTAAGAATTCACTGATTTACTTGTGTCCAGTAAAACCTTGTCTTTAAATGTGAGCATGTGCAGTTGAAAAAAAACCCGGTATCATTATTATGTTGACAGTACAGTATGTACCCGTGTGAAGATAATATCAATAACAACAAAGAAATAAAACGTGTGTCTCTCACACTCCATGACTCAAAGTCTTAGAACACACACTTGTCATTCCAGTTCTGTTCGTGTGCCTCTGTCTGGTACAAAGCCAGAACACTCGCCCTCCTAAGGGGTTGATGTCTCACTCATAATTATCAGTGGGCGTGTTTGGAGTTGCTCTATAATTTGCATGGTGCCTGTCGTCTGGGTGAGGCTGTGCTGAGCCATAGAGCACTGGTGTTGATCACCGAGGCCTGTAATTGCTGGTTTAATAAACTACACAGAACTGGGAGGTATACAGATATGCCACATGAGAAAATCTTCTCCCTAAACATTGCTGACAACACCAGGTATCGCTTAGCTTTTTGGTAAATGACACAAAATGATTCTTGTGGGGTTTTTTGTAAAAACAAATCATGCATTGCGTAGGGTCACTGGTATATAACATTGAACCATAAGAGGAAGTGGTTAGATGTGCGTCAACACCTACTCTTTGTTCCCTCTTACTGAAAATCAAGTGGTGTGCAGATATACTTGCATGGAAAATAAACTTCAACAGCATGATAAGTTTGGGTAATAATGCAATAAAGATATTTAAATTGACATGGTTGGTTTGGGTTTGGTGCAGCAAGCTAAGGCCCCCACTTTGCAAAACATTGAGGCTGGCAACTTAGTAAATTACCTCCCTCTGTCTGTCTATTCCACTGACTCCCTTCCTCCTACTTCTCACTATCCTCCCTTTTCCCCGAAGGCTGTTCTAAGCTCCCATTGCAACTCAGCTTCATGCTGTACTATGAATCCTGTGAATGGGGGAAGGGATGGGGTCACTATTGTGTAGGGTTGCCACCATTTATACACAAAATAATGGGGCACCCATTGCAACAAGGGTTGCATGCCCCAGGGCCGCGATGACAACAAGCCTGATAAAGTGCTTGTGGTTATAAATCACCAATGGATATTACAATATACATCCATTTTTAATTGAAATCAGTGTTAACTGATGCTAATCAACCTAACATACATGTTTTTGGACTGTGGGAGGAAACCCGCAGTACCCACAGTAAACCCACGCAAGCACGGGGAGAACATGCAAACTCCACACAAATAGGCCCCTGCCCGGGAACCCAACCGGGGCCTTTTTTGCTGTGAGGCAACAGTGCTTAACACTTAGCCACCATGTTAAATAGGCAGCATATTAAATCTAATAAAAACAATTAGAAAATTATTGAATTACTGTTGTTACACTATCTGCCCTTAAGATGATTGTGATTTAAGAATTCTTGAAAAGAATTGTAAGATGGTGCTTTGATTCCTGTAAGATTTAGCATTGCGGGAATATCGATGCATACACTAATTGTGCAAATCTTGTCACGCTAGTCAGTTATTTTGTGTTCACTTTCGGTTTAGCTCTAAACTTTCAAAGCATCTTTGCCAATCGTCACTGCCAAGACTGAACTCTGGCCTGAACTAATGATGGCAGCGAATAGTAACAGAGAAAAAGTAGTATCAGTCTTCAAAAAATACGGATAGGATGGTTTGCAGCATGAATGCTGCACAACTTAAAAATATAGAAAAAGGTGTTCTGTAAGAGACACGCTGTTTCATTCTTAATTTTTAAAGGACTGGTGGCAACCCTACAATGGTCAGTTTAGCTGCTTTGCTGGGCATCATGGGCCGAGTCTGTTTCAATTATAAATACAAAACTTAGTATTTGACTTTAAATCGACTATTGTACTGTTTGTAGTGTTTGCATGTTTTAACTTTTAGAATAGCACACCAAATGTTTGTCACTTGTGTAATATCCTATCCTCAGGGCAAATGTTTTCACTGGCTAATTGCGAAATAGAGGGTGTTATCTGTTTATGCCACAGCTTTCCAGTCAGCTCAAATGCTTCATTTGTTTTAAAACTAACAGGCACTTGGTTGTGTCAATCAAAACAACTTGATATGTCTTATTACACTGCCTATGTTGTGTATACTTAATCAGAGATGCAGAAATGTTGTCATTCTAACATGTTCTATCTAAATTTATATAACTGTAAAGTTATCATGCTGCAACCCAGCTACACTTTGACCCTTTTCTGCTCCAGAGAGATGACACAGGATTACTTTCATGCATGCAAGGACAAGGCTGACTAAGACAAGCTGGTTTATCTTTAAAAGCCGCAGACAGTTTAACTCAGTTTTGGATGAATTCCAGTCTCAAATTTTGTAGTCATCATTTATAAAACAGTTTTTAAGTTGTGACTTGTGCATATTGATACACATTTTGACTGCTAGAACATCCAAAAACAGGAACAAAGGAAAGCATAGAGCTGTTTATTAAGCAGGAATGATATTACATCATAATACTGACATGGCATTTCCATACTGAATCCACAAATGCAAAATTCACAATTTATTTTTAACATTAGTATCCCAAATATTTCCAATATAACCTTCAATAACATATCCTATATGTTTCCAATATAACCTTCAATAACATACCCTATATATTTCTCATATAACCTTTAATAATGTTAGTATCCCATATATTTCCAATATAACCTTCAATAATATAGCCTATATGTTTCTAATATAACCTTCAATAATGTATCCTATATGTTTCCAATAGAACCTTCGATAACGTATCCTATGTTTCCAATAGAACTTTCAATAACGTATCCTATGTTTCCAATAGAACCTTCAATAACATATCCTATATGTTTCCAATGGAACCTTCAATAACATGTTTCCAATAGAACTTTCAATAAGGTATCATATATGTTTCCAATAAAACCTTCAATAACATTTCCTTTATGTTTCCAATAGAACCTTCAATAACATATCCTGTATGTTTTCTTATAGAACCTTCAATAGCGTGTCCTAAATGTATCCAATATAACCTTTATTAACGTAACCTAAAAAAGCCTTAAACTATTGAAAAATTATTTTTAACTATGCACAAATACATAAGAGCTGCATTGGTTTCACACTGCTGCCACTGCTGACTTTGTGTTTCGTAACTGTGTATGTGGCTGCGCTGCGTGCGCGCCCGCGTGCTGAGTCCCATCGCGTGTCTAGCGCGGCACTCAGAGCACAATCCTGTGACGCAAGGGGAGCTATTAATATCACAAGAACGGGATGTTCTCGGCAGCGCCGGGTTCACCAGAGGACAAACGCTGAACGACGGTTGGGGACTGTTGCGCATTGGTTTTTGCAGTACTGTGCAAGTAGAATGACGTCTGTACGTCATGTGTTTTGGTCTGCTTGATGTGAGGAAAAGCGAAGCGAGGCCATTCGGACGGCTGGGGCAAAGCGGAAGGCGCACTGGCCGCGTTAACACACTGTAAGCCCCGCCCACCCGTGAACCCCGTGCCTTGTTGCTCTCCGATCAAAACAACCACAAGAACACGCGTGCGCGCGCGTGTGAGAGGGTGTGTGTCTGTGTGTGTTTGTGAGCTGCACATAAGGGCTACACTTTATTTCAGGTACTTACCCGAGTTATTGCAAGCATGTAAGTGCACATTGACATACATATGTATACACACCCAAATACACGCCTGTACCAAATTGTTGGCGCCCGTAACGAGAACGGTTCATTAAAAGTAAACAGCCTAAAGTATGAGCAATCTATGATTTACACTATGTAGTTTCGGTTCGAAAATGTCACTGCTAATACATTGGTACCTGAGTAGGAGGAATACTCAAATGACATGTTTTAAGAAAAGGGCTAAAGGGTGATAAAGAAAGATAGGGGAAGGGGGTGTAAGGGTGGATTCTGTTAACAGAGCAGACAGCCGGCTGTGTTTTTCATGAGTCAGGTAATAAATATTTAAAAACTGTTGATAAATACCATTGCAACAATCAGGGCTATACAAGGAAGTTTAAAAGGGTTAAAACCGTTTAAATAATGAAGGAAAGTGGTGGCTCATGGTTAAGGTGGTGAACTACCAACCTGAAGATTGTGGGATCAATTCCCAGCTTCACCAAGCCACTGCCCCCAATTGCTCAGTTGTATAAATGAGATAAATGTAAGTCGCTCTGGATAAGGGCATCTGCCAAATGCTGTAAATAATGCATTGGGATGGAAACATTTTATTAAGCCTTAAATACATAACATGATTGAGAAATTGATTAAATTCTTTTCAAATATTTTTGTTAATTCATCCATTGTAAGTATGTAGGATACAGGGATGTGGTGAATCTGGAGTCAGTTTTTGGGAACATTGGGGATGGTGCAGGACTACACCCAGGATGTGACACCCCTCCCACACCCATGCACACCTGGGTCCTTTTTAATAGCTACAAGAAAAACCAGAGAGCCCAGAAGACATTAATGCCGGCAAATGGTGACCACATAGACTTAAGAGCTTATATTTTTAAAGATTTGTTCTTTACCGTATTTCTTTCAGTCTACAAGCCATCAAGTTGTAAATATCTATAATAAATACAATTATTTCAGAAAGAATAATACACATATATATACATTTTGGAAAGTTATTCTGAAGTTTACTCTGTGGAGTTACAAATTACTCTTTGTAATTATTTGATTACTTGTTAGTAAAAAAAATAATTTGAATGTTAGCAGTGATAGAAATGTTATTTCTATCACTGCTAGTGACACAGATTAAACATTCAGTTTTTCTTTTATAAGAAAATGGTATTTACCATCACCCTGCACACATGAGAAGCAAACCCACAGGTGCTGCATATGTGGGAAAAGGTTGTATTTTTCCCTTTTGAGGCATCCTTAATGGCATGTTCACATGCACCAATCCCCAGCAGTATTATAATTGCACGTTGCATGGATACGCTGCAGCACAATTAGGAATACTACGATTCTTATCCTGTTGAGTTTATTACATGTTTTTTTCCTGTGTTTTACATGCACCAGTTAACAATTAATGCTGAATCCTGATTAATGTACTTAGATAGAATATATAATAGAATGGGTTTTCCGTACATGACTCTACATACAGTGCTCATGCTGGCCTCCTGGCCTGAACATCCATAAAATTCCCAAGACTCACACATGTGCTAACAGCTGCAATACTCATTTCAGATTTGTTCAGGCTTGTTAGTCAATGAAGATATATTAATATGGACATAAGTCTGTAACCATACAGTTGAAATACATACTAATATAGAATAAATATAAGGCTGTATAAAAGTCAACTTTACTAACTAGTCAGTGTTGTTGGGTTTTTAAGTTTTACTTAATTTCTTACGTACAAGATCCATTTTTTCGTCAGGCTACTTTTTTTGCACTACATCTTTATAGGTATGATTTGAACACAATGATATTATAAACAGAGTTTATTCTAAAAATTAACTATTATTATTATTATTATTATTTTTAAATTAACAACTCATTAAGATCATTTAAGATGTACTTACTACAGGTAAACAGTGTGGGGAATTACATTTATTTAGTATTACTAGGAAATCCTTAATTGAAGATCCATATAGTTAAAGTGATTCGTATGTAACCTTTTTGGAAAGCTATTAACTAACTAAAAAAAACCTTCAAAGAATTTTGTTTTTTCTATAAAATGTACAGTCCTGTCTATCCTATTTTGATCTGACTAGTTCTTTTGGATGTATCAGAATTCTGTTGATATAGTTATATAAAAGATATGAAAAAGGGTACTGAAAACGTGCCCCCATGTGTTCCTTCTGACCTACATTCTTTGCAGAGTAGCAAGTTATGAAATATAATTATTAGAATTCCAAATTAATTTCCTAAATGTATTGTACTTTAAACTGAATTTGTTATGTGGATTTGGAGTCTTAAACTAATTACCAGATAACTTTCAGGTAAAGGCAGGGCTGTTAAGCTTATCCAATAGTACATTGTTGCCACATGCCCCAAGGTCAGACTAGTTTGAATAAACAAGGCAAAGAAGGCTTTTATCTACTCTCTCATTTGATGTGTAAATGCAATTTATAAGGGAAGAGAAGTATAGCGTGAGTGGAAATACAGGTGTTTTATTGCAACCCAACAAGACTCAACAAGACCTATTGCACTTACCCACTCCATCAGTTCACATTTCAGTGCTTTCTATAGAGACAAGGCATAGGACATAGGTCTGAAAATAATCGTGACCTTTTCCTTTCGGTGGTGTTGTATAAGTTCGGTGATGTATCCAGCATTGTCGACCGTCACAAGTACATTATTATTAAGGTTGTGCATTGGCAAAGAACTCACGATATGAGACATGGGTTAATTACAATATAATGACAATATACTGTACAATATGATAATATTGAAATAGATTGCAATACTTTAAATTTGAAAAGTGAAACAAATAGCTAAAAACAAAACAAATACAACGCGAGAAGTGCCCTTATTTTTTTTCGCCATGCTTGCTCCCTGGACAACAGTCATGATGGCTTCAGTTAGTATTAACATAAACATAATTTAGTTTAAAATGTAATTTAAATATGTGTCCTTTCCAGGGGTTAGAATAATGATAAACTATCGTGGAAAAATATTACACTAATTAGCCGTATCGATACCTTTAAACAGCTCTAATTATTATTAACCACAATTAGCATACAAGCTTACCATATAACTATTTCTGCCTAATCACAATTTAGACAACCAGTGTGGGAAATGTAGTCATGTCCATCTTGTTTATTTTATGGTCACAGCAATCTTAGAGATTCTATGGGATGGATGTACATCTGGGGTCCATTCTTATCTCATGTGTGCCATACTTTGAGTTCTCCTAGCACTACTACACAGTTACACAGTCTAAACTTGTTTGTCTTTGACTCTGACACATTCTGACGTGGCTTTATTTGAGTCACATAGCTTACCTTGGTCAGAGAGCTGTTAAAACCTGACTGACAGAAAGTTTAGCTCTCACTATAAAAAACCCCCACAAAAAACATCTAATCTAAAGTGTCTTTTCTTGTCTATATTTGGTTGTTTATATTTCAGGGAATGTTTAGCTTTAGACTAGTTGGTTAAGCACTTCTTAATTCTGCCTGTTCTTATATTTTACAATATCTGGTTAAAAAAGGTGCTAGTAAAATGAAACATTTGCAGCATTTACATTTGCAGCATTTGACAGACACTCTTATCCAGAGCAACTTATATCTATTTTTATTATACAGTGGAGCAAGTGGGGGTTTAGGGCCTTGCTTAGGGGTCCAACAGTGGTGTAATTGTAATTGGAAGAGCACCTGAAACACATGTAATCTATGTCTGTTTAAAATGCTGAATAGGAAAACATCAGCATGTGTAATGATTAACGGGTAAAATGGGGGTTGGTAATAAGAGGCCCTCTTAACAGTGGTGTTAAAATGTGGAGACGGTTGTGCTCATGAAGACAAATACAGCCTGGGGGAGGGGCAGGGGGAGTGAAAGTACTAGTATTACTGTGTGAGCATGCGTGCATGTGTGTGATGTGGGCACTCCTTTTTCTGTTTAAATGTCGAACAAAGCCTTTCACATGAAAAGCTATCTCTTTCCCTGCCTACTGTTCTGAAAGCAGTCTTGCTGTTTCTTGCACAGTATCTATGACTTATACACAGCTCAGACAGTATGGTCTCTGATCAGAGCAAAATGCAGACAAAATGCAGGAAGAGAGTATTTGCGCCCTTGATGGGAAACGAGACATTTCTCAACAATGACAGAACGAAGCTAAACCACAAGAAGTAAACAACCTCTGGGTCTCATGTACATAAAGCGCTATGCATTGACATTTCAATGCTGTATGCTTCTATTTAACACATAAACAAAACATCCATTATCTAAGACGACTAAACTCAAGAAAACATGAGACTATGCTTGTCGTCAGAGTTAGAAAAATTGCTCTAGGTAAAGTAACATTGCTTTATAACCTTCAGCAATCTGATTTGCTGGTCAAGTCATCAGAGAATGCTGACATGTTGTATGGAAAAATGCAGCCTGTAAGTAATTACGATAAACACCTGAAGTGCTGTTTATTTTAAGTGATTTTCCCTGAAACAGCTGGAAGAAAATCTTACACACAACCCACATACAATTTTCCCGTTAGTTAATTTAGCTTCATGCCATGTAAAGAAACATTATTCATCTGTTTTTCGCCTCACTCCACAGTAAGTGCATCGTTGTTGTTGACATAAGATGACCCCATACGGCCATGTTAGTATCAGCATATTGGTCTGTATCATCATAGGCTCGGATGGACAGTTTAACACAACAGTGCTTATAGCTGGCAGTCTCAGTATAAAAGGTTACATTATCCAGAGCGACTTACAATATTCCTTGTTATACAACTGAGGGTTAAGGGCCTTGCTCAGGGGTCCAACAGTGGTGGCTTGCCAGAGCTGGGAATCGAACCCACAACCTTCAGGTTGGTAATCCAACACCTTAACCATGAGCCACCACTTCCCACATTATTAGATGTAAGCTAAGTCATGAACTTTAAAGGAAAATTAGTTTCCAAAACTTTATAAATCAGCTCTAACCATTAAAATAGCAAATCGAGACCAATTCTTTCCCTCAAGGGGTCATGTAGTAGGAGAGATCACACCCAGCATCAAACTTTTTTAGTATTGTGTGAGCTTAGCTCATCAGTAAGAGCCACACAGTGGGGTGTGTGTGGGTAATGTGAGAAGTATTTGGAATTTCTTACTGTATTTTCTGTACAGTAATTGCTTATTCCTTTTTTTTCCTGTATGTATTGTCTGTTCTTATTATCTTATCATTATGAGGAGTCACTACCATACTATTTTGTCTATATGGATGAACTAACACACTACTGACACTTTCATTCTCTGGGACTGTAAAGACAAATACATTTATAATAAAATAACAGATTCAGATAAAAAAAAAAAACATAGACATGCAGTAACATGGTACTGTTTTTTTTCACCCGTTTTGCCTGCTGTGACTGTTAAAGACAAACATAAGCATTTTCCCCTTCATACTGAGGCAGCCATCTCATGAAAAAGGAACTGCCCCCATGTTGTTGTCCTGTCATGGAGTGCGCCTCTAAAGAACCACATGAAATGCAAGATCACCCAGTCCTTGTGGTGAAAGAATATGTAAAGTAATACAGACAGATGGCCCTCTGAATTCAGGAACTTTCCAGAGCCTTTTGTGAACAAAACTGTGAGAGTACACACTTTCCCACAGGAGAGATGCACAGCACTTGTGTTTGAGTGTACGCAACTGCATCCTTGCTTTTCCTCTCAAATGTTACCCCCAATTTACGGTTGATTTAAAAAACAGAACACATTCTGGAATTTTCTACTGATTTTGGCTTCTTATTGCTTCCTTGTTTCAAATAATTAAAACAGCACTATAAAAGTTGCTTTGTATAAAGACATAGGTGAAAGTAAAACTTAGATTAACTTAGAAGCAGACTCGAAACTAAATTCAAACCGTTTACTTATCTTTTTACTATCTTTTTTATTAAGTTGTGTATTTTTCACTGTGTACTTTTTTAAAATGTACTTTTATAACACGTCCAGCTCTTTATCTTCTATCAGATTACTTAAACAATTTCCAGTCTGCCTTCTTAAAACACTACTTCCTTATGACTGCTTAACAGAATTACACAGACGTTTTTTATCTAACAGCACCAGGTAAACATTTTGTTATGCAAGACACACTGAAGGCAGTGAACCACATCACTCGATAGACACGTTTACTGCTAAGTCATTTATTACCTAATTTCCACAAGTAAATAACTAAGAAGTTAAAACAAAACTGTGGCACTTAGCCAGACTTTTTGCTTGCTTAGCCTGACATGTTCATTTCTTGATTTTGGTTTCCGTTTTATAATCCAGATTTTATAATCCAATTTGTTAATATATTTTCTTATCAGTTGCAGTATGTTTTACATAAGAAAGTAAACAAGCATAATAAATTGTACTGTTGTTAGAACTGGTAATATTGAACGAATACCTAATAACATATAATGACAACAATTACACCATTAATGTATTGTGTAAATATAAGAAATAAAAAACATGTTTTGGTGTCATTTGGAAAAAGTGCTTTTAATGATGTGTGTTAAACACATTTTACAGTTTATGATAGCACTGCACAAGAACTTGTTTATCAAATAATGCCAACATGCGTTTTATTATGCGTATTATGTCATTTTTAGGTGCATCCAGTTGGCAGATTGTTTTCTGGTAGCCAGCTGACCTGGACTGGATTGACTCGATACGAGACCAGGTGTTAAAATAATCATATAGTAACAAACTAGGTAACTAAAGAAATAAACGCCGCGGCGCTTTTGTAGGGTACATGATAGGAGCACTATGAAGTACAGTGTTCTCTGGTTTGGGATGGATGCGTGTACACTTTGGTGAAGTTTGAGCCGGTGCACTTTGGGACACTGTAACGGGCCAATGAGCTGGCGCGTGCTGTGACGACACTCTGGCCCACCACGCCCCCAGCGTGGATACCGACAGCTCGACTCAGAGCCGAGCACAATACTGTCACTTTACGTGGGTATGGACTTTTCGGCCACGATGGGGAGTTTTTATATTCAGGCAACACAAGTTGATCAGTGTGTCTCAGCCTGAACGACCAGCTCTAAAGTGAGCAAACGAGCTGTGCAGCGCCGTAACGTTTCCTACCACCGCGTGCTTTTTCGTCAAGATGTCAGGTTTCTTGAAAAGCCGGTAACGACACAAAGTGAGTTTGCTGAATGTTCAGCATCACACAAAGAGGATCTGCGACGGAGTTCAGCGATTTCGACAAGTGTCATTTCGCTTTTGCATATGTTCTAACGAAACATCGGGGCATTTTTATTTGGTGTGTTTAACAAAATGGAACATTTCGCAGCAGAGTGCCTTGTGTCTATGTCCAGCCGTGCAATTGTTCACGGTCCTAAAGGGAACAGGGAGATCCGACCTGAAACTGCGGCTGCACCCAAGACTGGAGAAGACACCATGGAGGCGTTAGTGAAGGACAACTCCTCTCTTTTTGTCGTGGCCCGAATTCTGGCCGATTTCAATCAGCAGAGTCCTACTAATTTTGCCGAGCAGGCAAAAACAAAAGAAGAAATCATGCCACCAACCCGAGAGGATGGAAACTCTGCCACACCTACCGCCGTCCCTGCCGACTCTGCCCTTAAACAAAGAGGCAAGCGATGGAGGGCTCGCGCTGAGCAGGAGTCCCCACAGAAAAAGCACAAATGCCACTATTCTGGCTGCGAAAAAGTTTATGGCAAATCATCACATCTCAAAGCTCACCTAAGGACACATACAGGTCAGTTTACATCGCAGCGAGTGCGTTTGTCATTTTGCAGCTCAGATACCGAACCACGGTTGGGATAATTATCTTCGAGTTTTAATCTTCGAGGATTTAGAGAAAAAAAATGTAAATCTACCACGCTGCACATTTCACTGCCAATAAAGACACGATGCTGGTCCGAGCATGTTTGTTGCTTAGATAATCTAAAGAAGACAAATTGCAGAAATACAAGTCCGCAACCAAAAGTAGGTTAAGATGTTATTTAATTGTGAGTCTCGAAGTCGTAAATAACGTCACGCCCACAGTAGAAGCCGAAAGTCTATATAGCAACAGTTTCCCACTGATTTAACCCACACATCCGGTGCTGTCTTTAAGAATGAGCTCACTTTTTGCAGTAACTCTTATTAGAGCTGGTGTGTGTAGGAGGTGTTCGGGTACAGCATGTCCCAAACAAGTGCTGGAACTCGATGCAGAACTAGCGCGCGGTTCCCACTCGTCCTTTACTACAAGGAGAGACAGTAAACAAAACCTCGCGTAACCTATTATTAATACACACAAACCCGCCTGTAAAAAAAAAAAAAGTTGTGTCCAAAAGCCTTCACTTTTTGGGAAGCTCGTTTTTTCCCTAAAAATAAAGTTGCTAATACTAGAAGGTCACCAAGCAGATAACGTTAGCTAACAGCGGAGCAATGCGCGCGACGCCTCCCGCAATGCCGCGGTCATCCCACGGCCCTTTTTTTGATACTGCTGATAATCCAAACCATGCAAAGACTAATAAATTCGCAGAAAAATAAAAAAGGGGTGGGGGTCGTCTAAAGTTGTGTAGATGTGGGTGCTTCTTAAGCCCTTTGTTGTGAAGTGCCACACCCCCGCGCGCTACACTGCCAGCTGATCTGGCCAGCAACAGACTCAGCTAGACGAGCTCCGAGAGAGCGGAACACAAGCACACACACACACACACACACACAAAACACACATACTCACACAGAGCACCACCCTTCAGCTGCACATCTAAAGCTTTGTGCATTAAAAATATTCTTTATATATGCAAGTTATATATGCTTATAGAGTAACTGTTTAAGTTGTTATATTTTATCATTATGGTCCCCACTTAACTGTTTTTCCTACTACAAAGACATCCCACCCCTAGAAAAAAAAGACTAGCACCACAGTAAAGCACATCTGGCATAATAAAAGTATAGTTTACCAACATAGGCTTTTCACTGGTGTAGTTGGCAGAGAACACACCCATTTTAGATGAGCATGGCCATGGCACACCCTTTTCATATGCGACACGGAGTGCAGACAGGATGCACCATGTGAGCAGCAGTGGAAAGCTTTTTTTTATTTTATTTTTGAAGCTTTTAGTTGTAAGAATAAACAAAAACACAGAGTCAGGCTAATCATGAAACAACTCCTCAAGCGAATTAATTAATTAACTGATATGTATTACTATTAGATAACTTTCCCACCTCTCATTTTGCTTATCTTCATTCTTTGCATATACATTGTGTATTCTTTTGTTGTGTATAGCTTTCTATATCAGAATATAGCCACATATTTAGAGTTCACACAAAGTGACTGATATAATGCACCACATGATATAACCACAGTCGGTGGAATGTGGTCTGTCATATGTGTGACTCCTGATTTTTCTTGGCCCTTGCTTAACTTCCAGACCTGCAATTGGGTGGTGTTCTGGCTAAATAATGAGTCCCATTTGTTTTGGTAATCAGGCAATGTGGGTCACTTGAGTTCATCAGCTCAGGCTCTGCCAAAATGCTATGTGCACCCAGTCTTTTCCAAAGCACTCAGCAGATTTTCCCTCAGTCCCGACCAATAGATCAAAGAGAAAATGGATTCCTGCTAAACACCACTGTCTAAAAGAAGGGGGAACACTGTGTTATGAAAACAAACCGGTGAGCCAAGCAGGCTGGAGTCCTTATTTGACTTAAGCAACACCCTGAACTCTGCGCCGACTCTGGTTTGAACTTTACGTTGGAACATTTGTCTTCCAGAATATGAAACTGGGCACAGCTCTGTTTCTCCCAGAATTAAAGACATATAAATGGAGCTAAGGATTTTTTAGATGACTCACTGTATCATTGCAGATGTTATTGATATGAGGTCATATTGGAATGCAGAACTGCCCCCCCCCCAATTGTGTATATACTGTTTGTGCACTCTCTGCTGTGGAAAAGCTGGGAAGCTGGGTGTGAGAACGGAGATTTTATGATGGTGCTTGAGCATATGTACTATTGTGATGAAATGCTTGCTTAAATGATGTGACGGAGGGTGTGACTCGCTGCTTTGAAAAGACTGCAGTGCTATATGTATTGAAATGCAAATAATGTGAGAATACTGTTAAATGTTAAAAGTAATCTAAAAAAAGTAGGGGAAGTGTTTGTTTTTGGTAGTTGCAGGACAGTGAGACTATGCTTTATCATTGATTATTCTAACATCTAGCCAACAGGGTTTAAAGCATAATTAGCGACTATATTTCTTTAAGCACTATTAAAATTGAGTTTATGCACATTGATATCCATGCATCAGGACAGTATGCAAATTTATTACATTGACCGTTTTAGCTTTAGGGTGTTTGTTTAGTATAATTGAACAATGAGTGTGAAGTTTGCCAAGCCATTCTCTGGAAATTCTGTGGTGAACTATGGCCACAAAATGTTCCCAAAGATAAGGTTAGCAGAATAACCTTGAGGTGGTTTACCAAGAAATCTGTTTCAGCTGAGATTGACTGTACAGCCAGGCTTTAGTTGATAGCCTGAATATAGAAGTTAAATAGAACATAGCTTGAATATGAAGTGAAACATTACTAATTTTTTGAACGAGAACAGTCGACATCATTCCCTTTCTAATCTTTTTCCTTTATTATAGATGTTTGTATTTCGATCACATCACAGGTTTAACATTAGAAAAACATAATTTGGTCAACTTTATACCAATCTAAAACAACTGGGGAGAAATAAATTACCAAAATCTTTGGACCTTTAACCTTAATTCTTAAACAAGCTCAAGATTTCCAGATAAAAAAAACTTTTAGCCTACAGATTGAAAAAACAATGTAGGAGAAAATCTAAAAGATACGTGCTGTACATGGCTCATAAATCATGATCACCTACACAGATGAATGTGTTGTCTTACCTGTAGGGTAAAAATGCTTGCAGGTTGCAGTTGAGAGAATTCTCAGTTCTGTAAAACTGAAGTGAAGAAAGCCTATAGTACTGCTTTGGTGCACTATGAACATATGAGGAGATGGGTGGGGATCCATAGGGAAACATTCCGGTACATTTAATATTTAAAGTGACATTTTTGTCTTTGAAAGTTCATACAGTTCACAAATGTGTTTAATTAGCCATCCCAAGGTCTTGTTTTCTCATAAAAAAGGGTACATAGTTTATATATGATCAAATAATTACTATCAACATAATTCAGTCTGGATCATTTCCATGATGATATATGTCTTATATAGATTAAGCTAATTTATGCAGTGGTGGGTGTTTAAATGTTAATCATGTTAATTACGAAAGAGTTTTATTAATTAGTTTTCATCATGTTAGGTATAATGAAATGGCAAGTCTGGAGATGTTGTTGTCTGAAGTACGGAGGTGAAACCTGCTCGTATTTATTTTCAGTTTGGAAAATAATGTCCAAAGATATCAGTACAGACAGGACAGCCATAGACTCTTGCTATGTGTACAAAACAAGTTGACATATCAGCATAGAGGAATTCCAGCTCCAACCTGGGTAAACATGTTGCAGTATATTTCCTTATATTAACTTCTTAATGGTTCTTCTGTTTTGTTTTGGTTTTTTTTGGGGGTTTTTTTCATATATTTTAGTAGTTGATTGTGGGATTTTTTTTTGGATTGGGGTTTTTCCCTTTATTTAATCAGATTCAAAGTTACTAGTAACTTACTACTAGAGTAGCCATATCATTCAATACGTTATTACTATTACCTAAATAAATATTTGTACAACTTCTTAAGCTAATTAATTAATTAATATTTTACTGTTATTTGAGTAATTAATTTAAAAAATTGCTTTACTTAGGATTTGGCTACTTTACTCACCTGTGTCTATGTAATTGTCTAAACAAACATACCAACATAGGTCAAAGTTTGTCGAGTGTAAAAGACATGACGTTTTCAAGTGTGCATGCTGAATACAATTAGCCCACTATACTAGGTGTGTTTGCCAGGCTTACACAAGTTGAGGGTTTAAGGTTACCAGACAGATTTGTCTAAAAACGTAAAGGTGGGTTGTGTGTTCCCTTCCCACTAAACCACTTGGCCATAGCTATGAAAAACTGGAAAGCAATAAGTTGAGGACAATACTGACCAAGCACGAAAGGACACGATGTTCAACCTGGTGACTTTATTCCGAATCTCAATAAGGTTGCAATGCTTATGTGTTTATACCCAAACTGCTATGTCTATAAAGCCAAGTAAAATGCCTGTCTTACCATGCTAAAATTTAATAACATGAATAATGTCACGTCATGTCATAAAATGTGATTAGTGTAGACAAATTGAAGTTTCTGCGTGCTCATTAAATGTCTTGTGTGCTAAGAGGCACTTCTTATCCTCATGATTTCCAATGTTCCTGTCAAAATGCCATGTTCTGTCCGCTTCAATTCTTGATTTACAAGTACTCATACAATCAAGCCAAAATAGATGTTACACAGATAATTTGCTTTCTTGTTCTTTCACTAAGTTCCTGAAAGCTCCCTGTGGCATTGTGTTCTTAGACACCATCATGACAAACCTTCTTTAAACCTAACCACAGACAGAAACATGGCTATGCATGTTCATCAAAATAATGACACCTCTTCATTTATGAAAAATATGACGTTTAGATAATGCCTTGGAGGTGTAATAGAACATATTTTGATTCCTAGTTCCCACTGTTTCTTACCATTCACACAGCACTGGGCTCACATATCCTTTGGGTAAGTTTGTAAGAACTATATAGAAACCACTTTGTACCTCCCACCAACTTAGCCTTGTCTGTGTTCCCTAGCTTCCAGGGCTTTAAGAAAATGAGTTGCTAAGGTGTTATTTAACTGGCAGGGCCTTACCTTCCTTGCCCTCAAGTTGCATGTGACTCAAGGGTGTTTTTTATTTTAAACCTTTCTGATGATTCATAGAGCGACCAGTGGAAGGTCTTTCACAATACTTAGCAGGGTTAGGATGGGGGATAAGTTTATGTCAATGCCCAATCACCTCCCCCCTGTTGATTTAGGTCATCTGTGCAACTGCAGCCTGGTTATTTGGACGTTAAGAAAACATAGAGAGAGTATATGTGTATATACACTGTATATGTGTCTTTTTTTAATTGTCTGCCAGATTCCCAACGTGTCCATTATATTTCAAGTAACTGTAGCCTGGAGGATGCCTGACGCCTCCTCTGTCGATGCATTTTAAGAGTAAGATTGAGTGGTGCGTTGTGTCAGGGGTGGTTATGGCACACATAAAAAGGCGCGTTCAAATTTGATGGGAAGCGGCTTCAGGAATGAGGAAGGAGGCGGAGCATTGCTCTACTGTTTCACATTCGGAGTAAGGTCGCATTTACCAAGCGTGCGTATCAAGTGACCCTATTCCGATTTTTTTCGCCAATGTGGCACAGATGGGATATGACATCATTACACAATGACAGTACATCTACCCTGGGTTATTTTGCCGTGGATAGTGTAAATGCAGATATCTGATATAAATTGGAATTGTGCAATAAGACGCCTGCAGTGTAAATGTGTCCCAAAAATACATTCTTCTGTATGCTTTCAGAACGTCAGTGGGAAGGCTGATAAATGTCTGTATCTTTTAGCCCTTTCTTGATCAAACACTGTGTTTTTTCAGATTGTACTATATGCACATCTCAGGGTGTTCCCTATTTATGCCGGTATTTCTGTAGATAACAACAGCTCCTAATAACTGCAGTTGTCTATGTGCCCTTGGTTAACCAGGCTTAAAAGGCTTAGCCCTCAGTTTGCAGCAAAGATAGCCTGTTAGGCATTTATAGTGCCAGCAGCTAATTAATAAGACTAATATGATAAGGTGTAGAATTCTGCCTACCCTTCTTTTGTCTCTGCAAAGAAGAAAGATGCTAAATAACACGTACGCCCTTGACTCGCTGGTGCAGTTGAATTTTTTGAGTACTATAGATAGTGGGTGGAGTAAGATATTGCTATCACAAATGGCATACTAAAATGGCTAACAGTATAGACCCTCCTAGTACACACAAACTATAATGCTATTGTTTATACGCAGGCAGCACTGACCCTGAAAGATAAGGCATGCAGATCACCAATTTAAAACGGTTGTCACGTCACCTCTCAACAGTAACACCCCATTACATTTTCCAACTCTTCTACAAAAATTAAATGCACATTTTAAACCAGTAAAGATGACTTGAGGCCCTTTTAGCGGTTTGTCTGTGTGGTTCTACAGACCCTCCCCCATTCTCCCATTCCCGTGTGCACACAAACACACACTGGCACACAAGGTGTGATTCATAGATGTATTTTGCCATCTTCCTTCTGTCTGTGTTAGTATATAGGCTAAATCACACAAGAAACTTTTAATTTTGTCAGCAAAAAACTACAAATCTGCATTTGTTCACACAGTGTGTGGTGGGTAATGCTTTTACTTCCTGATAAATTAAACACAGCCGTGGATTTATTACCAGTGGCTCTTGTGCCAGTGTTTGTGGTTTTTGGTCTCTATGGTATATTTGGCCACACTGAGCTCATTTTTTTGGCTTGTTGCACTGGGAGGTGGGTGTGACCCACATCTTTGTCCTGGTGTGGTTATAGCATTAAACTGCAGGCACTCCCATAATGACTGACTGATGAACTTGCATTGTGTCATAAAGCTACCGCTGCAGAAGTGACACGCAGACTGATTTGAAACTGCATAACACTGTATTATCTGTTAATGATGAGGATTTGGGATCGACAAACTGGTCTTGGTCTAGAACAAAAAGGCAGGCTACACCCCATGTAGAAGCTGCAGCTTCCACAGCAGTCTTGTCATTAACCCACTGTGGAGAAGTGCGGTTTGCTGGTTCCTGCCTGGCTTTCAGCCACATCTATAAACCCAGGAATAAATTATATCCCTCTGATGAGTGCTGCTACTATGCTTGTGGTGCCGGTCTGGGACTCGCATTTAGCTTGGCCTGCTATGAATATGACTAGGCTTGCTCAGTGAAGCTCAATGTGGTGATCGTTGTGTTCTTTATCCCGAAGAGTCTAACCAGTATCTGATCATTCAAGCTTACTTTATAACGACATCAAACTACGATTATAGGTAAAATTAATGCTGGTTAGATAGATATGGATTTGTCTTGGACATTTTTGGCTTATATGTAATATGTCTTTGGTAATGCTAGCTGCCCTGTTGTCTGCTTAGTAAATCCAGCTAACCACAGACATAAGTTACTGATCCAGGCTAGCTGGCCTTAATCCACATATAAAAATACATTGAGTGTAAGTAAATTTTGGGTAAATCTATTCCAAATGGCATACTCCGACAAAAATGTGTTTTCTGACTCTAATTATTTGCAGATATCAATCAATGTGAATTAATCTTCCTCTCTCTCTCATCACAGCAGAAATGCCTTTTTACAGAATTTGTTTTAGATAACTATTGTGTCTAGTCCTCTGGATTTAAAATTGTGCCCTGGGAAGTATACTTTCACTACACTAAGTCTTATAATACTGAACAGCCAGGAATGGTTCATTAGATCTCTAGTCGTTTATGTCTGACTACTTGCTTTGCTGCCTCACTTTCCTGCTGTCCTTCAAGGCTCACGGATGAAGAAGCTGCTGGAATTTTATCTTTGCTCATCCTAGAACAGGTGACTGATGTTAAGGTCTGTGGGGCGTCTTTGAGTCTCACTTAGCGTTGCTCAGATACAAGGCTGATCAGATGTCCATAGAGCAGACGGTTGGCCTCAAAGGGCCTCTCTCTTCTTTCGCACTAATCTATCGAAAAAGCAGGACTGTTCAATTGAGGAAAGATCTGTCAGGTTATGGCTAATCATGTTTTGGACAATCAAAACTTTTATCCATATGATAAAGAAATTACTTACTCAATGTATCATTGTCTATACCAGAAGTAACTGGGTCACCATTTTTGTTAGCGGAGAGTGCACAACAAAAGTCTTTCATAATTACTTGTGCTTAGAAATAAAGGGACACACAGTCTGACTGGCTTCCTGCCAGGGAGAATTGAGCATGCAACCCATGTAATGCAGCATCTAGCCAGCACCCTCCTGACATCTTTAAAAATATAAAGCAGTAAAAGAAAAGGCTAAAAGAGATGTGCTTTATGAAAAGATACTGAAGTGGGTGGGGCAGGACAGTGCAGCACATTTCCATAATGGTGGCCTTTCCATTATTTTTTCCACAGAAACAAAAGAAGGATCTCTCCAAAGACCTCTGACAGTAACTCTCTTTATTCTAGGGATTCTGCAACAGTCCAGCATCAGTGTTGTCCTTACAAATAAGTCTGTTAGTCAGGTAAATAACATGTAAACCAACCTTTGTTAGTGTGAATGTTACTCTGTGTCCTTATGGTCACAGATGGACACACAGTCAGATAAGCCTGAGCTCAGCAGTTCTTCTGAATGGACAGCTTGCACTTGTTTCAGATGTGTGCTGAAACCACATGACACCATTGTGCTTTACCTGTATACATACACACACAAGGTCCCTAATCATTCAGGAGCGTTCTAGACACTAACCATTGATAGTCGCACAAAGAAATAGCAGCTAGGGTGCGCTCCAGAGTTAATGTGCTCTGGAATAATCAGGAATTTAATCTGCAGTTAAATCGCTATTGCTACTGCTGGTGTGGCACGTTTTCAGTCCCCCACACTCTTTAGGTGGTTTCATTTCCTCTTATTTTTATGCTTTATTCTCTCTTTTAAATAGGAGTTTGTCGTTCCAACACACACACTGGTTTCAGTGTGCTTTCTACGGATATTGTGCTGTTGAACAGGACGTATCGGTCCTGATCATCTTTCTTATGGCTAGTAAAATATTTATGTTATTGGCTCAGTTTTCCTCTGAGGCCATTTAAAGATACATAGAAACTGTTTGAGTTGTTTTATTAATATATTCTTATTTGAATAACTATGTGCAAATACACTGTTTATTATTAATCCTGCAGATTATTAGTTATTTTTGGTGTCTTTAGTAAATCGGAATAAATCATGTTTCTGTTAATGTTAATGTCTGAGACAGGCAGTACGAAATGCAAACTAATATGAGTCACATTTTCTGATGAATTCACCAGTATATATCTGATGAAATACCAGGGAGGAGAAATTAATATTGAGTGTGAATGGACGCTCATGTATATGTGTAGCAAATGAGGATTCCCTGGTGGATTGTTAGCACCAGAACTAGACATTAGAGACGTTCTGCCATGAGTTGTAGGAGCTGTTATGACCATGCTTATTTGTGAGTTTGATCAACTACCATTGGGGAGAGTATGGACTTAGAAGGTTTGATTATCCAGACAGTGTTGTTTATGTTTTTCTGTTTTTAGCATATGTGTGTGTGTGTGAGAGAGAGATAGTGTGTGTGTGTGTGTGTGTGTGTACTCAAAGTCTGTGAACAGAGGCGAAAGGGGAACTCCACTCAGTCTGTCTGCACAAGAATGGCAGGACATGAATCCAGACTAGTCTGGTATAGACATTGCCGCTTTACAGCTATTTTGCTGTGGGGGGTGGGGAGGGACACAATGTCTTATGGCTATCTAGCATCATACTAAATGCATTTTGGAGCAGCACAGTCATTTTCCACTGGGACTTATGGGAAAACTACAAAACAAAAACAGTTAAACTGGCCTGTCTGGCCCTCTTTATAAATTTCCTGCTTTTCCTTGCATAATGACTACAAAGTCAGATTTGTTTATATTCACCACTACTTCAGTTTTAAAGTCTCTGGAGATAGCTTTAGGCTGATAATTACAGCAAATACACATTATTATACATATCTGCAATTAAGCCTTTACAACGGTAATAAGCACTTCTAAAAGAATTAGAACAGTAGGAGCTACTGTGCAAGGTAAACAAAGAAGTAAGTCTGGCATCATATTCTTTGTAGATTAGTGTAAAGTCTTATTTTAATTTTTTAACATGAGAGGGACAAGTGTTTAATTGACCTCATGTGTAGACTCGCTCACAGTTACGGGACAGGGTAGCACTTTTCACATCTAAATCCTCTTTAATTAGTCCCTGACCGAATTCTGAACTTTTTTCCATCTGGGGTTTTTAACATTCTATACAGTCAGTATAGCATATCATACATAGTGTATGTGTTATTTGTTGCCTGCTTTTGCCACACCAAAGTTAACAAGTGAAAACTTTTCACCGACTCTTCTTCGGCTGCAGGACTAATGAGAAAGATCCAATGCATTCTCTGCAGCACATCAAAAATGCTGAAAAAGCATGAGATCCTTTATATTTGCATGCAGGGTTCATTTGCAATCCACATGCTGAATGAGATGGTTAAACCCTGGAGTGACCCTTGTGAGAATGCGCTTTTGCCACAGTGTTTAATCTCTGTTATGATCCATTAAGTCCTATAGTTGGAGCTAGACAGCTTGTCTTTGTGCTGAGAGGAAGCTCAACGTCACAAAATGGCTGTATATGTCTGGCTTGAAACACTTCATCTAATAGCCAAACTAAGCTAGCCTAAACCACTGTAACAGAAACAGTGGCCAATTCTGTTAGATGATTGTATGGATTCAGGTAGGGAAAAATGAACTTGACATAAATAGGCAAGGTTTACCAAATCAGGATGTCTGCAGTTGTTTAATGGGGGCCATATGGGATACAACTTGGATTAGGAGGTTGCTAAAAGAACCCTTTGTCCACATAAGGGTAGGAAAAACTGCTAGGGTAACATCAGCTGGCACAGATTTCTCCTATGTTAGCAGTGTATGAGCTAATGACTTGTAGCCTACTTAAAATCTCTGTATTGGATTGGACATAACTGTCAAATGAAAATCAGACCTGAGGCATCTCACTTCACTTTTTACCATTAACCTGTTTCTGTATTTTCATTATTTTTGTATAAAGAACACCTAGTTTTATTTTTATTTATTATTATTGTTTTGTTGGGGTAAGTAAATACTGACAGCTGTGTGTGTTTGTTTGTGATGCAGGAGAAAGGCCCTTCCCCTGCACCTGGCCTGACTGCAGTAAGAAGTTTGCTCGCTCCGATGAGCTGGCACGTCACTATCGCACACACACTGGAGAAAAGAAGTTTGGTTGCCCATTGTGTGACAAGCGCTTTATGCGCAGCGACCACCTGATGAAGCACGCTCGCCGCCACTCCGACTTTCAGCCAGCCATGCTGAAAAGGCAACAAGGAAGCAGCACCAGTCTAAACAGTGCGAGCAGCATGCGACCCGGATCGCTGAGCGACTACAGCCGCTCGGATGCCTCCAGCCCCACACTCAGCCCCACACTCAGCCCAGCCAACTCGCCTTAAACCCGCCTGCACTTTCCGCCCTCTGCCCTTTGCAGCTCATTGCAGTTTTTTTTAAACTAAATTTTTCTGGTCCATCAAAAGTAGTGATGTTGCACACTTGTCAGCCATCAACTCTTTTGCTAAAGCTTTCGCTTGCTGTGGTGTACTCTACTGTACATAACCGCTTCCTGTAGCACCGTTTTATTTGTCTCACCAACTACATAAAAAAGAAAAGCAGAGAAGTAAAATGACTTTTTCCAGATGGCAATATTTACATGTTGTACCATATGTCTGTATTTTTTATAGCCTTTGGCCTCAGCCAGTTTCCATTGCATTTTTGTTGCTCTCTTTTTATCAAATCTGTTCAAATGAACAAAAATGTAGACATAATCAACAGGTTAAAATTCGTTTTTTTTGTCTTTAATTTATGACGGGTTAGGGGGAGTGGCGCATACACACCTCAGGATTCTACACAGATGTTTTTCTTTACTTCTCCTTTAATATTCACACTGACTGCACAATACAAGCATCACTTTACTTTAAAATTCAACAGGGGTTGAATTTTGTGCCCTGCTCAGGGATGGCCTTGTTAGCTTGAAAGAATGAACATGAAGAGACAACATACACAAAACAGCCTTACACATAACACACAGAAAATGCACTCTTCCCTTTGTCTTTTTTATTGGTTTTAACATTATTTGAAAGTAGTACTTGGTTTAATAGTCATAAATACCCAAAATCTGATTAGGCTGTAAGACGTGGTACTCCACGAGAATTGGTAGTAGAATATAATAGAAGTCATTGTGTATTCAGACTGGAAGTAATTATTTTTATTTGTAACATTGCTATCTCTAATAATCTTTTTTCTATAAAACTGTGAGGGTTCTTCTGGATAGGTCCTCGTTTTACATTTTATAGTGGGATAAATCTTTTTTTTTTTTTTTTTTTTTTTTTTTTTTTGTCTAGATCTGACTTGTTCATTTCATCTTGAAGGCAAAAAAATGTTTGAAAGTAGATTTAAACCACTATTATATGTGTGCGTGTTTGTGTGTCTGTGTGTGCTCATACAATAGTGTGTTGGATTCAAACCTTTCTTTTGATTTTTATTTATTTAATATTTTTTTACATTATACACTGCACATGCCTGTGTAACCTTTTGGCTCAATTGTGGTGAATTGTCATCCTGATGTTATTGTGTGCCACATTTTAGGGCAGAGCTGTGTTCAGACAGTAAGGACAGATACAGGTTACTTAAAAACAAGGTGAAAAGTCAGATTTAAGCCATTAAGCAGTAGTCTACAGAAAATCCCTACACTGTGTGAATGTAGGTGAGAAAACATTACATGCCATTACATGTACCACTTTCTCAATTAGGAGACTACATCTCACTGCGCTCCTTACAGGACTGAACCAAATCCCCTAAAATGTGGAGGATAAAGTTTTAAAGCAGCAGCACTGCACCATAAAGACTGCACATGCAACAGCTTCAGGTTTTTCTTTTCACAACAATACAAGTTTAACTGCAAGGGACTGGATCCTTCTGGGGTTTTACATCGTCTGATCTTTTTTTTTTTTTAGAAAATAGAATAAAAAGGAAAAGCACAAAGAAGAAACCACCAAAGACTAGAAGGTATAAAGGGGTCCACCAGTGATCTCTAGAGCTGGGGGAAGGGAGATATATTGGCAGTCTCAGGTAACGACAGATGCCTCAGCCATGTGACCTTAACCACCTTACACATTGCCACCTGCCGCTTATGAAACGGCTAAGATTGAACACAGGTTATTCATAGCATGCTAAAGAGTCACCTTAATAGCGCTATCCTAAGCGTGCTTTTGTCAATCCTTCTAGAAAAAGGCATTAGAGGATGGATCAAGTGTTGAAGGATGTCCCAAGGGTCTTTGTTTTAGCAAATTAAATAAAGCCTGGAGGTCTTCAGCATGGGGCAAACTGGGCTGGTTGGCTGGGGCAGTAATGGGAAATTGTAACCTGCCTAAAAAAACAGCAGTTATCTTGACGAAGCAGGAAAGACAGTGCGGACCCCGAGGGAGCCAGATAAAGACATGGGCTTTATCATGAGTTGAACAGTTCAGCAGAAAAGACAGCCAGTCATCTTTTCCCTCTGGCTCGCCTCTGGAACACAGTGCTTCACTCCCATGTGTGCTGCTTCTCTTCCCGCCCACCCGCTATTTGCAAATGGAGAAAAGAGCATCCCGTCATCTATCAGTGTTTTGTGAATGCTGCAGAGTGATGGATCTTATTTTATTGGACACCATCGTCATTTAGGGACACTGAATTTCAGAAGCAAGAAAGTGGATTGAAGTAGTAAAGGGCTTGTGAACCATAAAAAAGGGTTATGGTAGCAATTAAAATTTCAAGCATATCCTGTCCTGATCTGGAGTTCTAAATCCATGGAAAACAAAATAAGGATACATTTACTGTTTTTCCATTGCTAAGACCTTCCAGACTTGACTCCAGACAAACCTTCCACTTTTCTTTGAATAACTGACGAGGCCGCACTTAGTTTTATAACTCTACAGACTTTTTTTTTTTTTTTTTGCATATTCAGACCTCTACACAGACTTTTTTACAGCCGTAGTAACACTTATCTATACAGACAGTGTTGCTGCTCAACACATTACCTCATTATACCATTACAGCAGCTGCTTTCAAACTTGATCCTCATTGGACAGGGGGCATTAGACTCATGAAATATTGTGGCTACCAGATCCATTCAGAAATGAATACATATCATTAAGGCAAACAGTAGTTTACCATCCTCTACTTATTGAAGCTTGGGGGGATGTATAGATGACTGGCCCAAGATGTAGATATGTGTGAGAAAGTGGTCTTATGTTTCTACAAGCCATTTCTCTCGACTATGCCTCATCAGCTCAGGCCAGAAGCTCCTAGAACCTGCCATGAATAGAGGCACCACTGTTTAAACTATTTTGGCCTCACATACATACACACACACACACACACACACACACATACACCTTAATGCACATGCTCGTTTACTCATCTAACTCGTGTCACTTTCACTTACTGTCTGTTATTCTTATCTCACTTGTCATGCACGTGTTTATTTCCAATAGCTCACCTTGTAAAATGGGAAAATGGGACTATGGCTTTGCCCAGCTGGGGATGTGGTATCCCTGGACTGCAGGAGCAGGTGAAGCCTGTGAATACCAGGCCTTGTTTCTCTCTTCACCCTCTTCGCTGTCTTTCTGCTCCCTTCCCTTCCTTCCCGTCCCCTCAGGGCGTTGCAGCCAGGCTTTTTAAAACAGCAAGCATAATCAAAGCTTTCTCTCTTCTCTGTCGGTCTGTCTTTATTTCTCTCTCTCTGTCACACACTTTAAAGGAAACACACGTAGCAAAATGAAACAGCGTCATCCATAAGCGAGACCACACATAATTATTTCCACTATCAGGTCAAGTTGAGCAGATTTCAGAGGTGTTGGAATGAAAGCATCATCCAATTCCACTCTATTATCTAACACTGGAACACTAATTTAGGAAGTGCTAATTAGCTAAATGCCCCCTCTGCTCATCTGTCATTAAGTTACCCCAAAGAGAAGATAATTACACAGTTTTATTCGTAATGCTGACCATAAGCTTTTACTCTCTGTGTTGCAGTGCATTGGAGGTGCTGAAGCTTATTCCTGTGTTCTCTTTACTGTTAGTTGGAGAACACGCTGACTTCTCCTCTGTCTCTAAACTCTTTTTAGTCTGAACTAGTAGCATGTTGAGTTGTATATGAAATCATAGTCGTGACTGGTTTTTAAATCGGTCTCTTATGATGTTGGGTACTGGTGAGATATAACATAGAGTAAGTGTTCACTTGTCACAGGGTTGTGAAAGACATAAAAAAAATTTTTTTCACTCAATACATTCACTGTACTGAAATGACTTGAAACAGAGAAAAAACCATTAAACATAGATCATAACATGTCCACGGTAAATTTAGTCTGTCCTCACAATTCAACAATAGGCCTAATTTTAGATCATGGATGTGTTTATCCATGTAATATACATTTTTGTGCTTATTGTTATTATTATTATTATTTCTATTTTCTCAATGAAAACATATTCACTTTACCTTTTTTTTGTGTGTTTTGTTTTTTGCTTTAATGTCATTTTTTAAGCCTTGAGCAAGACAAACCCCCAGAGTTTCCTTCTTATGCAGACACTGAATTTTTGTTATAAGCAAGATATATTGTTTTTCCTTAAAAAAAAAGTTATTATGGGAAGCAGGATAAAGGGGTGATTTTAACCTTTTAAATGCTAAACTTTTTTTTGTTTAATGCCTTGCACATGATTAATCAAATTAGCTTCATTTCCAAAAGACACGTAACCATAGAGACCATAGCATTGTGAATAGGTAATGTAGACCCATGCTTTTATCAATGTTACATTTTATTATTCTCTCCTTGGTTATAGTTGACCATTGTGTTACTCATTCTGTTTCTCTTTCCAAACATGTTTTTGTCAAAGCAACTTAGAAGGTTATGAAGTATAAAGTATTTTGTTATTCGAGTGGTATAACTGAATTGATGGGCCAACTGTCATGTCAACTCGTCCTAATTTATTAATATTCATTTATTCAGACGGTAAAGTTTTAGAAGATAGTACCTAAGGTTTCATTCATTCAAGTGTTTTAATGTTAAACATGAATCACAATTGATGTGACAAATTTTTCCCAAATTAGCATAATTTATTTTCTCTATAATGCTAGACGTATACTAATCAAAGTAAGTAAATATTGATTTTACAAAACTAATATTTTTTAAATAGCACATTAGCTTTGATAAAACGTGCCAAAGGCATTAAAGTAGCAATTCCAGGTAAACCCCTTAGAAAATTAACGTGTATTCAATAATAGATAACCTTAACTAAATAACCGTGTACAGTTTTCTATAAGTGACGTGTTTTCAGTATGTGTACAGGACTGAATGATGTGCATTAGACACCCAAGTATTTTTAAGTTTAGCTTTCTTTTTTCTTTTATTCTTGTGACATTATTGTAGCTTTATGTTTTTGTCTGGTTATATTATTTTCCTAATGTGTGTTATGCTGTACAACTTACAACATACATGGTTAAAGATCCTAAACTCTTGGATGATGATATTATTTTATTAATCAGAAGCGGAACCATTCCAAAGGATTGCAATTTCATTTGCTGTAAATGTGCTGCTTATATCAAACCAATGCATAGACGCTACATTACTTTTATGTATTTATTTTACGTTCTGTTTTGGACTGTGATGTATTTTACTGAATTGCATTTGTGACTAGTTAATTTGGGTACTTTTCTTAACATTACATACTTTGTTCTTGCTGTTTGGACAATGCGCATGTACTATAGTTGATGGTGCCTACTAGACAAAATAGACACAACCGTTCATGTTGTGACAGGATAAGCAGTAAACCCTGAGCCTCTCATAAAAGGGATTTTGCAAGCCAGCTTGCTTGTGTATATGCAGGTGTGCATAATATTTTCCAGCCATTCCCACGATGAGTAAAAGACAGTCATGCAAAACAGGGGTTAGGCCTACCGAACTGTTGCAAATAAATATGGGCCAAAGTGGTACAAAGCACCTGCCATTTGAGCTATCAAGCAAATAAATCCATGCTGTACAATTGTTTAAAGTTCAGTACTGGGTTTCTGTAATTAAAGCCTCACTGGGTTGTCACCAAAGACTTCTGAAGTGGATGATTGTGGAGATGTTTTCATTTTAGGCTGCCATTTCACAAAGCACATTCAAATAAAAGGAAAAAAATGTTTATTTAAATCATATGACTCATTTGGATATTTCCAAGAAGTTCAGGAAATAAAGGAGATCCTTTGAGTAATGAACAAAGCCACAGTAAGCCAAACGTCTCATGTTAACTGTCCTGGTAAAATGTTTGTGAAGACCTACGTAGACTGTAGGTTTGCCCATTGTTACCTGCGGGTTCCTCTGGACAGTCTAACCAATAAAATAAAAGTTGTCTTTAGGTAGAACAGCTCTGTGCTTGTTTAGGTTAGCTTTTCTCCAAAGAACTTGGGAATGGCAGCGAAAATGCCACACATTTTTTTGTGTGGCCTGGGAGAGAAACCTCCCTAACATCAAGGACACAAGTGTGAGCACAATTTAGAAATTACTGGAAAAATCCTCTACAAAATGTAAATGTTTACCGGGCAAAAAAACCCCATGGTTTTGTAGTTGTTGCAAACATTGAGTTGATACCATTATTGCCTTGAGTTGTTTGATTATTCATGATTGAACAGTGTGGTTTTTTTCACAGTAAATGAAGGTTGTACAATACAGTCATGCTATTACTCTGGGTCAATGATGGTGACTGATGCATTTAATGCATGTGGCCGTTTGTGTCAGTGTGTTCTTCGGTCAATCTGCCTGTTCCGACTCAAACACACAGCTAGTTTTTAAGAAGCATGCAGCGTCCAGTGGTGGCCGCAGGAACAAGGCTGCTGTCATAGCAGCTGTTAATGAGCACACATGACTGGATTATTATACGAGGCTCCACCTCTCAACCGCTTGTTCCTTCTTTCTCGTTTTTAACTAGAAACATTTATGAGGCCCAATAACCGACACATTTTTAAAGGCTTCTTATCTTACTGTTTTTCAGAGCTGAACACCTAAAATCAGTTGTTAATTTTCGCATTAATTAAGGACATTCAGTCACCACAGCTTAATCATTTAAGTTTTTGTTCACACACCGATGATGCACATTCTTTTGTATTGACAAACAATTTCCAATCATAAAAATGAACACATTCAGATGTTGTATAAAGAATTTTCAGCTGGTTATAACTGCTTCAAACTGTCCTCTAGGCTATGTGTGTATACTTGGCTTGCCTTCCTGATATGTGTATTAGTCTTTATTTTCCCACACCATGCATTGCCTGTTCCTGTGACTACAGCGCAGCTATAAAGCGCCTTGTACACAATAACCCCATATTTCAACTATGGCCAGTTTCTCACTTCATAACCTCATTCAAAACCTGTCGTTTATTATTATTTTTTTTCTTAATCAACAAAATCACTAGAGTGAAGTATTACAGTTCTTTTAATTATACTGACTCTTAATGTTGCTGGTCATGGTTGCTCTGCTGTATCTTTTTACGACATTTTTTTTATTCTAGACAATATATTGTGACTCTGTCCTATGCAAATATGAGAATTAACAAGAATTTGTCAAACAATGTACGTGTCAACTTGTATGCATGAAATAGTGAAGTTTACATTTGAAAATAAATGCATAAATAATCAGCTTTATTGTGGTGAAGTGTGTGAGTTATATACGATTATAAACTAGTGTTTTTCCCCTTAACAGATGGTGTCTTGTTTAATGAAATTATAAACATTTTACTGACAATTAAAACTAATTAAATAGACACATTGGCAACATATAAATCTTACAATTATTTATCGAATCACTGTTTTAATCAACTAAACTAACGGTGTTTGCTGGTGGCTTTAGATTTTCACTTCATAAACTTATACTGACTTGTTAGTTTAACAGTTTCACTTTAGTAACTAATTTCAGAGCATCAATGAAATCGAAAAACAAGTTAACACGTCTAATGTTTTCAGTTGTAGGAAGGGCTGTGCCCTGTGGTACGTGCGTACAGGAAGTGCAGCTTGTTGCACCCATGCAAATATTTACTGTAAGTGATGCAAAAAGTGCTTTCCTAATAAATCTTTTAGAGATAAGGTCGATATAGCAAAGCAACCTGGACACTATACACTATATATATATATATATATATATATATATATATATATATATATATATAAATATAGTTATATCATATACTATTATATATAGATATATAATATTAATATAGAAATATATTCAAACCCCACTGCTGCCAGTCTGCCCCTGGGTCCTTGAGTATGACCCTTAACCTACAGTATTATACCTGACCCTGTGCTCTGACCCTAATGTCAAATTTTACTGTGCTGCAGAGTATAGGTGACAAATAAGCACCTTTGCCCCAATTATATGTAATTTCCCACCTAATAATGCTCAAAAAGTATAAAACGTTGTATAGAATAAAGCACTAATATCCTATATCCTGGTTATATGGGAAAAACAGTTTTGATTATACACGCACACAACCACCCACTAAATGTTCCATCCATGTTCTGTTAGTCTCCATCACTTTGGAGATGAACAGGAAGTATAACATGCTAAAAATATTCAGAGAGAAGGTTGGTGTGTTCCCTGCTCAGTCTGCCCACCTCCTGTCTCTATGTCTGTCCACGCCACGATCCTGCCAGTAAGCTGGCCGTATGTGGTTCATGAATGATAGGTGGGGGTTTGGGTGGCCTGTGCTGGGGCGTGGTGTCTGTGGGATCATGTGCATATGTGTGTGTTTTTCTGCTATATAAGTTAATATCTTCCCTACTCTTAGGCCTAATTACAAAGCAGGAGCTGGGTATGGCAGGCTAAACCAGATCAGCTGATAAAATTTATTCTACTGTTTTCCACCTCTGACACTGTTATTATGATAAGTATGCTGAGGTTCTGCTTCCTCGCCCCCTTTTCTCTGAGAAACTAAATGCTGCCAGCCTGCAACCAACATTTTAATGCAAACTTAGGGATGATTATGGTAAGACGATTGTATGTTGCCATAATAAAACTGTAGAAGGAAGAAACAAAAGCTTGAGGTATATAGCTATTTCTGTTTGTAATGAAAATAAGAAGGCGACTGTTGAACAATGGAATTTGAGAAGTGAGTTGCAGTGCAGTGTTATACACTATCTCATTTGCAACTCATTGTTTAACTTTTTATTAGAGAATATTTCAAGTATAGATTTCTACATAATTCTACTGCATCATTATCTAAAATAATGGGCAGTTAAACACTTTTGCTTATTATTTGTACCAAATTAATGTAACTAAGCTTCTAAAACAATAAAGTCTCAAGAATTTCACTTAGCTAAAACATACATACTGGGGCAGCACAGTGGCTTAGTGGTTAGCACTGTTGCCTCACAGCAAGGGGCCTTTCTGTGTGGAGTTTGCATGTTCTCCCTGTGCGTGGATTTACTCCGGGTACTCCGGTTTCCTCCCACAGTCCAAAAACATGTATGTTAGGTTGACTGGTGATTCTAAATTGCCAGTAGGAGTGAGTGAGTGTGTGTATGTGTGGCCCTGTGATGGACTGGTGACCTGTCCAGGGTGTACCCTTCCTGCCTATCGCCCTTGCAGAGGTGGCTGGGATGGGCTCCAGCAGATCCCCGTGACCCTGAATTAAGGAAAATGAATAAATGAAAACATACATTCTTTTAGTGCCTAGTGGAGGCACAACATTAGGAAATACATTGAGATTATTTACAGTATATTTTGTAGTTGTTAATCTGAATAGAGCGTACTTTATCTGGCATTTATATGTTTAAGATTTTTGTTTTACACTATTTACTTGTTAAACACTGTACAGTACCTCTGTAGTGCCTTTCACAATAGACTTTTTGGCAAATATGCACTCGATTTGATTTATTTATTTAAATGTATTCCCATTTTTTAATATGACGCAAGAGTTCACAGCAGAACAAAAACACTCTTTTAACTCTGTTATTGTCAATCCAGTCTCCTGCTTTCTTATCCACTGAACACTGCATTAAGCAATGTTATTTCTAGCCAAATAGAGCTCTGTTACTATTTAATGGAGTTCAATTATACCAACTTGGCTTAATTTATGGAGCTAACTGGTTTAGTATATCTGAATGATTCATGCTGCCTGACACTTCTTTTACATCTACAAAGATGAAGAAATGAATGGATTATTTTAGTGTGAATGGATTATTTTAGATTATTTAGTGTGATTGGGTGCTTGTCTGGCTTTTATGCCTAGGCCGCCCATAGTCATGTGATCTTCTTCCAGCTGATCTATTGGGGTGTCAGTCACATAATCAGCATCATAATGATTCTTTAGGGTATAGTTTTTTCTGGGCGCTTTAAAACAACCCCAAAAGGGTGTGCTGTCAAAATATACAATATATATGGCGGTTATGGCAGCATGGGATCTATCTCTATACCCATAAAAAAACAAAATTTAGGATCTGTGGCCGCCCAAACATTATGTCATAGAAGCATGAGTCCCCCAATTAACAGAGACGTGTTTTTTGCTGAAGAAAGATTGACCAGACACCTTCCCTTTTGACCTAGGTAAGGATGAGTATGGCCCAGGTGCATCACCATTCAGGTCTTAAAATGAGGAACCCTAAGGAGAGCACACTGTTGGCCTTGCTACTCTGTGTATTAATAAAGAAGACCTCCATGGACCAGGAAGTAAGAGGTTTGTAGTCCTTGCCTTGGGTCCAAGAGGTCTTTATTTATTAGTTGGCGACAACACTGTTTCAACCAGTCACAAGGAACCAAAATTCCATCTGTGACAGAATGGAGAAAACCTTTGGAGAAACCAGGCTCAGTCGGGGCGTGTGTGTGTGTGTGTGTGGGGGTCAGTTCTCCTCTGACCAGAGAAACCAGCAGGTTATTCTATGATGCAGCAAAGTTTCTGTGGTCTAAATGGCCATCCAGAAGACAAGGTCATTACTGGAAAACTGCCTTCGGGGCTTATTGTCTCTTTGCTGAACAACCAACAGGGCTGGGTACAGACTGGATCTTGTGTGACGGTGAGCTTGAAATAAGAAGGAAAAAGACACGTTAGTTTAGATACAAATACACTGTGGGTTATTGGAAGTTCAGCTAACTGTGTTGGGATTGATTTAGTCATGATTTTTTTCTGAATCGCTGCCTGTCTGGCTTCTATGCTTTGCTCCACACATTATGCACAGTAAGAAAAAAGGGACAATAATGTGGACTAACACTTTTACAGGCCACTCCTCCATTGTGGCAAACCCCAGAGAGAAATAGGGCAAGAATGTGGGCCCACTTTGTGGCTATCCTCTTAAATATTCGGTGGTGGGCCTCAACATCATCAGCAGGACTTCCTTTTGTGAAAAGCCTTTGGGTCTTGGATAAGAGACCAGGAAGTGAAGTGATGGCAGCCAGAGAAGGTCTTCTTTAAAGCGAGAAACTCTGTCATTAGAGTATGGAGAACCTACACTAGCAGCTAGGTCACTGCCTACTGCTGCAGATTCTCCTCTAGAATGTACTTAAGGGTGGGTTTCATCCTGGGCTCATAGAGCACAGCAAGCCCCAGGTTCATATTCATCAGACCTCATAGTACAAGAGAGCCCAACATTTCCGCTGCCACTTTAACTGTGTGTGAAAACCATGTTTTCCCTTCTTTATCTCACTAATGGTGAGTTTGAATAAATAGTTTTCTCACCTTGCATTGTCCTGCATGTTTTCTGCATCACCTATCTCAGCAAATGCAATAGCTCAATCCTTGCAGTTATTATTCATATTAAACCATATCTTAAATTGAATAACTGTAAGCAAATTGTTTATTTAATTATTAAGTTTTGCCTGCTGCATTGGCATAAAGCAAAAGGCATAAATGTTCTATTGTCATTAATTTTACTAACCTGGCTTGTTTTTACTTATTTTAACTTTTTACTTACAAAGCTGTAGCCTTTGAATTTCTTCTTTATATTTTGAATAAACTCATAAACTTTATATATCGAACGTATGTTAAAAAAAATCAAATAAAACCATTAGTGAGTTTAGGTGCTCATTTTGGGTGAGGAGATCCAGAGGGGTTGTTTTTTCTCCTGTTCTTCCACGTTAAACACACCATAACTTCATGGAGCTCAGGGACTTATCATGCTGGTGCATTATCATGCTAAAATAGTGTTTGAGCATTTTAGTTTTAATAAAGAGTAATTTTTAAGATTCAGCAAATGAAATAATTACAAAAATGCGTGTGCTTCCAAAGTTGAGGAGACTGTTTGTAAAGACAAACTTTTGGTCTCTATCGTTTTATATAAAATTGTGCACTAATAAATTAAATCCTTTTTAAGCAGTGGTATTATTTAACCTTGTGCTTATAGCCTGCAAAATTGTAGCAGAATAACAGCAGACAGTTGATCAGATCAGAACCTAAACCGTGAACTCTCACGCTCTGCAATCTCTCCTCCACAGTGAATGAGCACATTCACTACACAGCACCAGGAGGGGCCATGTGAGGACAGCTTTACAAACCAAGAGAACATGGTGTTCCTTTACTGAGCACGACTAAGTGGGTGGAGGGGTGTGTGTATGTGTGTTTCAGGGTAGGAAGATAAGAACAGTTTTCCAAGTTTTCAACCTTTATATTGTGCCACTGCCACTGTGTTTCATTTATCTTTAGGGGTGTCCGGCTTATCTAATGCCATGGCTAAGAGAGACCTGTTTAAGTACGGCTGAATTCACGTGTAGTTGTATGAAAGAGAAAGTGAAAGAGAGAGAGAGAGACACAGAGAGAGAGGGAGAGTGTGGGTGTTGGTAGGCTGGTGGTGCCCAGAGATCTGAAAGGCAAACAGGCAGACAGACTTCGAGTTCAGACTGTGTGTGGGCGTCCTGCAGTGGGTGTTGCTGTAGTGTGACCTCTCTGGGTTTCCTCTCTCTCTTTCTCTCTCTCTCTCTCTCGATCTGTGTGGGGGCGACACCGGCTGGCATTGACAAATACACACACACACACACACACACACACACACACACACACACACACACACACACACACACACACACACACACACTGCCACTTACACTGGAAATGATGAACGAGTAATTATCAGAATCAAAATGCCTCATTAAAATGTATTTTTTCTTGCTTTCTTGTTTACTTACTAGGTCCACATCCCAAAAGTAACATTAAACTATCAATAACCAAAACGTTTTGAAAATGTAAAAAGGAGTAGATCACACTTTAAAGGTTTTAAAAGCTTTAACAATAAAACCCCTGTAATAAATGCAAAAGAAAGACGATATATGTTGAAACTTGCTGCACTGAATTCCATGTACATTTACAGCGAGGCCTCGCGGTTCAATCTGTACACTTTAAAGGAAGGCTGGGCGCCAGATAAGCATCAATATTTATCAGTGGTATTTAAATTCCTCTTTTTTGTCCTGTTACGTGAGAGCAGACACAGATGTGCCTGTAACTGACATGAAAGCAAAGATGATAATTAGTGTTTTTGATAAGCAGCCATAGAGAAATTATTCCTGTACAAGTGGCAACAGAGATCTCGCACTGTGCCTCATTGTCATTCTTATCAAGTGTGTTTTATGTTGTCTGCTGCTAGTGTCTCTCTCTCAACTATAAATTATAAAAAACACAAAGAGAGGGTATGCATGAAAGCTCCCTTCCTCCATCTTTCCTTTTTTTTCTCACATAAACACATGCACAAACCACCACACACACACACACGCACACACACACACACACACACACCCCAGCAGTAAATGTTTCCTGCCTCCTCTCTATTCTTCCACGTGGCCTCTTCAGTGCTCTTCAGTGTCAACAGGTTCACACAGTCTTTAAAGCTCCGATTTCTCTGAATCTCTAACAGTTTAACCAAAAATTCATCATTTAATTTTTTTTTAACCTGCGTCTGACTAAAAATTAACTTTTATCTATACAGTGGTTGCCAAAATGATTAGAACACTAGTATTTACACCAGCTACAAAATGATTTTAAGTCAGTTATTTCTATCTTTTGCTGCTGTGTCAGTAGGAAATTTCAACTTTCCAAATATTCATTTTGCAATTTATTATAATAACCCAGGGAGGTCTATTAAAGCATCTTAGAGATGTTGCCTCAGCCCAGTTTATACCGCTTCTTTATGTTATTCTCGACAGACAGGATAATGATGATGAGATAGGATTACTGTGATGAGCACTGGCTGTTGTCAGACTCCTCATGCAAACCTCACCTTAAAAACCTTACTGGATTATTGCAATTAAAAACAAAATGAAGGTATGGAAATGTTCTACTGACTTATACTGTATGTCTTACAGAAATAAACATTTTAGCTAGTAAAATACTAGTGTTTTAATTATTTTGGCTTATGTATATGGCAATTTAAGCTCTGCCTGTACACCAATAAAAAAAACTAAATGAGGGCTATGTGCAAACAGTGTATCAAAAAAAAGCACAAGTCTCTCAATGAACAAAGACTTTTTTTTCCTAGTGGAAAGCGTGACCTGGCTCTTACTCCTTGACCCAGCTTAGTGTGGTTGAGCTGTGTACAATGGCGCACAATCTGTGCAGTGTGCAATCCAGCACAGCTCATTAAAGCCGCAGCCCGGTCACGAGATCCAGCATTACCGTTTACACTACGCACACATGGTAGCATGCCACCCCCAGACTGTCTCCCACTCTCTGTCTCTTTCTGGAACAATGCACTAGAGACGTACTCAGTCATATAACACTGTCCACTGTACGCAAGAAGACACGCACAGCCTCTCACGAACACAAACGGTCTTACGGTATGCAAATGATGACCTTATCCTTTCCTGATTTGCTTTCATTCACATTCACATTAATTTCACATTTATGTATGAAGTCAAGTCCCGGTCTAATGTCAATCAGAATATACACTGCTATTGCCTTGAACCACAGCATGTAGCAGGCAAGGAGAGTTTTGAATGACAGTGCCACATAAACTGAATGTGTTTTGTCAGTTTTCTTGTAAATTGTATTTGCAATGAAAACACTAACCCCACCCCTTCTGTTAAAGCTGCATATGCTTCAGGCGTTATTTTAAGAAAATATTGAGCTTAGCTTTTCTTCAACTGTATATTCTTGCCCAGAAAACTTTAGATTCTTAAAATTAATCAATGGCTTTTTTTAATTATATGTTATTTCAGTTTTATTACAGACTTACAAGCCTGTTTCAAAATGTTAATGGCACTATTAAGAATCAATCTTTATTGCTGGCAGCTTGTTGTCGCCATTGCACTGTCCCCTTGCAATCCATGAGTCATCATGGGAACTTCATGTCAACTTATAGGAACCACATAAGGTTGGATTTACACTATATTACCAAAAATCAACACTGTACCAAGACACCGACAACAGTGTCTAACCCGACCTGTTGCCAAATGTTGGATGAACACAATTTTCTCTACATTTTTTTAATTGTCTCCAAATGCAGAGGAGAATTGGCCCTCCGACTGAGCCTGGTTCCTACCAAGGTTTTTTCTCCATTCTGTTACAGATAGAGTTTTGGTTCCTTGCCGCCTCTGGCTTGTTTAGTTTAGGACTCTTAATTTACAGATACTACTTAAACTAAACTGAGTGTTTAGTGAGTATTTATTGTTTATTTTTTTTATTTGATTTGATTCTGTAAAGCTGCTTCGAAACATTCTATTGTTAAAAAGCGCTATAGGTGACTTGACTTGACTAGTATTAGAATTTTCCTTCACAGAGCTAAGAAACCAAAACACTGTTCTAGCCTGACAATGCCCCATGCACAAAGCCAAACGTATAAAGCCACACAAACTTTAAAAGACATTAGAGACCTACCATATGTTATGATAGAATGAAAAAGTAACTTCTCCTCACCACATTAGCAAAAAGACATTATAGATCTACCAATGATGATTAGAATGGAAAAAGTAACTTCTCCTCACCCAACATTAGCATCTGATCTCACTAACCATTTTGTAGCTGAATAAAAAAATCCCACGCTCTGAAATTTAGTAGAATACTTTTCCAGAAGTTTGGAGATGTAGTATAGAAGTAAAACAGACTAAATATAAAAACACATAAGGATGTGACAGTCAGGTGTGCCAGAGCTTTTGTTTATATAGTGTATAAGATGTGCCATGGAAATGTATGATTTATCATTTCCACAGGATTAAAAGAAACCTAAATCCAAAATTTTCTATTAGGCACGCAGGTTATGCATGAAATTCCCATAAACATCATAAAAATATGTTATAAGTAAGCATGTGATCCCCCCCCCCACACACACTGAAGGTAACCTTCCTGTGTCAGTATTGCAGTGTCTTTACTGTTGTAGGAACCCGTGTTGGGTCTGTATTAGTGGTTTGTATGAACAGGACTATCCTATTAAAGCCCTTATAAAACCCTTAATGATTAAGACGGGATGGTGAGGTCGCTTTAAGCGTTAAGCTGATTATAATCATGAAATGATTTGATGTCTTTCTTGAACCTTGAGGTAAATTGCTATTAAAACATTAGACAGCTGCCCTTATGAGCATAATATTAGCATGCCATAAAACCACAGACAATGATTGATGAGTCTGTGTCTGTGCAGATACTGTTTTTCTTTTAACCGGGTAAACACTTTTATTTAAAGACAATAAAATCTTTGCACATCAACGAACGTTAGATTTGGAAACACGAATGCATAAAGCTTTGGTTCTTCTGGTTCTTCAATGTTCTGAGTCAGAATATTAGCTTGCAAAACAGATAATAAAAATCTAATAAAAACTTTTGGGCAAAAAGCAAGGATGCTTTACAGAACTAATGTACTATAGTGTAAAATGTAGCTTCGGGTCTTAAATTCCATACCATCTATGTTTTCCATATGCGTGTATGGAATGTGGGTTTATGTGCACAACATGACATGAAGAAAAAGAGTTTATTGTCAGCTGCTAAGCCACAGGGCAGTTGTGAGACAGGTGACCTGTATGACAGCTGCTGAGAATCTCATTTCTTATCTGTAGCTGTCAGGGATGAACTAAAAGACTTTAGTCTATGGGTTAAAATGCATAGGATATAAACTGCTAAAGTTTTTTTTTTTAGCTTCATGTGATCAATTATGTGAGCAAGCAGACAGTCTAATCTGGGCTATTACACTGACTGAAACCGCAGCTCGTCAGAGCTCAAATTACAGGACACAGTGAATAATGACACACACGTACATACACATAGAAAAACATACACATCAGCACCCACACATTCGGCCATATATGCATACAAAAAAAGAAGCCACAGACAACAGGGTTAACAACAAACTATTCTTGTTTTGTTCTTTTCCTGTTTTCTCCTACTATTTACATCAGTACCTAATATGCAAATCAATAATTTAGTGTAAAACCTTCAAATAAATATAAAATGATTTTTTTTTTTTTTTTACAATTCCATGATTTTGTCACATAGAAAGGAAGAAGAGAAGGGCGAAAAGAATGTAGGAGCAAGAAAACAGACACACTGAGCGTCAGACTGTGCAGGGTATTACAACAACACAGAAAGCAGTGAGTAATACTCTCACATTCAGCACTCACATGAAAGGTGAGAAGCGCTAGGAGAGGATTCGCTTTGCCCACACACAATACTTTCAGGCTTTTTGGTGCTCGGAATGGCAGAAAATCAAGTTCTAATCAGGAGAGAAAGCGAGATTTCGAATTATGAGACACCTGCTAGGATGTGGCTATGTTTACTATATAACATACATACATAACACCTTTACTGCTGTTAATTATGTCTTGTTAAGAGTGATGGCTACACCATAGAGAGAGGTGGGGCAAAGAACAGACAAATATATCTGTTGCAATTGAATTTTACAATATTTTTAAAGTGAACATCAATTAAAAAATGCTTTTTTTGAACAGATATAAGATAATTATAGACTGATTTGCATTCCTTTTAGATATGATGCAATGTTAGCGCAGTGTTTTCTGTGCTCAATTTAGGTCCATAAATTTATTACAGCGCACAGTGGTAAAAAAATTAAGACTACACCTAACGCAAAGTAATCACTCTGTCATGTGTTCTACAATAATGTTTTGTTTATAGAAGGAGATTTAGTAGAGGACTAGATACATCTGTGAGTGTTTGTTCCAAATAGTAAATTTTAAGTCTGTGTAAAAAAATCTATACGGCTAACTATCAAGATTTTTTTTTTCACGATAGTGTATTGATAGTCTAACCTTTCTATCGATACACATTTAATCTACATTTTAAACTGATTTAAGTTTAGATTAATATTTAATTAAAACCCTCAGTGTGTGTCAAACGACTTCCTCCTTCATTCCTGTAGTTTTTGCTGTCACATAGAAACAAGTATGGCGGAAAAACAAGGCCGCCTACGGCTTTATATGCATTGCAATGTATTGTAATATGTACCATATTGCAATATATTGTGATATATTTTATTGTGACTAATGAATCGTGATATGTATCATATAGTGATGCCATTGACAATTCACAACCCTAGTAGATTTTTTTAAAATATACTGTATATATAATTTAATCAGTGTGGCCACAAAATGAACAAACTGAATGAATCCTTTTAGTCCATAGTTTTTAATTTTTCCTCTAAGAAATAATTTAATTTAAAAGTTTATTTCACGTTTTCCATATAGCTTATCCAACCACATAACTAGCTAGTTTTGATGTGTTATTAAAAAGAAATTAATATCTAACAAAAACCATTAAAAACCAAACTGAGTTTGTTTAGGTGTGAACAAATGTTTTGCCCTATTCTTTAAGCAGTGCCTTATACGCAAATGTGATTTAATGCTGTTGAGATAATGGTGCATTCAGTGTTGTCCTGCCCCACCAAAATCTATGGTTATTAGTCAGTCCTGCTTTGTTTTAATATACTAAATACGAATTTCAAATTAATTGAATAAATTTGTCGATTATACTACTAAACACACTGAACACAGTACCTGAGAATATCGAACATAAGAGAATGTTTTTGGCACTGATTTTTTAGGGCAAACGCAGGTAGGTCTGTTGATAGACTGGCATGTGCATGTTTGTGGGTTACAGAACAAATAATGACAAACAGCCTTTACTTACATCACAACAAGGTGTAACCAACATCGACAAACATCAGTTCCATTTGAGTTCAAGTTTTGTTGCATCACTATAAAGGTGTATAAAGGTTTGTATTCCATTATATTGTTTCTCTGGTACTGTATAAATTTTTATAAGTAGCAATTTATTCTTAAGCCATCTGCTGATAAGAATGTGAAATATTGCAACACACATACAGGGAAAAAATCGGCACTGTACTGCTTCAGATGGTACCAAGGAGCGTTTTTCAATGGAATGCAAACCAATGTACACAAGATCCAGTCATGTGCTACACAATTAAAAGCATGTTACAGATCACGCGGCACTTTGATTTGCCACAACTGAAATTTTAGCACAATCGTCTTACAACCAGGCAGATAAAATCACACTTAAGACAATACACTATGGCTGACATTAAGAATGCATAGATAAAAGAGGGAGGGACAGCGCTCATTACCAAACTTATTGCTTTTTAAAAACTTTCTTCTGTTTATCAGCGGTTCCTTCCCCTCCCGTATGAATTATTTTCAAGCAGAAAAATGTTACTTGCTATTGAGATACAGTATTGATTGAAGTATTGCATTCACATGAGTTACCCAGTCACTTTTGGAGAGCTCAGAGAAGACTGACATATTCTTTTACATCTCTTTCAGCTAGTACTAGTATTTTTACATTACAAACTGAGCAAAATGCACAAACATGAGCTTTTACTCTAGAACAAGTAAAAGAACTTAACATTTGGACAAAAGACAAACTGACGAATAAAATGACAGCACAATCCCTGGCCAAAGCTGTAAACTGCAGAATCATTTTGCTATTAAGAGAAAAGCAAGAAGATTACAAGGAGATCATTCTTAAATAGATTAGAAAACGGTATGCCAGTATTCGTCTGTTACTCGCAAAGTGCAGAGGGTGATGTCGCTGTTGTCTTTCTAATCGCACGTTCACACACACACACAAACACACACATACACACACACACACACACACACACAAAACAGTGTTGCACTGCATGTGTGTGTATGATGAGGGCTATCCAGGCCGGTGTCCTTTGCCCTCCCTTTCCCTGCGTTTCAGCTCTTCTTTGTAGCAGTAGGAGCAGTAGTTCTCAGTCTCTGGCCTGCCATAAAAGGAGCAATTCTCCCTTTTACAGCGCTTCTGCTGAAAGAAGTACATGGGACAGGTTCCACTGCGGAGCTTGGATTTGTCGTGGTTGAGCCAGGAGTGGGGCGTAAGTTCCTCATCAGCAAACTGTAAACTGTCCCGGATATGGCTTGCATTAAAGCCATTGGTAAAGGTGTGAGATTTATGTTCACCACCCATGCTGTATGGTGAAGAATCTCCACCATGCATGGCACGAATCCCAGACATGCTTGCTGGACTATAGCTCTGAGAGGACAGTGAGCGGTTCTGTTGTGGATAGGTGGCGCAGGTTTTCAATGTCCCTACTGAAATTTTATAGGGCTCGTCTTGGTAGCTGGAGGACTGCGTGTTGCTATCTCTCAGGTGGATGACGCTGTGCCTCTGGATGGGTGGCGTATGGCTATAGTGGGCAGACACCGGGATAGGTTCCTGACGCTTAGCACCTTGACTAGGGGAGGAGAAAGGGACGGGTGACATGGACCTGCATGGGACCAAAGATGTGTTGGCATTAGGGATGGGAACTGGGGCAGCAGCAAGGCTAGGGCTATTCCTCCCCTGGCCCTTTAGCGTATGAATATGGCTGGGATGCAGAACAGGTGAGCAACTCTCGGGGGGAGAGCTGTCTGAGCGCTCTCTCTGAAATGTGCTCTCTTGTTCAGGCTTCTTAAGGACGCCGTTGGTCTGGGGCTTTTTCTCAGCCTCAGCTTTCCTCTTCTGTTCCTGCTCTGTGCTAAAGCGCTCCTGTGCACTGCTTAGGTAGTAGTTGATCATCTCTTCATGGAATTGATGTCGATGGCTTGTCAGCAGTAGACCAGCAAAGATGAACTTGCGTTCGCCCTGCATGGCTGCTCGAAGGATGTTCAGGCTTAATTTGACATCTGTGCTATACTTCCAGTTGTCTAGAGTGCGCTCATCTGGGGTTGGAGTTTTGCCTGAACTGGTCTGCCTTTCTCCAGAAGAGTAACTTGAAGCTCGGTCAGTTGGAGATGGGCTGGTTGCTTTCTCAGAGGATGAAGTGCTTGTGGATTGGCCTGACTCCTCTTTGCTCCCTTTGCGTGTTTTGGAGTCCTTCTTCTTGATCTTTTGTTCACTGCTTTCTAAAGCACGGCCATTCGTTATGGTGGATCTGCTGATTTTGCCATGTACCAGACCACCAAGGCCGCCCATGTTCTTTTTTAGCTTGATGCCTAGAGTCTTGCTAAAACTGCCCAGCTTGTTGGCTACTGAGTCAGCGCGAACTTTGTCTTTCTCCTTGTGTTGCTTGTCATTGTCTTTCTCTTTGCTTGTCTTGCCATTGTTAAGGTTGGAATTGCTGCAGACAGACTCACGGTCGGAGTCCATAGATTCAGCCAGAGACTGCACATCTTCACCTGCTGATGCAGTGGGTGACTCGGGTTGTGCAAGGGGAGCCTATAATATCAGACAGAGAGGTGAATCAAAAAATCATTTCTGAGTATCAACCATGGAAACAATGCAGACGAGAGATTAAACAGAATTAAATCCTTACGCACTCGTGTCTCTGATGGTATTCGGATCCATGTTACGTTCATATAACTGTGCAGGAGGTTTAGCTTTGCTTCCAAACAAAGGATAAGACTGAAACAGAAAAAAGAAAGGGTAGTGAACATTTTTTCCACGTTCACATAGCAGAGCTGAAGATGTTGAGGTTTTCTTTGGGAGTGATGAGGTTGGACAGGATTAGGAACGAGTTAATCATGGGGACAGCTTGTGTAGATGTAGAGAAAGTCAGGGAAGCCAGAATAAGGTGGTTTGAATGTGTACAGAGAAGGGATAGAGTATATATTGGTAGGAGTATGTTAGAAATGAAGCTACCAGGCAGAAGGGAAAGAGGAAGACCAAATGGAAGGTACATGGATACGATAAACAAGGATATAAAGTTAGTGAGTGTGAGTAAAGAGGATGTATCGCTGTGGCGACCCCTAAAAGGGAACAGCCGAAAGAAGAAAAAGAAAGAAGACATAAGTTGCTGATGAATGCGGTATATTTTGTCCTCTACATAGACATATGTGCTGTAAGTCACAAGGATCCTAATTTAAAGTCATGCATGAGTTCTAAATTACACAATTAAAAGATATGGCTAATAAATGGACTTGTAAAGCTCTTAGTGTAACAACTGTAAAAATAGTAATATACTACATAGATTTTCAAAGCTTTAATTATGCACAAATATTTGCATATTATATTAAATATAATTACAGACTCTATTACAGTCTTTGTCTATTTTTCCAAAAGGAGTTATCAAAAGTCCTAGGAAATTTAGCATCTTCAATGAGTTATAAATATAAATGCAGTCATTGAGATAACTGAATGTTGATTTTTCCATCAGAGCAGGGGTTTTAACTACGCACTATTCGTTCTTTACTGAAATTCCAGATTTTGTCCAGCGAAATCCTTCACATGGAGAATAGCATGGACTGAAGCTTCCTCTCTTTAAGCACTGGGTGACAAAGTAAGCCAGACTGCAGAGCCCTTAAGCTCCTGGCCAGGCACATAGCCAGTTGGAAAGAAAGGATTGAAAGATCTTACTTTGCCAGTTTGGTGTTGTCGTTGTCGTCCTTCCCCCATTCCCAGTCTCGGCCTGGGTCCACTGCAAAGTGCAGGGCTAAAAGCTTGTGCTCAGAGTCTGTCAGAGGGATGACGGCTGAGACAGAGAGAGGAAAGAAACTGTATGCTCAGAGGTAATGTTCTTTTAAAAGTATAGAAATAAAACAGACACAGCGTATAACTGAGGCAATGTCTATGACGTTTAGGGACAAACACATACACTGGTTGTATCCACTCTACACACAAACGATTTGTTCCTTTAACATTTCTAACTCTCCTACACCTCACTCACTTTGTTGCTTCTTTGCATTTCCTGGAAAACTCATATTCAAATGAGAATTAAAATACTGTGAAATACTGTGAAATTTGATGTGACATGAAAAAGATTTAGAAAGACTAATAAAATGTTTAACACAAGACATTCTAGTTCCTGTTCTTCTTGACAACACACAGATAGACGCACACTCTCTATCTTTTTTGGTAGAACTTAGAGTCTCTTCTTTCACGGTAGCTCTGACATTTACCGAATGAGTGTTTCCTAGTGTACCAGCAATGAGCGAGCAAACTGCCTCACGCTGAGTCATCTTAACAACACTATGGGTGTACGTTTTCATTTGGTGAAAGACATGTGAAAAAAAAATGTGCTCACGTGGAAGACAGACATAGACAAACAAATAGACCTAGGTGTGTCGAGGCTAAGGGTTGAACTAAAAGCAAAGTCAGACACGGGGCAAATCTTATTCCCTTTTAATGAACTGTCAGTCAGTTTAGAAGCACAATTTTGGCCCAAACCCAATATTAACCCTGCACTGACTGAGTATAAGATGCAAATATTTGTTCGGATTTTATTATAACAGACAAACTACAGATCAGCATATAAAAGCTAAAATAATGGGGATCAGGGCTGAACAATTAATAGAAATCAAATCACAATCGAGATTTAAATCGCTGCAATTATGTAATCACAAAAGACTCCAATGTAAATCTGATATAAAAAGTCCCAGATGCATGACTGCCCTCTTTAAGTACAAGTCATAGCAGCCAATTGAGTGCACACAACTTTGTGTGGCCAATCAGCATATTGGCTGTGTGCGTGTAACACTCACCATTAAAAAAATAAAAAGGAAAGCGCAGTGTAATGGGATAATGCCTTCTTAGAAGGATCATTTTACCAATTAATACCCCAAAAAAAAGCACGTCTGTAATATGGGATTACTTTGACTTCAGGTTGACAGACACAAAAAAAAGGTCATTTGCATGAGTGAAAAAGCATCACTGGCGGATAAAAAGTCTTCTGTATGTCTTGCAAATGACACTAATAGCAAGCAACAAAGTACAATTTCAGAATTTTGACTAACTTCTAAGTCATTTTTTGTTTTTTATTAAAAGTGGTTTGCACTAGATAAAAAAATATATTTATGTTTAATAGATTAGTTTTTATTATAAATATAATATAAAATATTTTCTTTTTTTAACTAAAACCATTTAGGCATCACTGAGAAACTATCTATTTGGTAGAAAGGCACACTGCATTTGCTAGACTACAATGAATTAAGGAAGGTATAAAATGTGTGATGCACAATATCAAAAAGACTGAAACGCAATCGCAATTCGCAATATCTGTCAAAAAAATCTATATTTTTCCCAAATTGCACATCCCTAATGGGGAACATGAATACACAATGACTCAGCAAACAAAATATAATTGTACTGCAGGGTCAAAATAAATATTATGGGTTCTGTAATATTTCTTGAAGTGGCAGCCAAGGCTGACTACATGAAGGGATAGCACACGTTGTAGAAAACGAAACGCACAAGCACGCACAGCTAATGAACAAATGCAAAACAAGGAAGAATTGAAAGCACACACCCACTTTCCCTCACACAGTTTCCACTAGAACAGGGTAAGACAGCGGACATAGGGTCATGTCCCCTGCACGCAGAGCCACAGCCTGTACTGTTTCCACTTGATCCCGGTCCAGAGGCAAACACCAACCCTGCCAGTTACGGCAGGGGATCCCAGTGTAACATACTGGCCCTGCTGGTAGCTACAGTGAGCTGTCCTCGACTGACCTGAACTGCCTGCATATGAATTCTGACATCACTGAGGCTTCCTGAAATGTTAGCCACCATGAGACTGCACTGACAGAGCCACAAGAAATAAAAAAAAAGAAATGAAAACTTAAAGCAGCTTTTCAAGCAGAAATTAAAGTGATGACTGACCAAAATCATTGAGCTTCCGATACAGTTGAAGTGGCGAGAAGTGGATAAATTAAACAAACAGATGACATGCTTAAGGAGTTGGCATCCTGTATTATTTAGTAACTTGCAATTCCTGTGGTTCCATGATACAGGGTGACATATGGCGCCTGTGTCTTGCTGCACAGTGTGGTGCTGCTTTAGGAAAATTTAAGGAGACTTTATAAAGATTTGAACTGCAGAGCTTTCATAAGAATTATATGTAATATAATCCTATTGAAAACAACTCAATGCTCAATGCTATCATTTTAAAATACACTCCCTCTAGTGGATTATATTAATCGGTACAAATGTGCACAATATTATTTTCTGCTTTCCTTGGTCTGCACTCTATTTAACTGATAATGTTAAATTGCAATTACACATTTGTCAAATTTAAGGCTATGTATTTATACGTTTTTATTTTAAAAGTAGTGAATCAAATGTTAAGGTGCAAGGTTGTTGATTTGAAGCCCAGGAAGACAAGGGTTTAAGCCCAACCACCACCAACATGCCACTGTTGGGTCCTTGAGTAAGACCATTAACCCTTGCTGCTTCAGGGGCGCTGTATTATAGCTGACCCTGCGCTCTGACCCCAACTTTCTAAGATGGCATATGAGAAGAAACAAACTTCACCGTGCTGTAGAGTGTAAATGACAAATAAAGACGTCTACATTTTACATTTACATTTTTCACTATATGTACAGTATATTCAGTGTCACATCAGATGCTCTTTTCCCCTGTCATACTGTACACAAATTCCCTGCTGTCTAGCATTAGTCTTATTGCTTAGTTAAAGCAACCTCAATGTGTTGAACAGGAAGTGTTATAAACGTGTGAGCCAGAATGTTCCCCTTCACAGGAGAATCTGTTCGATGCCAAGGAAAGCCTGCAGGTCTTTTAAAAATGGGTCTGAAAATAGCAAATAGGTGTGGCGTGGGTGGACTCCAATCGCTCCGAGTCTACTGCACTGACTACCGCACACCACGTTGGCAGATTAAAGCAGGACTGGGAATGGTGTACACAGGAACCCCATTTAACTCTAGAAAGATGAAGGAAGGGTGTCCACATTACAGCCGGATACACCTGAAAGTATAAACACCCATCAGCAAGATGCAGACCCAAAATAAGTGTAGTTGCAATAACAAGAGGCGCAAGATTAACATTCCACTGCGCTAGTGCAGCCACAGCCGTGTAAATGGAATGTGTGTGAATGTGCACGGTGAGACACGGAAAGGGGGGCTATCACACACACGCTCTGAGATGAACGAAGTCTCAGTGTTCTTGGGGAAGCTGCTGGCACCTGAACACACAGTGGAGGGACAGATACTGGCTGGCATACATGAGCGGAAGAAACAGGATGAAGGGAGTGAAGAAGAAATCATCAGGTTAGGCCAATATGAAAGACACTCGAAAAGAGACAAAAATGGAGGGCATTGAACTAAATTTGAAGCTTGGGTTAATCTGCTCTAATTAGGAATAGACTAGAGAGAGAGAGAGAGAGAGAGAGAGAGAGTAAGCATGTAAAAAGTAAGAATAATAATGGGGAACATAAGTCAGAGGAGTGAAAGAACCTCAGTTTCCATGTGTGTTTTTGAGTGTGTATAGAGCTTGTGATTGTTGAGTCGTATGGCTCTGTCTGCTCTCTTACAGCTACAGAAGACCTCATTCAACACAGAATAGGGGCCTCTACATCACCAAATAACAAAACTAACACTCACTAACTGTTTCACTTTCTGCCAGCGTCAACCCTGTCAAGCTTACACTACTTCATTGATTTCTCCCACTCGGTCGGTATCAATTTCTCACATGTCTCACACTGCGAACGTGTAGAGGTGCAATAATAACAAGGTGCTGTGAGATGGCGTCAGTTCAAAAAAACTACTATGGCAGGAGGCTCCTTCATCCTGCTGGAGCAATGAATTCCTCTAATGTTAAACTTCAAATCCATCAGCTATACAGGAGAAGCAGAGCACTGATAGGACAGCAGTGTTGCTTCATTCAAAAATGAGAAAGAGAGAGACACTGCCATCTGCTGGAGATTAAACAGACAATGTGTCTGTATTTAAAAAAATACAAACTATTGAATATTCAGCTACATATTAATGCGATCAAAAGAAAATAAACAATATACATAAAAATAACATATATTAATACCCAAACAATAGCAAAATCTGTTTATAATTGTGCTAAAACTGTAGGAAAGCATCCTGTTTACTTGAAGTATAAATAGTGACGCAGTTTAAAATAGCAATTACCATCATAGCAAAAGGTTATCATTTTAAAGACTGGTAAATCCATGACCCAAGTGTAAATGGCACAGCTTAGCTGACATTTGTGGTAATCAGTTCCAGCCGAAATCTTGTCTCCGCTTTAGATGTTGCGTCCATAAATTGATTGAATTGTAAATTAAATGTCTGATGCATATAACACACAAAACTGGAAAGACTTTTAGGATTTGTCCTACACAGATGTAGGATTCGTTTTTAAAAGCTTATGAGGGCTTGAAAGCTTATGGTGTATTTAATAGTATAGACTTATTAATTGGCACAATTTCCCTAAGTAAATAAATTTTCGTATGTTTGGAGTTTCTCCATATTCAAGTGATTACCAGAGAAATTACCAGTACCAGAGAAATAAAACCACGTGATGTAATTTAATTATTTTTGACGCCTATTTAGATGCATCATCACTTACAGGAGGAGAGAATTTGTGGTGATTTTAACTTCCACTCAAATCAGTCAATTGTGTCTTTTAGCAAGAACAATGACTCTTTAGAAACTTGCAACTAATGGAAAAAAAATCACCCTGTTCTATTTCCATCCCCCTTCCCTTCACTTCTCCCAAGCTGAAGGCCAACCCAGTGCAGACTGAGGTCTATAGAAATGTCTCCTGAATAATTGATTGCAGGTAATTAGATCTCAGATCTACATTATTCGTTGGGAATGACACTGCCCTTGATCTCATTTTCTGTCTCTGGATAATGCTCGCTAATTTGAACAGGAGCAGTACAGCATGCACTATGTTAGAACCCATCCTCCTACCTTTAAATACACCCCCCTTACCCCAGCATCTGCTTCTCGGACAGACTAAAGCACTCCTAGACCTTTAATGTTGCTGTCTAGGGCTTGCTACATTATTATTCCCAGTGTCATCATTCAGTTATAGTGCACTTTATCTATCATGCACGTCTGTAGGGCTGGACCATCTCAGTCTGAGTGCTCTCAGTAATCTAATGATTGTTTTGCTTCCAAAATTTTATTTTGTACAGTGCTGTGATTGGTCTGGTTTTAAAATTATAAGGTAGAAATGTATACATTGCCTACAGTTAATTATATTTAGAGATTAAGATCTTATAGTGTGAAAAGGGAGTATAAAATCAATGGTTTTTTGACAGTGAATAATTAATCAGCATCCCTCTGGATAGGTGTGGACAGCAAAACAAAAAATTACAATGAGTTGATTTTAAATAAAATGTCTGCTTGTATTGAAGTGAAATACTTTCTCTGTTGTCCCGGAATTTAAGACCACTTAAGGTCTGTTGTATTAATACTTAGTTTTTCATTACATGATACACTTCATTGCAAAAGCAAGTATGTCTTTTATTCTAATTCAATTAAATTCTTTCTCTGCTCATATAAGACATACTGTGTGTCTACTCTAAATTTATTCTATCTATTTGGTATTCGGTATTCAGCCATTTCTGTTAATAGTACTGTACAAACTATAAACAAAATGTTTTAAGAAACACTAACTTGTCTGTTTGCTAGCTGCTTACCTTGTTCTCTCTGCTGGTCTCTCTGCTCCATTGAGACCAGGGCAGAGAAGTGAGCCTGGTCATATGCCAGCACCAACGGTGAGCAATGACATCGGTTGGGTGGCACCTCCAGAGGCAAATAAAGCCCTCCAAAAGGAATGGGTGCAAAAGCTTTAAAAGAAAATAAGGGATAAAACAGATGTAATCATACATCCCAGCTGACTGAAGTGTGAAATCACAAAGAAAATAATAGGTTTGTGGGTGCCAGGGAGTTGTATAGCATGTGCATGTATGTGTGTCAGTGATGGCACCTTCTCCTCCAGAGTCTCGGAGCATTGTGTCAGCCACTACCACGATGGGTCTCCTCAGCACATGAGCCAACACAAACACATGGAACTCCTCCAGACTCTCATAGACAGGGTCCTCTGAGTTATCCACACTGCAAAACACAAAGCCACACAAAAATACTGTTACTGTATGTTTCACAGTACATCATTTTTATTTTTTTTAATTAAACTTTATTGTTTTTATGGTTAAGTCAAGAATTATTAGCTGCCAACTTAAAAATAAGCAAATATTACTTTATGGCCTTTGTGCTTTTGTGTTCATGCACCTTTAACATCATCCAAATTATGTGCAGGTGCAGTGTGCTTATAAATACGATTTATGGCAAATATCTCAGGGATTCAGACATGCAAAATGATGTGTAATTGCCCTGATTGTGTGCAGTTTTAATATCTATTTTTTGATTAAGATTAAGTTTTTTGTTCTGTTTGTTTTAAAGGTTTTTTTAAATCATAATAATGGATTACAAAGGAAACATACAAATATAATTTTACACCTTTGAAGTACATGATATGGCTGTTACGGATGGTTTCAGTGCTATTACTTAGAAAAAAAGGTGTTTACACTAGAATACAGAGAAGCATAAGCAAACCACAAAGCAACCTCATGTTGGTAGTTCTTGATCAAACTAAAGGTTGAAGCAGTCTTTAGAACACAATTATTGTACTCTTTATTCTTTTATTTATTTTATTTTATAGATGGCTGATATATAAACATGCTGTAAGATCTAAAAAGTAAGTAAGAGCTTTCTTCTGAATTAAATGTGAAGAGGAGGAGCAGAAGGATGGGAGGGTGAGTAAGCAAATAAGGAAAATTAAAAGAAAGGGGAGAGAGAGAGAGAGAGAGAGAGGGAGAAAGAGAGAATGGACAATTAAGAATTACCTTCCTCACTTCCATACACATACTTTCTAAATATCCAGACACCCACCGGTGAGCAGCTTTGCCCCAGTCTAATGAAGAGGCTTTTAATAAGCAAATCCTCCTATTATCCAGTTTACATGAACATTGCTCTCTAGGCTGCTATTTGTGCCATCATGATGTATAATCATAACACAGCACAATTCATTGCTTAACTGTTCTCACTGGCTAGCGTTTTGCCACCAAAGGTTTTCAAACCCTTTTTTTAGAAAAAAACCCCACTCTTCATGTATCAAATGTCTGATTAGTGGCATAATGATCCTATTAGTCTGTTAGTCTAACGGTAGTCTGCTATTTTGGGTATTTTTATTACGACAATAATATGGCGCTTAATCAATGATTCAGATTTTACACATTGCAGAAGCTTGCATATAATCCTAATTTCAATTAAATTCAGTGTTTCTGCATGCAGAGTGTAATAAAGAACAAATGTAAACAATTATGTATCAACTAAGTACAAATTTATTGTTTAAGCATGCAGCATTTTATGTCATTAACAACATCAATAAACTCCATTTATTTTTTTTATTTTTCTATGACTGACAAAGTAAAAATAACTGGAAGGGACATTAACTAACATCGAACTGTATTGTATATTTATTCTATACAGCTAAAAATAACACTAATCAGATTTCTAGTTATTATTATTTTTCTTCAGAGACCATTAATTTCGAGTTAAATTTGTGCTAAATAACCAAAAACTAAACATGAAGCAAAGGAAATCTTCAAAAATCACATAACAGGTAACATATGTAAAGTCTCAGCCTGCCACAATCACGTGCTCAATCATGAGCTTTTAAGAAAAGGATAAACGTTTTAAATCTGTGGCATTAAATGAAACCTAAGTATTTCCACTTTAACAGCAGCCTTAAACAGAAATTGCAGACGTGAGCTGAACATATCATTGTCTGTCATCAGACCGTGCAGATTTCACAAGACAAAAAACGAAACCACATTGTGCTCACACATACACACAGTTTCCACTCTGTTTTTTTTTTTTTTTACTGTGACCTTAAGTAAGCTCTGCTTAACTATTTAACATAAGTTTAGGGTCTGCATTGTAGCATCTAGCCAAACAATAATACAGTAAAAAAAAAAAAACATTGAAATTTTTTAGAAATATGAAGCAGCCTAATCAATAGCTGCCATCATTCTTACACACCTGCTTACTTTACATAGACATTAGACATCCTTAATGAACCCTATTGTGACATTTTTTAATGTAATAATTGTTGTTTACAATTTAATAATTAACCCCTCCCACCTTTTGCCCTTTTAGAGAAGGCTGGGATCCCTGTGACCCACAATTAGGGTATATAGGATATAGAAAATGAATGAATAAATGAATATAATAATTAGTTAATGGTATTTGCAGTATATAACCACCAGGTGGCAATGTTTATAAATAAACCAAATTCTACACAACTGCATGCTAAATTCCAGTGCAGCATATCTGACACACAAACACATACACTGCTATAAAACACATAGAAGTCCATCACTCCCTAAAAAGGTCATATAGAGACTTAAAAATCCATCAGATGTTATCAATCTCTTCAGAAAGGTAATAGCTTTAATGCTAATTTTCCCTGTTATCAGATTACATTTATAGCATTTACACCCTTATCCAGAGCAACTTACATTTATACAACTGAGCAATTGGGGGTTAAGGGCCTTGCTCAAGAGCCCAGCAGTTGTGGCTTTGCTGGAGCTGGGAATCAAACCCACAATCTCCAGGTTGGTAGTCCAACACCCATGAGCCACCACTTGTGTGTTATGGCTCATTCTACCCCATTAACAGATATTAAATTTAATATTATAAGAACAAATGTATACCTCTCACTGTATGTTATATACTTTACTATACTATAGCAAATAATCTAAATCTAGCATGTTAAATTGATATGTTCTGTATTGTTTTATGAAGAATATGTTCTGTATCATATTCATCTAAACTCATTTTCCTTGATATTTATTAAGTTCATCATTATAACTACAGAAGCCGTACCCTATGACTCTTTTTGACACTTATGTGAAATCTAAACCTAGTTAAAAAATTGAAAAGCAAGATGTATGTCCATTCAGGACTACCTGCTCTTACTTAAACCACAGATGACAATGTGCTAATAGTGTAAGCTAAATGTATGAACCAGAAGTGTGGCTGTTCTAAAAGGAGCATTATAAAAGTAAAAATGTAACCATGTAATGGTCAGGTGTCCCAAAACTTTTGGTCATATATTGTACGTAGGATGATGCATAGTTGGAGCTATATGCATGTGAGGCTGGGAAAATATGAACTATTTTTAGGCTGTGGACAAAAAACAACAGGAGAAAGATCATGCGAAGACTGTAAAGGTTGTTGTTAAATAAGTAGAACATATAAATCACTGAAAAAATATTTCTTATCAATAGTGTTCTGTAATATGTATATAGGAATATGTGTATGTATTCATGTGGGTAAGTGTGGGCTGGTGAACTCTCACCCTCCATTGGTGTTGCCATTTTTGCTGATGTGTGTGCGAGGCTCACTGGAGGCCAACTTCAGCAGATCGTTCCACTCTCTCTCCCACTCTTCCTCTGTATACACCAACCCTGACTATAGACACAGCAAGAGAGCTAGTGAGAGGATAGGGGTGAATGAGGTAACAAATGGAAACACACCCACTCATACTGTGTGCTTCACTTTCTCTGCAGTAAGTTAAACAAACCACAGTGCACACCCACGCCTTTCAAACAATTCTATATGCTTGCACGACTAATGAGGGTGACCTGACATGTAGTTACAGCAGGGCATTCAGAGACACTGGAGGTTCGGAGACCCGGGTTCAGGTTCAGACTTTTACGTGCATTAAATGGTGTGAGTTTCCAATTCAGAATTTAAACAAGCGAGCCTTAATAGTAGGAAAATTAGAACGAGTAGGAAAATTAGACATAACTCAAATATATATATTTAAATTCATCTTAGATTTGTTTTTTAATAATGATAAAAAGATATTAGCTACTTAGCGGTCCTGCAATCTTATCACTATTTTTATTTTCCACAACAGTATAAAGGGTTTACGAGGGAGTGCTATTTCTGAGAAAATAAACCTGGTGTCAAAGTAGATCAGGAGAGTCAGACCTCTTTGTTTTGCTGTGTCTGCTGCCATCGCCACCTTCTCTTTAAAGCCTCTCTCTCTGTGCCGCTCTTCATCATAGCATACAGACTCTTCCTCAGCACCAAATCTCTGTCATGGAAGCCCCACATCCCTAACAAACAAACAAAAAACACATACACAATAATTAATATATTAGTCATATGTGTATAAAAGTTGTTCAGTGCTGTTACGATACATAAAGAGATCTTAAATAAGCTGGTTAGGATATAAAGCATACCTAATGAAGCAGCATGCAGTAGGCAGTTGCCGTCCCCTGTAGTTGCTAAAGGAAGCAGCTTCTTACAGCTTGTACAAATAGTGGCCCACCAATTCAGACGGCCTAAAAAAAGAGTAAATGACACACAGTCTTTTCTACAGTTAAAAAACCCCTAAATATATGTTAATGTGTTTAGATTTAGTTATATGACATGTGTTAGTTATATTATAATGTATTATATAAAGTATTTTGACATTTAACAAGAACTAAGAAACTAATATAATTACAAACAAAGTGTGTAGTTTATAGAAATCCAGCATCAATGCTAGACAGTAAAATACGAGACTCATCACTATGTATATAAAGGTCTGTCAGGAAAGTCTGACGGTTTGACATATGTTTTTATAGTTAAAGCACAATTGTGATGTAAAATAAAGTCAAACAGAACTACAGTATATCATCCTTAAGTCACGATTAGTAATATATAACTAACATTTACATTTACGGCATTCGGCAGACACCCTTATCCAGAGCGATTTACATTTATTGACTTGCATTTCACTGATACAACTGAGCAATTAGGGGTTAAGAGCATTGCTTAGGGTGGTGCTGAGAATCGGACCCTGATCTTCCACTTGGCAGTCCAACACCTTAACCACTTAGCTAAAACTTCACACTTCAAACTAGACCTATCTCTAAAAACAGTACAAATCCTTTTTGTTGTATCCGGTGATATCACACAGTTCAGAGATTAGTATTAAAAAACTAAAAATGATGTGTTCAAGCTTCACAAAATATTAGTACCACATGCCCTGTTTCCTAAGCTTCACTATGTTCAATTCATTTAGAAATAATCATTTGGAAGCAAACACAATTTCTGACCTTGAAACCACGTACAGATTTATTAATTTTGTAATATTTTAAAATTCTGTTTGTTCTAACTTATTCAAACTCTGGAGATGGGAATAGCGCCATCTTCAGACTCCTCTGCTTCCAACCTCCCACATACAATCCTTAAGGTAGTTCATAGCTATTCAAACACCATACTATATGCACTTAGCACTGCACCACAAACACAGGTCTCTATCTTTTTTTTCAAATCAAGGGCTCCATAGGCAATAGAGGCATGGGGGCAGAGACCACCTGATACAGAGCGCGTTAAACATAGCCAGTGACATTAAAAAAAAACAAAAATTTTTTACATTAAATATATTGTGTTAACTTAGCATCCTTGTAGTTCAGAAAGTTTACCCACAATTCACTCACTTTCCTGCAGGCGACCCAGGTTAGAACTATGTTGTTGTTGTGTTTGCATCATTGTCTGTATATTTTAATACATTTTTTAATATATACAAAAGATTTATGCATCATATGTTTATGGGTTTTTTTAGCCCACTAATAGTCTATGTTGATGTACTGTACAGCCACATGAGTGCACAGGGATGCCAGAGTTTTAATAAAGCTGTTAATGCATTCATTATAATATATTTTTTAAATTTTATTTTCTATTTTTGCTGTTTTTACCCATGTTTATTTTTTAACCAATTTTTTTTTGGAATCCGACATTAATTAGCAGCCCCACTGCGGATCCCTGGATAAAGCGGTTAAAGATCCCCACATCACACAACATCAGAATCTGAGATTTAAAAAAAATCTGGAGGTTGTGCCCAAAAAATTAAAAAGAGACTTGAGCTGTTAATTTTAATATAGTCTGTTGTGGAGATTGATGTCTAACTGCTACATCTCATATCTTCAATTACTGCAAATATTTCGCCTGAAAATGCCACATTCTCTCTTCAGGATACAATAACTAAAATTTGTGAGCTGAAGTGGAGTTCGGTGTTTAGTGCGCTGAGCTTTGCTCTACTCCCTTCAGGGAATCGTCACAAAGAGGGATTTTAATCTCTCAAAGACAAAGGCAGATGGCAGATAATATCTTAATCACAAGCATAATTGGATATGGCTTGATGTTAGTTCTGGCAACAGAATGCATTGCTCTGATGTAAGTTTAACTCTACTTTGCTACTGATTAAAATACTGGTGCGCACCGTTCAGGCTCAGGTACATACACACGGCTAACACATTGGACATTGTTACAGATGCTATCAGAGCTAGGGTAGACATTAACGCAATTCCAGTAACGACTGAAAACAGAATGGGCTTATAACTCAGGACGAAAAGATAAAGCTAATAGTCAGTACTAGCACTGCAAAGCCTAAAAGCTGTGCCGCTGGTGTTAAACCAGCACCCTTACCTGCCTGCTCCAGTGCCACCATGGTAGATTGCTCTATGAGGTCCCGCTCTATGAAGTTGCGGAAATCCTCGCTGTACACACTGAGGTCAGGTAATTGAAAGGTGTAGATTGGCATCTCGAGAGGCAACTGCTCCTTGGTGCACTCGCCCGTCACGTGCATCCGTGCCAGAGACATGATGGCAGAGCTGGCATGGGAAATCCCCCGGGAAAGACGCTTCTCTGTTGCACCGGACACAAACACAGACTGATAAAAAGGACTGTCATTTCTAGTGCTACCTCTGTCTATTGTGAGTGCAGTGGATATTTTCGGAAATACATACAGTAATTAATTGTTTTAAGAACCTGTGGACCAGGTAAAGACAAAAGTATTGGGACATCTGAGTTTTGTTCTAGTTATATTCATTCAAGCCAAATTTTGGAGCATTGCTTTGAAGATATTTTAATCTAGCCACAATAGTGTTAGTATGTTCATGCAAATATGAAACTTTATTTTTATGCATATTATGGTGGGCAGCTATAAATAATAAAATGGCTATAGGGAAGCTCCTTTTACTAACCCCTTTTACAGTTACTAATTTTTACAGTCAAAATGCTATTTGTGCTCCATGTTATTCTTATCATAGTGGTTAGCAGTAATGCAGGTATACCCCGTACCCTGAGTGTTCTCCTCTTGTCTCTGCAGGCATTGCTCCAGCTTGTTGAGGTGCTGCGGTGTTCCACTGCGCTCTGGCTGCTTGTAGTAGCGGCCCTCATTAAATACCTGTGGCAGGTTGGCAGTGTGGACCTGCCGCAGCTGCTCATAGTCACTCAGAGCAGCGCTCAAGTCCCAGTTTTTACCTTTAAACATATAAAAACATTTGCACACAGGCAGAATAAATCTTCAGTGTAAAGTTTTTTAATCGCTTACAAAACTTACAGGAAACAAAATTATTTGTAAATTAAAACCAAATGTATCATTAACCCCCTAAAGAATATCTATATATTTTTTTTGCTCTCATACCAGTAAAAAACAAGTAAGCCTCTGTATACCAGGGCAGCCGAGTTAACTGCACTTATAAAATAAAATTTAAAAAATGTTTAAGGAAGTAATCAGCAATTATATCAATTTTATCTGCTTGACTTCAACACGAACAATAAAAACACCTCTTCTGCAGCCAGTCTAACTCTCCTTGCTATAAATAAGTATGCATGTAAAATGTATTTAAAATAGAAAGAAAGACATTAAAGAAAATATATTTTAGACTCTTGACCTTGCTGTGTCCTTGACCAGTTTAAATCTATTCCAAAATCGGATCAATCAGATCTTCTGCTTACAAAGATAACTGACTAAAAACCTATGACCACTTAACTGTACAGCATAAATAAATAGCCACAAGCACAGACAAGCAAAGATCCGTTCTGTGGATCAAAAACCTGATGTGATTCAAATCGTGAGTTTTGCAATCAGTTGCATCACTAATTGTAAGACATGAATACAGTACATCTCTGCTAACACAATCTGCATTGCTACTGTAACAGACAATGTGTGTAATATGGATGTGGCTGTGCGCAAAGCAGGATTTCAGACGCACATTAAATGCTTTGCACGCACACAATAAACCTCGCTACACAGGCCAGACTTGGTGTTGCGTGTGTCCCTCGTTTGCTCAGCGAGTTGAGACACGTAGCTGTTTTTTTTTTACTGGAGTTTAACAGTTGTCGCAATATTGATGTCCGAGCAGAAGGTGCTACAACTGCCACCCACACAAATTAATAACGGATGTGGCAAAAAAAAAGTTTGCGCAAAACATTTTGCACAGTATTCATACATTGTTAATTACCACATATAATTAATTAAATTAGAAGTTTAATTTCATAAAGTACAAGCTGATTTCAAAATGTATTTTGTGCATTTGCATTTTGTAGTTTTCAGTTGAATAAAATACAATTTTTCCCTGAATTTCATCATTTCATCATTCTGTCACACCCCTATTGTTGATGTTTTGCTATAAATGAAATGCTTTTAACTTTATCATTCATGAAAGTCTTTAAGGTTTTGCATTTAGCCTTATAGTTTTTAGCCATTTATAAACACTGATGAAAAAATAAATAGTCCTATTTATTCTATTAATAAATTGCAGCCAACTGATAGACAGCAGTGATAGATAGCAGTGACAGCAAAAAATGACCTAAAAATTCCTACATGGCTGAACAAAAAACCCTTATACTCTATACCACGTTTTTATAGAAACAAAACATAACTAGCTTTGTGCTGTGTTCTGCTTATCCCCAGTATATAAAAAATAATTTTAATTCAATTACCCAGGCTGCCAAGGCAAAAGTGTTGAAAATGCTTAAAGACCTCAAAAGAGTTTAACTTTATATGGAAAGAAAAAAAGACTAGCGCTAGTTTTTAGTGCTAACATATTCTGTTTCATTTATCCAGACCATAAATGTATTAGCAACTTAAAAATATTACAAATACATTTAGAAAGATATATTTCAGTCAGCACAGTTTATTTCAACAGAAATGTTGGGGTCTCAGGGTCCAGCAGGGATCAACACTAAGAAAGAGGCTTGTAACTGGAAGTGACAGCTACCTCAACCCACACAGTCAGCTGCTCCCCCTCCTCCTTTAGCTGCATTTTTATCTTAGTGACAGACAGTGCTTCCAGGGCAGAGAGAAGCAGGTCAGGAAGAACTCTTATTATAGACCTGGTTTCCTCACAATACCCTACTGCAGCATGAAATCTTTTCCCAACACAGCAATGTGGAGCCTCAGAGAGACAACACTGAGGTCTGTATGTGTATGAGTGTGTGAGCTAGTGTGAAAAGTGACAGTCTGACGTCATCTTACCCAATTAAATGCCTTACTCTGCAAGACGCATTATTTTCTCTGCATTACTGACTAAAGGCTCAGCAACCAAAGGAGAAAAACTAATAGATATGTAAAAAACCTGTGCACACTGTATGGCACACGTAAACCAATACAAATCCTTTCCTTATTATAGTTTTCTGCAATCTGTCGAACGTTTTAAGAAGAGAATTTACAGTTTAATTGAATAGCATTTTGAATACATTCTGCAGCACAGTGAGTATAACAGGCTAAAAAACAAATGGACAAATCTTTTATTATATTCTTCAGCCTTAATTTTCTTATCAAATGGGGTATTATTACAAAACAGTATCAGAAACACATTGATGTACCAACAGATGATACGGCTTATTTTTTAAATAATAAAATACAACACTTCACTGAAACAACAGAACAAATGGTAATGCATAGGTGTTTAATAAACGCAGTCTGCTTAAAGACATTGACATTTAATAAATAATGATTGTCAATGTCTCTGAGATGTTGTTGTCAATTTGGGATCTTCCGCTGTGTAACAACAGCGACATTAAGACAGCATCTAGCAGATAAGAAGAATAATGTTTTCCAGACTCAAAAAAATTCTTTCATTCCTTTTTCCTTTTTTTTGCATTTAGGCACATTCAAAAGAGATGCTGAATTGTAAAATGAACATAAAAAAGCTGTAGTACTTCTGGTGTCCACTGGAGGGAGACAATGCACATAGCATGTCCAGTGACGACACCAATCTTGGTTGACACAAAAAGGAATTTTTGTCAGTGATTAACTTTGTCGGACCTTTGTAGTAACTCAGTAACATTAAAAGTTATTTTTTTTATCTGTTTTCGAATGGCTTTGCAGCATAAAAGCACAAAGGCACAGCAGACTGTTTTGCATGATTGTACTACATCTATTTGGGTAAAAGCAAATCAGTACTGTGTACAAACTGAAAAAAGGATGAAGAAAGGTGCTAATGTCACAAGAACAGTGTGTCTCTGGGTGTCTTTAGGCTTGGCCAGCAAAAATACAGTGATACAAGTGATATAGACAAACAATCAGGTATCCCTGACAACCAGAGACAACAGATCTAACGGCTGACGCTGGAGGTTCAAGCAAAATTGTCTGGTCAAGTTACATTTACATTTGCAGCATTTGGCAGAGGCCCTTATCCAGAGCGACTTACATTTATCTTATTTATACAACTAAGCAATTGGGGGTTAAGGGCCTTGCTCAGGGGCCCACAGTGGTGCCTTGGTGGAGCTGGGAATCGAACCTACAGTTAGTAGTCCAACACCTTAACCATGAGCCACCACTTCCCCAAGTTAGGGGACATAAACAGGCATCCACAAGATGTGAGGCTCTGTTCCACACACTGCATAAGGCATCTGACAGAACAGTGTGGGAAGACTAGCCTGAGCTAATAGAATACCCACAGTGTTTCCCCTAATAAGCACTGACTTATGATACATACTTACAGACATGTACCGACAGCAACACTTGACTTTTTACCTGAAAAAAAACTAAAAAAATCTAACGGTTACAAATACTAATCAGTATAAATCTCGTCTGGTGAGTTCTGGTGGTCTAATCAAAATTGATTATGTATTATCTGAGTGAAGCCTCCAATCAGTCTAAGAGCTTCATTGAAGGACACCACCTGCTAGGGGTGACCTTGAAATTACAAGGAGAAGTGAAGGGTGACTTTATTCAGCACTCTTGATTGTGTCTCTGTGGGGAATCCTGCATGTAATCAGTGTTAAACATACATTCAGCTGATGCTAGTCAACACCCAACAAACCTGAGTCGTCTTCAATTTCCAGCGTAGGTACACTAAGCACACACACACCCCTACACACATTTGTTTACAGTGCACTCGAGAGGACAGCATAAAAATATGTGTGTACTCTCCAAACAGAGTTAACCCTTTTTAAATCCGGTATAAATGATGGATATGTATATACTATAGATCTGAGCAGGATTTAAAGCTGAATACAGCTATTTGTGCACTCCATAAAGGAAAAGCTTTTTGCCCCTTTTGTCTAATAAGATGACTTTATGCAGTCTACACATTTTCCATCGGCTTTATTCTTTATAGCACTTTACTATCACTCTGCTCTGACTCATACGTTCGTATGGTAACAAAGACGGAGAATTGTATATGGTCTCTTTCCACTGAGGTCTCTAGAGTGCAAGCTTGCTAATAACAACACTTCGGTCTTACAATTTCCAGGAAGTGGCTCATCACAACGAGGCTCTTATTGTTTTTGTGTGCATACAAAAGACAATACTACCATGAACAAAAATGACCACAACAATATGATCAATTTAAATCTAAACCCTTAGATATTTAATTCATTTACCTATTATAACTTACTCACTACTATTCATTTAGAATTATATGAGATTCTACAAGTATGTTTAATGACATACTTGTGGAATGTTATACTGTAGCCTTTTCATTCATAGATTTGATTCATTCGCTGTAAAATGTCTCCTAACTCTACATGGACAGGTTAGGAAACAAACACACATATGTACTTATGTGTTGATTTCAGGTCTGTTCTTTTTCCTGTCATATTTTTGCTGAGTAGGATCAGGGCGAGAATACACTGCATGAGAAAACCCCATGAGAGAGAGACTAACACAGCAAAAGGAAACACAGGCTTCAAAGAAACTGTATAAAAAAAGGTAAGAACAAGTGTACTCTGTCAGTTCCAGCATATAGTATATTCTCAGAGGAAACGTTCACTTTTAAAAATCATACAATTCAGGTTGATGTGACTGGACTGGACTGTTTTAACATTTCAGGTTTGCAGCTGTCACATTATAACTGAAATTTGTAACATATACTGTGATAGAAATAGAGTAAATTCTGTTGGCTTGTACAGTCAGACTTTTGTCTACAGTTATTCATAAAAACTGACCATACAAACGTATGTGCTGTACAGTCAGTCAGAGAGTAAAGCTTCAAACTAACCTGATATTGACTTGCACTTTCAGAGAATTAGGCCTGAGAAGCCACAGTAGAAGATGTGTTGATGTTCTTACACAGATTCTTCACTGATAAGTCAAGCAAGGTGAATATAAAAAAAAGTCAAAGCACATCAAATGACTAAAGTCAGAACCAGTTAAGGAAGCACTGAATAAGACATAGACTGACAAGCACAGAAAGTCCCTAATTCCCTGGACAACACATGTCTCATCTACACTAATTCACAGTACCAGGAGAGAGTCCGAGCTTCGCATCTTCTCTTTCACTTTTGTCGTCAACAGTACTACTTTCCTTTTTTAAAGAGAGGTGCATATTTTAATGTCCATGCTTTCTGCACCAGTGCCAGCAACTCTACTTCTGAATGGGTTCCATTGAACCGCCACAACAGTCTCCTGGGGAGCGAGCTCGTAAAGCCATCACAAACAGTGTTAAATTAGCCCATGGCATTAAATCAGAGAACCAGGAAACCGGAGATCTCCTTTAGGCATCAGTCTACCACACTGCAGGAGGAACAGAGAAGGAGTAAGAAAAACCAACAACCCCAGTAGCGCAGGGGTGACTTTCGTTTGAGATTATTTAAAGAGCATTATTATATGTTCTATGAATCTTTACAATGTAAAAGTTTACACATTTAATCAGTGTTAAGGGTAAAAAACAGGGCTTTCTGTCTTAGTCATTTCTAATAAAAACATGTTCCATGATGGTAAATGGCATCCTACGCATGGCAATAATGCTAAGCACCACTCAAAAGCAGGATTTAATGCAAAGTATGTGAACAACAAATAGCCAAACATATTAAACATAGCCAAACGTTCTGTCTACAGGTGACCGCTGTCCAACAATTCAATGCAGTCATAACATTTTGATGAGGAAGCAGACTTCCTCAACCATAAACATTACCATAACTACCAAATCATCACAGATACTAGTTGTATTATTAAGTCTTCCCATTCATTTCATTATTTCATTTCTATCAGCATACTGAATATTACTTATATTCGAAATAGTCTGTACACAGTTATGCACCTGTGAATTGTGTTCTATGTAATGTATTTTATGAATAAAAAATGTATGTCTTTACTTTGTGCATGTGAATTGTGTATATATATTTACATGCATCACCAAATTGCAGATTCAAAATTCTGCAGTTGTTACAGTAATTTAATTATGTTACATATAACCTTTTTTATACTTCTAGCTGAAATTGCAAAAACTGCTAAAACTGCGGTTTTACAAATTATAAACATAAAAAAACTCTTACCCTCCAGCAGGTCACGTGCCAGACCAGGTTCAGCCCCTGTGGACCGAACAAAGTCTGACAGGACCGCATCCATGTCCAGAGTCATGTGATCATGTGGCTGCGGTTTCCAGCTTGCAGCAGTGGCTTTTGTCGTAGCCAGAGCTTCACACTCTCATCTACAGGAAAGAAAGAGAGAGAGAGAGAGAGAGAGAGAAACAAATAGATCTTAGCTATCTCATGCTTTTCTCTTCATGATGAATGCCACTTTACTTTTTTCATGCCCTGGAGACTGGTTAATTATAGTCCTGAGATCTCTGATGTGTCTGGAAAATTTTAGGAAGTGATATCAGACATGACAGTATTCCTCGGATGACCAAAGCCATAGCACTCTTCCTCAATCTCTCTCTCTCTCTCTCTCTCTCTCTCTCTCTCTCACACACATACACACACAAACACACAGATCACTGCCAGTGTAAATGAGTCAGAATGTTGGGCAGCAGGCAGGATGATGTGATGTTTCAGCCTATGCTCCCAGATTAGCTGTAAACAGTACCTTTTGATCATCACTCCCTCCACTAACAACCCTCACTGTATGTGAGTGTGTCTGTGTGTGTGTTTGTGTTTGTGTGTGTGTGTGTGTGTGTGCGTGGCTGGCAACTTGCCACCGCTTAGTCTGACTGGGACACTCAGTCAGAGCCCTTGTGTTTGTTCCTGCTCAAATGCCATGCTGTAGGGCTCTGATGAGGTCAGGCTGGCCCAAACCATACTTCCGTGTACAAAGAGGCAACACCTACAGTTGGCCTGCAATAACAAAGACCTCTGTTTGTGTGTGTGTGTGTGTGTGTGTGTGTGTGTGTGTGTGTGTGTGTGTGTGTGTGTGTGTGTGTGTGTGTGTGTGAGTCAACTGGTCACCCTGCTATCACTAATGGAACGTGACATAAGAATGAGGAATGTGAGACACAATGCCCAGCGCCCACAGAGATGAAACAACTACACCAGCCACAAACACCACACACACTGTTACCACTATATCAGGTACATTTAGCATGAATGTAATACTACAGTAGATGAAAAAATTACCTTTATCACCTACTTATTTTGTACATTTTGCCACTAACAAAGAAATGATCAGTCTATAATTTTAATGGTACCTTTAGTCTAAAAGTGAGAGACAGAATAACAACAGAAACTCCACAATTAAAAAATAGAAATCTTACACCTTCAGGTGCTGTACATGATAGAACAACATGGTGGAGTATATTGTACAGTATGTGCATACAGTATTTAAACTCTTCAACAGTGCTTCTGTTTTGACATACATCTGCTTACAGCACACTCACAGGTATACACAGACACAATTTCATGGCCTCCAACTGTACCTACCCCCTCTTACCTCCTTTCTTTTTATCCTTTCGGCTGTTCCCTTTAGGGGTCGCCATAGTAAATCATCTGCCTCCACCTAGCCCTATCCTCTGCATCGTCATCACTTATACCCACTAACTTCGTGTTTTCGTTTATCACATTCATATATCTCCTCTTTGGTTTTTCTTTTTGCCCTCTGCCTGCAACTCTATTTCAAACATCCTCCTACCAATACAGTTTTTTCACCTCTGCACATGTACAAACCATCTCAAGCTTTTCTTTCTGACTTTGTCCCTGAAACATACAATGTTTACATTACATTTCTGGAATTTAGCAGACGCCCTTGATCATAGCGATTTACATGTTACTCTTATTTATGCAACTGAGCAATTTGGGATTAAGGGGGGCAAGCAGCGGTAATATGGTGATGCTGGGAATCAGACCCACAAACTTCTGGTTTCTCTAAACACACTCACTTTGATTGGTTGTAGCTTGTCAGGCTGTTTGATGTACAGGACAATCTGCCAAATGACTATGACACTATAGAAAAGGAAGTTAATAAAACCCACATAATTAATAAGTGTGTACATGTCACTGGTGCACGGCATCAAAAAGGGTTGAGATACAAGTGAAGAGTAGAGCAACATGAGCTGTTTCTTATATGTGCTCATTCCTAATCCTGTCCAGCCTCCTCACTTTCAAGGAAAACCTCAACGTCTTCAACATCTTTGCTTCCTAAATCCATACAACATAGCCGATTTCATCACCCTCTTCTACACCTTCACTATGATTCCCAGTGTTTATATTATTAGAATTAAAATAAAATCGATGTTATTGCTACAGCCTTCCTTAAGGTAAGTTTATTGTCTTATTGTCAGTAATATTTACAGTGAGGTTTACAGCAAACCGACAAATACTCTTTACGTAATGTTTGGTTTATGTGGTTTAGTTTTGCTAATGTGATGTATTAAATATCTATGTACTTATATATATGGATTTGTACACTTGATCTTTTCCAATTACAGTCCCAATGACCTATAAGTGTTGTACAGACCCCATTGTACTTATATAGATATACTATAAATACAAAGATCTCTGGTAGACATGGAGAAAAACATAGACATATTTAAAATATTATTCTTTATAAACTCTGTGTTTACTATTGTGCCTCCACATCTGATGTAACTGCTGAATTAGGCAGGCAAAAGCCCTGCTCAGCATATAAATACTAAGTTTTTTTTCTATTAAAGGCAAATATTAGGTGTGTGCAATCTGCAATCCCTCATAATTCATTCTTCTCTGCATAAACAGAGCTAATAAAATAACACTTCTGTTTATAGATCAAAATCTGAGGACTCAAGTTTCCAGCTTCACTCGCCACAAAAAGCAATCTCCTACAAGGTGTACAAGGAAAAAATAATGTATATATGACTCTGTTGCTTGAAGTAATATAATATTAAGATAATAATCTTTTTTCTTTAGTTCATACATTATAATTCAGACAGTGCTGCACTTTAGCAGTAGATTAGCTGATTCAGATGCAGCAGCTGCAACACAGTTTGCATTGTGTTGGGTGAGCAATGGCATATAAGCAAAAATGTTTAGAAAAAAGCATTTAAGCTTTCAAGCAAAAGACCCCAGCAAGTGCACGCTTAAACTGCTGGTATAACAGCTGGGGTTTATTGTTACCATTAAACATTTCTGAGATTGAAATAGGACATGCCTTTGTTGTCTATGCTTTACAACATGTATTGTCCAGTAAGATATTTAGTGATATTATGATTTTGACACAACATGTTGGGCAGGATTTTTTTCTTCAATAAGCCTTTAGCCACAAATAAATCAATAACAATCCAATATTCCTAACAGGATATATTATTTAGATGTTAGTTATTGTATTAACAGAAGTACGGTCAAGACACACCCTGAACTAAAGTCTATACTATGCCTATATCTATAACTACAAAGTACTTGCGTCTGAGGCATATATATTTATTATAATGGTATCCTAATACAATTTTAATGTAGTATGAAACAGCTGAGCTCGATAGCTTGAAATTTTATAGTTATGACGCAATGATTCTGTGTCCCTATCAAAAAAGGTAACACAGTAATCATTGTGTACAGTTAGCACTGCAATTAATTTCATCCAAAAATAAAGCAAATTACATATTACATTTACCCCCTTTAACTTTTGTGTTTGAGCGTGGAAATCTATAACTAAAATAATAATACTAGTAATAATAATAAAATAAAAGAAGAAAAATGGTCTCTGCTCTGACAAAACAGAAACTGAGGTAGGAATAAACCTAACACTGCTTATCAACCCTGGAGCACTATCCAAAAAATGATGAGCATGGTGGTGGTAGCATATTGTTTTTACATTTACCACATTTGGCAGACGCCCTTATCCAGAGTGACTTACATTTATCTCCTCTTTATACAACTGAGCAATTGGGGGTTTAGGGCCTTGCTCAGGGGCCCACAGTGGTGGTTAGTGGTGCTGGGAATCAAACCCCGGTCTATCTGGTATCAGTCCAACACCTTAACCACTAAGCCACCACTTCCCCTTTTTCTTTCACTCCAACCATAACACTTTATGTTTACATGAAGCTGAGGGGTTTTGTGCACAGAGACAGTGTCATGCTGGAACAGTGTTTGGACATCTTAGTTTCAGTAATGGTAAATCAAAATGCTACAAGATACAAAGACATCCTAGACAACTGTGTGCTCCCAGTTTTCTGGTTTAGGGAAGACACAATTGATGGTTGTGCTGCTAAGGTGTCCACAAACTTTCCATTACAAACTATTTAACTGCCTTAGTTAGTACTAACCACTAACCACCCATCAGTGTAAAAACTGTAATACCTTCATACCTTCTTCATTTATTTATTAAGCTCAATTAAGTCATGGAATGTAATCTTTACATTAAACTGCAGACATACATGTATAGTATATATTACTTATACATTCGCTATGTCTTACTTCGGCTTTTACTACAGTAATACTTACATTTTTTATGTATGTGGTGATAAAGGGTTGCAGACTTACTTTCTGTTTTTTGCTTTTAGTGAGACGTCTTCAGCAGCTACCTTGCCATCATGATTATATCCAAAGGCTGTTCATCACTCACACACACACACACACACACACACACACACACACACACACACACACACACACACACACACAAACACACACACACACCTTCACACAAACCCTTTTCCTCTTTATTCCATGTCTTCTACAAGAGAGTCGTTTTCAGGTCACAGTTAGACCTACACAGAAGGAGAAAAACAGTAAAAGTGTCAGTAAACTTTAAAGGGAAAAAGAACAAGGCAGATAATATGTAAATCCTAATGTCATATCAATCAAAGTGATGCAGACCATCAAACCATACGTTCTACAGCCATTACGCAAGTACAATCTAATATCCCACTGCCCTGCTGCAAACAGAGCGAGGACACTGAACTAAAATGTACCCATATAAAGACAACCAGAGACCATCTGCAGCCTGATTTCTCTTTGAGTAAGTGCTGCGAAAAAGGTCTCTGTTGTGATACTGTTTACAGTAGAATTAATGCTACAACTAATACTACCCTTTTAGGTTCACTTAGATTTCTAAACAGCATAAAAGGTTTTAATGCTTTTTCCTAATGTAAGCCAGTATTTGGCTTTGAGAGATGACAGACATAAGCATGCAGCAGAGTGATGAGTCAGCTCGATAGCTAACATTGATTTTGTGGTGGGTTTATATGTTAACTTTGAGCTTATGTTTCATTTAAAGCTCCTTAATACTTAGTACCCTAATACTAGTACAATAAGTACTTGAAATATACAAATGTGAATTATTCAAAAGAAACAGCAAATTTTTTAGCTCAGTTTATCAGGAAATGCACTTAAAAGAAAACAAAATTTAAGACTGATGCAGGAACTTCTTAGGGTTTGGCTCAGGTTAAGTCCTTATTATCAAGATTTTTTTCTTGTATCTTTTATTTCCAGGGGATATTTACAAAACCTTTTTTTTCTGTTTAGACCAGATAAAAAACAGCAATTACGGAATAATAGCTGGTAGAGTAATCTGCAGATTGCAGGTAGTGTATCAAAAGCATGGTAACTTAAGCATTTTTAAACCTTTTGTGAGCCCCTTCTCCCCCCTTTGACCAAATAATTTACTTAAAGTACCCCCAAAGATGTAAAGTATATATTTCAATAATTTAATAGCGCATTTCCCTGTTTACTTCAAAAACATCTATTATTTATTCTTTTTAAATTTTTAAACAGTAGTATTTATTGCTATTACACATTTGAACATATAAAATTTGAACATGTTTTGTTTCCAAATGTCTTCTTTAATAAGCTGGATGTATTATATTAATTTGTCAGTTTCTCCAGACAGAAAAAAGCAACGGGAAAAGACTTACCATTGGCACTATCTATGCATGTAAATCCAAATTATGGGGCCTCATTGTACTTATGGTGCTTTTCTTGCTTTGGTCCTTTTTGTGCTGGCTTGTGTTGGACCTTCTGGTAATTTTCTTTTATTTGTGCATGAAATCAACCTGTCCATTTTGCATGACTTGATGATATTGTTTTTAATGTCTCATGACACAAATTAAACAAATAATTTATATTTTTGTTAAGTAAGTTTATTTAGATTTTTTATAATATTATGGTAACCTATTATATGTTTAATTTCTTAATAGTTATCATTTAATTATCTACTTGTCATCAATTCATGAATCCCCTGCAATTCTCTTGCAAACCAACATTTTTGCTGACGCCCTCATGCAGAGCGACTTACATTTATCTCTTTTATACAACTGAGCAAACCTTAACCACTGACCCACCACCTCACATCACTCCGTGTAGTCATTGTTAATGTACTCTGTTGTCATTAATAACATTCCACTTTATGCAGCTGTGTTTTGGACAGCTCTGCACAGTTTGTGCTTTTGATCACAGTGTTAAATCACAGAATAAACCATTGTGGTACCCCTCTAGCTGTAAAATAAATTGCCCCATCTATCAGTACAGATTTATTTAGTCAAAATAAAGCTTTTAACTATATAAGAGAAGTAATGTTGTTTTCGTCAACCGTAGAGAAGTGTCTAACAGGTGTTTTTTTTCAATTAAACACCTCTTTAAGGTTGGCAGAGACAACATTAATTCTCTAAGAGGAAATCTGTAGAGTATGTACTGTCATCAACTTGTTGCGCAAGCATCATGACGAAGTTCAGCGATTACCTTTTACAAATTGTATGCAATATACTTTTATACACATCACTGAAATGACATAAAGATTGAATGTCAAATCAGGTAAAATTGTGAATCCTTTTTCTGTTCAAGAATTGTCCAGTCCTGGTAAAGTAATGCTAATAATCATTAAAACTGTATATATTATGCCTGTTTACTTAAACTTGACCTCCTTTAATTTTTCAGCTGTGACCTTAGAAAATATATATAAATGCCTCTGCTCTTACATTTATGTGTGCAAAGAACTCAACTTGTGTGCAAAAAACTTAACCTAACCCAACCTAAAAGTATTATTGTTAACACATTGTCAGATTGTCAGTAAATCAATCCAATAATTTCTATACTATCCTGTGGAAATACAATATCTTACCTTGTATTACTAAAACAATTAATATTACTTAGAATGTTGCTCGAACAAACCAAAATACTCAAGATGACAAAAGCTGTGACAGACATTTAATGGTCAAGAAAGACATGCACACCTAGCTAGTAGCCTTTTGCTTGTTTTTTGAGGGTTTTTAAAAAGTTCTTTTTCACAGAGATAAATAGAAATGAGCACATTAAGTTGTACAAGCAGTTATAAAGATGAAGACACAAACACCTCCAGCATCTCACAGTCATTAAGCTCACTGACTACCGTTACTTTCCACAGGATATGAAACATCTTCAAAGCCGTACAGAAGTATAAGAAATTCAAATTCAACAGGTCTGTCTCACACAGTTATTCACAATATGTGCATATTTCATCACTGCTGACCAGAATTTCCACATCTAAAAATAAATCGTCGGCTTCCATCATAGCATTCAGTGTTGAAGTTTAATTTGAAGAAGGCAGACATCTGGCGCTGATGGAAAAATATGCAATCACACTTCAGAAAACCAGATATCATGACAGCTCTGTAAAGCAGTTTGGAATATATATATGGAATTTTCAACATGGTATTTGCACTCATTGACTTTTAATAAATAATTCCCAAAAAAGTTTTTTCTTTTTAACACATATTTTGCTAAATCAACTAGGTATTAATGAAGTGTCCTAAAGCAATATAGAAGCAAAAAAATGTAAGACTATACAGATGATATACATGTACGTAATTATGTAGCATTTATTTAATACTCTGGCCTTTGTGGAGACATCTAAAGATGGTCACTTTAAGCATGACTTTATGTAAAATAGTTATGTTTCACAATAAGATTACATTTATAACATTAACTTAAGTCAATAAATGCTTTAGAAGTATTGTTTATTTGTTGTTAATTTCAACATTTACTAATAGCGTTACTCATTTTAATGAAGTTAAATCTTCATTTTATCTTTTTTGTGTAATAAAGTTGAGTACTTTTATTTCATGAAGTTGTTTTTATCCAGTATCCATTGTAAAACTATCGGTTAATCAATCTGTTATCTGCGAGTGTGGTCCAATATCGGTCGACCTCTAGTATGTTTATGCAAAATAGTGATCTTAGACACATTCTATTATACAAGAGCAGACTGTGCTAACAGCATAATGCTATGCATTAATCAGGTTAGTAGAGAGATGTTATAAACACTCTCCTTAAAGTTGTTTATCAGTAAATAGCTTGTTTAACAGTGATTAACAAATTAGAGTGGAGCAATGTTGTCAGTAAAACATTACAACACATGATTTAGTATCAGAAGTTCTTCCATCTCCTCAGACTTGGCAAACATTGTCAAGTCTAACCTGCTCATTATCCATTATTTTATCCAAAAATATCCACTGAATGACCATTGTAGTACAATAGCACAACTAGTGTGGTTAGTCGCTTAGCAACAATCCCTTTAATTTATCAATTGATTATTTTACAAAGGCTACAATAGGTAGGACTTTTTCAGTAGAGCTTACATTATGACCAGTATGTCGACCATAGGGTATAGCTAGAGGAAACAGTAAAACACACTCAGCCACAGGCCAGATATCTGGCCTAATGACTGACATTTCAATTTGCAACTTCTCTCAAAAATAGATTTGCATTATATTTTTATACTTAAATATCTACTTTATCCTCACTTTTGTATAAGTTTCCAGTTTAGAGGGAAATGTCAGTTACTGGTCCATCAGCCTATATAGCAACAGCAATATGATTATTATATAATTATTGTTTTACACTGCAGTTCAAACCTCCTGGTTCATTATGCAATAATGTGTGGTAATGCTGACTTGTGGTGTGAATGCATGGGGGGCTCTACTGGTGTAGCAATGTGTAGCACAGTCAAACTCAGACACACTTTTCAAGCAACCGCATGCTCGATGTTGAGCAAACAGTCCATAACCCACCACACTGTTCAAGGGCTATGAGGCTGGGGTAACATAAGTATTGAGCTGTGATGAGGGTTAATAAAACAACTGCATCAGTCAGTGTAGGGGTGGAAGTAATACCATGTTTGATGAGACTTTCCAATGGAACAATTTCATCTCACACAGAAGGACATGGCCTGGTTTATATTCAGAAGCAACCTCTGGAGGAAGTGAGTCTGTGTCATAGTAGAAAGGCACACACACACACACACATACTCAGTTTGTCCTGTTACATAATATTCTCAGTGCTGTAATCTGATAAACACACACCCACACACACACACACACACACGCATAGGATTATGTTTATTATTTATTTATGTTCATATTAAGTACCATGTTTGAAATTATTTCAGCGATCCACATCAGAATTTTTCTATAACAGGACTTTTGAGTTAAATTAAACTCAAAAGTCTCTTGTTAAATATCTAAATATACAAAGACCAAGCATAATTGACAGCACATTTTCATATGCTGCTTATGATACCTTGTGTTATTTTACACAATTGATTGAATTTTAGCCATAATAAAAACACTACCGGCTGTCAGATGACTGCGTATTTCACTTCCATGGATTCCTGGCTGTAACACTTGCATGTGAAGTTATTAAATAATAATAAAAACTAGCAAACTACCAATATTAATAAAAACCATCACCGTCAAGCCAGTCACTGTTGGGTCCTTGAGCAAGATTCTTAACCCTTCCTGCTTTGGGGGCGCTGTATCATAGCTAACCCTGAGCTCTGACCCCAACTTACTAAGATGGGATATGTGAAAAAATAATTTCACTGTGCTGTAAAAAGTATATGTGATAAAATAACAGCATTTACAAGCTTTTCTAATTTGAAATTCGTAACAAGTAAAAAAAGTGCAAAATAGTGCAAGACAAGTGCAAAAAAGTTTTATATAATAGTGAGAGGTGTAAAAAGTCCTGTTGTCACTCCTGAGATTCTCTGCCTTCAATCCTCATTTAGACTGACATCATGTAAACAGTCTAGCAGCTTTGTGCTGTGGAGATAAATGGCTGCTTTTTCAGGGTTGTGATTTTGCACCATGTGAGGAATTTGGAAAGGCTGCTGCTGATGAGCCATCTGCTCCCAGAATATCAGGATATTCAGGTGGAAACAGTAGAAATTGGTATTAAAAATTGGTGGGTGAGAAGTGGTGGCTTAGTGTTTAGGGTGTTGGACTGATTATAGAAAGACTGGGGTTCGATTTCCAGCACTACCCAGGCACCACTGTTGGGCCCCTGAGCAAAGCCCTTAACCCCCAAATGCTCAGTTGTAAAAAGAGATAAATGTAAGTTGCTCTGGATAAGGTCGTCTGCCAAATGCTGTAAACTGTAAACTTAACATGCCTTCAGAAAGACTGTCATTACTATTTTACACTTTCATCTTATCTGCTTTCCAGAAACTTATTGCACAATGTGACCCATTAGAACTATTTAAAAAAAATATTATGGCTAATATTCAGTAGTGACTTTTAGTGCACTACTTCAAACATTTTAAAACCTATGAAAGATTTTTTCACATTTCAATTTTTTTCTTTTAAATAAGAATAGAGTAGAATAGAATGCTTTTTATTGTCATTGTATTGTTGTATAACGAGATTAAGGCTCTTTCCTAAAAATATTACCAGGGTTAATGTTAAAAAAATGTCACCAAGCCAAGCACAAGGTCAAAGACTAAAATATTCTTGAAAATCATTTAGCAATGTAGCATAATTCGATCGTGATTAAGTGTGTGTGGAAGCATAGGGGAAACTCATCATATATTTGAAATTCTGCCAGTCTATACTACATACTGTAAACTAGATGAAATTACGGGTAAACTAAAATGTGCCTCTCATTTTGCATATTCAAATCAAATGTATGTCAAAAGTGAAACAGAAGAAAATTACATTTAGAGTTTCTAATACAATTGTACTGATTGGCAAAAAACAACTGATAAATGTATAACACTGCAATATAGCTAAAGTCTAGCAAATAATAAATAAATAAGTAAAAGATTGCCTGACACTAAAACTAGTATGTAAACTAGTCTGTGTGCTTTTCTTGCTGTATTTTTTCACAACAGAGCTTTTAGATTGGTGGTCTTCTTAGTGTGTGACCTGCTGAACCAGTATTGATAGACACTTCAAAAGGAATTACAGTATGTCTAATCTCTGGATGAGAGTGTCTGTCAAATGTCCCAATCCTAAAGGCATTCTGCATGTAAACTATGATTATTTGTGGCAAATTTGTAAAAGGATAAAACCAATTCTAATTTATATGGTAAAAATATACAGTATTAATGTTTTTATAAAGAATTTTTTTATTGCGCCTTTCGGGTACTGGTTACTTGGACAGAAAAAAAGACATTCTGGTTCAGCTCTAGCTCAAACGGTTAAGCTTTTGCTGCTCAGAAGATCAGGGTTTATAACTGCTAGGTTGCTACTGTTGGGCTCCTGAGAAAAACCCTCTCTGCTTTAGAAAAAACATATTTAAAGAAGCATGCTACTTGCCACTACCACTGTCTGGGCTGCTATTATAGATAATGAATCAACAGCCAATCAGAACTTATAATTCAGTTAGAGTTAAATTCATTCCATCTCACAGCATCACTGGCTCGTGGGAATCGAGGCACACTTGTGTAATTGTTATGGTGTTGTCACTGCTCCTGCACCTGTGTGTTGTGTGTTGTCACTGCTCCTGCAACTGCCTGGCTTTTAAATTAATGATGACGCAGCTACATGTTGCATCCTCGCAATTTGTCGACCTTCCTCCTTAATATAGATGCAACTGTATTCTGATAGCATGGAAAATGTACGTCCAACCCTTTTTGTCCAAACCCACCCCTCCTAAACCCATGATCACGCACACACTAGATGATCAGAGACAAAATTGCTATAATACATCATGTGTCATTCCCTGTTTGAAAAACATTATAGTACAATTAGTAACAGCACTAAAAATACCAAACATAAAAATAGTGCACACTGCTGCTGTAGTTACATACATTTACATTTCTTTCCTTACATTCGGCAGACACCCTCATCCAGAGAATGATAGCTCATCATTGCTCATACAGCTGAGCAATTGGGTGGTTAAGTGGTAGTAGCTTGATGATGCTGGGAATTGAACCCACAATCTTCAGTTTATCAGTTAAATACCTTGACCACTGCACTACCACTTCCTCACATTACTGGAGCTAATTTGTAAAGCTACACAAACATGCATGCCAGGCACCAAAATCATATTTTCAGTCATCTATCAGACCCTTTGATTCATGTAGTTGACTACACAATTTCACGCAAAACCAATATTAAATCATTTTGGTTTTTGCTCTGTTATGATCCAGCCTATTTACGCTGAATTATTATTAGACAAACATTTCTTAGTTTTACACAGAATATACTGTATAAATAAATATAAATACATTGAGACCACTTAACCTAATGATCGCTATCAGGATGTGTAAAGACTTTCAACTAGCAGAACAAAACATGTTTCTGAAGACAATATTGTACCTTTAAGTTTTCAATGCAGTTCCATGAAATATTCGACAGAAAAAATGCACGAACCTACAGAATATTATTATTATTATTCAACATGCATGATTAAAATCACACACATTATAGGGCTGCTGTACACAATAATCTACAAAGGCTGTAAGAACACCTACACCTATAATCATTCTCCTTTTTATTTTGTGTCTTAAATGTGTTACACAAGGCACCCACACTGTGTGATAGCTGAAAAGGAAGTTGGCAGAGAGACATCGGGCACAGAACCGGATACCAACTAGATGCCAAGTTCACCAGATGGAATGGTCACAATGCTGCATCATCCCCCTTCACCAAGCTTAGATCAGTGCCAGCATTTTAGACAGACTCGAAAACACGATGTAAAAATGCTGATGGAGTAATGATGCTGATTGTTATTGACTAAATTTCTAATAGTCAATATTAGTTATTGACTAATATTTGACTAAATTTCGCAAACCTCCTTAACCAGAGTGGAAATGTTAAATAAGTTCAATTTGATCACAGCACAAACATTCCCAGCGTGAGCACATTTTCAATTTATTAAACATGAACAGACATTTTTAGCCATTATAGTAAAAGTAGTCAACAAAAGTGCTATGATTCGTTCGAAAAAAATCTATAAGCTGTTTACCAAATGCATAATAATAAAACAAACACTCTGTTGCTGCTTCTAGTGATATATGTACAGATGGTACTCATCATAACAAACCCTTAATCCGATACGCTTCAGGCATTCTGCTGACGTTCTTCAGTGCAGAGGCAGAGGATGCGTAGTAAAATAAATGCTGATGTTTAACAGATTTCTGCTTGTAACAATGCATGACAGCAAAGTTTTGTCTTAGAATCCAAACTGACAATAGGGTAAAATAATTGCAGACATTATATGACAGCAAAGTTAGTAAACTACTAAAGAGTTTTGAGCGATGGTTTTAGATGGTCAAGGGTTAAACTGACAGTCTGGACCTGAACAGCCTGAGCTTTTAACGTAATGGCTAAACTCATCACCGGACTTACGGTATTGACACATTATCCACTCTCACGCTTTCTGATTAGTGGCATGCACATCTTTATTTCGGTGTAAGATAAAGAAAGAGAGAGCTAGCAAGAGAATAAAAAAAAGAGAGAGTGTGACTGGTGGGGTTAGAGGCTAATTGTTGTAGGATTTTTAACACTTTCTATGAATTTTTAAAACAAAACAAATTGAATTTTTTGATTATGAATTCGATTTAATACTTTTAAAAGCATGTATTACAATACCCAACATTTACATTTACAGTATTCGGCAGACGCCTTTATCCAGAGCGATTTACATTCATCCCTTTTTTATACAACTGAGCAATTAAGAATGTCTTATCTATTCATTCTAATAAGATTCTTGCGAGCATCAAAGAAAGTTGAGTAACAAGGCTGTAATGCCCTATAATAAAGTTCTGGAATGGTAAATGTGATACAACTTAACTGTATTATAATACACCCTTTATGTGTAAGATTGTACTTATATATATATATATTATAGCAGGCCGGGTGTTATAAAAAAACAACATTAATAATTTTAATAAAGTGGTTTATTCCTCTTATCTCATAGTATTTTGTGAACATGTACATAAACAATGGTAAGCCAAACATTGTGTCTATTTTAAGCTACATGTAAGGTAAAGCTTTTAGATTGAATATTTAAGCACGGAATGTAGACAAGAAATTATTCATAATTACACACTCCAATATCACACAAATAAAGATGGATTCCCTAATGGGTCTGGTTACTCTGAAAGTTTCTTCCTAAAATCATCTCGGAGTTTTTTTCCTGGCCACCGGTGTTCATTGGGCATAAATATAAACCTAAATTTTACATTTGTAATTCTTTTCAATACTGTTTCCTGTAAAGCTGCTTTGGGATGAGGTCTGTTGTTAAAAGTGCAATACAAATAACATTTTAATCGGACTGAATATTTATAACATCTTTAAACATGTATTCTCTCGTTTTTTTTTCAAGAGAGATAAAATGTGTCTTCATTATTAAAACCGAAAAAAAAAAACAGGCCTAGATGTTGGAAAGTATCTGGCCCTATCCAGTAGTATCCAACTTTAAATTTGTCTTTCAATTTCGTATGTCACATGTCAATATCAAATTAACCGATGTAGTTTGTTTAAATTTCGTTTATACTACCCATAACCATACTTTAAGAATGTACTTTTTATAATATTATAAAATATTATTTTACTACATAACCCTTTTTTTCCTGTAATGTCACCATAGGTTTACATTAATTTATTAAAGCTTGCCTCTTCCATATAACTATTTTATTGTCAGCGTACATAATAAAAATAAAAGGGAACACAAAGCTTAGCTTTTAGTTAATCATTAATAGAATAGAACAATGGTAGACAAAGCAAGAGAGGGTGAGAAAAATAAGTTTTTAAAGGCTCCTGTGTGAGAGAAGCAGATTCAGTGACTGAATTTCAATGTAACGTGTAAGAAAGCTAAGCCTATTTAGCCCAGGAATCAATCAGTCACTCCCCATCTCAACTCCAACAGCCACAATGGCAGGCCTGTGCTGCTCGAGTGTGTGTGTGTGTGTGTGTGTGTGTGTGTGTGTGTGTGTGTGTGTGTGTGTGTGTGTGTGTGTGCATGTGCGTGCGAGTGTGTGTGTGAGTAGAGCGAAGAGCCGGAAGACAGCAATAGTAAGAGGATATGTGTTTTTCTCTTGGTCTTCTGTGTAACAGATCAACATAATCTACAGCAATCCAGTGTGATGTGTGATGATATTACAATTGTTCATACAAAGACAAATTAGCCATCAACGATAAGAAAACAAAAAGTATCGATTATTTTCTAATTTACAAATTTACAATTTACAAATATGATTTTTTCTGTTTTTCTATAAATGGAAAAAAATCAACGCAGAAGTGCTGTAAGTGAGATTTATATTGACAGCTTTGGTGTAAAACTAAAATAGAATTATTTGGCTTATTAGTTTGTCATTTAATACATTATTGTTGTTATTCCCTTGTTGCTGTGCTTAAGTTCAGGTTTTATATATCTGCACTTTTAAACAAAAAGCTCTACATTTCAATGAATAAAATATTATTTCTTCTAAAGATGTAAAACTGATTTTACTGAGGTTTCTATGATAAATTTCTATGAACAATTAATCGTTAATACCAGACAGCATAAATAATAAATATAATATAATATAATATAATATAATATAATATAATAAAATTGTAACGATTCTGCTCTCCCATTACCAGTACTAGCATCAGCGGTAGTACTTTTGGTATTACTTCCTGTTTGCTAGCTATATAAGCTAGTACTGCTTGCTTATACCAAGCTTATACCAGTCATGTCCATGTATTCCTGGTTTCGATCTATGCTCTGTTTGGTTTTGTCTGCCTGGTTTTGTAGTGATTATTGTGTACCAACATCTGCCTGTTTTTTGACTAAATTTGTGGATTATTCTTCTACATTTAATAAAGCCTTTCACTGCAAAATAGATTCCTCTCAGACCTCTGCTAGTGGGCAGCACAGAGCCTCACAGCATGAATGCCTGGGTTCGATTCCCGGGTTCGATGCAGCCTTTCTGCATGTTCTCCCTGTGCTTGCATGGGTTTACTTCAGGTACTCCGGTTTCCTTCCACAGTCCAAAAATATGTATGTTAGGTTGATTGGTGATTCTAAATTGCCTGTGAGTGTGTGTGTTGCCCTATGATGGAGACAGCTGGGATAGGCTTCAGCAGATCCCTGTGACCCCGAATTAGGAAATAAGCGGGTACATGTCTTGTAATTCCTTTTTGTAATTCAGGCGAATTTTTAAAGTTAAAAAAATAATAATAATTTGATTATTTATTTTAATTTAAATTAGCAACCAGACCTTCCCTTTTTTACTATCTCTAAACCTAAGGTTTAAACATAAAAGGGGTGTGTGATGAACCTCCGGCTAATGCGTATCTATATACAGTATGATCGTCATCCTAGCCATTACGTCTGGTGCTGCTGTCTCTGCCACATTAATCCTGTCAGCTGGAGCTGGGTCTCCCCCAGGACAGTAAGTGCATTGTGGGTAAACTTTCTGATCTACAAGGATGCTAAGAGGTTAAAAAGCCAGTCACACACAGCTGGATGTATTTGCTGGGCCAGCTAATCTTTGGGCTTCCTAACAGCTTGCCACACTCATGCTGCAGTGTTAGACATCTGCACAAGCCTGGCCGGCACCTGTTCAGATATACTAAGTAGCAAATGCTGCTAAACACAACAAGCTTGAAAAAGCTTTAAAAGATGCATGTTTGCTGGATCACACTTTACTCGTTCATACTGGGATCTGATAGAATTATAAAGAGCACAAGGGATTAATGTACCTACAGGATTATCATGCAAGGTAAAAAAACTACAGAGCTGTGAGAGCGTGTCACAGAGAGGAATGATGAGTAAAATGTATTGTTTACAAAACAGAAAACTACATAAATCCTTTCTAATCATGCTTTGGGAGTGTTTGGGTTAAGCTACACTACTAGACCTAAGTTTCTTTATCTTTGTTTCTATCTCCTCAGACTTTCCCAGCATTTGGCCTAGAGCCACGGACACAGTGGGACGAAATGACAATTAACCAGCAGAAAATATCCAGAGGGGATGCATTGAGTGACATTAAAATATCCAACAGTTGAAAGGGGGCTGTTAGACACACTCTGGTTTACATTTTATGTTCTTAACCAGTTAAAATTTTATATTTTTAAACAGAATTTGTGATAACTTCAGTATGTCAATGCCTACAAAAGCTTCTATGTTCCCACCATATATCAAAACTTTTCAACATAATGTAATTTTACATTTAAAAAACTATTGAAAATAAAAGTTACTTTATTTGAGTTCCTAAACAATATGTCTTAGGATAAAATCTTTGTTTTTTTATTCATTTACCAAAATGTTCACAAAAAACCAATCTTAAAGAGGAAAGCCTTTAATCTGGCTACTGCACGTGCATTACTATTAATAGCTGTGTTTATAAAACATTATTATTTGTTATTATTTGTATTGACTTTTCTTCTGTACATTATCGTCTTTTGTGCCTAAATAAAACAAACTGAGACTCCTGATTAAACTAAACAGCACAGCAACTGTTATGTTAGAATTCGCTGATTATCAGAAATACTCCACACCCAAATTATGCAAATAACCAATAATATTGTATCAGTTAATTATTAACATAGTGTGTTTCAGTTGCATGTCCAGGGCCAGAATAACACAACACAAACTAACAATAATTAAAAAAACACAAATCTTTAACTCCTGTAAAGTGTAAAAATAGATGCTGCATCTACATATTGTACATGCCTAAAATACTTGACTCCAAAGAAGACAATGATTTTCTTGAAAATCATAATCAAAATGAAAATAGAGTGGAGCAATTATAATGAGCATGGAAAGGAAATTCTGACCGCTTTACTCAAATACTCTGCTTCCAACACGCTTTGCTCTGAATTCAATAAGCTAAGCAAATATGCGTGTTAAGTTCAAATGACACTTATCTGCCGGGTTTTGCATCACTGAGCCATATCAGCTCAATTATACAGCCAAGATGTTTGCTATTGGTTCTTTCCTGCAGTCTACAAAGCCATTAAGCAGCAGGATCAGCCTTGTTTAAAAATGTGACATTTATGACCTGTTCTGTTATATCATCATTTATCATGATTGTGTTGTTATTTACAGAATTTTCTAATTTCTGAATGTGTGTAAATGTTTTTTTGGTCTACAGTCGAATTTTCATATTTCTGAAAGATATAGTAATTAATATTTATTATATACTGAATAAACAACCAAAATTATTCAAATGTGTAAAGTGAGCTAACAATCGGTACCTTAAACTAAAAACGAACTAAAAAAGCTAACTTTTCTCGTTATTGTGATTTTACACTTTTTATAAGACGTCATCTTGTCCACACCAGCCAACATGAAGCTGTCACAAATGAAGACAGGTGAAAATTGGTGCATAATTGCATTTCTAACAGAAGCGAGAGAGAAAATGTTTTTTTACTTTCACTTTTTTCATTAAAAACTAAAAAAACTACACAAAATTGTTCTTTCTGCTTCTATGCTACAACCAGCACCCGCTTGATTTGTGTAATAAATGCAATTTCTAAAAAAAAGTCTGTCAATGACAAAAATCAAAATACGCTCCATGATGATTAATGAAGTGATGGTTGATGGTGGGATAAACAATAGATATATGAACGATCCTTTATAGTACCTGATGCATTGAGATGCTGGCCTTAAACCTATAAATGTAGATTAATCAGCAGATCTTACTGAGTAAAAAAAAATGACAAATCACATGCTGTGTTAGCTGAAACTGTAATGCTGAGCTGAGACCTAAGAGTCCTCTAGCAAATACTTTCTGCAACTGCAGCATTGAGTATAAACAAAGATATTTAAGATATTTCTGGTTTTGCAGAGTCGGATGTAAGTGAATTTTTAATAATAGGTCACACAAGGCCAATTTTTGATATTTCTACTGCTACCCAAAATACTGATATACTGGAACTGGATTAAACCTTGAATACATTATATTTCTGCCATTTGGCAGATGCCCTTTTTCAGAGTGACGTACATCCATCTAAATGATCCAGCTGCGGAGGTAAGGGTAAAGGGCCTGTTCAGGAGCCCAAAAGTGCCTGGATGAACCCAAAATCTTTCATTACACGTTAACCACTGATTTACTCCTTTCCTTCTAGATAAAAGACCTTCCAATCCACACTGATCATATACCATTAGAATAGCTACCATGCTTAATGTTTATACTTTACCCAATATTGCCATAAACCAAGAGGAAGGTGGCATTTTTGTAATTGTTTATTTATATCAGGTTTGACAGTGAGATGACTAGCATATATAGTGTGTTATTCGTTCACCCAAGCTTTATGGAACTTCGGGACTGTGTATAAAACAAATGCAACCGAGTGCCTAATCTTATGTTTAAAATTCATCATCGTAAGTAAATCTTTTATTCTATTCAGGGTTACAATGGATAAGAAGCCAGTCTATTCCAGTGCACCATTCACACATTAATACACTCATTTATTCCTAAAGGTAAGTTTAGAACTATTTACTTTAAAAAACCATGAACAAGAAGTGAAATTAGAATGAAATCTGTTTGTTTTTTACGATAACCAGGGAGCTGTAAGGTGGATACAGTACAAGTGCACCATAATAATAAGTGTAAAACAGATGCTGCCTGTTAGTCTGAGTTGAAATTTGAATCCAAAAGCGACAATGCGACGTTGCCTGATTTTCTTAACAAAGAAATTTTCAAATATTTTTTCCTGTAAATATGAAGCAAAATTATTTGGTCATTATTATGATTATAGAAACACTATTAACTGACATAAAGCCATAAATTTGAAATCCATACAAACACTACTATACTGTCCTATAATAACCCCCATTGTCTCGTTGTTCTTTACTTTCTGGTCTCACAGACCAGAATACTAGTAAGTCTCTTAATATAGACCAACCACATCCCAGCTGCACCAAATGAGGTAAGAAACCTGTCGTTTCGTTTAACACCTAATGATAGCTGACCGTCAAGTGACGGAAAATTTTCTGCTATCCCATATGTACATCACCTTCTCAGGAGTCCGACTACACGTCTGCAAAATGTGGCAAACATTGTGGTATTTACTTACTTTGGCTCTTCTAGTAAAAGCAGACAAGGGTCCGAACTTACATAGTCAGGTTTACCTCGCCTATTTTCACACAGCCATAATCCTGAGCATCAGTTACAATCATACTGACTAACGAAGTCTATCTCTCTCAGTTACAATCATACTGACTAACGAAGTCTATCTCTCTGCTCTGAAACAGCTTGAGAGAGCCTGGCTATATCGATCATTCATTTTGAACTAATCATTATTTGTTCGGGGCTCTGAAACAAAGATTCGTCTCAGAGAGCGATTTGTTTATTTACTTTTGACCGCGTATGCGCAACATTTTATAGGTTCTGTAGAGAACATGATTAGTTCATCTCCTGAATTATTTGTTCAACATGTGACAACCTTATAGTCTTAGTCTATGCAGTCTGATTAGTTCATTATGATTAGTTCATCGCCTGAGACTTTGAGTAAAAGTCAATTGTGAAACTTTGTAAAAGACTCAGATGGGAGGTGAGGTAAGATGCATAGATTAAAAACCCTGCTGTTTATTAATTATTACTTTTTTCTACAATTTACCCTTGGTTGATTTACAGTTTTGTATAATTATAAATGTAATCAACATTTGCGGAAGTAGATGTGTCGAGGTCATTGGCCATTAAAACACATAACATTGTAATTATATTCTGCTAAAACGAACAAAATGATAGATTCAAAGATTCAAAGATTTGAGTCAGTAAAGAACTCTCTCCCCTGTCTCCCCAGAGACTCCAGACAGTTTTTCCATATCATATAACAACTTCCAACAAGGGAGTGTGAAGAATAACACATTTTTAGAGATACTATACATGAAGCCAATAAGCACTTTTTAGACTGTCCCAGCGTAACACACACTTCCCTGTGGAGAATTGAAATTGAGAGAGGAGAGAGAGTGCCACCCGTTAACAATTTTCTTTCCTATATTTCTGGTCACAGACAGCTATAACATATTACAAAACATGCTATTGAACAGATTTGAACTTGTGATCTCCAGGCAACAGAGGAACGCTTTACTCTTAGGCTTCGTTCCAGTGGAGCAATAAACAAATTATCTGCAAAATTGTTTTACTTTGATTTTACTGTCAGTTTTTGTTATTTATCTACCATTAGGAAAGATACTTTATGTCATTCTTAAAGCTAAAAACAATCACACTGATCCAGCGTTACTGTATGTAACCCCTTTTCCCCTGACAAGTATGCACTGGACATGGAGTTTATCCAAAGAAGACTGGATGTGATTCCTATACACACACACTTTCACACACTCATTCACACCTAGGAGTAAATTAGTGTACCAGTCCACCCACTGCCATGTTTTTTGTGAGGTGAGAAGAAATAAACAAGGACACAGAGTTCATGCAAAGGTTCACACCACCAGGGGCCCTGGACCATAGAAAGGAAGTGCTACCCTTTTCACTACTAATATATCGTACAGCAAAATGCTGATATTACTACTACCACTATTACTAATAATAATAACAATAATCATAATCATTATATTAATAATAAATTAAATTATTTTAAACCAAGACAAGAGGATAAGAATATAGCAAACATATAACATATCAAACTGTAATGAGGCACTATTTGCCACAGGCAACTAAAACATTTTAGGAGAAGGGTGTGGGCCAGAGGAGAAGCAGGATAATGTCACATGTCTCATTCTGACACCAGAGCAAACAGCGCAGAGTGCAAACTCCATCTTGAGAGGGTAGGGTGTGGCAACCAGGTCACTCCTATACTGAACAAAAACACACATAGTTGGAGTTCTGTAATGAGAAGAAAGGACGATGCAAGCCCACAGACACTAACAGGAGGTACAGCTGGTTTAGCAGACACATCATTTCCTAAGCAGACGTGTTTGTTCCTTATCAACATGCTGTCTGAAGTGTGGGGCTGCCGCAAGACACGGTGTGGACAAATTTGGAAACAGAGCATGATAATCTGTCGTCTGCTTTCATCCCCTGCAGGGTTAACTCAGTGCCATGTAGTCAAGCATTAAAAACACAAGACTGTTCTGTCCGAGATGAAAATGATGAAATAATTGCTATTCCTCAAACATGTAAAAACATTTCATTTCATTTGCCGGTACAATTCCTCACATGCCATAATCATTCTTTTCAGTCAGGTCCTTTTAAGTCAAAAAAGATAAATAGGAAAGCTTTGGGTCCACTTTAACTGCCATGTTTATACTATATATTTGGTGATTTGGCTCTGTTTTAAATTCCCTGTCTTTCCATGAGCTCCATTAAAGCCTAGAAAGGGAAAAAGCAGCTTCCTCTGGGACTTGGAAAGGAAGCACAAAATTCCCACAAGAAAAGAGTATGCAACACTGACAACAGAATGACATTGTTTAAATAGCAAAAGTAAGGGGAAGATGGGGAGTAGGTGGGTTGCAAAGTGGTGTGCTAAGTAAGCAGCAGAGCAAGCACACAAGCTGTGTTTAAGTAAGGTGCCGTGTTTCAGATTTGCCAATTGAGTGCTTAGGCTTAATCAGCTGTTAGGGGTTGGTTGCTTTTCCCCAATCAGCTGATAGCAAGCTTACCTGTCTGAACTGATGCAGTATGATTTATTTATTTATTTATTCATTTATTTGTCTATTTATCATGTTATTTATAAATCTATGTGTCCATTAACTTAGCTGTTTATCTCTCTCTATATATTCATCTATTTATCCATTCACATGTACTTCCATTTAGTTAAACGACTATTTATTTTATTACTTCATTTATTCACTATGTTTTTTAGTCTATGTATATATTTATTCATTCATAGTTCATCGACTATTATTTGATTTATTCATCTCTCCATTCACCGATCTATCAATTCTTTTACTCATTCATCTGTCTCTATATATTTCTACATTTATTCTCTAGCCACTCTTGTATATCTATCCATGTAGATTTTTACAGTTTTCTATAATTTTTTTTATGGACATACCTACCTTCCGCAATAAATGTATCATCGATATTACAAGCACTGTTAGATATAAATTTTGCTAAAGAAGTCTAGAATTTTTTTTTTGTCCTGATTAACCTTCTGTCCTAACCAAACCAAAAACTAAATATTTCAACATGTCAACGTAACTCTTGTAGCTCACCTCAAAATCGTTTTTAGTCTATACAATTAATAAACGTAACATCCATTAGATCCTGATTTAGGTAGTAAAGCATTCACATCCCAAAACTTTTAGTTGCAGTATCAAGCTGTCTATAAGATTTTACCTTATACTATACATTAATTGTAAACATCATGATTTAAGCACTTGGATTTCTAAATTCATAAGGCTGCGGTTTTAGGTAATAAAGTTATTTATATTTTAATTCGAATACTGTAAAGTTCTTTCTGCAGGTTTAAATGTTCATTAATCATAGTCACTCAGCTCAGACATCCGCATTCAAGTCAGCGCAGGGTTGCATATTGGTTTGTACTGGTAAAAAAGTTGTCTTGGGTGGGTGACGAATTTGGGCAGGTCTGGGGTAATTAGGCTAATTATTTACCAAACCCAGGTGTGAAAGGTGACGTCAGTAAAGACTGACTTTCTGCTGCTTTCAGGTTTAATAAATGGGCAGGTTTTTGTGCTGGAATTCAACTCATCGGCAACACTGTCGCCATCTCAGTCACGTCCAGCTAGGGTTGCCACCTTATATATGCAAAAATAAGGGACACCTGCCGGATGAGGAGCCACACCCCTCTGGGCCTCGCGACAACTGTCCAATGTATGTAAGTGGCTAAATCTTAACATAAAACCAATTCAGGAAATAACAGACTGATAACTATAGCCCTTACAATCCAAGGACACCATTATTTTATATCAAAGTGTTTCTCTTATTATCACAACTCAACATGCTTCTCTAGTGATCAATTGTTAAGCTGATGACACAGATATACTATGATAATAAGCAAGTGAAAGTGACAGCAAAAAATAGACTTGTAGACCTTTAAATATCTAAATAATAATTTAAACCATATTATTATAACTTGTAAAATAACAGATCAATAACGTAACACTCAATTAACACTGACATCCAATTAATTTATATAAATTCTAAAAAAGTTATAAGTAATTAATCAATTTTTTGTTTTTAAATTCCTTTTGTTACATTACAAGCCTTTGGTGGTTAGACATACCCAAGGCTTATAGTTATGAAATCAATTAATACAAGTCTTAGTTATTGTACTTATGGCTTGCTCATGCAAACCCCTCATAGTGTTATTCTTCTGGGGCTGAATTGAACCCACAATCTTCGGATTGGTAACCACCTCTTAACCATAGCCGCCACTTCCCACAGAATGTTATTTATCTATATTTATCAAATTAATATTATCCGTTTATTCGTTATGAGATATGACTATTAAGTGTTAAATTGTGATCAAGAGACTGATGCATCTGTTCACACGATTTACATCAAAAGATTGTTTCGTTCATGTCTATTGTATTATCTTTACATTCTAAAAACCTTTTTATGTTATAATTACTACCCACTAGCAGGTGCCCCAGCAGCATCCCCATATTTTACCACAAAAGGTATCACCCCTACCTGTGTGCCAAAGAACACTCGTGAGGACACACATCTGAGTTTACTCCAATATTTTTAATTTGACTCTTTTGAGCACCTCTCCAGATTGCGTCCAAACCCCCCCCCCTCACTTTCTTGATTAGCCTTGGCCTGAACCCGTCTGTGTTAAACCATCAAACTGAGATGGCAGAGAGTAATACCCATCAGAAAAGATATTCAGCATATGCAAATTCGGAGGGATGGTTTTCTAGATGCTGTTTAATTCCCTTGTCCAAGACCGCAATATCGTCCTACTGGCTCTCAAAATGTTATCATATGAATGGATGTATAAGTGTGTGACTGTGCCATGCAATGTGCTAGAATCATGCCCCGCTTGCCCTTGCTTTGTTCCTGAGTTCGTTGGAGCTGGAGACGACCGAGCTTTAGAATGTCGTTTTACATGACCACATCCCGAAAGCGCTGAATGTATGAAGTCATAAAATGATACATGAAAAGAAGGACCAGGGAAGGCATTGATGATCTGTAGTCGTCAGCAGGAAAGAGAAATGTGAATGAAAAAATGCTGATCCTTGACAAATGCCTCCTGTTTTATATAAACATTAGCATGCTAAGGAGAACAGACTTTTTTTGATTTCATGATAATGCCATACATGTATCTCAAACTATAGCACAAAGGAGAAAACAAAATCTCCTAGAGGATTTCGACTGCACTTGATGGTGCTGTTTTAGTAAAACTAGAACAATGCCAGGTCAGAAAAGAACCCTTATCAAAAACAGCAATGCATACCGTTCTATGTGTATGCAAAGTATATATATGAATATCGAAAAACCAATTGTTTGCATGAAGAGTAGTCACAATGATATGCATTGCTTTTAATCAACATCTTTTGTTCAATCAAGCTATGAGGTCAAAGCATTTTAACTGAGAAAAAACGAAAAAAAATTATTCTAATCATGTAAACCACTTTTTGCGGTCAGATCTGTTTACAAACATGTGCATGGAAGGATTTACGCTGGACACAAGATCAGGTCCATCTCAGGACATCACACACATTGTTCATGCATGGGTAGTTCATGTAATGTAAATGTCACATAGACACTACAGCACAGTGAAATTTGTTTCCTCGCCTATCCTATCTTAGAAAGTTGGGTTAGATACAGCGCCCCTGGAGCAAAAAATGTAAAGGGTCTTGTAATCAAAATCAAATCAAAAAACATTTTATAGCAAATCTATATGCATAAATCAAATAACTCTGTAGTTTCAGAGGACTATCGTCCTTTTAACCCTCAGAATCATCAACGTCAAAATGACTTGAAATGGCATGTTTGGGAGTAGGAGAATCCATGAGCCGAGAACACTGACGAGAACACAACTTCACGCACCACCCATCTTAATATGACTGAAAAAAAAGAATAAAAAGTTTACATCAATGATTTTCTCCTGTTTCTGCTTTCTTTTCTTTTTACCCTGTTGGCGATTCCAATCCTCTTTCGCATTATTCTGGCCTCAATGTGACCTCACACCAGAGCACTTAACATTGCTTCCCCACCTGTAAGGATGTGGGCACTTCAAAGCACATTGCAGTGATTGAGTACTGATTGCTGTGGGCCACTCACTCATTTCATCTCATCTTGAGGATTTAACTTTCCAGGAATGAGGTGGAGGAAGATGGAATTCTCGGGAGAATAAAGACACAGTTTCTCCCTTAGACATACTAACCTGTACTGTGCTGTTCTTTTAAACATATTTGATCATCACTGTGAAAAATTCACTTATTATGTAAAGGAAAAATACAGATAAAAAGCATTTTACATCTGCACAAACATACACTCCAGTGAATCATACTCTATCATGTGACCAGCAAAATACTGTACCATGTGACCCTGACCAGCAAAAAAGACATCCTTGTATAAAGTGTAACCTGATAGTGCTGAAACAAATCACAATCTTCTGGTTAGCAAAATAGGTCGTTAGCTAAAATATTGGAACTAATTCTTAAAATCTTACATGAAAAGAATTTTAAAAAAATATATCCACAAAAAAAATTGACATGGGACAGCATGAGATGATGTTCATTAAAAAGTATTTGAGTGTAGTTGTATTGTTTATAAATATTATGATGATACTGTAAAATCATAATAATTTCATATTCGCAGTTAGGTATTATAAAATGTTATGACGTGCATATTTGAGCATTGTATACTGTATTCCTATGCCGGCTTTATGGCATGTGTAATTCTAACATTCTGTTTGCTTTTTATTCGCTTCTTATGTTGCATTAGACAATCTCCAAAAACTCACACACATCAATAAACAATGACTATGAGTTATGGGTTAATAAAATAACGCTGATTCCATAGTAAATACCGACAGTTAGTAATTCCACAATCATGAAATGAATGATGATAATGTCAAGCTCCAGTTTTTAGAACCTTTTGTAGTGCATTCATTTTTCAAAGTAAGCTCTACTAAAATTGTGTTAGAAAACCTTCATATAACTGTACAGTGCATATTCTTTTATCTATCTATCTTCTACAGTAATCCATTAACACAGTACAGATGCTTTAAAGATGCTAATGAGTAGAAAGTACCTCATAATTCAGTACATATCACGATACATGAGTCACGATTCATATATAAGATATACGTATTGCACTACATTGCAATACTTTAAAAAGAACCAAATAGCTAAATATACAACACATATACAGCCAGAGCGCCCTCATTTTTTTCGCTATGCATGCTTCTGTGACAATGTCTGTATGCAGTCAGCAACAACTACAGAGCGAGAATGAAATTGAGAAGGAAATTTTAACACAGCGAGGGTTTTCATTAAATAATACTGTAAACATAAATCAGTTTAAAATTAATTTAATTATGCACTGATACTAGAGGTTAGAATATCGCTACGTTATTGGAAAACAAAAATTTTTATAGTTAGCTATATTCATATTTTTAACAGCCCCAGATACAGCATGACTTTGAAAAGATAGAAACCTGAAAACCCTGAGTAATCCTCAACGCACACCAAAGTCTAAACAGTACGGCATTAACCAAACCACAAATTGTAGGCAAAGATATCTCCCATGCCGTCATACTGTATGTCAGCTGTCATATATATGCTGCGAATTGAAGCACACAGTTTTCTAGAATAGCTTAATCTAACAGCTAAATGGGAAGTAAATCTGGAATAAGATGTAAATCACAAGTTTTGTTAATACAGCGTATATTATTTTTATTTTATATATCAGTGTCATCTTAAAAAGCAATATGCAATAACACTATGACATCATGAGTAACCATATACCACCAGTGGTCAGTGTTTCCGCTTGCTGCTGTGCCCTGAGTGTCCGTCTGTCTCTCACGTTTTGATCTCTCATTCTAAGAAATATCAATATGTCTTATTGTGCTGTTGGCTAAGGTCAAGTTTCAGCCGCTATTCTTTATTTTTACATCACTCTATCCTGGCCAAAGTCATAGTAGTCAAGAGTTCATTATGGAAACATGAGGCAGGAATGCATCTTTGATAAGTCAGGAATTTATCATAGGGCAACATGTGCACACAGATACACACACAATCACACTTAGTGCCAATTAAGTGTAATCAATTTATTTACTGTAATATTGTGGGCTGACCCCAACAAACATAACAAAGATTTAAAAAAAAATACAAGCAAGTGGATCAAAATATAGACTCTGACCACAACTACCATTCCAAGCACCTTCTTTTTAGTGAAATGTCAAAACATGTATTTAATGACATGACAAAAGAGACCGAGATAGAGAACAGAGGTAGAACACATGGATTGCTATGCAAAAAGGAAGTGTATGCAGGGTGTCAGAATAACTATATCTACAATGCTTGTTCATAATTTGAAAGCACCAACAACCTTACTTACTCAGGATACTACAGGCCGACTCTCACATATGTTAAGCATTACTTACCTAACTTGAACATATAATGTACATTTTCTAGAGTCCCTGTACATGATTTTAATGTGCAGTATCACCAAACCAAAATAATCCTAGAAAAAAATCCTAAATGTGATTATGACACGCTTGCATTACATGCCTTAAGTAATAAACGACAATCAGGCCAACATTACCTTTTACCTTAACACACACCGGCACATTTTATTCAATGAATCAGCATTGATTGAATGGGGTTGTACATTGTTACAAAGTGTATACACACAGGACGGAATTAATCAGAAGACAGTGGTGTGGGGCAAACGAGAAACTCACTAGCCACTATGGCGTACATACTGTATATCAGCTGCACATATCAACATCAAGTTTGTGGACACCTGAACCTCAGATCCAATGGGTCCTCTGGAAAATGTTTCTGTAAATGTAACGCACTCATTTTTTTCTAGAACGTCTTTGTTTGTTGTATCACGTAGAGTTAAACAAACAGTGGTGATTTAACAATAAGACACTGTGACACTGCTTGCATTACAACAGTGCCTAAAGTAATGAATGACAATCAGACCAACATTACCTTTTACCTTTCTCAGTAGAAACTATATATATATATATATCATATATATATACTATATAATATATATATATATATATATATATTTATATAGTTAGCTTATATATACATCATTAGTTTGCTCGTTCATTAATGTCAACATGCATGGCTGACAACGTAGTCAAATCAAGTGGTTATTGTACCTGTGTTTGTACCCTCTAGTGTTAAGGAACCTGTGAACCTCTAATGGTTGATTTACAGGTAGACTGCAAATGCAACCAATCAGGTACATACTAAAAGCAACGCAGAATGTCGAACAGAAGCACATCCTGATGTTGTAGAATAAGTACAGCTATAAACTATTTTATGCTTGTCATCCAACGCTGCAAATAATAAAAAAAGGTTGTACCCGGTGTTTCAAGCACAGCGTATGTTTTTGATCTAACGTAGACGTCGTTTAGCCCCGTTCAGCCACATCGATAATCTATAATGCCGCACGTCTATAGACAAAGACACGGCTTTCCGGCTGATGCCAACCAAAGCAGGGACAAATAACTGCCAGAATACATTTATTGAAAACAAAAATTCTTAAGCACTGGCTTAAAAACGCTTCGACATCCGCAAGATGCAAGTGAAAGCGGCACGAGCACGAAGGGGGGAAAGACAGGTGCACCTGCCAGGAGACCAGTGATTCTACGAGCCGGTTAGCGTTCACTCAGGATTCAAACATGTCTACCTTTCCTTAGTCGCTCATAATTCCTCAATCACACGATAGATCAGTTCTCCAGATAAAAGAAAAATATGGCTTTAAAAGGTACAGGCCGAAACTAGCAGCCGCTGTATCTCCCTCATCCTCAATACTGTTAAGCGATGCAGCAGCACAGTGTCAAAGCCACGCCCACTCAGCCGCTCCGTGCCATGACGTCAGCGGGAGCCATTAGTCGATGCCCATTCGTGAACACCCCACTTCTTACCTGTCTGGCTTTTTCTGTTTACTCCCGCCCTTACTGAATCTGGTCCCTCCTACCATCCTGGACAGTTTTGTTCACTTTTACTTGCCTGAATCGATCTGTTTACCTACCTGCCTGTACACTGCCGTCACTCTTACACACCTGTACCATTTCTGTTTACTCCTACCACTTTTATTATTTAATTGTATTATTATAAATAACTACCATTTTTATTATGTACATTGTTATTTACAGTCTATACTTATTACTACTCTATTGTTTTTGTACAGTTCAGTTGAAAAAAAAGTTGAGGTTTAAGGTATTTAAAAGTGATTTTTTAAAAAAATCTTTTAGGCACAGTAAAAGACACAGATCCTAGGGTTCCACCTGTCCTACACGTGATAGTTTTCCTGCTTTAACACAATGGCTGACAATCAGATTAATATGTGTGATCGCAGTGGAAACAGTTCAATGTGCAGGACAGGGGTACTCCACAGCCAGGCATGGGAACATGTGCTGTAATAGTTTAACAACCCAATTACTTTGCAGAATATTGTATTATTATATTACACAATACATACACACAACCTAATTACTTTGCAGAATAATGTATTATTACATTACAGAATACATAAGCCAGAAAGCATAAACCCATGTTGGGTTGAACCACATTTATTTGGTTAGAGTTTAAAATCTATGCGTGGCAGTGAGGATGCGTTTATGTGTATATTATATTTTAAGATGCCATGGCAATTAACAAATGCACTTCAATTTAAAACATCTTTTTAAAAATTAATCATACACTCAAGATGAAATTGTTCTATTATATTGTTATGATTGAAGCTTCTTATTACAGTCAGTCGTGCGAAACGACAATTAATTAGATTCAGTATTTTATATAAAATTCTAAATTGTCATTGTCATCTTTTTAGCCTCAAATAAATGGCCCGTTGTTTTAAAAATTGGAATACAATTTTTTATAATATTTGTAGCTAACCTATAAAAGTTTGTATCATATTGAAAAAAAATATTGTGCATTTTGTAAAAGACTGCATGATTCAAAGACAAAAACAATATAACGTATAAACTTAATACAAAGATGTTATTAGACATGGACAGTGAGAGTTAACGCTCTCACGCCCTCTGCTGGTCATGTATTATATAGTATGTTTCTTAGACCAAACCCAGACCCAACTTCCTTGACATACACTAAACTAAACTAAACTAAACTAAACTAAACGAAAATTTAGCACAATTTCTATTATAAATAGAATTTCTAAACTTATTTCTAATCTATGTCTAATCTTACATATGAAATCAACTTGTGGAACAGGGATATTATAGAACAAAGGCTAGAATTGTGCAAGCAAAAATCATCATGCAAATCACAGCTATAACTAAACACTGATATGCTGGTCATTTTAGAACAAAACATTGATCTGCTCATCCAATCAATACAGCACAGCAGGTATAGGATCAATATGGGATATCCAGTATCGTTTTAATTTATCTGGTTGAACAAATCCAGTATTATGTTACGATTTGAATCTGAGGAAAACAGCATCCACTGTCTTCATAGTGAGCAAAATACAGTAAGGCGGTGGTGTTCTCTGCAACGGTGTGTAAAATGGTTTCCTGGCATATATGTGTGCCAAGATAAAGTTTTTTTTTTACTGATACCCTGTGAAGAACATGATGCCACACAATAATCAAAAGGACACATGTAAATGCACCACACCACAGGCACATATCAATACATCTTCCAGAAACAACAAGTTAATTGCTTTAATAGTCTGCAGAGTCCTTTAAACCACCAACAAGCATCTTTCGGATAAAATAACTGTTTACAGCAGTACTGGTTTACAGTACAGCATTTTGCTGAATGATTATATGCATTTGCTTCTAGATACAATACTATGCTTTGTGAAAGCTTTTCTACAAGGTTACACAGTTAACATTTACATAGTTTTTTTCTTTTTAAAACCTTTAAAACAATGTTCTATGGTAAAATATAATATAACTTTCCTTTAAAATACAACAAAATAAAGCAAAATAAAGCAAGGTGAGAATTACCTGGCTATACCCATTTGTGCATATGCATGGCAAAATCTCCACAACAGTGACATGATGTAGTGTTTGCTTTTAAATTTTGGCAACTAGTTAAGGAAGTGCTTAGGGAATGCCTACCACACTTATACCCCTGACAGTAATGATGTTATCCTTATAGAACCTGGACCTAGTCCAAAGAAAAATAGCATATATATGTGAAACCAGTAGTCTAAGGGTTGTCTGAGGCAGATGTCATGACCTATTTGGATTCGTTTGGACTATTTTGACTTTTTGATGCTGAAACTTGTGCCAACATATTCATGACAAACCTAATCTAAAGCACAGCAAATCAATCGGTATAAAAAATTATTTAAGTAAAAGTATTCTAGGGATAAAAAGTACACCAAAAATACTGATTTATAGCTTTGCAAACAGTGAGGTTTCCAATGTGGAAACTGCCCTGTATGCCTAATAGTATTCTAGAGAAAACAAAATTCTCATAAAGACAATAAATAACCGGAAACACGTCTTAAAAGGGAGTAAAGGAAAAAACCCTCAGCTTTTAAGGAAGGAAACACGTGCAGTTTAACCATGATCACAAGGCGCCATTTTACTGGACTGTATATGCAGAAATAATCTATTAGTATTAGTTCACATTAGGCGGCTTTTAGTTCAGGTTTTGACATAAAAACAAATTATTAATATCACTTTTTTTTAAACATCCCATATTGTAAAAATAAATAAATAATAATAATAAATAAAAATTTAATACACGTTTACGGTCTTAAACATTAACCTTAAGATGACAATTTGGTTAACTTTAATTTCACAATGTTACACCGCAAATTATTTTCCAAAACCACACTCATTAATCTCTGTACTGCAAAAGCAAACATTCTATTAAAAAAATAGACTAAAATATTTTGTAAGCTAAAGTTCGATTCGTTTTCTATTTCTATTCTTTTTAAATGCCGTGTTTATGAGGGAAACTCGTCTCTAGGTGGACCCGCAGGCCGATCCGCTAAAACTCGTGTACAGGAGCAGGGATTGTTATGAAGCTGGAGTGCTGGTGTTAGCACACACACACACACACACACGGCGTCGCACCCACTCGCTTTACAAAACCGAGATTTCATCGCACAGAAAATGAGTTTGAGGGATCAGCAAAAGATAACGACAGTTTTAACGCAGCTTTTATTATTACAACTGGGTTGCCTTTTTATTTCTGTGGACGCAAAGGTGTCGTCTGTGTCGTGTCCCAGCGGACAATTCGCTTTTAAAAACCGCTGCGTCTTGTGCCATCCCACCTGTACCGAGTGTAAGGGCCATGAACTGTTCCAGTGTACGGCCTGTGGATCGGGTAAGAGATTAGATAATCATTTTTAAAAAAAAATATAATATGTAGTACAGCAAAGCATGTGTTATTTGTGCATGCAAATAAATAAAGTTTCAGAAGTTATTCACAATTCACAGTCAATTGGGAATTGCTGTTGAATCTTCCGCGCATGCGTTCATTTCTTTCTTATTTTAAAGTGACTTATATCTTAAATCTTTGTCCATGATAAAGGCGGTCTTTATCACACTTTCAACCCCTGTTATAAACAAATGGTTGTCATTTAAAAGCAACGAAATTTGGTAATATGTATGCGGTGCATCTTTGTAGTGGCGTCGGTAGCAGAAGGCTAATTGGTGTTTTTCTTTATTAGTTGTACTAAACCTCACACACAAACTTTCCGGAAGGTCTATTTTAATTTCTTGTGCCACAGATCAACATTAAGATCATGACTCACTCTCTAAATTCCACCAGATGTATTTTTAGCTGTTGTTGGAGGAATATAAATGGGGGGTTGTTGCCTCTGAGTTGGAGGGAAGCACATTGTATGTATTCACAGGCAAAACAATGAGAGGGTGTCCGCCCCAGTTTTCTGTTACCCCTTAGTAGCTTTACTATTAACTAAGAAGTAAAATGGACATTAAAGAAGATGTGTTAATGTTCTCTTCTTTCAGAAATTAAAGAAACAATTATTCTTATCATAATAAGCATACAAAGCATAGTGGATTTACAATAAACAATGATTTCAACCAATTTCCTTTAAAACTGAAGCATGTGTTGATATAAGTTGACTCATAATGGTAGTCAAAGGGCATCTGTATGGGCAGGTTGAGTGAAATATTTCACCAATGCAAATTCTAAGCAATAATTTAACAGTATATGATCCTTGTCCACTTTAAGTTTTAGAAACAGCAGCAGTGCCATGCAAAATGGCCCCTTATCTAGAGATCATGAATTCTAATTAATGCTTAGATTGTTGTGATCTCAGGGATGTTCACGGTGATATCATTGGTAAAGCCAGGCAGACTCTAGAGGTCTAAAAAAACTAATTATGCAACAATATTATTGTTAAAGGGCCTTCTTGAGAAAAAAGATAACAGAAAAAGGATACTGATTCGAGCTGCCAGTAAGAATAGAGTAACAACAATCTCATATCTGAATACACAACAGAAGCTCTAGATAAAGTTTAGGTTGAGCAGATTTGAAGTATTCCTTTAACGGTTCAGTTCATAGTAAACAGGAGAACCATTGTCCAGAGTCTGAGACTTCAGGGTATCTGATACTTCAGCATGTGCTCCTGCCTTCACCTTTTCTTTTCTCGATCCATATTTGCTTAAGATTACTAAAGAGTAAAAGCCACCACACCCGGCACCATTCATAGACTAAAAAAAGCATGTTAGCAACTTTTAATACTGTATATGGCCTTTAAGTACTGTATATGGCATAACATCATCATCAGTCCCCTGTCCCCATTAATAAAATTAGTTTTTTATTTATCCTTTTTGGACTTACTGCAGCCTATTAGGCATTGAACATTTCATTTTCTTTCTTTTTTTTACATTTTATATTAAAAAAAAAAAAACCTTTAAAAAACATAACAGCATAATAGCATTATAATAGCTTTTTCCACAACTATGCATTTACATGTTAAAATGTACAATAGCATATACAGTTGCCAGTACCACAGGCTTTCCTTTAATTCCAAGCTTTAATTAGATATGAGATATGACCAAAATTCTGTCTCACGGTAGAAGTAATTTAAATTAACAGTAGCAATATATTTTACTTTACAGCTATTTAAATAGGTACTTATTCTGGGAAAATCATTAAAAAGAGCTTTATATAATAAATAACTTCAATTACTTTAAGAAGGAAAGTGACTTCACCATATTTTATGGCCTTGATTAATATAGCAAACTAAATATCAACTTGGATTAATCTTATTATATCAACAAATTCCACTGTATGTCACATTTCGCAGTTGTGTAAAGAAACCTTAAATAACAGGAAAAAAATTTTTAATCTGAAAATATAAATATGTAAACACAAACTATTCTAATCTGTTTGCTTTTTGGTCTCTATGTTTTTAAGAAACTTCCAGTGTTTTCCCCAGTCTCACATGCAGTGTCTTGCTCAGACTCCATTAATAAAATATACACGTAATAAAAAAACTATTGCGGTTGACAAATTAATCCACGGTAATGACGTATACCTTTATACTGCCCAGCCCTAGTTTCAAGGCTTGCTCAGAAAACCAAGCTGCTATATAAGATCACACTGCCTGTGACATTCACTCGTGATTGCACTTGTTTATTTATTTCTTGGTCCTGACAAAGTGTGGCATTGAGACCACTCCTACTAATGCTATTTAAAGCTTTATGATGGACACAGACAGTTGACAACATAATGGTTGTATATTATCGAGCTCCTTGTTTATTATTGCAAATTTTATTTTTGAATAAAAAACAGATTTGTGGGTTTATGCAGATGTTCTTATCAATATATGAATTAGGGCTGCACAATATAACATTTCAGCATTGACAGCGCAATGTGTGTATCTGCAGTAGTCACATTGCTGGATGTGTAATGTCAAGTGGAAATTATAATCGACTGCAACACAGTTGCAGAGTTTTATGATAGATCAATAGTTTAGCATTTGCACATTATTTAAAGCATTCAGACACAAGAAACAATCACTTTTGTAGCTTTAACAAAGATTAAGTTTAGTTAATTTATACAGCGAATACTATACAAAGTAATCATACTTTGATTGTTATTGATTATTATTATTATTATATTCAATTTCTGTATCTGAATCTTCAGAAAAACATGAAGTACTGTTTATCATTTACGTCTTTGTTTTATTTATCTATTTGTCTTATAATTTGTGTATTTTATTTCTTGTTAAATCACCACAATCATGCCAAAATAATATATATTTTTTTCAAATAGAGCGTTTTAAGTCATCTGGTAATTTTTTTTCATATTGCAAAAACAAAATATCGCGATATCAGTTTTTTTGCAATATTGTTTAGCCCTAGTGTGAATTTGCAGTCTATGTCACCTGGCTATAGATGTTTTAGAACATTTTATTAATGTGATGCGAGGTTTATTTTGCACATACTCCAAAATCCAAATACATCACAGAGCCTATGTGAAGGTCTCAATAAAGCACGTTTTTAATTGAAAAATTATTAAGATTGAAATTTGACCTTGTCTTATTTTTACACCTGTATAAAAATCTGCCACATTTTTACACTGCTGTAATGCTGTAATGGCAACAGCGATGCATCATTGAGTAGGCCTATATTAAAAATTAACTAGGTGTTAATGACATTTTCAGATGAGGATGGGAGGGAGCGCTTCCTGTACGAGGGCCACTGCAGAGCCCACTGCCCCCGGGAGTTCTATCCTGACCGAGAGCAATACACCTGCCTGACCTGCATCGCTAACTGTGAAATCTGTGTAAATGGCAACATTTGTGCCAAGTGTACTGAAGGATATAAAGTCCAGAGTGGGATCTGCCTGCCAGTGCCCTGTGGTGTTGGTAAGATATTTTACTGCATAGCTGTTACTTAAGTAGTATGTTATAAACAGTAAGCAAAGACTGCTGAGTAAAGTAGTTTGTTCTCTAAACAATGGTCTCTATAGAAAAAAATATGTATCTGTACATAGTTTATATGATATTCTAAAGCTTCTTAAATTACGTAGCCAGGCCGACCATTTTTAATGATTGCATTTTGGAATAGTTCATTGAACAAGGTAATAGCTGTAAAGCATGCACATTTTCAATTTAAAAAAATGTGTAGAATAACAAAAAGATGATCATTTTCTGTTATACATATACACCTTTGCAACATGTATAAACTGTGTTCATGGAAATTGCACAAGTCTCCACCCCCTAGTCCAAAAGCATGCACTTAGGCTGACTGACATTTATGTTAAATTGTCCCTGTAAAAGACTTGTGCCCTGTGACTGGGTTTAGACTCCGGGCCTCCTGTGACCCTCTGTATAATAAGCAGTACAGGAAATGGACGGATTGATGGACATTTACATGTTAAAATCGAATGTTCATCTTAGTAAAATTACATTTAAGAGAATTTGCATAAATGTTTTTCTCCAAACGTAATACAGGTCAAGTTCAAGATCCTGCATCAGGAGAATGCGTTGACTGTGAAACTGGCTGCAGCACCTGCTCTGCTGGTAAATATCAATAAAGATATATTTTTGCTTATGAAAATTCCTGGGGCACCACCAAGGGTTGTTATTGCTATTATTATTATTATTGATGATAATGTATTTTTTATATATTTTCTCTGGGTGTGCCATAATCCTCTTTAGGCAGCTATAAAGTGACATTACAGTTGACCGTTTTAAATGATTCTTTGTCAGTGATTTACTCTATTTCTCATACCAGATGACCCAGAGTACTGTAACAGCTGCACAGATGGCTACTTTCTGTGAGTTAATTGATTACTTTTTACATTAGTTTTTAACATGCTGGCTAAGAATGTATTGTCTACATTTTTCTATACTTTACTGTTACCTGCTGTATGGCATGCACAGGCTGGGCCTCATAGGCAAGCAAACAAATCACAGATTGTAAGGGTCTGCCTCCTTTTGTGGCCTTTTTAGTGTGCGTCAGGTTTCCTTTGGCACATAGTCAAGACTGGTTACCTGAGATCAACATGCCTCTTTGTTCAGAGTTTACCTGCCTCAGGGTTTCGATTTTCTGTGATTTATCGTCACAGCCTTCTATTTATTTCTTGATTTGCATTTTTTTACTGGTCTCTCTTTCTGTCTGGTTTGGTGTCATCAGATTCTTCACTAATGAGAAACCAACATTTCACATGCTTTCCTTGTGCTTGCTTTGTTGCTGTGGAGGCTTTGTCCACTCACATGGTTTACTTAAATGTTAAGAGTCCAAATGATAGGACAAGGAAAAGCTTATTGGGCCAGAAACAATATGTGTCATGAAATGATTCATTTATTGACAGTTGTGTATAATTATTGCTCTATTTAAGAAATACGAGCTATATACACTTTCTCCCACATGCAAATAAAGGGTATTTGCACTAAGAATTTTTTCCACTGTGTTTTCTCTGGGTTTCTCTGGGTGTCTGTTGGAGAGGTATGTCCAAGAACAACAACAACAACAATGGGTATATTGGTTGCCGAATTTTACTGCAGAATTTTAACCCTGACAACAAGCTGAGGAATAGCCGAAATCAGAGGCCTGTGAAATATTAGGCATGCTAAATATCCTGTCGGCGATTCAAAGTCCGGAAGTGTGAAATAGGTTTTGATTTAAAAATACACCAGCGATGATCTACAGCCAATGAGAGGGAAAGATACAGGTCAGCAGGATGTTTGGAGTTATAGACCTCAATATCAGCAAGCATGGCTTAGGTTCCTATCTTTTAAACCTTTTTTTCATCCTTTTAATAAAAATCAGCAAATATAATATTTGTTTCACGATACAACTCATTATCTTATCTACCTTATCTCGCATGCGATCTTGCTTTATTTCCTAATCACTTCCCGCGTGAGTCTGATTGTAAAATGTAGTCAGACAAAGTTGATAGCAATTCATCTTATTGTAAAGCTATGCAGGGTGTCGTGCCTGTGAACAAAGCATTAACTGAATTTTTTTCAAGATAGTCGTGCAGCGTGAACTCAACATAACTGTACTGATTCCAACACCACAGCAACACAGCAGGAGGTGCCAAGCGGAACTGAAGTCTTTGCCCATGATGAAGTGAAAAGAGTGAACATTACATCATGCTTGAAGCTTTTACAGTTTTTTCATAAGGATGAACAAAATGTTTAAGAAAAACTGCCGAAATATGAGCCGAAAATGTATGGCATGTTGTGCTGCACGAGCCGGCAGTGTTTGCTCTCCCTCTAGCTTTTGAGTTACTTATGGACTATACAAACACTTCACTAATGTACATTAACATTTACAGCATTTGGCAGACACCCTTATACAGAGTGACTAAGATTTATCTCATTTATACAACTGAGCAGGGGCCTTTCTCATAGGCCCAGCAGTGGCAGCTTGGTGGTGCTGGGAATTCGAACCCGGATCTTTTAGTTAGTGGTCCAACACCTTAAGCACTGTGCTACTACTTCCCATGCACTGCTCATGTTCAACAGAAAAGCAAAGTTGGCTCAAATAACACTGCAGCAGGAAATTTCTGGAATACTTTTTCCTGTTTGAAATTGTGCTGGTGACAAACCTGTTAAAACAATAAATACTGTTACATAGTAAAACAATGTAGAACCTGCAGGCTTTCTCTCAATGTTTCGACTTCAAAACCGACTTGTTCCTGAGCTTATTTTTCAGCAAATTGACACACGCTGAATTCATGTTAATCACCATTGATAAATGTGATACAATGTTTTAAATAAATCCTCTTGAAATTGACTTTCTGTCCTTGTGTGTGGGGTCTTGTGTTGCAGGTTCTAGTTTAATCTCTAGTTTGTGGGTTGAGTGTGTTCTCTAGTTACGGTTAACCCAGAGCAACAGGCTGCTTTGGCATTTCTTTGTGATACTCAGTCTGGAAGATAAATACAAGAGCTGGGGTGGAGTGGTGGGCAGTTTGACCTTTAAATGATTTCACATTATTATAATTATAACAACAGACAAATCTAATAGAATATGTATTTTATATGGTTCTGCTTAGTAAAAGATTTTAATATAAGCTGATGATGTATGAGCCACAAGGATATGTTTTCTATTCTTTGTGCTGTAGGTACAGGCACCAGTGTCGCCAGCACTGCCCCCAGAGAACCTATGAAGAGCCAAGTAGAGGGGTGTGTCTTAGCTGCTCAGAGTCCTGCTTAGATTGCAGAAGTGAGACGCTCTGTCTGACCTGTCAGCCTGGTCATTTTCTCCACAGTGCGTGTAGTATCTGCCGACGTAACTTTACCCATCCTAAATTGTCTCATCCAATACAGCTTTCTCTAAACCCTTTTTTAAAAATGTCTGATATGTAAACTGGTGTCCTTAAATGCCTTATATAATTTATCAGTATGTATTAATGTGTGTATGTGTGTTCATGATAGTAAAGCTCAAGTGCACTGGGGACATAATACTCATTTGACTTGGAAATCCACACGACTAAATGCAAACAAGCCAAATGCAAAGTGTGGACTGATGTGTCAGTGCTGTAAAAGTATAGCTATAGTATGCAGTGGCACTGAAAATCATGCAGTGCATATACAAACCTATCTCTATTAGACAAAATTAAATATAAATGTTGGAGAATGTTTTTATTCTGTATATATTTTTTTTCCTACTGTACCTGTAATTCAGTGTCTATTGTCACTTTTACACAGACAGTCAAAAAGCATTGCACTACACATTGTACCATGTGTGGCTAGATGTTATGTTATGTGTATGTTAATATTGAATTTTAATTTGAATATGAAAATAAGGGTTAATTATGTAAAGAGAACAATAACAAATACAGTCTTGTATTAAGATAAAGGAAAAATAAAAAAAATGAAAGATTTCCCTAACTTATTTGTAGTTTTACATTTTTTATCTTTCTTTGCATTTAGATGGGGCTTGTGTAAATGAGTGTCCCCAAGACATGTTTGGAGATGCCAGAGGATGGCGCTGCCAACCTTGTCATAGCTCCTGTCTAACCTGCCATGGAGCAGGGGCTACAGACTGTGACAGGTGCAAGGGCTGGAAACGTCCTGCATATGGAAGGTGTCCCATCATCAGCTGCCCTGAGGGCCAGTATTTTGATAGTAAGTATAATAAAAGCCTATTCTTTACTAGGGGTCGAGAAAGAAAAATTGTTTCATTGATGCATCCAGTGATTGCTCTAACAATTTAAGAAACAATTCTAAATTCAAATAAGGTCTGGGACGGTGCGGGTCTGTGCATGCTAAAAACAGAAAAAGTGTAACCAAGCGTTCGGCTAAACACTTGAATTTAATAAAATAAAAAACAAAAGCAGTCCAAAATGTACTGAACTGGTTTATTAGATATGCAGTCTTTTGCAATTTTTTATTCTGTCTCACACTCCTGTGCGCATGCACTCTCACCAAACTACGGCAGGCCCCAAAGAAAAAAATGCATTTTCCCACAAACACAGAATGAGCGCTGACATAAAATTACCACATATAAGCTTATTAAACAGTTTAGTCTGTTATATAAGCACTGACTTACTTATGCTGGCGTATTTGCTTAATTTAAACAAAAATTAACAATCAAATTTAAAATCGACTGTGTGGCACCACTTTCACCGTATTCTAAAGAAAAGGCAAAGCAAATCACTCGGTCAGTGGAGGGCTTTATTGCCAAGGATTTGTGCCTGATAACCCAGGGTTTTGCACACCATTACAGATGCCTGAGCAAGTGTAATTCAAGTGTTCTTTATAACTGCTATAATAATAATAATTTCTATGTTTGATTTAGCAATTGTTCATCCTGAACACAACTTTTAAGAATATTTATAAAACCAAATCATCTTTTTTTAAGATGGATGATATTGTCATACAGACCCGGTTGGTAGTGATTGGCGTGCGCCATCTAGTGGAATAAACAGAAATGGCGAATATTGCTGGGAAAAATAAGCAAAATAAAGGCTGTCTTCACAAAAATTATGTAAATAATTAATGAACTGAATTAAATTGGAAAAAAATGGATCTAAATAGAGCATCTATCAGAAGTGCAAATAGTAGAACTGTGCAAATGCAGGTAAATATGTAAGTATGTACGTTACTAAATAAGGCTTGTATCGGTATGTGCATAGAGGAGTATGTGCAAGTATTTACAGCAAGTAAAGTGTAGTTATGCATTGTGCAAAAGTGTGTTTTGTATGCATTGTGAAAGAATATATATTTTATAGACAAATAAGGGTATTGAACATTTATAATGTACATTTTAAATAAAATATTTAAGTGAGATTTACTGTGAGATGATGAGGTGTAGTGAGACACTGAGTGTCTTAGCGGTGTAATGTAGAGTTCCAAAGATTTATAGTTGTGGGGAAAAAAACATATAGTGTATCCCTAACTTCTGATTTACCAAATTAACTAAAAATATATTTTGAAAATTTCCTTTTTGCCATATGTCATACAGTAACACTAGAAAGAAGTGACGTTTAGAGGACAATTTCAACACTTAATCTTGGATTTAGACTTCATCATGTATTAGAACATGAGAACAGCCAGATATTTTTTTAAATCTTACTCATAGGTCAACTCTGAGAAAAGGATAAGATAAAATATAGGTATTCAGTCAGACATTGATGTCTTTTTTTGCATATTTAAAGGTGGGACTCGTGACTGCCATTATTGTGATGTGTCCTGCAGTACATGCTATGGTCCAACAGCACAAAACTGCAACTCCTGTGCAATTGGTAATCACTTTTTATTTGTGTATTCTTTAGTAAAAAACTTTTGAAAAAAAAAAATCAAATATATAATATCTTTGAATGTGTTTGATTTGTGAACGTATGTATTTTTTAATGTTTTGCTGAATCTTTTTATTACTCTTTCTTTCCCCTGTATTTTGCCATCTTTGTGTGTAGGATACATGTTGGAGCAGCAGGAGGCAGTGTGTGTACAGCGCTGTCCATTGGGCTTCTATGGGAACAGCTCCAGTCAGCAGTGTGAGCAGTGTTCAGCTAACTGCGAGGCATGTGAAAGTGAAGATCGGTGTTTGAGCTGTCAAAGTGGTTCTTATCAGCTCTTTCTATTCAAAGGCAGCTGCTGGTCAGAGTGTCCAGAGTGAGTAATTAACAGTTCAAAAACTAAGATCCCTTAAGTACAGTTTTGTTCCTGAATAGATTTTCTCATACACAAAAGCTATTATTAGCAAAGGCGTTGGTGCGGTTAGATTAAGATGTTCTATTAATGTAATTATTATATACTAATTATTTAATTAATTATAAGGTTTTTCATTTATGGAACTCATTTTAAGAAAGAGTATTTCAGCCACGTGTGTTTAAATACTGTGTTCACTATAAATATAGTGTTTCAGTCCTTTTTTTATGGCATCCAAATGCTTTGTGTGCTGCTAGTGGTTATTTTGAGACTGAAGAGGGGATATGCGAGCTTTGCGATGACCTCTGTTTGACCTGTGATGGAAGCAAAACTCAGTGCCTTGCATGTAGCGATGGTCGATTCCTGGAAAACGGCATGTGCAGAGCTAACTGCTCTGTGAGGACGTATGCTGCTGAGGATGGTACATGCAGACGCTGTGGTCCTCACTGTGACGCCTGCACTGATACCAGCACATGCACCAGTAAGTGCATACACACACACAACAGCAGAAATATGGAAATAAGTTTTCTTTTTTAGAAAAAACATAAATAATCTGACACACTCATATACAGCATCAGTGACAAACCTGTACCTGAAACTAGACATCCTAACAAATTGTGATATAGCAAATGATGTAATATACAGTACAAATACCTGTATGTTTGTGTGTGTGCGCGCCTGGTAATTATAGATACGTTTAGTCAGCCGAAAGACACCCATAATTCTGCCAGTGGTTTCAAACACAAATATAAATAAAAAGGCAAAAAAAACATGAGCTAAATGTTAGCTTACATTTTAATACAGCGTATTCTTTTTTTCCAGGAAATATTTTTTGTGATTTATTTACTTTTAAAGTCAAAACCAGTCAAAATAGCAATATTACATTCAGACGTCAAAGTGGTCTTTAGGCCACCCCTCCTCGTGTATTAGCTTTGTTGTGTATGTGTTTTTTCAGGATGTACATTTCTCTACCTGCTTTTAAATGGCATGTGTAAAGCCAGCTGTCCAGAGGGTTATTTTGAAGACTTGGACCAGGGTGTGTGTGTGCAGTGCCATGAGTCATGTGCTACATGTTCTGGGCCTCTGTCAGATGACTGTGAGAGCTGCTCCACACTTGCTCCAAAGCTGTATGAAGGCACATGCTCCGATGAGTGCCCCACTGGCACCTTTTATCACACTGCCAGCATGGAATGTCAGGGTAAATGGACTTCGTACATTAAACCAGGCTTATCATCAATCTTACGATCATTCTGTTAATTGATTAATTGTGTATGTATTGGCAATTGAAAAACTTGACATGCCCAGCATCATATGAGCCCAGAAAAAAAAGAATGTTAATACAAACGTTCAAAGCAGATCATAGATTAATACCTAACAGAGGTAGGTGTAAGGTTTGTGTGTATTTACCTTAAGGTTCATGTGTATTTACTGTGTACATTTCAATAAACACAGTATATTTTTAGGTTTTCCAATTTTTTCTTTCTATTCAATTAACGTTTTTCTGTATATTTTGATTTAGCTTATTTTTTACGTTTTTATTACATTATTTATTTTTATTTCTGTTCTATTTTTCTTTTATTTCTTTTCTAGATAGGAGAGTCGTAAAGCACTACACATACTGTGTGGATAAACATTTTAAATATACAGAAACAGAAAAGCTTGATCTAATTTATAAACCTGGCCCAAAAACAGTGAATAATTTTTTTCAAACTTGTGTTGCTATTATTATATTATCTGCTTTGGATTTGATTAAAATTACTTTTTAAAAAATACAAAACATTCTTTACTGTAACAATACTATTAAAACTGAGTATTTAAATACTTCTAGTTTTACTTTCCTCCATTTATTCAACATGCAGCCTTATACGTGACATCTTAAACAAACTTATATTAGTTATTAAATAAGCGAGATAAATACACACAAACCTTTTTGTGCCAAGATCATTAAGTGCAAAAAAATATTGTTTGTTTATTTTTAGCTTCATTACTTTGCTTCATTACTCTGGTCAGTGAAACACATGAACACAGTTAAAGTTAAAACTCAAAAAGCAGTCTTGGTGAAGAAAGTCAGATAAAATCAGACAAAGTCAGCAAATACAATAAAAATATACAAATAGGTAGATAGTGTGTGTGCTTTGGAAAGTGTAGTTCGTAGGGGCCATGTTTGCAAGTCGCAGTGACAGATGGAATATGCGTTTTTATATGTAAGTGTTTATATAACAAAATGCATTTTTAGGTACCTGTTAATGTTTCAACTGTCCCAGAAATTTATTTTTTTCCCCTTTTCCTTGAATTGTTTTTTTTTTCTACATGGTGGTTTTCAGCAAACACAATCCACTGTTAGGTATTAATCTATGATCTACTGTCAACTGACTTTTTTGTATTAACTTTACTGAGCAAACATTATTTTTTCTCTGGGCTCTTTTATGATGCTGGTCATGTCACGTCAGAAGTCATTGAAATATAAATTGACTTCTCAACCGATTTGACGAAAAGTAATGAGCTTTGAATTTGATAAGACTTACTTAGAAGCAGTGGGTTAGGCTGGGCAAATACAGTATTGCTGCATCAGTGAGCAGAACGACCGTTCTGCTGTGTTGACTATTCCTGTTACACTGTGACTCTGTGGATTATTCAATGTTTATAGGTAAATTTTCCACAAAAACTCTAAAGAAAAGAGTTGCTAAATCTAGCAACAGACTAATACTGTGCTGACACAAGAACGTAATAGGTTGCCTGTAGTTTCAGTTCTATACGTTTATATTGATATGTAAACAACATTTTTAAACCAACTACAAGCATTTAATTAAATTAAATAAGTAACTAATTTATTTTCTTTATATCTCTAGAATGCCACCAGACCTGTGCATTATGTATGGGCCCAGAGCCTACCCAGTGCACTCAGTGTGTAAAAGGTCTAGCCCTGGACCCCAACACCATGATGTGTGGTGTGACCGGAGACTCTGACTGCCCACCTAGAACGTTCCTCCATGCCAACCAGTTCACATGCCAGGCATGTCATCGCCAATGCCAGTCCTGCGAGGGTCCTGAGCCTACAGATTGCCAGACCTGTGCCATGCCTCGATATCTTCACAGCAAGTCTAATTTATTTAACTTAGCAATTAAGTTCTGTCATAACCAAATAAGTGTATGTTACTTACAAGCTTAACTAATACTGAATACACATCTCATGAAAAGAAACCATTTTATAGTCTAACATTACTTTTAATAGTAAGTTTTATTTGAAGGTTAGATTTAGTACAGATTAATATAGAATAGTACAGATTGACAGGACTTGCCTTATACAAGGACATGGCGAAAAAAAGAAATTGCTATTATTTATCCAATCCTATCAACTAGTAATATCAGATATATGATTTCACAGATAGCTCTTGTGTAACGGAGTGTCCGGTTGGCACATACAGTGCTCACGAGGAAGCTGATGGCATTGAGCTGGGTTTTTGTATGCCATGTGATCATGTGTGTGCCTCATGTTCTGGAGCATCTCCTAAAGACTGTCTGAGCTGCGCTCCTGGTTACTTACACCTGCTCTCACATCTGTGTGTACGCCATTGTCCCACAGGGTAAACATTTTACACACACGTTTTTCAGATTTCGTACTACTAGCCAAACATATAAAGATAAATTTGGGTTACAATATTATATTTATAATTAAGTCATGAAAAATAATTTATTTTTACAGGTTTATATGTTTTATGAAAAGTGTTATTAAAAAGGTGTGTTGATAACAAAAAAATGGATTGTGAGAAAACTGTTAAATTAAGGAAACATTGTGGACTCTCTGGATCAGTCACATAAATTATACTTCAATTATAGGCATTTAACTGATTTGATCAACATTAATTATTTTTTGATTTGATAACACCCAATAATAATGTGTAATTCTGCAAAACATCAAGGAGACAGATTGATCCATGTTACATTATGATGCATTTGGTTTACTGAATATACTTTTTGGTTTTTCACAAGACCTTTAAATAAGAGAATCAAATTTATGTTCCATTGGTTAATTATTGCAGTGATTCATAAGTTACAGCTGCCCTAGTTTGTTATTTAACCCTAATTTATGCAGTGAGTAATCTTTTATTTCTTAAACAACCAAGACATATCTCAGACATCCCACCCTGCAGAAGCTCATTTCAGGGAGGTAGTAGCAACTGCACCCCCTTGTCCCCAAACCAATGTTTGTCTAATTAAACAAATTTTATTATTGATTATATTATATTTATTATATTTTAAAATGTATATAATTAATAATAATATTATTATTAATTAACATAATATATTGTTTTTATTGATTTATTTAATGACAGTTTTAAATAAACTTGTAGAAAGTTTGGCCTTATCACCCTATAGAACATCAGTAAACAGTAGGTAATCAGCTAGTTTTGATAATGAATGTTCGCCTCAGCATGTCTTTTACAGTCATTTAACCCACAGTGGGCAATAAAATAGTCACTGCAAACAGTGCAGCAAGTAACAAGTCTGGAGTAAAGTGAGTTTTATGGGTTTTTTTTCTCGTACGCTCTTCTCGAATAGCAAATGCAAAACTCTGGAAGCCTGAACTGACAGGAGACTGAGAGAGTAATGTCCAAACACACAGACGGCTGATTGGCACTCAGCACGTTCGAGACCACCTTTAGATTAGAGAGTAGAGTACAGAGCCAATATGAAGGTAAAATCTAACTAGAACTGCAAAAGATAATGTAAATATATAGGGATAGGAAAGGATTATTTGATCCTCTGCTGATTTTGTACGTTCGCCCACTGACAATTGAATGATAAGTCTATAATTTTAATGATAGGTTTATTCTAATAGTGAGGTTTTTTGGGGTATTAGGTAGTATTTCTTCTACAAATAAGGCGCGTTGAAGTGATTCCAAAGTGCTTGATTCAGGTCTTACCTGACCACAACACTTTCACCCAGTTCTCCTCTGGGTGATGTTCATTGGCAAACTTCAGATGGGCCTGTACATGTGCTTTCTTAAACAGAAGGACCTTGCGGGCACTGCAGGATTTTAGCTCTTCATGGTGTAGTGTGTTTTCAATTGGTTGACTATTGTCCCAGCTGCCTTGAGATCATCGACAAGATCCTCCTGTGAGGTTCTGGGCTAATTTCTCACGTTGCTCATGCTCATTAAAACTCCACTAGGTGAGATTTTGCATGGACCATTAGACTGACCAAAGCTGCTTGGCGATGGTCTTGAAGCCCTTCCAACCTTCTGTGGACAGAATATATACAGCATTTTACAGTCATGTGAAAAACATTAGAACAACTTATGAAAGTCTGTGTGTTTTTTAACATATTTGGACATATGGATTTAATATCAACTTAAAGCAATACTGGGAGATTTGAGTAATATAACTAGACAATCAAAACTAAATTTTCTTTTTTTTAAACTTTCTGTAAAATCTACTTTGATAAAAGAACACTTTCTGGTGAGGAATAAATGAGCACATCCCAACACCTAAAATGGCTTAAATTATGTGCTGTTGACTGTTGAAGTGATGGTGAACACCATGGTGAGATCAAAAGAGCAGTCTAATGCCTTCAGAAAGAAGATTGTAGGAGCTTGGAAACGGATTTAAACAGATCTCAAAAGATTTTGAAATAAGCCATTCCACTGTCCTCAAAATAGTCTACAAGTGGAGGACATTTAAAACAACTGTTAACGTGCCAGGTCTGGCTGTCCAAGCAAGTTCACCCCGAGAGCAGACCGTAAGATGCTAAAAGAAGCCCCAAAAAACCCTAAAGTATCATCATGGGACCTACGGCAGGCTCTTGCTGTTGATGTGAAAGTGCGTGAGTGTACAATCAGAAAGAGACTACACAATTTTAACTTTCATGGTGTGCAAGGAGGAAACATTTGCTCTCTAAGAAAAACAAAGAGAGCAAAGACAAAGAGTTTTTGCCAAAGAGAATGTAGACCGGAACCATGTTCTTTGGACAGAAGAGTCAAAAACGTAACTTTTTGGACACTGTAACAGAGGACATATACAGCATTCCAGAAAAAAACCTTATACCAGCTGTAAAACATGGAGGTGGAAATGTCTTGGTTTGGGAATGCTTTGCTGCAGCAGGAGCTGGCCAGCTCCCAATTCTAGAATCCACTATCAATTCTACCATGTATCAGAGAGTGCTTGAGGAACATTTAAAACCATCTGTAAAAAAGTTGAAGTTATTTTAGCTGAAAAGGGGTTACACTAGCTATTAAGTTGTAGGCTAACCTAACTTATTTTTTTCTCAAAATACACATTTTTGTTGAAATATTTTATTTAATGTTTTGTTGTTTACCTGCAGTTAAGTCACTTTCTCTTCTAGGGAAAAATTAAAATTAAGCATGGATAGGTTAATATTCCTTAATAAAAAACTAAATATTTAATGGAGTGTTCTAATTTTTTCACATAACTGTATTTATATGTGTATATGCAAGTTTACAATCTCACGAGGTGACAACATGTAAACATGGGTGAATTAACAGGGTGTGATAAAAAAAATTTATGTTTTGTCTTATTATTTTCAGTGTTTTTCTATGTGGACCTTTCTTGTGTCTTCATCTAACTTGTGTATGTGCAAAAAACGAACGTGTGCAACAGGAAGAAAATAAAGAAGTTCTTACTGGAACTTGGGTTTCTGTTTTAGCAGATAACACAACGGCTGCTGCCTGCACCCTGACTGACCCTACACAGTCATAAAGACGTTAAATTCTTAACCCTCTGTAACAAATAGTATTATAAGGTAGAAATGCTTAGCGCGCTCAAGCAGTATGGTGGCAGGTGGTTGCACAGTGTGGGGCTTTATTTTTATAGGTATTTAATAAAAAGAATTTTGTTAGTGTCAGCGTTTGGATTGATTTAGGCTGACATTGATTAGGTTGACGCCAGAGTTTGAAGATGAATAGGCTGCTTGTTGGTTTGTAGTCTGTGAGGGCATGGATGCCGGTCCAGATGCGTCGCAGGTCATTGTTGTTAATTTTAAGTTCATTGTATTTGCCTGTATTCACCACTTCAGATTAGCTACCAGGTCTGAAAGCAGCGTCAAATGCCTTCAGCAGAAGTCAGACTTTCTTTTTCATCCATGGTTTCTGATTGGAGTATGTTCTAATGTTTTTTGTTTTGTTTTTTTTGGGTGGCAACCTTGTCAACACATCTGTTTATGTAGCGTAGTATTAAGCTAATGTAAATATTAATGACCATGTGTGAGTCTATAATGGCCTAAGAAGCAAATGCGTTCCAGTCTGTGTTCGGGGACTCATGTTGTAGTTAAGTGTCATCACCTTCCCAGTCACACTTTGACATTCTGCGCTGTGGTCTTAACATGTTTGATGATGCGGATGGCTTTGTAGGTTCTCTGATAAATTTGTATAAACATGATTGAGAGTTTTGAATCCTCTTGTAGGGCAGGAAGCGTTTTGGTGACATTTCTGGAGTGCAGACCTCAGATTGGCATGGTTACCGCAATAATAAAAGCTTCATGTTCTGTTCACATAGATAATACACCGCCATATTGGATATTGCACCCCTCTAGCTCAATCACGCTGGATGGAATGTTGAGCCAGGTTTCCCTGAAAATCATACTATTGCAATTCTTGTTTATTCTCTCTTGACTCTATGGCTCTCTCAGGTGTCAGATGTCTGCTATCTTAGATTTTCTTTAGGCAATTTGCCTATTTTTACAGACAGAGACGAAATAGGGGAGATAGAGAGGAAGGAGGTGGGACTGGAAAGGACCAGAGCCGGAATCTAACCCAGATAGCACAACTGCGCAACTGCGCACTACACCACAGCACCGGCCAGAAGTTTCAAATTATTGTCCTTTATCAAGCAAAAAAAAATAAAAAACAACTGAAAAGATTGCTGAAATTGATAAAATGTTGTCAAATCCTTAAACAGAGGGGACTTAAATGTTTAAAACAAACAGTAAAACTCATAAAGTATTAGTACACACACAGTGGGAAAAGAATTTGGGAGTTGTAATTAAAAAGCTGTATATCCACAAGAAAAGCCCACTCACAAGTTAGGCTAATCAAAAAAAAAAAAGGTTTAAATTTGCTAAGGAAAATGCTAGTTGGACTTTGGAGCAATGGAAAAAGATCATGTGGTTTCATGAGTAATGTACCCTGTTCCAAAGTAATGAGGACATTTGGTCCACTATGCACAGTACAGAGACTGAGAGCTAGTGTCAGGTTATCTCAATACAAGCATATCTGTATGACCAGGTTTACCATCACTGGATTGTTTCTGGTGGCACAGGTAAATTCAAAGATAAGTCCAGGCATTAAACCCATTGAGACTCCTTGGGATATGCTGGAGTAGAAATTATGACTCCACAATCATTAATACAAGATCCTGGCAGGATGTAAAAAAAACAGTTTTGACATTGCCCACGTTTAACAAAATGGTGCTCGGTGCATTGAATATTTAAAAAAAAAAAATTACCATGTGGTACAATTATATTGTGGTACTTAAACATTTAGCCACTGATGAACAACAAGTTACATTTTTATGGGTGGGCTTCATTTTTAGAAAGGTAACTTAATGCCTCATTAATAAGCAAAGACAACAATTCTCAAGCAGTTGTTTTAGGAAGAATCTTGGCAAGATCTGACGTTTATCTCAGTTTTTTTCTTTCATTTTTATTAGGTACTACAGTACAGGCCAGCGCTGTGAGAAGTGTCATGTGTCCTGTGAGATATGCTCAGGCCCAGGACCGGATGCCTGCATGGTCTGTGTCCCACCACTTGTAGAGCTTCAGGGCACCCGAGTGTGTGTGGATCACTGCCCTTCCCGTTTCTACCAAAGCACCCACACCTGCAGGCAGTGTCATACCAGCTGCAAAAGCTGCTCAGGTACATGATCCATGGTATCCAGTATACATAAAGACCAGGAAGGTTTATTATTAACATTGATTTAGTAATGTCTCAACATACTCTAAAAGGATTTGAAAAACTACATTTTACTTCTTGTGTACAACTGCTTTGTGACAATGACCATTGTAAAAAGCCCTTTACAATTAAAATTGAATTAAATTGAGTTAAAGACAGTCATGTAATACTATTTTTACCTGAAAAAATGCTTTCAAAAAACAGAGGGGGGGGGCAAAATTTGTAAATACTTCTATGAAAAGGTGTCTTGTTTTGATAGTTCAGTTTGCACTAGCATGAGAAGCATAAGTTTTAACAATAATTATGAATCACTTTCGTAACCTGTTAAATGTCATTATATTCTTCTCCTTTCGGACGTTCCCTTTTAGGGGTCAGCACAGCGAATCATCTGTCTCCACCTAACACTATTCTCTACAACCTCTTCACTAACTTCATGTCCTCGTTTATCGCATCGATATACCTCCTCTTTGGTTTCCTCTTTGCCTTCTGCCTGGTAGCTTTATTTTTAACATCCTCCTGCTAATATGTTTGCTATCCTTTCTCTGTACATGTCCAAACCACCTTAACCTAGCTTCCCTGAC